>CM053591.1:193480424-193508051 GCA_028646515.1 Pseudochirops corinnae
TCTCTCTCTCTCTCTCTCTCTCTCTCTCTCTCTCTCTCTCTCTTTTTTTCTCTCTCTCTCTCTCTGCCACATGCACCCCCAGTCTCTCCTCCCAACTCTTGTATCCATGGTAAATGTCAGCAGGGGTGTCTTGGTGTTTCCCAGGGCAGGAAGAAAAACCTCTCTCTGTTTGGGACTCCACTTCCCAGAAGTTCCCTCAGCTGTTCTCTGAGGGTCTCCTCTCTGTTTGCAGGGGGATCAATCAGTCTCCTCAGAACCTGAATCCACTTAGTGTGTGTTCGGCACTGTGCTAAGCCTTAGGGGTTCAAAGAAAGATCAAAACCAGTCCTGGCTCACTAGGAGCTTGCATTCTCAAATACTCTGTACCTATGATTGGGCCACTTAGGTTTTGGTGACACTGTTGCCCCTTGGAAATCTGAAATTGGTCCCAACTCATGATATTGTCAGTGTAGAGAGCTCTCTGAGGAGGAAACTTTCTCTATCTGTGCAAATAATCACCTGTCTTTTAACTGATAATCTTAGGGAATTGCCTGGGACCCTGAGAGGGAATGTGCCTAGCTCAGGGTCACAGGGCGAGGATATGTCAGATAATCCAGATCTTCCTTCTTCCGAGGTGGCCCTTTTTCCTCTGCTGCACTGCTGGGAATGAATTTGATGGCTCAATTACCTTTTCTTTTAGCCCCTGGGTTTGTTGTTGAGCTGTGTGTGGGCCATTAGAACATGTGTGATCAGATCTAAATGTCTTACTTGGGAATGAGCTACATGCAAAACTGAGCTCTGTATCCAGATTCCCAGGTTGGCCTGTAAGGAAGGCAGTTTTCTGAGCATGTGCAGTGGGGTTGGGCACACCAGCTGCCTAGAAGGTTACTCCCTAATGATGGATGACCTGATGGTTGAATCCAATGGGTCAAGACAAAAACTCTTCCTTTGCATCTGTGTTACCCAGTGGGCTGAATGGGGGCAGTGCTTCTGAGGTGCTAAAGGACTGCATGGCTGAGGGTTCAAGGTAGGCTGTAGGAGACAAGGGATTCCTTCTGTTCATGCCCATTCCTCCTTCCTCTTAGGTCACATTCACAGACATTGGCCTGATGGCTCGAGATGATGAGGGAGCTACAGTGCTCCACTTTGCTGCAAGAGGTGGTCATGCACCCATTCTGGATCGGCTTCTTCTGATGGGTGCCCAGATAATCCGAGATCACTGGGGAGGGACCCCTCTCCATGATGCAGCAGAGAATGGGCACCTGGAGGTAAGACATAGACTAATACTGCCTTGAAAGATGTGAGAGTCCTCGAAAACCTCGCCCACCCCAGCCCCAATCTGAGCATTGCCCAGGTAGCCATCGTGATTGATCAGACACTGCATTGGAAAAAGGGAAGGGCATGGGATCAGGATGTTAGCAAAGCCACCAATGGCACAAAGGTGGGAGGGTGAGCTGACTCACTGGATCCCAAAAGATCATCATAGGCTTAAGAAGGAACATGGACTAAGTCCAATAAGATGAAATCGAAGAGGAAGAAATACAACGTTTTACACACAGGCTGGAAATGTCAGCCTCACACGTGTAAAAAAGAGTAAGGCTTGCTAGACAGAGCAATTAAAAAAAAAAACTTCTAGATTTTAGTGGACTTTAGGGCCCCTGAGAGACAAGAGTATGATATTGTAGCCAAGAAAACTAAGGTGAAAAACTAAGGGACGTTGAAGCAGTTAGACCATCCAGGAGGGCATTGTTCTCTGCTTTGTCCTGGTCAGAGTATTATGTTCAGTTCTGGGCATTCCATTTTAGGAAAGGCAGTGGAGAGGTGGGGTGGGATGGACAAGATGGTGAAAGGCCTGGGTACACATCATATGGAAGGAAATTGAAAGAAATTGTAATATTTATCCTGGGAAAGAGAAGACTTACAGAGGGGGCTTTTCCTTCCTGCTCCTTTCTACCTCACCCCATCCCCCAAATCTAGAGTCTACAAGTGAGTCTCCTGTATATCCATCTATACAGGAGAACATAGCCAATGTCTTTCCTGAAATCCAGCCCCAAGTGACCAATGGCTACTGGGCATCTTCACCAGGAATGGGCCATGGACATCTCAAACTCATCATGCCCCAAATAGGAACCAATTAACCAAACAACAAGCATTAATTAAGCCCTTACTAAGTACTGGATTCTATACTAAGTACTGGGGACACAAAGGCACAACTGAGATCCTCCTTGCTCTCAAGGAGCTTACATTCTATTGGGGAAGCATTGAGCACACACATGAGTGTGTGTGTGTGTGTGTGTGTGTGTGTGTACATGAAATATCTGTCTTCCTTCCTTCCTTCCTTCCTTTCTTCCTTCCCTCCCTGCCTCCCTCCCTCCTTCTCTCCCTTCTTTCCCTTCTTTCTTTCTTTCTTTCTTTCTGTCTGTCCACACATGATACCAGATAAGTTGGAGAACAAGGCCCTAGTAGCTCAGGGGACAAGGCATGGTTTTCTGTAGAAGATGGTGCTTGAGTTGGATCTGGAAGGAAGCCAAGGTTTTTAAGAAGAGGAGGTGAGGAGGGAGCACATCTCCTTCTGAATTCATCCCTTCTTCCCATTTCCTTCTTTCCATTGAGGACACCACATTTTCCGGCCCCTCAGGGTCATTCTTGACTCTTTTTTCTGCCTCTTTCCCTCCATAATCAGCTTCTCAGTCTTAACAGTTCTGTTTTCTCGACATTTCTAGAGTACTTCCCGCACAGGCACTGCCTTAACTCTGCCCTCCATACTCTCTCACTTGGTTGATTACAACAGTCTGCTAACTGGCCTCCCTTCTCTCATCTACTCTCTGCAGAGCTATCAAAATCATCATAAAGCACAGGTTGGACCTTTTCCCTTTTCTCACTCGAAGGATAAAACTCCAAACGCAGCCTGGCTGTGAAGTCCTCTTCATTCTACCTCCACCCTCCCTTTTCAGTCGTATTTCATGTTTCTCACTTAATTTCATTTTTGTTGAAATTTATCAGAATGGTGGGTACAGTCTCTGAAGGTCGGGGCCCCCATCCAGCGGTTGTCTATTTCTGGTGGGGAGAAGGGCATGTCAGTAGGGCAGCTGGCTAAGATGCCCCTCCCAGTCTATTGTTCTCTTCAATTGTCCCAATAGAATGTCTTGCAGACCGCTAGGTGTTAAAAACACTTTTTAAATTATTTAAATTTTCTCTATCATTTTCTTCTTCTTCTTCTTCTTCTCCTTCTTCTTCTTCTTCTTTTTTTGCTTTTTGGAGGGGGAAGGCAGGGCAATTGGGTTTAAGTGACTTGCCCAAGGTCACATGGTTAGTACATGTTAAGTGTCTGAGGCTGAATTTGAACTCAAGTCCTCCTGACTCCAGGGCTGGTGCTTTATTCACTGTGCTACCTAGCTGCCCCTCTCTATCATTTTCTTAAGTCTGGATATCAGCAAAACAACAAATCAATCCCTGGTTAGTAGAGTTTAGTTAGTAGAGTTAGTTAGTTAGTAGAGTTCATTTCCAAGGTGTGGATGCTCCCACTGAAAATTTAACATTTGATTCCCTCTTAGGACGGTGTGAGCCGGCTCCAGCATAATATCTCTGCTCACCCAGAAACCATGGCTGAGGGCACCATGTGGAAAAGCAAATGGTTAAAACTGAGGGTTTCAGGTGCTAGATCCCCTTGACTCTGGACTTCAGGAGATCAGCAGAACAGAGCAGCCTTCAGAACAGGGACGCTTCAAGGCTTTATTTTTATTCTCTTTCCTTTGGGCTCTAGAAGTGGCCTGAATGGAACAATGAACCTGACACCCTTTTGTGAATAAGGGCTGAGGTCATGATAAGAGCTTGGCAATTGGAGAGAGTGTTTAGGGTTTCTCTGTCATAGGTAAGAAATCTAGAGAAGATCAGCTCTTAACAAAGTTGAAGTTCCCACTGGGTGTGGAGGTGACCCAGGAGTCTCAGAACAGCAGAGTCACAGAATCTCGATGAGTCCTCAAAGGGACCTCAAACACCATCGGGTCCAGCCTTTGCCTGAATGACACGTCGAGATCCCCTCTCCATCACCCTCCCAAATCCAGTCTTTGCTTAAAGAGCAGTCATGAGTCATTGAACAGATGACAAAGGGAGGATGGCTTTACGTAAGCCAGCCAGGATACAGAGGCACTTAGCTTCCATAGAGGTAGAGGGCCCCAGGTTCCTCATCTGTAAATTGGGGTCATAACAGCATCTACCTTCTATAGTTGTGGGGATAGATATAAAGTGCTTTGCAAATCTTGAAGCATTCTCTCTTCGTGTTGCTATCATTGCTGTTGATGAGTCAAGGAGGACTCAATGACATTTAAGAGGAAAAAGGCCAACCTTACACTTGGGTTAAAAAAAGAATTTCCCAAGTACAAGGTGGGGGCAGTCTGAGTGGATCACTGTGCTTGTGAACAAGGTCTGGTGGTTTTCTATGAATTGTCAGTATGCCCCAGCAACCCCCAAAGCCAATGGCATCTTGGGCAGCAGGAAGAGCAGCTGAGGGTCCATGACAAGGAGGGTGATGGTCCTTATTGACCTCTGCCCTTGGTCCTGCTGGCCTCTGACCTTGCAGGAACATGGCAGCTTTTAGCACTGGGGACCTGATTCTGGTGCCTCATTTTAGGAAGGTGGTTGACAAGCCGGAATGTATCCAGAAGAGGGTGAGTAGGATGCTGTGCACACAGGAGATGATGAAATAGAATTTCTTGGAGGAGCTGGGAATGCTTAGACTGGAGGAGAGGAGGCACACAAGCACTCTTTCTCTCTCTTGAAGTACCTTAGGCACTGTCAGTAGACCAGGGATTTGCCTTGTGTGGCTCCTAAGGTCAGAACCAGGTGGAGGGAGGACCTGAATGACCCTCTTGGCAGAGGCAGGTTTTGGTTTGATGTCAGGGGCAAGGACCTCACAATTAGAGCTATTCCCAAGCCCAATGGGAATAGCTCCCAAGCCCAATGGCTGCATTGAGTGGTGGGTTCCTCATTACTGGAGGGTTCCAGGATGAGGACAGGAGACACTTAGGGATGATGGAGGAGAAATTCTCCTTCAGGTACAAGTTAGACTAGATGTTTCTCAGCATTCCTTCTAATCTGATATTTTAGGATTTCATAAAACAAGACATTCAGCCCTACAGGAGGGAATGAGCAATATGTGGTTAGCTAGGAGGACAGAAGAAGTTGCATTCCTTCCCTATGTGTCTCTAGGATGTAGGGTGGTAGAGCAGGAAGCAGGCTTGGAGTCAGGAGGCCTGGGTTTGAATTCCAAGTAACCACAGTCACTAACTGGGTGATCTTGGCCAAGCCACCATTTGTTTACCTGTCAAATGGGGACAGTAACAGGTATACTGGGCAGCTAGGTGGCACGGTGGATAGAGTACTAGATGTGGAGGCAGAAAGACCTGAGTGCAAATGTGATCTCAGAGACTTATAGCTGAGTGACCCTGGGCAAGTCACTTAACTCTGTTTGCCTCAGTTTCCTCATCTGCAAAATGAGTTGGAGAAGGAAATGGCAAATCACTCCACTATCTTTGCCAAGAAAATCCCAAATGGGGCCATAAAGAATCAAACGTGACTGAAGATGACTGATGAACAACAGAAATCTGTATGGCCCTCATGGCAGAGTTATGGGAAGATCGCCTGTAGACTTGAAGTGACTGGAGAGATGGGAATGGGGCCGGGAAAGGTCCACCCCTTCTCACTTAGCTCAATGGTGTCCTTTCAGTGCTGTCGGACCTTGATTTCGCACCGGGTGGATCCTGCCCTCCAGGATGGTGATGGCTACACCGCACTGGACTTGGCGGTCTATAATGGGCACCACGACTGCTCTCGGTACCTGCTGGAGGTGCAGAAGCTGGTAAGGAGCATGGCTTCGGTGGGGAGGGTGGCCGTGGATGCCTCCCGTCCCTGCCCCCTTCTGAGGCCAGCAGGGCCAGCAAGGCTTCAGCCCAGCTGGAAACAGTTTCCCATAGGTGTGTGTTCTGGTGCTTTTTTCTAGGGTTCCTAATGCAGGAATGGGAAGAAATCTGGAGGGGAGGGGGAAACTCATGCTGGTGTCACTCAGGAGCAAAAAGTGCATCAGTTTTTATAGGGGAAGAGAAAATGACCCTCAACCATTCACTAAGGGGCTAGCAGAAGCAGGCTTAGGTGAAGGAATCAGCTCTTGAAGAGAACACAGCAGACAGAGGGGCAGAAGGGAGGAAATATTGCACCAGAGCTAAGAAAAGGGGCAGGGAGAAGGTGGCATCTCAGAGCACAGCCAAGCCTTCCCCTCTGAGAGGCCAGCTGCCCCTACCCACCTACCCAGCAGCCCCAGGAGCAAGGCATCAGAGGGAAGCCCAGGGCAGGCCAAGGATACATGCTCACAGGGGCCCAGGGCAAGCCTGTGAAGAAGGAGAGGTTTCCTAACCACGGGGCTGGTGGTAGAGGAGGGGTCAGGGGAATGAGCAAAGGCCCAGGTACTCTGCCTTAGTTATGGCTTTGTAATGAGGTCCCTTTTTAACATTCATTTTTATAAATTATCACAGCTTTGCTGCCTGCAAATCCAAGCCCATCAGCATGAATGTTGTGGCCAGTCTCATAGCATGAGTTATGGTGGAGGCTCAAATCACCAGCAAGTGGACACAACATTCCCACCTTGTCTAGGCTTCTGCATCTGCAGATCTCCCTGGGACCGGCTCCAGGAGGGTGGCATGGGAGGGGGTGGGGAGCTGGCATGGCAGAACAGACCACGAGCCTTCCAGTCAGAAAGGCCTAGGTTCAGATATTGCTTTGACACACACACCCTGGCTGTGGGACCACTTAACTTCTCCATACCCCAGGCAATGTTTGGAGACTATCAGGGCAGGGGCTATTCTGTGATGCAGAGGGAGTTTCCACACTAGAAGTTCCAATTAAGTCACAGGTATGGCCTCCCCATCCTCATGCCCAGCAAAGTGAGAAGGCACCTACTTGGCAGCCTCACTCTTCATGGCCTAGGTGGCTGCCTGAATCCAAGTGCCCACCTCTCATCCTCAGCAGGACTCTCACAAAGACCAACATGGTTACTGTTCAGTGTTTTCAATGGTGTCTAACTGTTTGTGACCCTATTTGGGGCTTTCTTGGCAAAGATACCAGTGGTTTGCTGTTTCCTTCTCCATCTCATTTTACAGGTGAGTAAACGGAGGCAAATGGGGTTATGTGACTTGCCCAGGGTCACGTGCCACCTAGCTGCCTATAAGGTTATATCCTACTCAGAGATTTTGGAAAAGCTGCAAGTTTGGCTCCATTCTGAACTGCTGTCATGGTTGTCTTCCCACCTCGTCCCCCGCCTTTGGCTTATTTCTCTCTCAGGGAGAAAAAAGTTGATAATTAATTTGGGCCTCGATTTCATCAAGTTAGAGTGGTTGTCAGTGTTTGGCTCATAGCTCAGTTTGGATCTGGACAAAACTCTTCCTATGGACCTTTGGTGGCCATGTGGCCTTAGCCCTGTGGCTGATCCCTTGGCCAATGCACCATCTTGGTTTTATCCATTAGCCTTTGTTGATGGTCTTAGCTCTCTGCCCCTCCCCCCTTTCTGTGATTCTAATACAAGCCCTTCAGAAGCACATGGCACCATTTTGAATGCTCATGGTTCTTGGGTCACCATCCCCATCTCTCCCTTGTAAACTCCCTGGTTTCCAGTTCTAGTGCCCCTCCTCCACCAGGCCTTTAGTGACCCATCAATTGTCAGCATCTTTCCCTCCTCATCAAAATTACTTGGTACACTCTGTGTGCTAAAGCATCTCTCAACACGCTGTCTCAACACGCTGTCTGTTCCCAGTTGAATAGAAGCTTCTTGAAGGCAGGAACTGGTTGGTTTTCCTCTGTATATTCCTAGCACTGAGCACAAGGTCTGGAATACAGTGAGTGCTCAAAAATACCTGTCAGATTGGACTGAAGAGGACTCAGAGGGGAGCCCTGGACCTGGAGTCAGGGGTCAGTCTGTCCACAGGCATGAGCCAAGTGCCAGGGGCCTGGCCTTGGCCTCAGCTCTGGAAATACTCAGACAAAGATGAAGCAGTTCCTTCCCTCAAGGGAATCCCTTAAAGGATTTAGTAAAGTCACATTTATATTTGTATTCCATAACATCCCCCTTAAGAAACACGTGCACATATGAAAACACAGACAAAATACGTGGAAGGTGATGGGAGGCACTGGCAGCCAAGGGCATCAGGGAGGGCTTCATGAACAGGCAGGTATGGACTTGATCTTTGATCGGGGGTCACTTACTGCCTCTTTGACCACGGACAATCACTTTACCCCCATGTCAATCAATCAATCAATGAAAAGTAGGAAGAGAACCAAGAGAGCTCAGCGTCATGGAAACCCAGGGAGGAGATGGTTGATGAGCAGTGTCAAAGGCTTCAGGGGTTGAGGATGAGGCCTGAGAAAAGCTTGGGTGGGTGAGGAGGCCAGAAGCCAGCCTACAAAGACTTCAGAAGAGATGGAGAAGGCCGGTGGAGGCAGAATGCATAAAAAGCTTTTTCTAAGAGTTTGGATGGGACAGAGAGAACTATGGGCCCATGAGGATTGGTTTTTTAGAGCATGAGAGAAGGCACGTTTCTGTGTGATATGGAAGGGACCATTAGGTGGGGAGGGATTGGTGATAAAGGGAGAAGGGGGAAAATTGTGGAGGATCTGCTGAGAAGGTGGGAGAGGGAAGGATCAAGAATGCCCATTGATGGGAGGGCCTGTGATGAGGAAGGAAGGAACGGGGTGATGGCGGTAAGGAAGGGCGATGCTGGAGAGTTGGAGGAAGAAAGGAGGGAGCTCGGGGCCTCCATTTCTCTGCAGAGCAGCAAAGGGGTGTGTGTGGGGGGGTATTATGGAGGCTGGGGGGAGGAGAAAAGTCTTGGAACGACATCTGTGGAGAGCGGGATAGAGAATCCTTTTGTTATGGTTGTTTGGTTCTGCCCGACTCTCTATGACCTCATTTGGGGTTTTCTTGGCACAGATACTGGAGTGCTTTGCCATGTCCTTCTGCAGCTGTTTTTACAGATGAGGAAACTGAGGCAAAGAGAGTGAAGTGACTTGCCCAGGGTCACACAGCTCATAAGTGCTGAGGTTGGATTTGAACTCAGATTTCCTGACTCCAGAGCTGGCCCTCTGAGCAAGTTGTAATAAATGCCAGAGGCAGTCACTGTAGTGTATCAAGCAGGAGCCAGCAGGGGGCCTCAGGCACTGGCCATTGGGTGGAGGAGAGGTCCATTCCCCCCATCCCCTCTCTGGCTTCCACCCAGCCATGTCCCCTCTAAAGCCCTGCCCTGCCCACTCCTCCCAGCCCTGGCTGGGGCCACCCCCCCACCCCCACTCCCACCCCACCCGAAGCACAGGCTCTGACCGCAGCTTGCTGCAATACTGAGAGCAGATTGAGTATCACGGGGCCTCCTCCTGGCTTGGCTTGGGTTTCTTCCATCACAGACTCTGTCCAGCAGAAGGTGTTGGAGGTGATTTTTTTCCTCATGACAAATGACCTGCACTTGTCACCTGTGGTTTCATCCTGCTGGACCAGGGGCTTTCCCTTCCCTCCTTTGCATCTCCCCCTGGGCCCTGGTGTTGGGGGCTTACAGCCCCCTGGTCACTAGCATGTTGGCCCCACCTACAGAGAGTCAGACATTAGAGTCAGGGAAAGAGAAGCTCCTCCCGCCAGGGCCGAAAGGAACCTCCGGGAGCTACTAGTTCAATGCTCTCATTTTACAGAGGACAAAACTGAGGCTTGAAGTGAGTGGTGTGGAGTGAACTCACTGTCCCCCCCCAGTGAGCCAAGGGACAAAGCCAGGTCAGACCCAGGGAGGCAGATTCATTGGCCACGTCGCTATGCACTAGTCACCCTCCTGCTGCTCATACCTGCATTTCTGCTTGCCTCCCTGCCGTCTGTCTGCTTGTCTGTCTGTCTGTCTGCCTGCCTTACTGTCTGTCTGCCTGCCTGCCTGTTTGCCTGTCTGCCTGTCTGTCTGTCTGCCTGCCTGTCATCTACCTGTCTGCCTGCCTGTCATCTGCCTGTCTATCTGCCTGCCTGTCTGTTTGCCTGCCTATCTGTCTGCCTGCCTATCTGTCTGTCTGCCTGCCTGTCTGTCTATCTGCCTGTCTGCCTGTATGTTTATCTGCCTGCCTATCTACCTGTCTGCCTGTCTGCCTGCCTGCCTGTCTGTCTGCTTGCCTGTCTGTCTGCCTGTCTGTCTGTCTGCCTGCCTGTCTGTCTGCCTGCCTGTTTGCCTGTCTGCCTGCCTGTCTGTCTGCCTGCCTGTCATCTACCTGTCTGTCTGCCTGTCTATCTGCCTGCCTGCCTGTATGTTTATCTGCCTGCCTGTCTGCCTGTCTGTCTGTCTGCCTGTCTATCTACCTGTCTGTCTGTCTGCCTGTCTGTTTGCCTGCCTGTCTGTCTATCTGCCTGTCTGCCTGTCTGTCTGTCTGTCTGTCTGTCTGCCTGTCTGTCTGCCTGCCTGCCTGACTGTCTGTCTGCCTGCCTATCTGTCTGCCTGCCTGCCTGTCTGTCTGCTTGCCTGCCTGCCTGTCTGCCTGTTTGTCTGCCTGCCTGTCTGTCTGCCTGTCTATCTGCCTGTCTGTCTGTCTGCCTGCCTGTCTGCCTGCCTGCCTGTCTGCCTGCCTGTCTGCCTATCTGCCTGCCTGTCTGTCTGTCTGTCTGTCTGCTTCCCTGCCTGCCTATCTCCCTGTCTGTCTGCCTGCCTGTCTGCCTGCCTGCCTGCCTGTCTGTCTGCCTGTCTGCCTGCCTGCCTGTCTGCCTATCTGCCTGTCTGCCTATCTGCCTGCCTGTCTGTCTCTCTGTCTGCCTGCCTGCCTGTCTGTCTGTCTGCCTGTCTGCCTGCCTGCCTGTCTGTCTGTCTGTCTGCCTGCCTGTCTGTCTGCCTGAGAACCTGCCTGGCTGAGTTCGAAGAGACTTGTCGCTGGCCTGGCCCAGCATCTCTGGAAGACCACTGGCTAAGCTCTGGAGGGGTTTTGATGCGTGTTGGTGGGGAAATACCCAGACCAGCGACAGGACCGGTGCTTGAAGTGCCACAGTACTCGTTCATTCATTCATTTGTCCATTTAACCTTCCATTCAAAAAATACCCAAGAGAGCTGAAACCAAGGCTCTGGCCTGGGAACCAGTAACCATGGTAACAGAACCCTCCTGGAGGGCTGTAAAGTTTTCCGAGTGCTTCGTAAACTTTATCTTCTTTGATCCTCACAATAGCGCTAGGCAGTAGGCACCATTATTGTCCTCATCTTAAAGCTAGGGAAACTGAGGTAGAGAATAGTTATGTGACTTATCCTGGGTCACACAGTTAGGAAGCCTCTGAGGCTGGATTTGAACTCAGGTCCTCCCGACTCCAGGCCTGGCACTCTGGGCACTGTGGTACCCCCTTGCTACCACGTAGATTCAGATCCTGCCTCTGATAAATACTGGGTGTGTGAACCTGGACAAGTCGCTTAACTTTTCTACCCCTCACCTTTGTCACATGAAAGTGGGGCAAAGAGCTGTGTCATTTTAAGGCTCCGATGAGATGCTGTGAGCAATGCCCCTTGCACAGGAGAAGACGAGACCGGATTTGTAAAAGCGCTGAGCACGGCACCCAGCACAGAGTGGGCGCTCTACAAATGTCTATTCCCTCCCTCCCACTGCAGACTTGGAGGTGCTGGCCAGGGTCATTGCTTCCCATCGGCTCTGTGCAGCCTTCAACCCCAGAGGGTCAGGCTAAGAGCCCGCTTTCTGGGAACTGGCCGCCTCTCCCACCTCGGCTCCAACCCTTCTTACCTGGTGCCCCAGATTCTTATTCTGGAGTTTGGTGTAGGATAGCCGGGAAGACCTGTCTCGCAGCCCCCATCCTACCAGGAAAACACCCTTCCTTGCCCCGTACCCCTTGTCCTGTCCATTCACGGTCACAAAACTTTAATGAGAACATTAGAAATAGTTCAAAACAGGTAAGCTTCTTCCTCCTCCTCCTCCTTTTCCTCATTATAGCTAACATTTACATCATGCCTACCATATGCCAGGCCCTATGCTAAGGGCTCTGCAATTATCATTTCATTTTCACAGCTTCAGAAGGTACACTGTTATTACCCCACTTTACTGATGAGAAAACTGAGGCACACAGCGTGCCAAGCCCACATGACCCTACCTGTATGGTATAGTCATCTCCCCTGCTTCCCATTAAAGAGTTGGTAAGGGTGCATGACCAAAGATTTCCCCCTAATGGCTAAACCACCACCGAGGTCCCTGTTCAGTGCATGTAGGTGACTCGGGAGCTCAGAGCTTTATGGGTCCTTCCCAATGAATAATGGTGACCACAGCTCTGATTCCATTTGGCCATGGTGTCCTTTTCACATCAGATAAATGGCAGCGGTGGTGGTGGCAGTGGTGGTAGTAGTGCCCTGCTCAGGGAACTGGAAACAACGAATGCCAGGTTTCCTAACGGGGCACCCTTTTCTATTCTCAACCTCTTTTAAAAGCCCACTTAGGGCAACATATTCTATGTGGGCACACTTTGCCCAGCATGTCAAGCCCCCAAACTCCTACCCCAACAATATTTTTTCTGTCTCTTCTCCAAGGAGGACCCAATGTCTGTCCAGTTTGCTATCTCGTTCTGTGTCCTCTTGGCATATGTGTCTGGGGCAATCTCTTCAGTGCATGGCCAGGAAAAATACACTTTTTATGAAGTTTTAGGTCTCAATATTGGCATTGTTGGAGTGAAAGAAGTGACTGAGAGGGCCTTGAGTGCTCCAAGTGTGAACGCAGAAAAGGCTGCCCAGAGTATTCTGCTATCAAATGATGTGTCGGCAATAATTATCCAATCCCATTCAGCCAGCATTTCTCAAGCACCTACTTTGTGCCAGGCAAGCAGAAATGGAACAGTCCCTGCTTCTAAGGAGCAGAGACTACTGAGGGGAGGTGGAGAACAACACATACACAAGCAAATGGATACGGAGTAAATGCAAATAAAGTGATTTCCCCCCGTTTTTGTCAAGAGAGGAGTCAAAGACTCAGGGAAGAAAGGCCTCTTACTGGAGGCCCCGCCTGGGTTGAGCTTTAAAGGCCACTAACAACTCTGAGAAGCAGAGGTGAGGAGCCAGTGATGCCGGCAGGGGCAGATCTGCTCAAATGGGGAGATTTAACGTGGTGTACAGGCTATGGCAAGCAGGCCCCTTTGGCTGGAACGTAGTGTGCTGGAAGAGGCTGAGGAACAAGAAATCGCCCTGGAAAGATAACGGCAATCCTAGCCTGAATCCCTCATCATCTCTGGCCTAGACTATAGTCCCCGAATCAATCTCCCTCCATTCTAAAATATCCTCCACAGAGAAATCTTCTAATTAAAGCACAGATCTGACCATGTTGCTCCCCTGCTTAAGTTGGGCTCTAGGGTAAAAGGCGAAGCCTTTAGCCTGACTCCTGCCTGTATTTCCAGGTTTCTTTCACATGACTCCCTTTCATTCTGGGAAAGTTTCCAAGGCAGCAGGGCAGGGTTACCAATCAGCTTATTCTTTCCCCAGAGCCCTATACCCCTTTTAAATTCTAAAAAAGGCATTGCAGTACCAGAGCTCTGACAGACCCTGGCATGCATTTAGGCCGGCCCCCTCATCTGACCCAGGAGGAAGCTGCAGCACAGCCCAGAGAGGGCAGCAGAAGGTGAGGGGCAGCCCCAGGCCTCCTGCTTCCAGGCTGGCCCTTTGCCTTCCCCTCCCTCAGAATCCCGCTCAAGAGAGGGCTAGGAGAGTCTGGTCACTCAGGGCTTGTAATGGAATCTCAGCTGCCAGGTTTGATTTCAGGGTTTTCATCGAGTGGGGCATGATTTTCTTTAGCCATCGGGTTATGTTACAGCTGAGGTAGCCCCTGCATAATGTATGCCAAGACCTAGTCAAGGTGCCAATGTCACTGGAAAGAAGAGAAAAAAAAAAAGCCAGTGAGAAGAAAGGGCCAAACTCTCGGCCAGCCAGAAAAGACCCTTTGGCCAGACACAGGATGCCAGCCTGCTCACCTCTTGGTCATCCAGCATCATAAGCTGCCGTTTACCCAGAGGGCAGACAATCACAGTGCTCCAATAACCAGATTTCCCACCAGAAGCCTGTGAAGAGATACTTAGTGCTCCTAAGATTGGCTGCAAAGCATGGAGGGCTGTTCTCAGTCAGGACAGCCTGGGTTCAAGCCCGACTTCTGACACACACTGATTGTGTGACCCTGAGCGAGCCCTCCAACCAGGCATTGCTCCGCGCTCCTCCCTCAGGCAAGGATTCTTCCCCTCCTGTCAGTCTGGGGAGAGCTAGGGAGCCCTCTGCATATGAAGGAAACGGATCCTATTGAAATTAGTAATTAAATATATTTTTAAAAAGACATTCACAGCTGCCAGGTTGGGAGTCACTGCCCGAGGACACAAGGAGGGATTTCTTTTCCTGATCTTCCCCGTGTGATGAATTGACAGGTTTGGATAAAATAGTAGAATAATGAATGAGAGGCCTAAAGCCCCTTCTAAGTGGGCCAGAAACATTTGTTTCACTTCCATGTACTTTTCCTGCAAAGTGGATCTTGCTGTATCTGAGTTCTTTGAAAGCATGGGCGTGGATGACAGCTGGCAGTCGGTCCTCAGTAACAAGAGCGTGCCCTTAACAAGACAGCCCTGTTCTCTGGCCTTTCTGGGATGGCGGCTCCTCAGTGACCTTGACCTTAGAATTGGGAGAATGCTGGGCAGGGCTGCAAAGGCCTCTCCCTGGGCGCTTCAGTCAGTCAGCTGAGAGGCGTTTACTGTGTGCCCTGCCCTGTGCTAGGTTTGTGGGCCGCAGAGACATGAAGAGTCCCTGCCTTCAGAAAGTTCCCATTCTAACCGGGGAGATGGCCTCAGGGGGAAGGCACCAGCATTAAAGGGGATAGGATGGGGTCTGAGCTGAGTTCTTAAGGAAGCAGGAAGTAGAGCTGAGGAAGAAGGGCCTTCCAGGCATGGGGCACAGCCTAGGCAAAGTCGTGGAGTCAGGAGGTGAAGGAGGCCAGTGTAGTTTCAGAGGGAGGATATGAAGCCAGGCCTTGTCTGGGGCCAGCATTCTTCCTCTGGGCCTCCCTCTGAGGAGTAACGGGGGTTTGTCAGCCTATGGCATTTAGTGATTGTGCTGCAGCCCCCAGGAATGCAGGTCCCTGATCCCAGCTAGCTTCCCAGGTTCCACCCACTTCCCTGTGAGGTTCTCTTGGAAGATACGACCTTTGTGCTTCCAGGATTGGCAGTTTTCTCCCAAGAGAGGCCACCGAGCTCCCCTCCTGACAGCTTCGGGTAAGAGATCCAGCGCCCCATCCCACAGTGAGCCAGCCACCTGATACCGGCCTTCAAATATTGATGCCATGCTAAGCCTGACTCCCTGACCCCCCATCCTCCCTGGAGGAGGCTGGTGCACAGCATGATGGGCTGTCCAGGTGTGTCCAGGCTGGTGGGCTGGGAGGTCCAGCTTCTCTTCCTCGCGGTGAGTTGCCCAGGGCAGGCCCTTTCCCAGGGGGTGGCAGCTGGGGGCCTGACATTCTGACTGGGAGTACAGGGATGGTTCCCCTCCCCCCAGGCTACCTGGTCAAGTGGATTCCTGGAAGGCCCAGCGCTGGTCGCTGGCCCTTTAAGTGGGCTTTCTCCACTCCCCTTGGGTCTCTTCTCCCCCACATCTTTCTCCTCCAAGTCCCTTTGTTGTGTTTCACACTTGGATGGTCCTTTAGGAGCCTGGGGGAGAGCTCATCTTCCCTGGGAAGAATTGTAGTAACTCCAGGCCCTCTGGAGCCCAAGAAGCACAGGGGGTCAGGTTTCTTTGGCTCCTCTCTCCCCTTCTGGAAGGGCAGGATGAGCAGGATGCTGGGATGTGGCACTTTTCCACTCACGGCAGGCATTGAAAGACCGTTTGGTCTGGCGGAAAGACCCTTGGGCCGTCATTAGTTCAAACTTGGATTTAAATAC
The DNA here is from genome assembly GCA_028646515.1 of Pseudochirops corinnae. Classification (NCBI taxonomy): domain Eukaryota; kingdom Metazoa; phylum Chordata; class Mammalia; order Diprotodontia; family Pseudocheiridae; genus Pseudochirops; species Pseudochirops corinnae. Next base: position 193,496,338 of record CM053591.1, read on the forward strand.
TGGCTGTGTGACCCTGGGTAAGTCAGCTAACTTCTCTCACCCTCAGTTCCCTCATCCGTAAAATGGGCAGCACCCAGTCCATAAGAGGAGGCAGAGGGCCAGGGTTCAAAGGTGGGTTTTTCGGGACATTAGCTGGGTTTCGGTTTCCTCATCTGTAACATGATGACCCTAGATGGAGGGTCCCCTGTGGTCCCTTCCAGCTCTCAAACCAATGATCCCAAGTCTGGCTGTGTTACCAGGCACTGGACAATAGACATGGTGTTAACCGCTGGAGGCCAGTGGTGACTTCAGGGTTAATGCTTCAGGAGGCTCGGACTCTGGCCCCCATCTGCTGGCTCCTGATCACATCCTTGCACTAGGAAAAGGCTGCATTCATTCGGCCCCAGACCACTTGCTGCTTCGGGCTGTGGCAGCTTCAATCTTGTAGGCAGAATCTTCCACGGAAACTTACAGCCAGGGAAATCATGGAGAGCTGGGGACTGAAAGGAGGCCCCTTGGGGAATGGGGAAGGTAGGGCTTGGGGAGGGGTCCCAGGTGGGCCTGGGACCAACTCCCCAAAGCAAGTCGGGCTCCTGGTCCCATGCATACTTGCTGCTCTGGTGTTTGTCAATGAGTGATAGTTATGAGGATATTGGGCATCTGGGTTTCCAGTGAAGTAAGTAGGGCGGGCAATGGGGATTCTGTCTCAGAGTGTTGTTAGGGGCACGCTTCCTCCCCAAAGAGGTTCATCTAGGGAAAGGGAAGAAAGGCTCCAACTCCTCAGTGGATCAGCCCTAAGGAGAGGGTGAGGACAGAGTCCATTGTGCTGTTCTAGTCCCGGGGGGTCCAAGTCAGAGAAACTGAGCAGCTCCAAGGAAGGCCATTGGGAAATATCAGTCTTGGAAGTGGTCCCCCACCTGTGAGAGTCGCTGGCCTTCTGGGCATAGGGCTGGGGCTGCTCCTGGAATGGAGCAATGCTCTGTTCAACCCAGGAAACCTCTGGGTGAGGGGGACCCTTCCAGAGCCTCTTGGGACTTTCAGCTGTAGGAAAAGGGGCACTTCAGGGTTCTTATTCCTCTGGAGTAAGAGGCCAGGCAGGTCTGGGGCAGGAGATATACTTTTCTGAATTGTGAGCAGCTCAGTCTCAGGACAAGCCATGGGCTGAGAAATTATACTCCCCCGCTTTTTTTTTTTTTACCTGGTTCCCCTCCCCCTGATCCCTGAGTAAATTTGTCCTGGTTATCAGAATTCCCCACTCATGGCTCTGGTAACTAGTGGAAGTTCCAGACCTTCTTCCCTGAGGTTCTCTGGAGTTAAATTTCAGGGTCCCTGGGCATGCCATCCACTTTGGGGACTGCACCCTCCAGGGCGAGCTCTCAGTTTCGATCACTCCTCAGATACGGAATCATCTCCATCACTTCTAGATATTTGAGCCCTGCTACTGACTCACAAAATGTTTGTCAGAAGTCATCTAACTACAACGACAGTATGGGTTCAGAAATAGGGCATATCATAAAATGAAAAAAAAAACAAACCTGAGAGTTAGATAACCAAGAGGGGCACAAGAGAGTCGGGGCTTAGACCTGTGATGATGGTGACAGGGACAAGTGGACACCATTGTCAATTCGCTAAGTCACCAAAGTTGGGAAAGGGGTGTGTTTGGGCTTAGGGGGTTGGGCCCTGTAGTCTTAAAAATATCATTCTTCCCTCCTTTCTCTTACTGGAGAAGCCCAGTGACAGGGTGGTCAAAAGTCAGTGGCAACGTCAGTCCTCAGGGTTGCGAAAGAGCCAGATGTTGGGAAACTGCAGCCTGTATGATTTACAATAATCCTCGTAGTGGGGTCGCACCCAAATAAAAGCATCTGTGAGGGCACTTCCCTGGTGCATGACCTAAAAAGCCACACACTAACATCGTCTACGTTGTACTGAAAGTTTGTTTTGTTACGAATTTCCCAACAACATTTTAATCTAGTTCAGCCTCCCAGGAGCGTTGAGGGCTGTATGTCCAACGCCTCTCATCTAAACAATATAAAGAGTTGTGCAGAATGATCCCCAAGGGCCAAATCGAAGGTTCTAAGAACGGAGCCCCGAGTGGCCGAGACTCAAGTATGTGTGCATCGTAGGATCTGTTCCTACTCCATGGGAATCTACTTTATTTCCAGTTCTTCGTCACCATGAATAAATCTTTTGGCATATTGAGAAAATTTTGGTATATAAATATTATTTTGGTGTATATGTGGAACTTGTGTTTTTGTCAGTGACCTCCTTGGGGGATGAGGGTCACTAGCAGTGGGAATTCTGGGTCAAAGTTCTGGAAATTACTGATTTCATCAGTGGTTGGACCAATGAATTCCCAGATCTACCACCAATGCATTACCATACTTGTCTATGTTATAGGGCAGGCATATACCATCTTTGTTGGTAGAAAGGGGTTCCTAGACTGATGAAATCACAGGATTGAGCAAGAAAATGTGCATTTGTTCACATGTCCATGCTGTTTTCCCATGTGGAATGTAAACTCCTTCAGTGTGATTCAATTCAATTCTTGTCTGGCTATGGAATCCAGGACATCAGTTAACTTCCCAGGGCCGGGGTTTCCTCATTTACGGTGCCTTCTAGATCTGTGATGTTATGCAATGGCCGCAGTCTCAGGGGCCTGACCCTGAGGGTCAGGGCTAGGGGGAGGGGTAGAGTTCTAGAATATGACATTTGCACCAATGACTGTGGTTCTTGACATTAACAACAATGAGCTCAGGGATCATTGCATTTTTTCCCTCCATCACAGTGCCCTGAATAAGGGGGATGCTTTGTAAATGTTTGTTGTAGCTCCTCTTCCCTGGTGAATACTCGAACCCTTGCCCCCTCCTCTGGGATGCTCACTCCTCTCCTTGCATCTCCAGAGAGAGCCTCACTAGTGACCACACACCTGAAATGCTTAATAGATGTTTTTTGACTTGTGCAGTGAACACCTGACTCTCCAGCCAAAGTACTTGGCTTAATGACATACTCCAAGGAGCATCGAAGGACACAGGTGACTGTACCTGGTGAAAACAGATATTTCCTTTTAATTGCTTCTAAATTTACTGTTCTTTTGTTTCATTAAGTGCCATCAGGTCCTGGGAGTATCACTCGGAACCATCCCCATCCCATGGACTGGAAAGCATCTGTCACCTGAGAGGCTGGAACTGGGGCTACTCTGGGAGCTTCATGGGGACTCATGGGGCTGCTAAAGATCCTTCAGAACCTGGAAAGGGGCCTCAGCTCCCTCTCCTCCAGGATTCCCCTCCCCTCCCTCACTTTGTAACTTTAGTGATGCTGGGCTGGGAGGTAGGAAGACTGAATTCTAATCCTGCTTCAGATACTTCCTAGGTGTGTAACCCTGGTCATGTCACTCAGCTTTCTAGGCTTCAGTTTCCTCATCTGTAAAATGTGGGGGGGGGGGGGGAGGGGGGGTACCTGCGAAATCACAAGCTCCAAGCCTATGGTCTTAATGCTCCATGTAAATGAAGGACCATGCTTATTAATTATTCACTCACTCACAGTAGTTACTGGTGCCAGATGTAAACAAAAAGGTGAAATCTGTCAGTGCAGATTGGATCTCCCTATCCATCGAATGGTTACTCCCAAACCTGACCCATTGCTGACCCTGCTTCCTTCTCCTCCCTTATCCCTCCCCCCCCAGACATTCTCCCCCTTCACTTGGAGAACATCACCAGAGCATCACCCCTACCACTCCAGCCCCTGAATCCTGGAGCTGCTTGGAGGCATTTACACAGGACTGACTCTCAGAGTACGATAAGCCCTCAGATCCCTAGGTTCAGATGGCTCGACCCAAATCTTTCCTGGCTCCCCATTTATTATGATCTGGTTCCCCTCAAGGTTACCACGATATACAATGAGGATAAATCCCCTGAGCAGGGGAAGAAGATGGAGCCGGAGAGTGATCCCAAGGATGGCCTCGTCTTGCTGACTATGGATGAACTGAACCCATCAGACATCGATGCTCTGGTGCCCACCGAGGATGAGAATGGCCACCCTATCCCAGAATGGAAACGGCAGGTTATGGTACGGAAGCTGCAGGCCCGCCTTTGGTCAGAGGAGATGACAGCATGGAAGGTACGGCGACGTCTGGGAGAAGCTGGCCAGTGTTTGACCAAGGCAGACGTTTACTGCGCACCAGACAAGCCAAAAGAGAGGTCATCCCTGACCTCAAGGGGCTTACATTCTAACGGAAGAAAGGTGGTGGGAGTTGTCAGAAGTACAGCTGGGAGGGTCATGAAGGTTAATGGCCTGGCGCCCTCCCCAAAATAAAGACCCCATGGGAGAAGGGGCCAGTTATGGCGGAGGAACGTTTCAGGATGAGAAGGCTGCAAGGGTGGATGAGTGTTCCAGGGTGAGGGGGTACCAGGTCCCGAGGCGGCTTCAGTGGGAGAATGAAACTTTAGCTCATAGAGAGGTCCTAGTCTCCTGCACAGAGTGCCTGTGAGGAGGGGAAAGAGAGGTGAGTAGGTGAGTGATCTATGTCCTGCTGGAAAAGCAAGGCCAGGTTGGCTAGAGACAGGAGCAGGGCAGGTCCCAGGAGACCCCAGAAACTGGTGGTCTGAGTGGAAGCATGGGGTCAGGAGATGGGGAGGAGTGCCCTGAGCCTGGAGTTCTGGAGGACACCCTGTCTAATAGACTGGCAATGAAGAGACTTTGATGCTGAAGCAGGATCTGCCTCAGCCAGGAAGCCTCTTCTATGGCTCCAACTGGAGCCCGAGGAGATCCCCATAGACTAGAAGGGAAACCCTCCTGGGACTGACGAGAGTGCAGACCAGTCATCTTCAGCATAATAAATAGCTGGAGTGGGGTCAGTGATAAGGGCCGACTCCCCACAGATGGGTTTCTTTTCTAATTGGGGCATCTCTTTGCCATAGCCATGTTAGGAGGGTCTTTTTTTTTTTGGAGGGGGGGAAAGTAGGGCATTTGGGGTTAAGTGACTTGGCCAAAGTCACATGGCTAGTTTTTGTGTTAAGTGTCCAAGACTGTGTTTGAACTCAGGTCCTCCTGACTCCAGGGCTGGTGCTCTATTCACTGCGCCACCCAGCTGCCCCAGGAGGGTCTTTTTAAATGTACCCAAATTAGATTTTTTCCCTGGGCTCTTCGATCAGTGGGTAATAAATCAATGTCTTGTGAATGAGAAATCTTACCAGCTACTTGTCAGACTCTGAGTCTCTGCTCATGGAGAGTGAGGCTGATACTGTTTTCTGAAAATTACTGATTCCATTTTGGGGAACTGAGCAAGCAAAAGGAATCCAGTGAGACTCGATGTGCTGCATTGTGCTCTCTCATACTGTGCAGCCTGGTTATGGAATGTATTGGTTACATTTGTTACATATCTCCCTCAATCTGGCTCCTTCTGAAAACTACCTGAGAGTCAAGGTCAGTGTCTCCTCAAAGTCACAGCCCAAGAGCCCCCACCAATGTTTCCTTGACTCGACCAACAACAAGGCGTACTTTTCTAAAGCAGAACATAGCTTTAAACAGTCAGGTAACACGGTAACAAGGAAAATGCCTCTAATACACACTGGGTTAAGCTCTCCCACAGATTACCACACCACCGGAGTATATATTTTGCAAAATAGCATGCCGTTGCAGGTAGCATGGCGACTAGCATGTCAGGCCTGGAGTTAGGAAGACCTGAGTTCAAATTCAGCCCCCAAATGCTTCTTCATAACTATATGGCCCAGGGCAGGTTACTTAGCCTCTTTTTGCCCCAGTTTCCTTGTATGTTAAGTGGGAACCTCCCAGGATTGAGATAATGATTGTATAATGCCTGGCACACAGAAAGCATTACCGACACGTCAGCTTTTGCGATTATTGCAATTCACAAGAGCATCTAGAGTCTTTGCCTGTTGGAGAGATTCTGGTTGCCTTGTGAACATGTCCCACATTCCTACAAAAGCTATGAGCAATGAGGGTGAAGGAGCTGGGCTCCGAGCAGCACCCATAACAGCGGTCAGGTGGACCATCTGCAAACAAACAGAGCCATCCTCTTATTAATTAGGTCTGGTGTTGCCGTTGTTCGTGCAACAGGACTGGACTGATCGGACTAATCCTTTTATTGTTTCACAGCCTGTCATGATGATGACCAAAACAACTGAAGAGCCAAAGATAACTAGGTTCTTGTAGCCATTTAAATATGGCCTTAGAAGTCAACCCAAGGACACCAGAAAATGGGATTTGGAACAGGGAGGCCCTTCAAGCTAGGGGTGGGGAGAAAACTTAGCCATTCTCTTCCCCTGCCCTCCCCCCAAAGACAATCCTGGCTCATCTAGGGTGGATCACACAGCATGGGGAAGTGGGAATGGGTGGATTCTGTCCTCTTGGAGGGGGTCTCTGGGACCTTGACAGTACAAATCCATTGAAATTTTGACTGGAAATCTATCCAGGGCTAGCAAAAGACTGCCCAAGGAACACCTCCTCCCTCATTCTTCCCTACCTCTAAGAATAATTGTAACATTTCTTGGGTGAAGGAGAGTTGCAGCCCATTCCCCCAAATAGAACAAAGGGAAGGGAGTTGATAGAAACTCTTGAATTCGAAATTTGGGGGAATTGCCCAGGGGCCTGGAAAGTAGTTGTTAGTTATTAGTTTCTCAGAGGCAGAAGTAGGATGGTAAACCCATCCCTACCCTCTCTTCCCTTCTCTGACAGAGCAGCAGAGGTGAGCCCATAGAGGTGGAGGACTGGAGGTACTCTCAAACCCACAACGCCATCCTGGGCCCCTACGGGGAGCTGCTGACTGAGGACGACCTGGTGTACTTGGAAAAGCAGATCGAGAACCTGCAGATGAAGAAGAAGTGCCAGGAGTACGAGAGCGAGCTCGGGCGCCTAGCCGAGGAGCTCCAGAGCCTCCTCCCGGCGCCCATCGTCAACATCACCGTCAATAGCCGCTTCCTGAGCCGTGATCCAGAAAAGGAAGAATCTTCTCCTCCTGCGGCCGAGGAGGGAGGCCAGACGCTGCCTTACTGGTGCAGCCACATCTCGGGAATGGTGAAGAGCATGTCGGTGCTGCTGAAGAACATGAACGGCCTGGCCAGGCTGAAGGAGACTTCCGTCCCCAAACCCTCCTTTAAGGTCAGGGGGGGTGTCGTGGGCCCATCGGGGAACACAGCGGAGAAGGAGATCCTGGAGTGTGGCGTATCGGTGAGAAGCCTCAGGGATAACTTTGAGAAGCAAGCGAACCCAGGGCTGCCCTGTGGAGTGAGGGTCCCCTCAGAGAAGGGCCTCGGGGCCTCCTGGGAAGCCGGTGCTGCTGTCACGTTCCCCAGGGTGCAGAGTAACGCCCAGGCCGGGGAGAGGCAAGCGTCCGGTGACCCTGAAGAAGCCAGTGACTCGGGCATCAGCTGTGAGGAGGCTTCCTCCGAGGCGGGCACCAGCCCCATCGCCGTGCCCGATTCCTCCAGCCTGAGGAAAGAACGGATCGTCATGCTCTTTCTGAGTCACTGGAAGAAGTCAGCCTACACCCCCGCCCTGAAGACGGCGGCCAGGAGGACCCTGGAGTCCACCAAGGCTGGCCTTCCCCAGGCGCCCGTCGCGGCTGTTCGAGTGGAGCCGCCCCCGCTTCCTGCAGAGTTTCCCCTTCGCGGGCCCAGCAAGTTCAGCCACTTGCTCCAGCAGCGCAGCATCATCTCTCACCTGCTGGGCAACTGGAAGGATGTCATGGCTCACTTACCCCCGAGGCAGATCCGACGCCTGAGCCGCCAGCCCGTCACCTACTCCCCCGAGATGTTCCTGCCCTACGTCAACGGGGCCCCGGTGGACTACCACAGCCTGTCCCTGGACCTCTTCATGCTGGGCTACTTCCAGATCCTGGAGCTGGACCTGCCCCCCGAGGAGCGCAAGATGAGACACCTACTGTGCTTCGAGGTCTTCGACCACCTGGGCGCCCACAGCTGGGAGACCGTGCGCAGCTTCCACAAGGCTGTGACGGATGAGATCGCGGCCGGCCGGCGCAGCTGGAAGGACGGCTTCGAGGACATCAAGGCGCGCTTCTTTGGCAGCAGCAAGAAGCCGGCGTGGGAGGTGGAGCCGGTGCGAAGGTCGGGGCTGACCTCCATCAAGCCACCGCCCAGGGCCTCGGCCCCCGCCGGCCCCCGCAGGCCCGGCAGCTGCCCCGAGCTCGGAAGCTTCAACAGCGAAGATATCTGCGGCTACATCGACAGGAGCTTCGCCTTCTGGAAGGAGAAAGAAGCGGAGATTTTTAGCTTTGGAGACTGAGGCCAGGGGGGCGGCCCACTCCCCTGCCTGGGCTTCGTGTGTGCGTGTGTGTGTGCTTGTTTGAAAACCAGCGCTGGAGGAGCAGCCGGCCTCCGTCTGCCCCGTCCCCGCACCGCTTCTCTCACGTCGATTTTTTCCCCCATTTCAGGGTGTGTGGAAGGAGAACCTACGGACACTTGTTGAATGTGACACCCCCCCCCCCCGCGAAATTTGCAAATATATTTGCCCAGTTGGGAAGATGAGTGTATGCTCTGCCTTTCTCTCTGCCCCTCTGGTTTTCATTTGTCGGGGCAGCTCCTGGCATGGAAGCTCCATGGATTCAAAGCGGCCCCAGCCCAGGCTCAGAGAGCAGCCTGGTTGTTGGGAGGTCATGTGGCTGGTAGGTGTTAAGAGTTAGGATTCGAACCTACGTCTTCCTGGCTGGCGGGATGGTCCCCCTCCCACCCAGGACACGCCCCCTCTTTCTGTTTTCATAGAATCACAAAATCTCAGAGTTGAACAGTCCACAAAGATCACAGAGCCCACCCATCCTTGACCAGGAATCCCTTCTTCATTCTGTCAATTGGTGGTCTGCTTGAAGACCTGGTGGGAGGAGAGGTCGCTATCTGTCCCGATGCCCCACTTCGAGGCCACTTGCATGGCCAGATGGCCTTTCTTAGGCAGTGTGGAAAGAGCTTGTGCTGAGGAGCCCTCAATTCAAATCTTACCACAGACACTCCGTCCCTGGGAGATCATGGACTCATCTCCTACTCTCTTGTTGCCTCAGTTGCCTTATCAGTAAAATGGGAATGTTTTTGTGAGGAAAGGGCTCTGGAAATATGAGGGTCCAATGAAGACAATGAATGAAATCCAGCTTTCTGCACAAGCTTAAAGCCTCTTCTACTCATTGCCCCTCAGATTCTTTGAGACTACTCCCAGGTCTCACTCACTGCACCACACCCACTAAGTCAGTCTAGTCATTGAGCCTTTAAGTATTTGCTGCATGTCAGGCACTTTGCTGAGAACAGAGAAAGCAAAGGCAATCCCTCCTTTCAAAAAGCTTATATTCTGATGAGGGAGACCCCCCGCAAACAACTAGGTACATAAAAACTGCCTGCGCAGTAGCAGGCTGGAAATCAGGAAGGGGAAACCATCAGCAGCTCAGCCTTTTCTTTTTCTAGACTAAACGTTCTGTTCTCTCCCCTCCATGGCTGGTTGTAAATGGGCCAGTTCAGAAGTAGGAAAGGCCTTGAGTTCTCTTTGGGGCATGTTGAGTCTGATGCCCATGGGACAGACAGTCCAAGGTGTCCCAAAGGCAGCTGGTGATCAGAACTGTAACTCAACAGAGAACCTAGGGATGGACAGATAGATGTGAGAATCTTTTGCAAAGAGGACAGTGGAGCCCATGGGAGCTAGTGAAGTCACCAGAAGTGAGAACAGAGAAGGGCTTAGGGGACACCTATGGTGGTGGCAGGACAGCAGAGTCAATGAAGGAGGCTGAAAAGGCTCTGGAGGACAGATATTGCAGAGAACAGGACAGGCAGGAAGGGCAGCGTTGGGATCTACATTGGACAACCCCTTGGCCATAGTTTAGTGGGAATTCCTTCTGGGTACAGGCTAGACTAGATGCCTACTGAGGTCCCTTTTCATCTTCAAATTCAATGATTCTGGGAGATCACCGGTCTGTTTGAGGACCCAAGTCACACTCCACATTGAGCATTGCCTTATTCCAACTGTACGGTGGGCCTATCACAACGCATTTTCCTCGGAAGACCAGTGTTTTAAGGTCTATTTGCTTTTATGCATTCAATTCAATTGGTGAAGCAGAAAGAGCGTTGACTTACGTCAAAGAACTTCAAATCCTGCCTCTGAAGCTTATAGCAGTGTGACCTTGAGTAAATCGCTTAACCTTGATGGGCCTCAGTTTCCTCCTATGTAAAATGACAGGTGGTCTAGATGGCATCTGTGGTCCCTTCCAGGTCTATGATCCAATAATAGGATTTAGTTCTATTTATTAAGCACCTACTATATGCAGACAGCATGTTTGGGGCTGGGGACGCACAGACCCAAAATGAATCACTCAACACTCAAGGAGTTTGCATTCTACTAGGGGGGAGGAACAACATGTACAAAGATAAATAAATATAAAATATATACAGAATCTGTCAATCACTGAAACTCGGTGAGATGAGGACCCATGAATGAAATCTGGCTCTGGACGGTGGTGCCTTATTCAAAAGGAACAATATTGGTAAAAGGATAACGGAGGGATAAGGGATGACCTTTTCTATTAAGACATACTCATGGATGGAGATGGAAGAAGAGACTGGGGGAAGTGTTGGGTCATGGTTGCCAGGTTCAAGTATTTGACAGGCTGTCATATGGAATAGGGGTGAGCCTTGCTTACTTGGCCCCAGAGGGTCGAACCAGGAGCAATAAGGGGAAGCCGTGGAGGGGCCAATTGAGGCTTCATATCAGGAAATATGTCCTAACATTGAGAGCTATTCCAAAATGGAAAGAGCCGCCTTGGGAATGGTGAGCTCTCCAAGCCAAGGGTGGATGTCCACTTGTCATAGACACTCTAAAGGGGATTACAGTTTAGAGACAGGCTGGATTCATTGGCCTCTGAGTAGCCTTCCCACTGGGAAAATTCAGTCTGAGATGCATAAAATGGCCATCATCAAGCCTTGTCTCCCTATGCCAGAGAATGCCACAGGAAGCCGAAATAGCTCAGTTGGAAGAGCGTTAGATTGAAGATCTTGAAGGTCCCCGGTTCAATCCCGGGTTTCGGCATTTGGGGAACATTTTGGGCAGTACAGTAGAGAGGTCTCTGAGCTGGGAGGAGGGGAAACCAACATTCAGATCAGGCACTTAGTAGCTGTGTGATCTTGGGAACACCCTCAATGACTTCCAGCCTCAGTTTTCTTGTCTGTAAAATGAAAAATGATTCTAATAGTACTTTCTCAATCACAGTTATTGTAAAGCTTAAATCTACATAACTAGATGTTTGTGTTTGTGTATATACATACATACATACACACACATGTGTGTTTCTATCCATCCATGCATCCATGCATCCATCCATGCATCCATCCATCCATCCATCCATCCATTCATCCATCTGTTGTACAGAGAAATAAGAGTGAGCTGAGACCTGGGTTCATGATAAATTTAGATGTGGACTTATTGATTAAGCGTGTACCCAAGTGATTGGCACGCAAATGAGTAGTAATTTTTGGAAAATCAGATCATGGTTTATATAGGCTAAAACCCACAAAATTATAATAGGGAGGGGAGCTAGCAGAAGCTATGATGTACAGAAGCAAAGATCAGCCATTGGTCAAATCTATATGACTCAGGGGAGTATGGTGTAAGGGTACAAGGGATGCAACCATTAACTGGGTGGAGGTCACAGGGTAGAGGGGCATGGGATGAGGGGAACTGGAATTCCCCAGGTTGTAGTCAGAGGGGGCTGGAATTCCCAGAACAGGCCAGAG
>CM053591.1:193508551-193527026 GCA_028646515.1 Pseudochirops corinnae
GGATGGTACTTAGATAAGATCCTTGCACCGTAATGAGCCTGGTACACTATAATGATTCAAGGAGAAAATATGAAATACTGATCAGGGGAGACAGAGTCAGGGAACACCTTGAGCAATATGCCCAGACATGCCTTAAGCAGTTTCAAGCTAAAATGTAAAACAGGGACAAAGACAGAAATACAAAAGGGGCTTAATGGTGGACCACAAGTGGTGGCACCACAGGTGGTATGTAGTAACCTGGATTTGGGTTTGGGTACAACACATTCATCCATCTATCATCTATCTATCTATCATCTATCTATCTATCTATCTATCTATCTATCTATCTATCTATCTATCTAAACCTTAAGGTGCTATAGAAACATTAGCAATGTTAATTGTTAATGGGGGGAGGAAACATATATACTGTATGTAGAAGGCTGTGTAGAGGGAAGGGTCCAGGGGTCGGTAGGATGCAGTAGAAAGGCAGATAGTAACGCATCTTCTTTAGTTTCATGTGCATTTAATTAAACTCTATCAATTTCTGGTGTTGAATCATTGAATAGCACCAAAGACTTTGGGGCAACAGCTTTCATTTCCAGGTCTCCTGAAGCTGAGATGCTAGAAGCCGAAATAGCTCAGTTGGGAGAGCGTTAGACTGAAGATCTAAAGGTCCCTGGTTCAATCCCGGGTTTCGGCATTTGGGGAATATTTTAGGCAGATAGTGGTGGAGCAGTGGATTGAGCAGCGAACTGGGAGTGAAGTAGACCAAGATGCTAAGTAGCTAAGTGGAACTTTGAAATCCCGGGAAGAGGTAGTGCGAGGGCCAATTAGCATCTGCCTTTCAGGGTTTCTTTCAGCTGTAAAAGTTATTATGCTATGAGTGGTTGGACGTCTCAGAGCATTTATCTGAATTCTCCCAGCTTAGCCTCCCTCATTCACCTTTCTGCACACAACTCCAGGTCATTTCTCTCCTTGGCTTCCCCTCACTAAGGTCTGCAGACCAGGGGAGGTGCTTGTGGTGCCTGTAGCGCCTCCCTCCTCAGATCTGGGGAGGGAGATAGGTTGGTAGCCAGAGTGGGGAGGAGGGGCAGAGGATAAGAATTTGATGTTTAATATGAGAAGATAATCTGGATTCTTCTCCATCCGTCTGTAACCTGAGAGTAGGGGGCTAGTGGTCAGACCCTCTGTCTCATTGGAATGTTGTTAGTAGCTTGTGGTGCAGTGGAGAGAATGCTAGATTTAGAGAGAGAAGTTCTGGTTCCCTGGTTGTGTGACCCTGGACAAGTCACCTGACCTCCATGAAATGAGGGGTTTGAAGAAGATGTCCTCAGAGGCTCCTTCCAGTTCCAGATCTGTGATCTGTAAAAAAGTGAGAAGATCTATAAAAAAGAAAAGGAGGATCCATTCACATTAAGGAGGCTTCCAGGTGCCTGAGGGAGGCCCCAGAAGAAAGGAAGAGAGGGGAGATCCTTCACAACTGAGCAAGGTCCAGTGGAAAGAGCCCTGGCTCTGGAGTCAGGGGGCCTGGGTTCAAATCACTCTTCTGGTTATTATTAGCTTTGTGATCTTGGGCAAATCTCTTTACTCCTCTGGTCCTCAGTTTCCTTCTCTGTAAAATGAAGGCATTAGCTATATGAATTAATCAAAGCTTAGGCTTTGAGACCAGGAGTTTTCACTGAAGCAAGCAAAACCCAGAGCACAATTTATATAATAACAACACCATAAAAAATGTCTTGATCATCAAGAAATATTTGTAAAGCATTGCAAACCTTAAACTGTAGAAATGCCGGCTAGTAGCCAGAGTGAGGGCAGCCAGATGGCACAGTGGCTAGAGCATTGGGCTGGGAGTTCAAATCTGCCCTCAGACACTTGCCAGCTGTGTGACCCTGGGCAAGTAACTTAACTTGGTGTGTTTCAGTTTCCTCTTCTGTAAGATGAGCTGGAGAAGGAAATGGGAAAATACTCCAGTATCTTTGCTGAGAAAACCCTAAATGGGGTCACAGAGATTCAGACGTGACTGAAAACAACTGAAAAATTTAAAAATTACAAAATGCTTTAAGGTTTGCCAAGCGCTTGGCAAATGTTATCTCACAATGACCCCACGAAGGAGGCACTATTATTGTGTACATTCTACAGATGAAAAATACTGAAGCAGACAGGAAGTAAGTGAATTGCCCAGAATCATGCAGCTAGTGAGTGTCTGGGGCTGAATTTGAATTCGGATCTTCCTGACTCCGGGTGCTGTGCTCTCTGCCCTGTGGTCCTGCCCAGCAGCCTATAAAGACTCACTAACATTGATCAGTGTAATGACCAACCACCAATCCCAAAAGCTTGTTCATTGGAAATAGAATTGAAATTGAAAAAGAGAGGAAAACAAGAAACAAAGATTTAACTCTCTCCTTCCTCGGATGCTAACAGTGTCCAGAATCCTTCCATCACTGAGGGATCTGTCCTACTTTCCATCAGCCACTGGGGGGCGCATTGCTACGGTCCATTGGGCTCTCTTACATACATGCTGTCATTGGAAACTTCACAAAGACGCAGCAGTGGGGTAGCTGGGATTGTTGCCCCATTTTAAAGATGAGTTGCATGAGACTGTCACAGAGGATAGTAAAGAGACTTGCCCAGAATCACACCACTAGGAGGCATGAAAGGAAGGATTTAAACTCAGGTCTTCCGACTCAGAGTCCAGAATGCTCTCCAATGCTGTCTCAAGTACCCAAAGACCTTTGGTGTAGCCCATACCATGGGGATGAAAAAGTCCTCTGCCGTTTACTCCATGCTGCTTGGAACCACGGAAGTCTTTTGGTGGGTCCTCCATAGTCAATGCTACCGTCAGACCTCATGGACTTCCTTTCCCTACCCCCTCATCTAAGATATTCTCTGGCCCCGGCCATGGCTCGCCCTTGCTGTCTGCCTCACCCCAACCTACTTTAGGGACTGTTGGCTGTGCAGTGATGAGGGAGACAGCCAGAAAGAGGAGGGCGTGACCTCACCCTCTTATTCCAAAAGTGACCCGTGCCTCTTCTATGGACCTTTGACTTTGAAGACGCCCTCCCCCCACCCCCCATCCAGCCATGGTTCGGTCCCTTTCCTCTCCTAAAACCACCTCTACCCCCCCCCCCCCAGTGACTTGGCTTCCTCTGTCCTTTTTCTGTGACATTAAACGATGTTTCATTGATGTTAATTTTTCTTTGCTTTGTTGTCTTTTCCCATTGACTCCCTCCCTCAACAGACTCTTTATCCTAACCAAAAAGTCTAGCTAAGGAAACAAATCAGTACATTCATTGGAAACACAGAAGGACATTCATTGGTCATGTCTTACAGGGTATGCCTCATTCTGCACCCAGAGACCCCCACCTCAGCTGGGAGCCAAGAGGGTCACCAGTTTTCTGTGATGCCTTTTCCTCTTCAAGGCTGGTTTTTGGTGGTGATTTTAACCCGGATTTACCTCCCCTGAAGTCCTTGGATATACACACCTTTGTGGTGTGGGGGTGACCCTCCCATGCCATCCAAAACCAAGGCTTCATGGATGGGCTCCTCAGGGCGACAATGTCCAGGAAGCCGCCAGACCAAGTGCTGGAAGGCCCGACACCAGCTTGACAGTGGGGCCATGGATGTTTCAGCTACAGCTCCCAAACAGTAATAACAGTTAGTGACAGTGGTAGGGCTCTCGACAGCTTGTAAAGCGCTTTGCATATTATGTCGTTTAATTCTCATTACAATCCTGGGAGGGAAGTACTATCATTCTGCCCATTTTGTAGATGAGAAAACTGAAATCGAGGTCCAATGTCTTGCTCAGGGTCACACACCTGGTGTCTAAGGCTGGACTTGAACTCAGGTCTTCGTGACTCCTGGCCCAGCGTTCTCACCCACTCAGGCCATCTGCCTCTTCTTTCTCTAAACTCCTCATATGTGTTGTTTCTTACAGTGCAGTCATATCCCATTTTCTTCACCTGCCACAACTGACTCAGCTGTTTCCCAGTTAAGGAACCTTGCCTTAGTTTCTAGTTTTTTGCTGCTACAAAAACAAGTATCTCTAGGATTATTTGGGTACATTTGGGACCTTTCTTTCTATCTTTGACAGTTTCCTCATTTATAAAATCAGAAGTTTGGACCATATGGTCTCTGGGGACCTGTCTAGATCTATGCCTAGCAATGGAATCACTCTGTGTGACCCATAACATTCATTTAGCCACTGGCCTTGGAGTTTAAGGTTCAAGTCTAAGGGCTAAGACATTTCCTGGCTGTGTGATCATTGGTCACCCCTCAGAGCACCCGGCTACAACTCTCACATACTACAAGTTGCAGATTTGTATCTGTAGAAGGAATTCCCACACCAGGAATTTTTTTTCCATTGATGAAAATCACAAGGGAAAAAATGCCCTGCTATATCTCAGATATCAACCAGTGCAGGAATCCCCTAGTCCCTGTCCCTTTTCTCTAACCCTCTTACACTATGCTTTGATCCACCTTTTCACATTTTAGGGGCTTCAGTCCTTGTTGGGTTGGGAGGGCAGGAACAAGTCTTCCTGGGCTGCTCCCTGGCTCCATCCAAACTCTCTTCAGCCGTCTTGCAAAATGCCAGTCTCAGGCAGGGGAAGCCATGAGACGATGCTTCTGTCCCAAAGTGTGATGGGCTGCCTCTGGAGGGATTGACATTCTGACATATGCAAAGCCTTTGCCAACCTTAGTGTTTACATTCATTACATGCTAGCACTCCTTGGAGGTGCCATAGCAGAGGCAGAGGCGAGATGACCCCTCTTTGGCGATGCTGGAAAGGATTCCTGCTCAGGCGCTGTCTGAGTTCACTCCAGCCTCTCAGGTTCTGCGAGTAGTAGCAAAATGCCCAGACGTTCACTGTAAGATCTTCCCAGAGAATTCTCCTGGGGCCTCCAAAGAGATCAGCTCCTCCCAGAGAATGGAAGAAACAGTGACTCTATTTCCATTTAAAGCCTGAAATCCAGAGGGTCCCGCCTCGATGGGTGATGCCTGAAACCAAGCCTTCTCTGGGGGGAGGGGGGCGAATGTGAGGTCGGGCTGACTGAGGAATCACTGCAATACCCAGGTTATTATATAACGTTTTCTGTCTCTGTAGCCCCACAGGGCAAATGGGGCAGATAGATTTCACACCGCCGCCTTTCTGGTGGAGACCATGAGATGTTCGGCCAAGTGAAAAGGACAGGCGTCAGGGGGGCTCAGGATTTAGAGAGAACCGAGCTTCACTCTGAAGGGCCAGGCTGCCATCTTTGGTCCCCTCCTGGCTTCCTTTAACCTGGCCCAACCCAATTTTGTTTCCATTTGATTCCATTCCACTGATTTCAGTTTAACCCAATGCAGTTCAATTACCCAAAGCAAATTACGGAACAGAGGGAGCCGGAGCGGGTGCCCTTGACGGAACGTGGCAGACAAAGACTGAGAATCAGGAGCTGGCGAGGAATAAAGGCGCGGGGGGCCTGGGGGGCCTCCTCAAGGGGGAAGATGGAGAAGAAAGTGGCCGATGGGAGGAAGGGGCCGTGACGTCAGCGGGGGACTGCGGGTCCGTTTCACTGGGAAAACGTTCCCGATACCGAGCCCAAATCTGTCTCTCTGGCCGCTTAGTGCTCAGTGGATACGGTCCATCGGGCCGCTTTCTCCTCCCTGCATCAGTTCCTAGAAATCTGCCCTTTCCTTTACAGCCTTCATAACTGCCATTCGCCTCCCCATCTCCTCCTCTGGTTCCTCACCTCCATGCCTCCTTCATAGCGACCCCTTCGAGGCCCCTCCCTCAATCCTCCTCCTTCAAGGCCAAGATCGAGGGCCATTTCCTTCACAAAACCTTCCCTGCCGGTGCCAGCTTTGCATGGCTGGGTCCTTTTAGAACCCTCACTGACTTCTGTTCGTGCCCCTCCAACGTCATAATTCTAGAATCCTAAATCTGAAACTAGAAGGCAGGTCAGGGTCCATCTAGTCCACCCCCTCCCCCATTTTGCAGATGAGGAGACTGAGGCACAGGGAGTTAAGTGATGTAGGATCATTGAGTTGGGAGGCTCCCCCAGCACCCCAAAATCAGAAGGATGTCTGGGCCACAGATTCAGGCTGAGATGATGCCTCAGAGGCCTTCCAGCCCAACTCCATCTCATTTTATAGAATTGGAAGCTGGCACTGAAGGAGGTTAAGTGACTTGCCCAGGGTCACACAAGTAATAAGCATCAGAAGTAAGATGTGAACCCAGGACTTGTGATTCCAAATCCAAGACTCTTTTTCATCGTGTTTCTAATGGATCTTAACTGGATTTTAGATTTAGGACTGGAAGGGCCTTTAGAGGCCATTGAGTCTAATTTCTTCATTTCCCAGGTGATAGAACAGGCCTAGAGTGATTAAGTGACTTGCCCAGGGTCCCATAGCTAATAAGTGTCTGAGACAGGATTCAATCTCAGGTCTTTCTGATTCCAGGTGCTCTATCTACTACCCCCTACTGCCCTTGGTGCTTGTCAGGTCTCCTAGTGGATTATAAATTCCTTCAGAGCAAGGACTGTGCCTCAGTGGCTGCACCCCCTTCCCCAAACACACACACACACACACACACACACACACACACACCCATGCACGCACACACTCACACTCACACTCACACACACACAGTAGGCGCTTGTGTTTGCTCAGTTTCCCTTACAGTTTTTCTGTCTGACGCTTCTGGGTGTGTGGCTTTAAGAGCAAGCAGCCTGGCCAGAAGCCCTCACTGTCTGATATCTCCCGCCCCCACTCCTCTCCCCATGCCGCCTCCCACCCCCACCACTGGGGCAGGCAGAGGTCTAAAAATACCCCTTCTCCGCTTGCCCCGGCACGCCTCTCCTGCTGGTCTGCAGCCAGGGCCTGCCTGCCCAGGGCTTTCTGAGGGCTGAGTTGCCTTGGGCTGGTAATCTGTGGAGGAAATTTCTTCCTGTCCTTTCTCCTTTGTTGTTCCTCCCTGGACTGTGCCCAGCACCTGTTCCTTGGGTGAGCCCAGGCAGAGAAGGGCAAGCTTCGAGGCGAGGCCAGAAACTCAGAGGTAAAGCCTGAAAGCAGGGAGCCCTGGGCAAGGTTAGACTTTCTGGGGAAGCCAGCCTGTCCGGCTCCAGAGCAAAGGAGCAGGAAGTCAGGCTGACTGAGCATTCAAGGGGCTCCTGGAAGGAACCTCTAGAAGGCAGGCTATACCCCAGGGGGCTCAGGTGAGAGGTCTCTGGCTTGGGATAGAAGGGAAGAGGAGAGAGAGAGAGAAGGACTCTCTCTGGGAGCTTGGTGAGAACCCAGATCTTTATCTTTTCCACTCAAACTTGTTCAAGGCTATTCCCTAGAGCACAAGGAGGGGGGGATGTCTGGCCATCAGCCCCCTCTCTGGCTTAGAATCACAAAGGCAGCTTTTGTCCCTGGCTATAAGAAGGGACAATGTCCTCCTCTTAATAACCCAGGCCAGAAAAACCACTCTGTCCTGGCTGCCTGTTGCTCCTGCTGCCCATAGAAAAGCCCCCAAGGATGGGAGAGCAGGGCCATGGAAATGTAGCCCTCCCACCAGCCCTTGGCCCATTTGAGAGCCTAGTCCTGGCCTAGACCTGCACCATTCCCTTGGTTTTAATCAGATGGATGTTCCCTACATTTGTCAGACAGAGACGCTAATGGCAGCTTGGGAGGATGGTATGAAAAACAACCTTGAAATTCAGAAAGGTGGGAGCAGGGTTGGCACGTGGCTAAAGGGAAAAGCTGGACAGAGCTTCTTTTGTCGGCCAGCCTTTCCCTTTCTGATCATGGCTGCCATTGGAAGATAAGACCAGAGCCCATGACTAGTCCGGGGAGAGCTGGGCTTTGTCAAGCCTGCTTACATGGTCAGGGTTCCAGCTCCGAAGGGTAGGCCCTTCCTTCCCACTCTCCCCAGTTGTCCATCAGTGGCCAACATCCCCAGGATCCCACCCACCCAGCCCCCTAAATCCCAAGGGGGAGGGCCCCTGCTGGAAGCACTGCTTCTCCCCAAGACTCTCTGGTACAGCCCTGACAGAAAGTGCTTCAGGGCCCTGAGCTCTCATAGCATAAAAGGGACCTTGATTCCAAAGGGAGAATCAGCATGAGGGAGAAGGATGGATGGAGGGATGGATATACGTGGGTCTGGATTCGAGGGTGTCTAGGTGAAGCTTGCTCTGGACTAGACCTCTTTGGAGGCCTCTGATCCAACAGTGAGCCAAGAGTCCGGGGCACTAGTTTCACTGATAGCTCTCCAGGCCTGGCCCCTCCCTCCCTGGGAGCTCAAGACAGTCCAGCAACTGTCAGGGAGAAACTGAGGCTGGCGGCTGTCTCAGCCCTTGTCATCCATACTGCGGGAATTCTGCCCAGCTGCCAAGGGCCAGTGGGGGAGGGGAGAGTGGTCTGGGAGGTCGGAGCTGATGCTGAGTTGGACTATGAAGACAGCTGATGCCTCATCTCTCTGGGCTGTTGGCTGGGACTGGGAAAGTCTCTGGGGAACCCAGGCGAGTCACCTTTCAGGAGGGCCGGTCATCAGTCTTCCTGGAAAAAGTAATGGATCAGGAGAGAGTCAGGCTGGTCAGATGAGTCCTTGTTGCCTAGAAGGACACATCATGTAGACAGAAATAGCCAGAGTGACTAGGGAATCCATGGTGTGGTCATGGCTAAGGAGCCGGGCCTGGAGTCAGGGTAACCTGAGTTCAAATCCCACCACAGCATGTGTGACCCAGGGTGAGGCACTGGACTTCACTGAGTCTCAGCCTCCTTGTTTGAAAACAGGCATAATAGCATCCCCCTCCCTGGTTTGTGACCTTGGGGACTGCCACCAGCCCCAGAGCTACTATTCGATGGTCTTACTTTTAACTCCCTGGGACTCATTCAATTAAATGACTTCTGAGGTTATTTCCAACTAGATCAATGATCTTCTGACCACATGTGTGACCTTAGGCTTGTCACTGAACCTCTCTGGGCCTCAGTGTTTCCCTTTATAAAGTGAGGGGGTTGGACTGAATGGCCTCTGGGGTCTTCTTGGTGTATGGTCTATGACCCCTCTCTGGGCCTCAGCTTCCACATCTGTAAAAGGAGGGAGTGGGCCCATTTCCCACATTCTCTATATCTATCATTCTTACTACCTAGTGGGCTCAGCTCACAAGAGTCTGATAGGATACACTGAGGAGGCTGGAGAAGGGGCAGGGGGCAGAGAAGCACTGGTCTGCCATGTTGATTACTCCACTCTCCCCTTTGGGGCAGGTTGGGGTCCAGAGAGGACACGTTTGCGCCAAAGCCATGGTGAGAAACATGGATGATCTTGACTTCTGCCTTCAGTCACATCCCCAGGATATCCTGGAGGGGCTTCGGACCTTCCGTGCCCACCCCAAGCTGTCGGACATCACCCTGCTGGTGGGCAGCCAGGCATTCCCGTGCCACCGCAGCCTCCTGGCCCTCTGCAGCCCCTACTTCCATGCCATGTTTGCGGGGGATTTTGCCGAGAGCATTGCCGCCCAGGTGGAGCTCCCGGATGTGGACCCTGGCACCATGGGGATGCTGCTGGACTTTGTGTACACCGGCAGGCTCACCATCAACCAGGACAATGTGGAGGCCCTAATCCAGACTTCCAATCGGCTCCATTTCCCTGCCGTGCAGAAAGTGTGCAGCCGTTATCTGCAGCAGCAGATAGATGTCACCAACTGCCTGGGAATCTGTTACTTTGGGGAGCGCCATGGCTGCCCAGAGGTGTCCTCCAAGGCCTGGTCCTTCTTGCAGGAGAATTTTGAGGCTGTGTCTCAGGAAGAGGAGTTCCTGCAGCTGCCCAAAGACAGACTGGCAGCCTACTTGGCCAACGAGCTGCTCCAGGTGCGAGAGGAGCAGAGCCGGGCCGAGGCCCTGCTCAGGTGGGTGAGGTATGAGGAGGATACCAGGGCCCGCTACCTCCCTGAGCTTCTGGACCTGGTGCACCTGGTTTCTCTCCCCGATCAATTCCGGCAGCACCTGCTCTGCACCGAGCCCTTGACTCGGGCTTCTGAGGCCTGCAAGGCGGTGATCTCCCAGAACCAGAGCCTGGTCAGTGATGGGTATGGGTGGGTGTTGGGGTCCCTGACCCACAGGGACTCTGGCAGGGAGTGGGAGGGGAAGAGAGGGAGTGGAAGATGAATACTGTTTCATAGCCCCATGTCAGATAGCTGATAGCCAGAGAAACCTGTTCCATCCTAGGGTCCTCAATCATGTGAAAAACTAGTCATGGAAGTTATGCGTTTGTATGTATACATATATATGTATATGTGTGTATGTGTGTGTATGTGTGTGTGTGTGTGTGTGTGTGTGTGTGTGTATATATATATATATATATATATATATATATATATACATATATATGTACAATAGAAACAGTTATTTGGGGAGCTGATTGAGGGATTAAGAAAGAACATGTGTACTGCAGAACTTGGTGCTTGAGCTGAGGAACCCGAGATTGTAAGAAATAGACACAAGGAGGCAGGAATTCATCCAGGGCAATCACATCGATTCATGAGATGGAATGATGAGTGTGAGAAAGAGCAAGGAATAAGAAAAGAGCCCAAGACCAGAAGGCAGAAAGAGAACAAGGGCAATGAATGAGGCGGAAAGGTTGGAATGTGGAATATGTGAATGAGAGCAGTGGGAGATGAGCATGCTTAGAATCAGGTGCTCCATTTATTTATTTCCAACATTCAGGATTTTTTTTTAAGTTCCAAATTCTCCCTCTCCTTTCTTTTCATCCCCCACCGACTGAGAAAGCAAGCTACATATCGATTATGCATGTGAGGTCATGCAAAACAGATTTCCATATTAGTCATGTTATAAAGAAAAAGCAAGAAACAAAGAAAGTGAAAAACAATGTGCTTTAAATCTTCACTCAGATTCGCCAGCTCTCTCTCTGGAGGTGGATAGCGTTTTTCATCATGAGTCCTTCGGAATTGTCCAGGATCATTGTCTTGATCAGAGTAGCCAAGTCTTTTACCATTGATCATTGTTACAATGTTGCTGTTACCATATACAATGTTCTCCTGGTTCTGTTCACTTCACTCTGCGTCAGTCCATATAAGTCTTCCTGTGTTTTTCTGAAATCATCCTGCTCATCATTTCTTGCAGCACAATAGCATTTCATCACAACACATGCCACAATTTGTTCAGTTATTCCCTAACTGATGGGCATTCCCTATAGCATTTCATCACAACACATGCCACAATTTGTTCAGTTATTCCCTAATTGATGGGCATTCCCTAAATTGCCAATTCTTTGCCACCACAAAAAGAGCGACTATAAATATTTTTGTATATATGGGTCATTTTCCTTTCTCTTCTCTTTGAGATACAGACCTCATAGTAATATTTCCAGGTCAAAGGCTATGTGCAGTTTTATGCACCTTTGAGTGTAGTTCCAAATTGTTCTCCACAATGGTTGGACCAGTCAACAGTTACACAAACAGTGTATTAATGTCCCTATTTTTCCATATCCCCTTCAGCCTTTGTCATTTTCTTTTTCCATCATGTTAGCCAATCTGATAGGTGTGAAGTGGTACTTTGGAATTGTATAAATTTGCAGTTTTCGGATCAATAAGGCACTTTTTCATGTGATTATTAATAGCTTTGACTTCTTCTGAAAACTACTTATTCATATCCTTTGACAATTTATCAGTTGGGGAATGGTTCATATTTTTTATAAATTTGACTCACCTAAATATTTGAGAAATGAGGCCTTTTTCAGAGAAATTTGCTATATAATTTCTCCTCTGCATTCCTCCGTTTCCTGCCTTCTTTCTAATTTGGGCTGCATTGGTTTTGTTTGTGCAAAATCTCTTAATTTTATGTAATTGAAATTATCCATTTTACTTTCTGTGATCCTTTCTATCTCTTATTTGTTCACAAACTCTTCCTTTATCCATAGATGTAAAAGGGAAAGTTTTCAAGCTCCCCTAATTTGCTCATATCACCCTTTATGCCTAAATCATTTACCCATTTTCACTTTATCTTGGTATGCTGTGTGAAACATTGGCTTATACTTAGTTTCTGCCAAATTGCTTTCCAGTTTTTCAAGCAATTTTGTCAAATAGTGAGCTCTTGCCCCCAAAACCTGCATCTTTGGGTTTATCAAACACTAGATTATTATGGTCATTTACTCCTGTGTATTGTGTAACCAATCTATTCCATTGATCCACCACTCTCTCTTAGCCAGCACCAGCTTGTTTTGATGACTACTGCTTTGTAACAAAGCTTGGAATCTGGTACTGCCTAGGCTGCCTTCCTTAACATTTCCCCCACACTGATTCCCTTGATATTCTTGACTTTTGTTCTTCCAAATGAGTTTTGTTATCATTTTTTCTAACTGTATAAAATAATTCTTTGGCAGTTTAATTGGTATGGCACTGAATAACTTAGGTAGAATTGTCATTTTTATTAAATTGACTTGGCCTACCCATGAACAATTAATATTTCTTAAGTTGTTTAGATTTGTCCTTATTTGTGTGAAAAGCGTTTTGTGATTGTATTTTAGGGTTAGGACCGAAAGACTTCCAGCCATTCTCTTTCTCTTAGTCTCGTCTTTTATGTTCTTGTCTTGATAGTCCTCGGTGATGCTTCCGCAGAAGCTGGAGGAAGTTCTGGTGATAGTAGCAGGGCGAGCCCTGGAAGATTCAGAGGATGAAGAAAGTCATGAGGAGCTTCTGCCCATCTCTAGGAACTGTGCCTTTTATAACACAAAGTCCAGTAAGTGTCTGAGGAGAAGAAGGGGTGCTGGGGGGACCTATGGAGTTGAAACCCTAGAAGCCATCTAGGCCAACCTCTGCATTTTACAGCTGAGGAAACTGAGGCACGGGAAGGGAAAAGTGACTTGACTAGCATTAGATAAGTAATAAGTGACAAGAGTGGAGGTTAGAAGAGAAATCTCCAGGAGTCATACATTCCCTTCCTTCCATTGTTCCTTCCTTCCTTCCTCCTTCTCTCCTTCCTTCCCTCCCTCCCTTCCTCCCTTTCTTTCTTTCTTCCTTCCTTCCTTTCCCTTTCCTTTCTTCCCTCTTCCCTTCCCTCTTCTTCCCCTTCCTCTTCTCTTCCCTTCTTCACACAACACCTTGAACCTTTATTCTCATTTTTATATTCTTGGAATCTCACCAGATAAATTAACTCATTTCATTATAGGTTTTATAACAAGGTAGACTTGAAACTCCATTGAAGGTGCAGTGGGCAAACTATAGGGTGCATACTGCTTCCTAGAACCAATGTGCTTTGACCAGGACCAACACCCATTGACTGTCCCCACCTCCCTCCCCCCATCCCATGCTGTATTATAGGAATGTGATCCCCACCAGAAGTCACTTAGTTCAGCCCTTCCATTTAAAGGCCCAGGGAGGTTCTGGATGTGGCCCCTGCTCTTGGTGCATTTACAATCTATCTGGGGAGATGAAACATGATCTGATGTGCTTAAAAGAACAATATTAGACAAATGTTCTAAGTCAGTGGTTCTCAACCTGTGAGTCATGATCCCTTTGGGGGTCGAATGACCCTTTCACAGGGGTCACAGGGGTGGCCTAAGACCATCAGAAAATACATATTTCCAATGGTCTTAGGAACCCAGACACAGCTCCTCTATCCGTCTCCAGGCAGGTCTACCTACATGCAGATACACCCACATTTGAGTATTAAAGGATCATGGCATTAGGAAGGTTGAGAATCACTGTTCTAAGTGAAACTGTGGGTTGTAGTATATAAGCATTTAAGGGTTTGGGTGAAATGAGGAATGGATGTGACCTGTGGAGGTCAGGGCAGGGTCCCTCAGTCCTCAACCTGACCTGGGAATTGGGAGGTTGTGGAGTCCATCCTGGGTCTTGAGGCCTGGGCAAGTCCTTTGGTCATGGCCAGTGGAACAGCAGGCCCCCTGGCCCACCTTGACCCTCCAAGGTTGAGCACATGGCAGGGGGAGGTCGGATGGTGGGATTGGCTGGGGAGCAGGGTCAGCAGGAATATCACTACCCAGCTCAGCTGATGTCAATGAGGCTGCCTCCCAGGTGGCTTGGGCTTTGCCCCCCTCCAGCCCAGTGACCCTTCAAGCTGCGAATGAGAACATTTGGGACTGAAGCCCCCTTCAAATGGTCACAGTGGAGCCAGGAGCTTTCCAGAGGGGAAGCCCAGAGCTGCCAGGGTCGCCAGTGTTTGTTTCCATGGTCTTCATGGACTCCTTGCTGGGGGAAGGGGGAGAAACGCTTAGTCCGGGGGCAAGAGCCGAATCCCAGAGAACAGGAGCCCTCCAAGGCTTCCCGTCCCCAGCCCGCTGCTTACCGGATTTGGGGCTTTGTACAGGTCACTCACGTTCTCTGGGCCCCCATTGTCTCATCTGTGAAATGGGAACAGTAATCACACGAGGACCTGAAAGACACAGGGCTGCAGAAAGGACCTGACAAACTCTAGGATCCCGTGATCTTCTCCCCTTCCCCGAGCTCAGCCTGACCCAAGTCCAGTGCTCCATTAGCTAAGAGCCTGGCCCCCTTCCCTTTCCCTTTTTGTGGCCCTGCGGCTGCTAAGGCTCTCAGAGAGTGATGGGAGCGGGGTGACTGGAGGGGAGCCCAGGGGCTCCAAAGGGGAGAAATTCTACTCGGCCTATCCATGGGTAGTGACAAGCCAGGGGACTTCCCGTGTGCATTTTCACCTTCTCCAGAGCAGTACCGGATCATGTATGTGAAGAACAGCCACAGGTCGGGAAGGGTGACGCCTCTCTTTGTGTCCCTCCATCCCCCCATTACCAGCCCTGATGGCAGGGGTGCTTAACCTGGGCTCCTCATACCCCTAGGGAGTCTGGGAAGAGATACGGGGAGTCCATGAACTTGGATGGGAAAACAAATTATCTTCATTTTGACTAACCTTTGCTTTCTTGGGCAATGCAATGCATTTTATTTTATGCATTTAAGAAGCATTATTCTGAGAAAGGGTCAGTAGGCTTCACCAGACTGCCAAGTCTGACACTAACAAAAAATCCAGGGGGATCTCTAAGCCTGGCCTGACCTCCAACCTGGATCCGCTCCCGCCTACCTACCTCCCCCACCCCACCCCGACACGCCCCTGGCTATAATAATGACCACAGGGAGAATAACAGAGGATGCTTTCTCACTGGGCTCTGTTGAACGTCATGATAATGGTGAAAGGTGACCTTTGTCTCTCTGATGCTTGTGAAGACCTCAGCCATGGTCTCACTGGTGACTCACAACAGCCTCGTGAGATACAAGCAGCAGGTGTTGTTACTTCCCATTTTACAGATGAGACAAATGAGGCTGAGAAAGGTGGACTAACTTGTTCATGGTCATGCAGCTTACAAGCATCAGAGGCAAGAGCTGAACTCAGGTGTGCCCTATTCTAGGTCTGGTGTGCAGCAGATTTATGCCTTATCTCCCCCTCCCCCACCAAGATGCCATTTCAATACCATTTAGCTGGAATTTCTCTCTCCTGGTGTAGATGATGAGGCTTTGGACCTAGGCTGTTTTTGAGCCCTTTTGTGGCGGTCACAACAGGTCAGGCTTCACTCTGCTCCCCACCATCTTCTCCCCAACTGCTTCACCCTGGCACCCCTTCATTGCACTCCTCTCCCCCCTCCACTACCTCCCCTTTCCAGTTCTGGAAGCATCATCAAATCAATATTGCCACTTCTGCTAGAGCGGCTTATGGATCTGCTGCCCCATGGTGCTGCTCACCATCATTCTTGGGACCTTCCAAACCCAAATATGACACATCCTGATGTGGTACCTCCCCTCATCAGGATGGAAGAAGCTCCTAAAAGAGGTTCCCTTTTGTATTTGTAACCCCAGCACTTAGCACAGTGCTTGGCACATAGGAAACTTTGTTTCATAAATATTGTTTCCTTCCTTCCTTCCTTCCTTCCTTCCTTCCTTCCTTCCTTCCTTCCTTCCTTCTTTCCTTCCATCCTTCCTTCCTTCCTTCTTTCCTTCCTTCCTTCCTTCCTTCTTTCCTTCCATCCTTCCTTCCTTTTTCCTTCCTTCCTTCCTTCTTTCCTTCCTTCCTTCCTTCTTTCCTTTCTTCCTTCCTTCCTTCCCTCCCTCCTTCCTTCCTTCCCTCCTTCCTTCCTATTCAGATCCATAATCATTCATTCCTCCACATTCAGACCTATGATTTTTCATTCATTCATGTTTAGATCTGTGGTTTTTCCTTCATTCAACCATATTCAGACCCATGATCTCATTGATGTAGTTCCTGGTGAGAAAGCTGCCTTTATCCATGCAGATTTCCACCTGCTCTGCAACCTTTAGCCTTAGAGGACTGAGAGGTTAAGTGAGTCAAGATGCTTGGGTTCGACTCCTGCCTGTGAGACCCACCAGCTAAGGTTCTGGATAATGGGGCTGGTGATACCTATACTCCTGGGTGCACTGGGCCATTGGGAGGCTTTGATGAGATCACGGATGTAAATTTGTTCTCAAACCTTGAAGTGCTGTTGGCAGATGATGTATAATTTTGCTGAGGCCCCTTTCACTACCCACTTACCCCATCCTTTGGACAGCCTGGAGCCAAGTTGATGTGTTCTGGTTCCTTAGTGATGGACCAACAACAGGACAGACACATGGCTGTGAATCCTATACTTGGACGCCAATCCTGCACCTGGAAGGCGTCTCCATGGGGACAAAATCATCCTGCCTATGTCCCCCAGAGCACTCTGTGGCTGGACAGACGGTGACGTCTCTCTCAGTGAGAGCTTGGCTGGATTTCTAGGACCCCCGGGAGCTGGAACGGGGGTGGGGTAGATTGGGGCATGTACCCTGTATAAAGAGAATAAAGCCCCTTGGGGCTGTCAGTTTGGAATCTGAATGCTGCAGTCAGGGCTTGATTGGAATGGGCCCCAAGCTCTCCTCTGGTCAGCAGCCCCTGATGTCACTTGTGGACACTGTCAAAATCAGTCCCCAGTAGGGTCCTGTCTGGGGAAGGGAGCCCTGGGAGCATGAGAGATTGCAGTCTGAGCTAATGTGATGAGCTCTCTTGGCCCACTGGGTCCAGCAGCTGTGGCCTGCCTGGGTTGGAGCCTGTCTGGCATGGCACCAGGCAGCCCAGTGAGACAATGGTCTGGCTCTTTCCTCTGCCCTCCCAGGGTGACCCAAAAATGAATCAGAGAGGACATGATCCGGGCAAGATGACGCAAGTGGAGGGCATAAACTCAGTACACTAAGTGGGCCAATTTATCTCAAAGTACCAAAAGTCAGAAATGTCCCTTAGCCCCTCAGCAGTGACCAGCCAGGCACTCCGATGGCGAATAAGCTCCCCTAAAGTGGGAAGGGGAGATCACAAAACCCTAGGAGGGCTCCATAGCCCATCCTCACTCAACAGCCAAAATACATTGTCCAGAGTATTTCCATTCACCAATTGAAGCCAAGCAGCATTTATTAAGTTCCTGTGGGGGACAAGACCCCACACCAAGCCCTGGGGATGCAGAAACCAGAAGTCCCTTCTCTTGACTTTTACAGATACGACCATTGGAGGAGGGGTGGCTCTACCAACCAAGAGAATGGGGGAGGGCTTCCTATAGCTCTTGAATGAAGCTCTTTTTTTGGGAGGGGGGGGTTCTTTTTTTTTTAATTAACTTTTATTTTTAGTTTACATCATTCATTTCCACGAGATTTTGAGTTACAAATTTCTCCCCGTCTTTCCCCTACTCACTACCCCAAAACAGCGATCCCACTGTATATCCCCTCCCCCAATCTGCTCTCTCTTATGATATATATTTAACATTTGATTTTAGAACTTTAAATTCTAGATTCTTTCCCTTCTTCCCTCATCACCCACCCCGACTAGAAAGACAAGTAATTCAATACAGACCATACATGTGTATCTACGCAGAACATCTCCACAATGGACATATTGTGAAAGATTGATTATATTTCCCTCCTTCCTATCGCACCCTTGTTCTATTCTCTACTTTGTCTCTATCCCTTTACAGAAGTGTGTGCTTTTAACAACCTTCCCCCCCAACCTGCCCTCCCCTCCATCATCCCCCATCTAATCCCCTTCCCCCCTACTCTCCTATAGGGCAAGATACCCAGTTTAGAGTGTATGCCATTCCTTCTCTAAGCCAAATTGAATGAGAGTAAGGTTGACCCATTCCCTTTTGCCTTCCTGTTCTACCCCTCCATTGTAACAGTTATCCCTAGCCTCTTCTGTATGAGATGATTAACCCCATTCTGTCTCTCCCTGTCTCCTCTCATTCAATTCCTCTCCCACCTCTCAATTTTACCTTTTAAAAATATCATCCCTTCCTATTCAATTGATCTTGTGCCCTCTGTCTATGTACACATATATACACACCCTCACATATATATTCATATGCATATATACCCTCCTATATAGACATATGTGTATGTATATACATATATATGTATATCTATCTATCTATCTATCTATCTATCTATCTATAGATAGATAGATAGATATACGTTTATATTCCCTTCACCAATCCTCATACTGAGAAAAGTTTCATAAGTTACAATTATGGTTTTTTCATGTT
>CM053591.1:193527526-193542901 GCA_028646515.1 Pseudochirops corinnae
ATATTTTTTTTTTTTTAATGTGAGCTCTTGTGGCAGGAAACAGATAACTAAAAGCATCATTTCCCCAATGCAAACCAGGCATTTCTTCTAGTAAGTCCTGGGTGTGGTTTGTTGCCTATCTGCAAGGTTTGTACTTTTATCTTTGCATGATGCAATAACTCGATGGGATTTCCACTCAACTATAAGTTATAGGCTCAGCCATAAGCATTCTTCATCCATTTGCTTTCCCAGTGTACATAGTTAGGCGGACTTCTTTGTGAGTCTTTGTGGATTTCATTGCAGAAGGTCTGTAGTATTCTGGGACTGTATGCACAATGTCACCTACAAACAGAAACATATGATGAATGGCACTGCCTCAAGAGAACCCCTTCCGCATTAGGTCTCTGCACAAGATGTTATGATAGTGGAAAACAATTTTGGTGAGGTGGATGTCTCCCTGATTTATGCCTTAGTATTAATAATAAATTATGATCTTATACATAGACATTGGAGGTACCTCATTGGAGGAGAGCCTGTATGTAAGTTTGCTTTTTGGTCTATCAAATTGTTCCTTTTTATATATAGTTAATGAACCATAAGAACAGCAAACTCTTTTTTGTCTTGGTTTTTTTTTGTTGTTGTTTTGTGTGTGTGTGTGTGTGTGTGTGTGTGTGTGTGTGTGTGTGTGTTTTGGAAAGGGGGAAGGCAGGGCAATTGGGGTTAAGTGACTTGCCCAAGGTCACACGGCTAGCAAGTGTTAAGTGTCTGAGGCCAGATTTGAACTTAGGTCCTCCTGACTCCAGGGGCGGTGCTCTATTTTCAGCACCACCTAGCCCCCAGTGTCATTGTGTAGATGTGGTCTGCTGTAGAAAGTCATCTGTGAAAGCTTCCTCATGTTTTCACCAATGATTCTTCTGGCTCTCTCTCTCTGCTGATAACTCTCAAAAAAAAGCTATTATAGAGATGAGCAAAAGGCACAGAAATAATTGTGATTATCTTTTTGGGGGTAAAACATTATCTGGTGTTTTTTTTTTTTGTCTTTCAAATTCTTTATCATCTCTCGTTATTTCAGATATCTTGAAAATTAATGCCTTAATGCATTTAACTTTAAAACTGTAAAGATGAAAATTTAATAAGGATAAATGTGTATTCCTTTACTTGTCTGCCATAAATCAGCTGTACAAGTATAAGATGAGAGAGGGATAGTTACATAATAATTCATAACAAAAAGATCTGGAATTTTTGATAGACCACAAGTTCAATATGAACCAACAGTGTGACACCACTTGCTCCCACCCCAAAGCTTATCTGATCCTAGGTTACATTAAAAGGCATAGTGTCGCTGTCGAGGGAGATGATAATCCCAATTGTCCTGAGCCCTGGTGAGTCACACATGGAATATTGTGTTCAGCTCCTAGCAGCACTTTTCAGGAAGGACACTGACAAATGGAATCATTCCAAGTGGGAGGGACCAACCTGGATACTTGAAAGGACTGAAGAACATTCTCTATAGGATTTATTGAAGGAGCCCTTGATGCTTAGTCTAGAGGTGAGAAGACTTTGGGGACTCATGATAAACATCTTCAAATATTTGAAAGAGTTGTTGCATGGCAGCAGGAATCATTCTGGTTGATTTTCAAAGACAGAACTATAAGCATTGTATGAAAGTTGCAGAAAAACTTAATGACGTGATTTTTTAAAAATTGTTTTCAAATATTTTTTCCAATTACATATAAAAACAACTTTCAACATGTTTTTTAAATTTTGAGTTCCAAATTCTCTCCCTTTCTCCTTCCCTCCCCTCCTCCCTCAATGAGAAGGCAAGCAATTTTATATAGGTTAATACATGTGCAGTAACGGAAAATGTATTTCCATATTAACCATGTTGTGAAAGAAAACAGATCAAAAAATTAAAAAAAAACCAAGAAAAATAAAGAAAATGTTTAAAAATATGCTTCAATCTGCATTCAGACTCTATCAATTCTTTCTCTAGAGATGGATAGCATTTTTCACCAAAAGTTCTTCAGAATTGTCTTGGATCATTGTTTTGCTCAGAATAGCTAAGTCATTCACAGTTGATCATTTTACAATGTTGCTGTTTCTGTATACAGTGTTCTCCTGGTTCTTCTCTCTTCTTTAAGGAACAATTTCCTACCTTGGCTACCTTGAGATGCCATGAGTTCCTTGTCTATTCAGGTCCTCAAATGAATAATCACTTGTTGGGGATGCTGTAAGAACTAGATCTGTGATGGGTTTGTTTGTTTGTCTGGGAAATTCCCAGTGAGGAAACTCCTTAATAAATGTTTATTTACTGACTGATATGGAACGTATTTTCACATGGTTGCAGAGATTTTGCAAATCTTCTTTTGAAAGCCATTTTCTCATATTCTTTGGCCACATATCTATTTGGTAATGGTTCTTGATTTTATGTATTTCTGCAAATTCCTTCTGTATCATGAATATTGGTCTTTAATCAATGATTTTGTTGTTTAGTTGTTTTCAATCATGTCTGACTCTTTGTGACCCATTTGCCATTTCATGGCAAAGATACTAGAATGGTTTGCCATTTCCTTCTCAAGCTCATTTTACAGATGGGAAAATTGAGGCAATCAGGGTCGAGTGACTTGCCCAGGGTCACACAGTTAGTAAGTGTTTGAGGTCATATTTCAACTCAGGTCTTCCTAACTCCAGTCTTGGTGTTCTCTGCACTACGGTGCCACCTAGCTGCCCCTTAATCAGTGATACTTGATCCAAATATTTGTCCCACTTGGTAGGATCTCTCCTTAGTTCCTCCACAAGGATTTTTTTTATAAAAGTTTTAGTTTTATTTAGTCAAAATTATCTGTTTTGTATTTTAAGATCTTCCCTACCACTTACTTGTTTCAGGATTCATCCTCTGCCCATAGTTCTGAAACATATTTCCTTTAGCTGCTTTTTTTTTTTTAAGTTGTCACCTTTTACACTTCGATCACAGGTTTTTTCCCCCATTACTTCCTTTGAGAGCTCAACCTTCCATCTCTTCAGCTGAATTTTGTTATCTTATCTATTTCTTTCCTTTTCTTTGCTTTTTGGAGGGGCAATTGGGGTTAAGTGACTTGCCCAAAGTCACACGGCTAGTACGTGTGTCAAGTGTCTGAGGCCGGATTTGAACTCAGGTCCTCCTGACTCCAGGGCCGGTGCTCTATTCACTGCACCACCTAGCCTCCCCTATCTTGTCTATTTCTAAAAAAGTACAGCATCAATAGTTTTATGGGACTAGCATAGCACTGAATCAGTAAATTAGTTTGTCTTCATATATGTGGGAGAGGTATTGAACCTGTTTGTTCATCTTAGCCCTAAAAAGCAGAACAAGTAGTAATGGAGGGGTGAAGGTGGGGAAAGATGTTAGGAGAATTTGACAAAAAGCAAAGATGCCTGAAAGTGCAATGGGGCTGTCTAGTGAGTTCCCTGTTCTTGGAAGCCTTCAAGCAAAGCTTGGATAGACCATTAGCTGAGAATCTGGTAAAGAAGATTCTTGTGAGCTGGACTAGATGGCCTCAGCAATTGCCTCCAACACTGAAATTCTGCCATTTTCACCAGTGGGGTAATTCTTTCACCTCCTTACTGAGAGCTGAAATGTCTCCTTTAATTATAAGACAGAAACCTATTCCATGCTAATTCATTGGGCTCAATCTGCCTGCACTTTTACAATATGCACGTTTGTTATTTGGAAAGGGGGACAAGGGGGGAATGAATCTGGCTGAAAAAGGCCCCTCAGGGCACCTGTGACATCAGGAAAATCCTACCATGGAAGAGGACACTCTGTGAAGTCCGGCTGATGGAGACGCCAGGAGCTGTTGCTATTTTCCCAAACAGTGAACAACACAAATGATGTCATCACTGCTGTCAGAGGGCCCACAACAAATTGGTTTGAATCCTTGAGCAAATCCACATGGAATCCCATCTGAGGGCTATGGCCCAACCTGCCCAGGGTTCTGGGATGGAAGGGAGGCAAGCAGGGCTGTGGCAGAGAGCTGCCCTGTATGGGGGTCTTTCCCCTTTCAGTTCTGGGAAGCTGCCGTAATACCTGTTCTGGGTCATTGATCTTATGTGGGTCAAGGGTCAGCCTGAAACTGTCATCCATCCCATGTGATATGGGGAGGGTCATGCTTATGATGGGTGAGCTCCAATGTGGAAATTTCGAAGGTGCAGAGGAAGGGGGAAGGGAGGGAGAGAAGGTGCCTGCATACTTGTATGTGTACACACACACACACACACACACACACACACACACACACTTCTTCACGCTCTGCTGAGATTGAATCCCCATTCGTGAGTTCTCATGTCACTGCCTTGGCGTGTGGTTCCCAGCAGACTGATGAAGGCAAGCTGTTCTCTCCCTCTTCTTCCCTCATTCTCTCACTACCATTATCTCTTTCTTCCTCCAAGGGAAAGACCTGGCTAATGAAGTCATGGGAATAAACATTCTGTCTGCTTCTGAAAACAGAAGTCATCATGTGGGAGGAAAGTCTTGGTGTGGGTGGTCTTCTGCTACTCTATCCCCCACACCTTGTCAACAACCTCCAGGAACAAACATCAGCAAAGCTGTGCCTCCCCTTCCCCACCCTCCCCCTGGTCCTCCCTCCCTCCATCCATCCATCCATCCATCCTTGTGCATCCTGAGGCCCCTTGTCTAAAGATTCTGTCCTGCCAGCATGACCCAGTGAAAGTCCAATGAAAGCCCTCAGGCTTTCCTCTCACCTGTAAGGAGGCAGCTTGGGAAATGAAAGAACCTTGGGCTTGAACACAGAAGATCAAGAATCCCATATAAAATCCTCTGTTTGACCTGGCCCTGCTCCTTCCTCGCCAGTCTCCACACACTTTGCTTATCCTCACACACCCACTGATCCAGTGACACCAGCCTCCTGGTGTCTCCAGACTCCAAGCATTTGCGCTGGCTGTACCAAAAGCCCATAATACTCTCCCTCCTTATCTCTGCCTACTGGCTTCTTTCAAGTCCCAATCGAAATCTCGCCTTCTACAGGAAGTCCTGCTCAGGACTAGTGCCTTCCATCTATGAATCTGATCTCACTCACCCTGTATTTATCTGGCTGGCACATCAATGCTTATATGTTGCCCCCTCCCCATTAGACTGTGAGCTCACCTTTCTTCATACCCCTAGGGCTTAACACACTACTTGGACACAGTGGGTGCTTAATAAATGGTTATTGACTGACTGACAACAACCAATGGATGAAATGTGCCACCCACCTCCTGCTGGAGAGGAAAGGGGCAGAAAGAGACCCTGTTCTTGACCACAGCCACAGGGTGGTTTCCTATTGCTTGAATATGATGTCTCTCATCAGGTTTTCCCACTTTTTTCTCCTGGAAATGTCAAGGGGGAAGAGGAGCAATAATGATCCTCCTCTCCAAGAAGGGTCATTGTAATGTTTTTTAATGCACAGAAAAGGACAAAAAAAAAAATCAGCTGTAAGCACAAAGAGAGCAGTCTTGAAAGTAATATGTGGAATTTATTTATTTATAGCAAGCCATATGAAACAGAATTGTGGGTCCATCTACAATCCTTGTTTTGTGTTCTGATATTTCTGTGGAAATGCTCTTTTTCTGATGTTGAAGTTCATAATTTAAGAAAAAGTCATTTAAAAAGACATTTGGAGGGTAGCAACTTCTCCCCAGACTATTTCTGGTGATGGCCAACCAATGTAAAATGAAACACGTTAAAACGGCATTGACAGCTGGCAGCGCTCTTAGCTTTGTGAATGAGGACCTTGGGCTTGAACTGAACCTTAGATATGGAAAATAGCCTTATGAGGAGACCATTATGTTACTTACTTTGTAGGTGTAGAAACTACATCTCAGGGAAGTGAAATGACTCATGCAGGGTCACGCAGCTGCTGCATGAATTCGGTCACCGAGGCCATCATCTTCTATAATGGAACTCCATAAGACCACAGCCTATCTCTACTAGTAGGTAAGCATGCTTCTTTCTCACTGTCTTGTCTAGTTAAGCACCTCTTGTGTGCCAGGTTTTGTATGAGGCTCTGGGGAATCAACAACACTGCTCTCAACCATTGAACCTAGGGAGAGGTTGTGTAGCCCTCACTTGGGGACGTGCCTAGACTTTCTATAAAGGGCATTACTGTAGGCAACATCTTTCTTGACTCAGGCTGATTCCAGAGTTCTGGGAATAACGATCCCTAGAATCACAGAATGTTAGAGGGGAGTGGGAGGGGGCCCAATAGCTGACGGGGGCCAATCCCTTTATTCTACAGATGAGAAAATTGAACATCAGATATGAGAAATCACTGGCCCAGGGTCCTAGAGAAAGACTCACAAGGTCCTGGCTTTGGAAGAGACCTTGGAGATTGCCTTGCCCAACTGCCTTATTTGATAAGTGGGGAAAATGAGCCCCAGCTGGAAGAGTGACCATCTCCTTGAATCTTGGACTGGGAAGGACCTTGGACATCATCCCATTTAGGCTCCTCCTGTACAGGTGAGGAAACTGAGGCCCAGAGAAGAAATAATATTGAGGAGTGTGGCCAGGCCCTGGGTCTCCCGGCCACCCCCAATTACTCAATGGCAAAGCCAGAATCTGCATCTAATCCGGGGTCCTCTTTAAGCATACCACCACCCTTTAAGGTTACCTCCTTTTGTATTTGCCTCAGTTACCTTTAATTACCCAATTAGCATATGTCAGAGGTGGACTCCATGATGTAAATAAAATAATTATAGCAACAACAATAAAGCCACCCATGGCAGTCCCATTCACCACGTCTTTGGGAGCTAATGGGTTCGCCTCCCAGCCCTGGGAAGCAGGAAGGATCAGGAACTGGAACACTGACGACACCCAAACATGGTAGCTGAGGACAGCTCCCATCAAGGCCCCTGCTGGCCAGTGAAGAGCAGGTCTGAGGCCAAGGACCCTCAGCTCCTCACAAAGGGCTCTGTCCATTTGGAGACGTCCATGAAGACAGAGGAGGAGCTGTGATAAAGCCAGAGGCAGGGCAGGGCCCCTTCCCGGGTCCAGACGTCTTTCCTGCCATCATACACCTCCATCTCTACCCGGTAGTCCCCTTCCATGCCCTGCCAGCGGCCTCCCGTCACATAGAGCTTGTCTCCCAGGGACACCATCCCGCCATTCTCGTGCAGACTGTGCAGCAGCTGAACCTGGAACAAGGATGGTGGGCAGTGAGAATGCTGCCTTTCTGTCATCCCCAGCACTTAGCACATAGTAATGCTTCTTGACTGAGGATAGATAAGGCAGAGATGAGTACTGACTTAAGAAATGAGAGCAGAAAAATATCTGCTCATGAGGAACTCCCGAGTGAAATCTGTTTATGTGAATGTCTTTCCTAGAGGCAAGGATTTAGATCCAGAAGGAATCTTAAAGATCATTCAGGTCATTTGTACAGTTGGGGAAATTGAGGCCCAGGAAGATTACATGCTCAAGCATGACATCTGGAATAAGGGGTGGGGGGTTATACTTTGCTCTGATCTGACCACATCTCAAGGCCAGGATCATAGATTTGAAACTACAAAGGGCTTTCGAGGTCATTCATTGACTACAAAATGAGGACAGTTGAGCATTTTATAGAATATTTCAGAAAAGAAGGAATTCGTTCAATGTGCTGCAGGCAAGAAGTGTCAGAAGCAGGATTTGAACCCAGGCCTTCTGCCTCTCTAAGGTGTGTCTGGATTGGGAGGAAGAATCTATCCCTGGCATCCTTGGTCCTGATGGAGCCAGCATCACAAAGACTCATGAGAAACCGCCCCACCCCAATGGCATCATAAATGAAAGGACTCTCCCAGCCATTCCCAGAACGGGCTGCCGGGAGGAGATGGGAAGGAATTGTCTGCCCACATTCCTGGCTGGGACAGATTGGGGGAGATCACTGCCTGGCAAGTATCACTTTGCACCTGTCCTCCTGCCCCAGGGAGGTCAGTATTGTCAGCTGGGTGCTGACGTCATGGGAACAGCTGTGGGGAACTTTGAGATGATCCAAGTGTAACCCTACCCTGGAACAACATTACCAGGGGAGTGATGGAGCCGGCCCAGACGTCAGGCACAGGGGCTGAGCCTTTTCCTGCAGATGCCCTGGAGCAGGGGGGGGGGGGGGGAGTGCATGTGCCTAGGCCTGGGGCCATCAAAGTTTCCAGGGACCATCCTTCTACCCACCCTCTAGGAAAGTCTGAGAGGCAGTAGAGAAGTCATTGCTGAGATGGTCTGGGAGGAAGGATGCCTGGCTCGCTCAGCTCCCCGTCCCACCCTGGACAAGTCACTTCCCATGTTTGGGGCATTTCCTCATGGATAAAATGCAAAGGTGGGACCAACTGGCCTCTGAGGTCCCTCCCAGCAAAATGGCCTGATGCCTGTGTGACCTTGGGTCAGTCATGCAACATCACTCAGTGTCTTGAAGGTCCCTTCCATACGTAGAGTCCTATGGACATGGGCTGTCGCTTCATAGGAACATAGAGTTGGAAGGACCTCATTTCACAGAGAAGCCAGGAGACTCTCCCCACAGTTACCCATGGAGTCAGTGCTGGAGCTGGGACTTGAACCCAGGCTCTGACTTCAAATCCAGCCTTCTTCTATTATCCCATGTTCATCTACTCCCTGGAGGAGGCCAGGCTCCCAGCGGCGCTAAATGATGCGTGTTTGACTTCAGACACAGCCCCCCTCCCACCTGATTGAATCTCCATGCCACACTTGCTAACGGGGCCTAAGAATGCTGGCCCAAGAGAGGGTCCTACCAGCCCCCCAGGGTTATAGGAAGAAAACTGCTTGGGAAACTCTAAAGAACTTGAGAAATGGGAGAAATATTTATCATGCTCTTTTCTCTAGCCCTTCACCATTTGTAACTTCCTCTACATTGTTAGAGCCTCACAAACCCTCCAGCAAGGAAGATGCTACAGGCATGGTTGGCCCCATTCTGCAGATGGGGAAACTGAGGCTGGGAGAGGTTCAGGAAGTGTCAGAGGTGGGATCTAAACCCAAGCATTCCTGAATACGCCTCAGCCCTCGTCCACGCTGCACCTCTGCAAGCACCAGCTGCCCATGGACCCTGGTAATCTGGCCATTTATGGAATGAGGGTGCCCAGGAACTTCTCACAAGGTGACCACAGGGCTGAAGAGTTGGGAAGAACCTCAGGAAGCATTTGGTCCAGCCCGTACACAAAGGAATCCCTCCTCTAGCATCCCTGAGAAGTGGGCATGCAGCCTGTTCTCAAGACCCTCCAAGGAGGAGGAGCCAACCACCCCACTAGGCAGCCCATCCTCTTCCTGGACAGGGCTCATCAGAAGGAAGTTTCTCCACTCAAATTGTCCATCTTGCAATTTTTACCCTTTGCTCCTAGTTCATTCCTGTGGGACCAAACAGAACAAGCTTAATCTGACCCATGGAAGCCTTTCAGATACATGAACATGTCTCTCATGTACCCCTAAGTCTTCTCCAAAATAGACATCCTTGGGTCCTTTGGCTGATGCTCAGGTAACATGACCCCAAGGCCCTTCCTCATTCTAGTCACCTTCCACTGGACACTCTCTAGAGTTATCAGTGTCATTCTTAAAATGTTCTATCTAGAGCTGAGTCCAGCTCTCGATATGTGGTCTGACCAGGGCAGAGGACAGAGTACACCTCCCCGTTCCTTCAATCCTGCTCTCCTAAGGCAGCCCAAGATCACTTTGGCTTTTCTCTCCATGGGAACATGGAAGAGTCAAGCTCCTCTGGCCTCATGACAGTCAACGCGGTCTGTCCACAATGTGTTCCCACCAAACTGACCCCAAGGTGAGAAAGAAGGACCAGAACAGCTCTCAGGAAAGATGCGATTACCTTCTGCCACACGTTGGCTTCAGGATCATACATGTAGACTTTCTTGGTGTTGTCCCCAATGAGGTAGATGGCCCCATTCAGAGAGGCACAGCGAGGGGAGGAGAGGTACTTCGGGATGAAAGGTGACGCAATCACACTCCAGACTTCTACAAGAAAGACATGGAGGCGTTGACATAGAGACTAAAGATTCCATCTTCATCCAACCAAGGCCAGATGCTGTGGCATATTGAATAGGGTGCTAGACTTGGGGTCAGAAAGACCCAAGTTCAAGTCAGGCCTCAGATACTTACTGGCTGTATGACCCTGGGAAAATCACCTAACCCTGTTTGCATCAGTTTTCTCATCTGTAAAATTAGACTCTATGGCCTCTATAATCCCTTCTTGCTTCCAAATCTTTGATTTTCTGAAAGAAGAGGCTTG
This sequence comes from Pseudochirops corinnae, assembly GCA_028646515.1. Taxonomy (NCBI): domain Eukaryota; kingdom Metazoa; phylum Chordata; class Mammalia; order Diprotodontia; family Pseudocheiridae; genus Pseudochirops; species Pseudochirops corinnae. Next base: position 193,537,756 of record CM053591.1, read on the forward strand.
AGCCATTAGCCTGAAATTGTTGATGGGAGTGAAGGTCATCGACTAATCCCTGTCCTGTCCAGTTAGTACCATGTCTGACTCAAGGTCAAAGATTGCCCTCTTGAACTTCGCTGGCCGTTCATAAAACGAGAGGTCATGTTCACTAAAACAAGCCACATTTCAGTGAGACCACAGACTCAGGGCTAGAAGGAACCCCTGCATTTTCCACAGGAGAAGCTGATACCCACAGTTCTGGGTAATAATTGGCTACTAAGTGAAACCCCTTAAGGTTCACCCAGCACCTTCCTTATGGTCAGGTCTGAGTGGTCAGTAATGTACTCATTTTATGGATGAGGACGCTGAGGCTGAGAGCCCAGCTAGGATGGTTACACAAGTATCAGGAATATTAGGATCCAGAATTGCGACTCTCCAGATCCTCATTCCAATGGTCCTGACTATGATTTTGTGCTGCTGTGTTTCTAGGCGTAAGAAGGCACCAAGTGTGAGGCTGTGGGGGCCTTATCCCAAGTCCCTCCACTCGGTCTCATCACGTCAGGCAAGAGCGTTGGAAGAATTGGGGATATCCAACCTGGAGGAGATCCAGCGGCAGGATCACTTTCTCCGAGGATTGGAAGAGGTCATAGCTAGGAGCCTCGGCAGGTTGGAGTAGACAGATTTAGGCTGAACGACGTAGGGAATTCTTTCTAACAGTCCGAGGTGATTGTTAACACCAGCGGAGAGTGAGGGTGTGAGTGAGTGGGCCACTCTGAGAGGCGGTGAGCTCCCCCGCCAGCCAAGTAGGTTCCGCTGGGGATTCTCCGCCATTTTGAGCCCCTGGCCCAGCCTCAGACTCCATGGAAGCCTGGAAGCACTCGTGATGTGGGGGCTCGGCTGCCAATCCTCGCCCCCCCCCCCCGCCCCTCCCGGCTTTGGGAAGGAGCCCATCTCGGCCCCAGCCTTCCTCGGAAGCCTGGCACCACCCGACCCTCGGCCCACTGTCCCCCACAGCGGTCACTCACCCGTGAGGGGGCTGTAGCACTGCAGGGTCAGCGCGTTGTATTTGCAGGCGCAGGAGCCCACCAGGTAGAGCCTCCCGTGGCAGCCGACAGCAGAGAAATTGCTGACATACTTCAGAGCAGGACTGACGCCCGACCAGCTGTCGGTGTAGGGGTTGTAGCTTTCGACTTCGACCACGTCCATGGTGGTACCTGGGAAGCAGCGGGACACGGAGAGGGGAGGTCACCCATGGGGGAAAGATCAGGAGCTGAAAGGGACCCGGAGGCTGTCTGACCCACCCCTCATTTGACAGATGAGGAAACTGAGACCTGGGTGGTACAAGTAGGGATTTGAACTTGGGGCTATGACCTCTAGTCCATCCCTCTTTCCAGCAGCCCTCCTCATACCAGACACTGGACTAGTTGCTGGACATAGGCTTGCCCCCAAGGAGCTCCTGGTCTCCATATTGTGTGGCTTCTGCTCTCCTAAACATAGGCTACATCAGAAATCAACAGCCCCTTTAAACCTGAGGGACCCCAGAGGGGCACAGCCACGGTCACAAGTGCCCCCTGAGCGGCCTAAAGCACAAGAAAAGAAGGAATAACAACAGCACAAGTTTCTATAAGACTTTGAAATTTGCCAAATCAATCACCAAGCTTGGCTCCTCTCACCAGTGGGTGAGGATCAGAGAGGAAGGCTGGTTTGTGCTGAAACAGCCAATGGAAGTCAAGACCAAGACCCCAGCTCTCTCCACATCTGAATTCACTGCTCTTTCTACCAGGCTAGGAACAGGGAAAGGTGGGGCAGGAAAAGAAGGAAGGGACAGGTGCCCACGGTGGGAAGGCGCTAGTGCTTCTAGCCTCAGGGAACCACCCATTTGGCCAAGGCCACGGCCTGTTGGTGAGAAAACAGGCCATCAAAATATCAGCAGAATGATGCGTGGATTCCTCTGGAGGTACTCACTGTGTGAGACCAAGTCACCTGACTTCTCGAGACCTTGGATTCCTAGTCTGTGACATGAGGAGCTGTACTCAGTGACTTCTGTGGTCCCTTCCAGCTGTAGACTCATGGTCCTTGGAAGCTATGAGCCCTCCCTCCTAGGATGGCACCAGGCCATTCCAGACGAGGCAGCAGTGGGCGGCTGGTTAGACCTTCTTGGCCTCGACCGGCTCATGGTGAGCTGGCTACATTTAAAGGAATCCTTCGAGTGCTCTATGGGCTTCACTCCACTGTCAGAGGGTCTGAGCTTGGATGGTGGCCAACACATTGGAAACATGGTCCTGGGAAGTTAACTGCCCTGATTTGATGGGTCTCGAGGACACAAGTCAAGGCCCACCCACTGAACCTATAGAAAGTGCAGCAAAATAATGTGGAAGCCAAGTTCCAAAGGCTGTGGTCCCAGATTTAGCCCCAAATAAACAAGGAATCCAGACGTTCTAAGGCTGAATGAAATTGAGGTGAGCCATACTCTGTGGATAGAGTGCCAGGCCTACACTCAGGAAGACTCATCCTCCTGAGTTTAAATCCAGCCTGAGACACTTCCTAGCTGTGTGACCCTGGGCAAGTCACTTCACCCTGTTTGCCTCAGTTTCCTCATCTGTAAAAGGAGCTGGAGAAAGAATGTCAAACCCCTGCAGTATCTCTGCCAAGAAACCCAAACAAACCTCCAAATGGGGTCACAAAGAGTCGGACATGACTGAAATGAATGGACAACAAACGGAAATCAGTGGATCTCAAGGACGTGCCCCTCCCTCCCATGTCTCTGTCTTTTGAGCTTGGATTTCACTAGACTCTTTGTATTTGGGAAATTCAGAAGGCAGATGCATTCACTCACTTATCATGGGAGACACTGGGATCAGTACATCACTGCCCCTACTGTCATGGAGCTGATAGCCTCATTGGGAAGATGATGTACTCAAATAACAACCATTCAAAATGGAATATGATCAATGGCATGAGAGAGGTCCAAAAGGCTCTGAGAATTCAGAGGCTGATGTTATCTCTCCCAACAGGACAAATCTGGATGGGCTTCAGGGAGGAGGTGGCATGGGAGACTGTTCTGAAAGAGGTGCTCTAACTCTAGTGACGTGAGGGTTGGCAGAAGAATAAAGCATTGGAAAAGCTGAACTTCGGAAATTCAGTCAGTGCTCCTGCCAATGTCACGGACCACAGCTAATCTTTGCAGACAAAATAATATTTGGACTCTCTGCCAAGATGGATGTACTCAGAAGCTCTGCCCAGCATTCCCCAAATGGGGATGTTTACTAGATTAAATAAATAGAAAGGAGGAAGCCGTAAAGCCAGCTGGCTCTCACCCCCAATGGCGTAGACCTCTCCATTGAGCGCAGCGCTGGCGTGGTTGGTGCGGGCTTTCAACATTGGTGCAATTAGTTTCCAGATGCCCTCTTTCTGTGAAAAGCACCAGGCCTGGGTCGTGGACCAGGTATCTATCTTGCTACCTCGGGAACCACCTGCCAAAAAATACCTGAGTCACAGACACACATCGAAAGTGCAGGCAGCTGGCCTCCTCCCTCCTTCCAGCAAGGGGAAGCCCCTGGCCCAGTGTCAGGTTCTCACTTTCATCAATGAAGCACCCATTGTGCTCAGGATGCCATGTTCCCAATGCCATTCTCAACTGTCCTCCTCATCTTCCTTCAAAGAACCTCAGCAGCTTAGAGCTGGACCCCCAGAATCACCTGATACTGGGACAAGATTCTCCTCGCCAACATCCCAAGCAAGACCTCATCCAGCCAGGGCTTCAAAGCCTCTGTGGAGAGGGAACCTGTTCTGCTTCAAGGCACCCCAGTTCACTTTAAGGTGACTCCAGTCATTGGCAAGTTCTTTGTAACATCTAGTCCAAATCACCCTTGGCAACTTCCACCCATGGGGTGCCCACTTGGAAAAATGAGAAGGGACTGGAGATGGGTACAGGGGAGCTAGAAGGACTTCCCTTGGCTTAATCCCAGCTTCATACACAGGGTGTCCCCAAAGTCAGTGGACTTTTAAGTTTTCATACCCTTAAAGCTTCAATAATTAAGTTTAATGGTCTTGAAGCTATTAAAGCTTAAATCTGTCCTAAAACTTTGGGGACCCCCTTTCTTGCTGGCATCACCTCCTCGATGTCAGGATCCTTTTTCAGGATGAAGGATGAACAACAAGGTTTGTAAAGCACTCTGTGTGCATTGACTCCTCTGAACGCCATGACAACCCTGTGATGTGGATGCTGTTACCATCCCCACTTTACAGATGAAGAAATAAAACCTCAGAGAGTGGGAGAGACTTGCCCTTGGTCACATGGTGAGAGTGTCAATGACCAGGATGGACCCCCAGGTCTTTCTGACTCCAAGCACAATGATCCACCCCACTCCACTGTGGACTGTTGCCCAGAATCATTCAGACACATCCCCTGTCCTACTGCTAACTCGCTACATGACATTAGACAAGTCACTTCACTTTTAGGGGCCTCCATTTTCTTGTCAACAAAATGTGGATAATGATATCACCAAGAGGGGGGCGGAGCCAAGATGGCGGAGTAGCAGCAGCAACATATCGCAGCTCTCACATAGCCACCCCAAAATACCCATAAAATAGGACACTAAACCAATCCTAGAACTCCAAAACGCACACAAGGATACTTCCCACTAAAGTCAGCTCGGCTACAAGGAACCATATCAGCACTGTGAACTGAAGCCAGCCTGGCCTGAATCCGCGGCTGTGCCCCAGGGGCGGCTGGACGGGAGGAGCAGAGGAGCCTCTCAGGTGAGTGGATTAGTGGCAGCTGCGAGCAACATTCAGAACTAGGTCAGTGGTGTTTGCAAAGTTGGAAGGGAGGAGCAGTCTGGCCAAAAGGCCTCCAGAGCAGAAAAGCGAAAGGCAGAGGTTTTGCACCGGCCTGCGCATTGCAGCTTCCCGCCCGCGGCCTGCAGACAGCAGGGGGACTGAGTGATTGTTTTCAGGCCAGTGCTCTCGTGTTGAGCGGCCTGGATCTGGATTGCGGTCTTGGGCCTCAGTCTTGGAGTCTTCATTATCCAGTCAGCCGGAAGTCTATGGCAGCCGGGAGGACCCCAGTGATTTGGGACAGAGCTTTCCCTTCTGGAAGCAGAGCCCCATAGAGATTTAAAAAAAAAAATTACGGTCTGAACAACCATGAGTAAGAATAAGCATAAGAAGC
>CM053591.1:193543401-193558412 GCA_028646515.1 Pseudochirops corinnae
TATACATGATTGCACGCCACCATGGGGGGGGGGGAAGGGAAGGGAGAAAATCTGAAACCCAAGTGATTGTGGAACTGAATCTTGTAAATTAAAAGTAAATGAGTAAATAAAAAATAAATTAAAAAATAAAAATAAAATGGTGAGATAAAAGGCTCAGGAATACAAAGGAAGTCAGTTATCTCAGAATATGGCTGGTTCTCCAAACCCCTTCCTGCACTCTGGGCACCTCAGAGGCCTCAGTTTTCAACTGAGGAAACTGAGGCCAAGAAGGCCGCCTGTGCAGTAATTGTCAAAGGCAAGATCTGAGCCCAAATCATCCTGCTCTAAGCTCTGACTCTCTGCTCTTCCCCATTCTCTCCCTGTCTCCTCAAGCTGTCAGAACCTTCAGCTAAGGGACCAAAGCAGATGCAGAGGGGTTAGTTAGCAAGCATCAAGGCCAGGAACAAGGACCTGGACTGGAAGTCTCTCCGCCCAAGTCAGCATGCATTTATTACTAAGCACCTACTGTGTGCTAAGCCCCGGAGATTTTTTTTTTTTTAAAGCAGAACCAGCCCTTGCCCTCCAGGAACTTCCAGGCTAATGCTCAGGGGCCTAAACAGCAGGTTTGGGGATCACTATAAGTACCTCGAATCTGAATCCAGGAAATCTCAGGCTGAGCTATAGCTCAGACTCAGAATGCTCAGCAGAAGGCACCTCTGCTCAGGAAGGGGATGCCCCTGTTCTCAGCGAGCTTTCTCCTGGGTCATAGCCTACACCCCTGTGTGTGTGGGGGAGGTCCTTGAGAGGACTTGTACCTTTGTCCCATCTGTCACTGCCAGTGTGGCCTTGGGCAACCCCACCTCACTGGGCCTCGTCTTCTTCCTCCGTAAAGAGGGCATACTGAGCTAGATAGCATCTTAGGCCTCACTGGATCTTAGGATTCTCCTCTGCCTGCTCTGGCAATGAGCTCAGCAGGGCCTTGGAGGTACCAAACCTGTGCCTGAAGCCTCTCCAGCTTGACAGTTCCTGCCAGGGTTTGTACTCAGTTGGCCTGGCCTCAAGGACCCAAGGTCACCACCAGCACGAAGCCTTTCACCCTTCATCAAGAGTGACATAGTACTGGTTTGTTTTCTTTCATGACGGAGCTCCAGGGACACTGGAAAGTGTTTTTCCAATCCTTTTGATCAAATATGCTAATGCCCTTCATATAAAAGATGGGGAAATTGAGGCATAATATGACAAGGTCTAAGGAGTCCTCACTAGCCCCTGGGAACAGAACCTGAAATCCTTCTCATTCCAGACTAAGCACCAAGTCCCCTTAATAAAGAAACAGAAACTCTGTTGAGCAAGCATGTGACAGCCATACAAATTATCCCCTCTACTTCTCCGCCCCCCCCACCCACATGGACATGAATGCCTACACAGACACAGATATGGGTGCAGACCCAGTCACCCCACGGAGTGTGACACCCTTCCGTGTGCCTAGTCGCTCGCTCTGCTGAAAGAGAAGAGTGAATCACTGGGGCGGGCATTAATGACAGCAGGAAATGAAGCCGAGATGTCCTCGCTCTCAGTTAAGAAACATGACTTGAGATTCTCAGACAGAAATCCTGACTCTCACCACCACGCGTAGTGGAACTATTTCAGCTTGTCCTATCTGAGTGGCATTAATTATAGGCCGTCGGTCCAAACAAGCTATTTTCTCCGGCGTTATTTTTACGGAGCTATTTTTGTCTGCATGAAATGATAGCCTGATTCTAAACTTGATTCTCTGCGTGTGTGTCTTTCTCCCTCTTCTCTCCCCGCCCCTCGCTGTCTCTCTCCTTCTCTCCCTCTCCTTAATCCCTCTCTTGCTTTCTTGCTCTGTCTCTTTTTCTCTCTGCCACCATCTCTATCTCTGTTTCTCTCTCTCTTTCTCTCTCTCTTTCTCTGTCACTTTCTTTCTTTGCCACTCTGTCTCTCTGTCTCTGTTATTCTCTGTCATCCTGAGTACAGGAGCAGCAGCCCCTGGGGGAGTAAGGGTCCATCGATTGTCAGGATCACATCCAAAAAGCCTAAGGTGCCAGGGCCTGGAGGGTGGGCAGTGGAACAATGCTCCCCTTCCAGGGCCGCTGAGTTTCTGGGGCAGACACCAGAGGATGTTCCATGCCTTGTTGAGATAAGCTTCAGTACCAAGCAAGGGCCAGCACTCAGTAGACTCTGCCCTGCGTGGCCAGGGGAGCTTGTAATAGGCTCAGATCTCATGTGGACAGGGCAGGGAGGCCTTTGGCAGCATGGGACCACTAGTACAGTAGGGAGCTGGGTGAGGCACAGGGACCTAGCCCCAGACAGAGCTAGGACGAGGCTCTCCCTTGGGTGACCAGCCCTCAGTTTTACGGCTCTCCCTCACAGCAGCAGCTCCGAGTCTGCCTGCACAGAACCCCCCAGCACCTCCATGTTCTCAGTGTCACAGAAGTGGAGACTCTGAGAAGCAGAAGGGACTTTGGTGGCTGATGCAACTGTTGTGGCTTAGTCATTTTAGTCATGTCTGACTCTTTGTGACCCTACTTGGGGTTATCTTGGCAAAGGTATTGGCGTCCTTTACCATTTCCTTCTCTAGCTTATTTTACAGATAAGGAAACTGAGACAAACAGGGTAAAGTGACTTGGTAATGTCTGAGGCCAAATTTGAACTCAAGACTCCGATCCTAGCACTCTATCCATTGTCCACCTGGCTGCCCTTGCCCACACCACATCCTTAAGAGAAGTCCTCCTATAACACTCCCCAAAAGTGCTCATCCAGACTCTGCCTGAAGACCTCCAAAGGCGGCCCCTCCTTTTAGCCTCTCCAGGGCTTTCATCCCATCACTCCTAACTCTGTTCTCTGGGACCAAGCAGAGCTAAGCTAATCCCCGCCCACAGAGGCTGCCCAGCCAACCCGTCCCACGAAGGTTTCCCATACTTCCTCACATTATGAGATGGAGCCAGCTCCCTATTTGGCTTATGCATACAACCATCCCTTGGGGGTACATCATAGAGGCATGCTATGCCCTGGGTGCTGGGAGAGCCTGGATCAAAAGCATGATCAGAAACATTTAAATTGGCCTCCTCCTGCCTCTGCCCCACCTCCAACCTTTCCTCTTTGGCACAAGTGGCCTATGGGGGGAGTGTGGGACTCACATGGGAGCAGGTTTTCCCAGAGTAGCTTATCTAATGGAATGTCTCTAGTTGCAACTCTCAAGGTCTTTGAACCCACAACTGCAGCAGCTAATGGAGAAAACTTTCTCTTTGTAACTCTTGCCTGTTACAATCTGCCCCAGAGCTGGGTTCATTGAAGGAAGTGAGATTATTGTCACACGGCAGCCAACTATTTTTCAGGTGGGAGTGGGTGAGAGAGAAGGACAATGGAAGGAGACTTAGGAGGGAAGAGTGAAGGGGGAACAGGAGGTGGGGGGAGGATGTAAGGGTCATGGAGGAGCTGAAGGGACCCCAGAGAAAGACCAGGCAAGGCTGGGGTTACTTGTCAGCAGGAAATAGGAGTCCGCAAGCAAAACGTGGCTTAGACTTTAAACTGGAAGAGATCAAATAGCTTATTTAAACTAATCCCATTACAGATGAGGCCCAGAAACACCGAAGGATCGTAGGGTCATCCTTTTAGAGCTAAAATAGTCATTAGGGATCATCTGGTCCAAATCCCTCATTCAACAGATTAGGAAACTGAGGTTGTGGCTTGCCTGAGGTCACACAAGTAGAAAGTGTTAAAAATAGGATTCAAATCCAGATCCTTTGACTCCAACTCTTTTATCTTCGCAAAAGCTTACTGTGGTGCATGCAATGCTGGCCTTGGACTCAAGAAGATCAAAGTTCAAATTCTACCCCTGATCCTGGGCTCCCCACTTTGAACCCCTCCACCCCTCCTCAGATTGTAAACTCCTTGAGGGAAAGAAACGTCTTTGCCTCTTTTTGTATCCCAGTGCCCAGCACAGTACCTGGTACACAGGGGGCCTTTAAGGCATATTGACTGACCGACTGACTGACAATGAGGCTACACAGTGTATTGGAATGATCTCAGTGCTTTGAGAGGACCTGAGTTTTAGTCCTGCTTCTGCCATTGACTACCTCTGTGAGCTTAGACAAATCGCTTGACCTCGCAAGGTCAGTGGACTCCCTCATGCCCACTGCAGGACCTCAATTTCTCTCTTCAGCACCTTCAGGAAGTAAGTCCCCTGATGACACCCTCACCCCCTCACACACACACATTTGATCCCCATACCTTTCAGCAGCAACTGGAATTCCTTCAATAAATCCTCAGGTGAGATGAAAGGCCCCGGGGGGCCCTGAGGGCCAGGGGGTCCAGGAGGCCCTGGGAGCCCAAGCTGAAAGACAAATGACAAGGAGGAACATCAAGGGCCAGTGCCATTGAGATGAGAGCTTTCATAAAATCCTGCTGTTGGACTCAATTCATTTCAAACCAACAAATCTTTATGAAATATCTTCTCTGTGCCAAGCCCCAGGCTGCCATCTATGGCTACAGATTGCAGTTACAATGGTCAGTGTATGCTGGCAGAGGGAGCTTTCTCATCAGGAATTCCTCATGCCAGTGTCCCAGTGATAGCCCCAATGTGTGTGGTCCAAACTGTGCTTAGTGATGGGGCAACAAGGACAAAAAGTGGACCAGCGTCTGCCCTCACTTATACTTAGTTCAGAGCTAGGGTTTAGTCTCCCCTTAGCCCTTCCCATGATGCTTCATGGTGACCTTGGCTACAAAGAGTGGGACATGACTGGTCTATTAGGGGAGAGGGAGACATTCTCGTTGGATACAGAGCCCAACGTCAAGAGAACCCTCTCCTCCACCCAGTGCCAGGCTTCTCGGTGATGCCTGCAAGAATACTGGGCAGTGAGAACCATGGGACAATCTACTTCTCCAGGGAACAGCCCTAAGAAGGCAGACGCCAGGCATCTGGGCACCCAAGGCAATGGCATGGCCAAGTGTCCGACAATTTCTACAAGAGCTTCAGCCCAGGAGGGACATGGCTGAAGGGAAAGAATTCATAGAGAAATTTGCTCTGTTGAGAGGGTTCAAGGGCTCAGACAAATTGGAAAAACCAACCGGATTTTGTCTTTATTTTGTCCTTTTATTTACAATTCCCATTCAGATAAATCCCTCCCTCTTGCTTTTTGGAAATCAATTTTATGGCTCATCATAGAACTTTGGCATTGAAAAGGACTTCTGGGATTGTTCTGTCTAACCCCTAGCCCGAGCCATGAGCCCCCTGTACAACGTCTCTAACAAGAGGTCACCCAGCCTCCACTTGGATCCCTCCAGTGATGGAGGACTCACCATCTCACGAGACTTCATCCCGTTGTTGAACAGTTCTGATGGTTAGGAACTTCTTTAAATTGAGTTCATATCTGTCTCCTGCTAATGTCTCCCAATCAGTCCTATAGGTGCCTGCCCTCTGGGACCAAGATGTAGGCGTCTTTCCCCCACCCACATTCAGGGACCCCTGAACTTTATCCTGGAGCCCCAGTTCAGAAATCCTACTTGTAGAACCCCAGAGTTTTCAGGACCCCCTTCTGTAGGGGAAGTGATGGTTGTTAGTCCCATTTTATAGATGGGACTAGTTGGCAGCATTAAGCCAAAGGAATGCCCACAGCTGGCCTGCTAGGAAGCAGGGGTTTTGTAGAATGTTAGCTGCTTGAGGGGGAGGGCTGTCTTTCTCTGTGCTCTATTTGGAGTCCCAGCAGCTAATACAGTTCCAGGCATGTAGTACACCCATAATAAATCCTTGTTGACTGACTGATGGCCAAGACACATTAAGTGATTTCCTGCTGGTCCCACAGAAAGTGGCGGTGCCAGGATTCAATCCTCCAGCTGAAGCCTGTGGGCGCTGGGAGGCCCAGGCCTCACCATGCTCACCTTGTACTTCTTGGACTTGCCAGTGTTCCTTTTTTTGCCGTTGGCCCCTTTGTTGGACTGTCTGACAAAGAGCATCCAGGCAGCCCTGGGGTCGATGCTTCGGGGCTTCTCGGTCACAGGGGCTTCCTGGAACAGAATCCAAAAGCTGGAATTGATCATGGTGGTGCCCTCATGTTAGAAGGTGGGAAGCAGACAACAGGACATGCTGGGCACCAGAAGGGCAGAGACAGCACACGTTGGACGTTTTACTTTAATTTTTTGTTTTTTAGCAAAATGCCTATGTGTGTGAATGTATGTATTTATAAATTTTGTACTAATACTAATGATGATATAAATATATGTATGGTATAAAAAGGTCACAAAAACAGAAGTTAAAAAGGATCAGATGGGGTGGCTGGATGGTGCAGTGAATAGAGCACCAGCCCTGGAGTCAGGAAGACCCGAGTTCAAATCCAGCCTCAGACACTTAACAAAAAACTAGCCGTGTGACCTTGGGGAACTCACTTAACCCCAATTGCCCTGTCTTCCCCCTCCAAAAAAAAAAGCAAAAAAAAAAAAAAAAGGATCAGATAAAGGCAAAAGCATATTTGCTCCAGAGGCAATAGGAATCTACTGAAATTTACTGAGTGAGGGAACAGTCAGACCTGCTCTCTAGGAAGATCCCTTTAGGAAGAGACAGGAGATGGGAAAACCAACTAGGAAGTTATCGCAATAGCTTAGTGATGTGCCCCTGAACCGGGATGTGTGATGGAGAGAACAGGAAAATAAGAGATAACCTGGAGGTAGAAAGAGCAAGATTTGGAGACTAAGTGGCTACATAGGGTGGGGAAAAGGGAGGAGACAAGGCTGGCTTGAGTGCTGAGAAAAGGGGTGATGGGGAGGATGAAGGATATCTGCTCTTGAGAGGAACAGGGAAGTTCAGATGAGAGGGAGTGGATGTGTGTGTGTGTGTGTATGTGTGTGTGTGTGCCTGTGTTGGGGTGTGTGTATGTGCCTGTGTTGGGGTGTGTGTGTGTGTGTGTGCCTGTGTTGGTGTGTGTGTGTGTGTATGTGTGTGTGTGCGCCTGTGTTGGGGTGTGTGTGTGTGTGTGTGTGTGTGTGTGTATGTGAGAGAGAGATAATGTGATGAGACACAGATCAAACACATCTCTGCCTGCTCATCACAAATGACTCATTCTGTCCCCACAACGTACTGGGGGAAGCAGTGACACCCAGCCTTCTTGTGGTGGTCAGCCACGCATTAAGGACTTCCGTGGGGAGAAAGCATTCCCTCATGATAAGATCTGCCCCTGAGCTTTCCCCTTCTCTCACCAGGAAGGAGGTGCCCATGTCACCTTCCTGCCCTCACATTGGGCTGCTTCCATGCCCCACCCTTAGAGATGCCCTTTATTTAACATCTCCCTCAATTCAAACAGAAGCTCTTTGAGGGCTGGGGCTTTCTGACTTGCTTATATTTGCATCTCGAGGACTCAGCACAGGGCTTGGCAGATGGTAAGCACTTAAAAATGCTTCTATCTATCATCTCTCTCTATCTCTTTATCTCTCTCTCTCTCTCTCTCTCTCTCTCTCTCTCTCTCTCTCTCTTTCTCTCACACCACACCCCTTCAGTCAGTGAGCTTTCTCCTCACTACACCAGATATCTGGGATCAATCACTCATTTTTAGAGTCAACACTAACAGCAACTCAAAGAGCCTTGAGTGCCAGTGTCAGAGGCCCGGTCCTGGTCCAAATGGGTCCCTGGTGTGACTGACTTGGGGCTTCCCCAACAGCTTTTCTCAGCTTCTGCCTCTTCCTTGACAGAGGCTGCTGGAATAGAAACCTCTGGGAGGCAGGGACTATTCCCTTTGTCTTTGTATCCCTCCCATCTCATGAGGAGCCCAGAAAATAGTAGGATCCTGATAAATGATCATCGAATTAAATTAGCCGTCCTGTTGTTCCCATGGTTAGTATGGCCCCTTCACACACACACACACACACACACAGACACACACAGACACACAGACACATACACAGACACACACTGAGAAGTTACTTTACATTTACAATGTGTATATTTTCTATATACTTAGAAGCATACATGTCATGTTATGTCCTGTGCTTCCCCCAGTAAGCTTTTTGGGATGGGGGGGGGCAGAGCATTTTGTTTTGTTTTGTTTTTCTCTAGGATTAAAACCTGAGGAGGAGGGGGATCTTCCCTGACATTGCCAAATATTGTTATAGAAGAAGCAGATATGAAATATTATGACAGGCAGCTTGACCTGGCAAATAAGGGGCTGGCCTGGGTGTCAAGGCAACCTGAGTCCTTTTCCAACATCTATTGGCTTCAAGGCTCAGTTTCTTAGTGATTTGAAGTAGCTCATTAGACTCTAAGGGGGCGATTAATAAGTGCCTGTTGATTGACTAATCTGCATTATAGAAGGAAAAAATAAGAATTGATTTAGTACAAACAGATATAACGTTAAGATATAATCATAGTACGATTCAGTCACAAATAGCTCACATTTCTCTGATCCTTTAAGATCCTCAAAGACTTTTCCATACATTGTCTCATTTGATCATCAAAATGACCCTGGGAAGGCAGGAGCTATTCTCCCCGTTCTCCAGATGGGAAAGCTGAGACCCTCTGAGGATGGAACTTTCCCAAGGTTGTACATCAAGAGAGAGCCTGAGGCTCAGATTGTTCAGAGCTCTCCTCACTTCCAGCCTCCATTGAGTCTGACCAGTTCAATGAGAGATCCGGAGCCTGATGCATCAGGGGCTCTGACCTCCAGCCAGTACTCTGGCCAGGACAGCCCAGAAATCCCCGGGCTTTCCCTCCAGACCTTGATTTGTAGACATTCTCTAGAAGGCTCTAACAGCTGAGCTGCCCCAGGGATAAAAGAAGGTGTGGGAGGGGAGGGAACCTGAGTGGTCAGTGTGAAAGCATCTCCAATCCCACTCTCGGCAGGCCCCCATCTCTGACTGGCCAGAGGCCAATCCTTGTTTCCCATGAGCCACTCAGATGGAAGCCATAACTGCCGATGTGGGGCTCCCTGCTCTGAACTGGAGGGAGACACCGATGGGGATTCAGGCGGAGGGTCCTGGGTCACTGGGATGAGAAGAGAGTTAAGCAATCAGCCACTGGAAAGACTGGGGGAGCTGAATCTCTCATTCATTCATTCACTGACTAAGTGCCCACTTTTTACTGGGCAGTTGGTGGTTTCCCTCAAGGTCCTTACAATCTCCTTCTACGATCTAACAACAAGCAATGTAAGCAAACAAGCCTTAGGGTAAATAGGAAATAATTAACCAGGGGAAGGCACTGGAATGAAGAGGGGACTGGAGAAGTTTCCTGTAGAAGGCGGGATTTTAGTTGGAACTTAAAGAAAGCCGGAGAGGTCAGTCGTTGGAGTGGAGGAGGGAGGGTGCAGGGAACAGCCAGAGAAAATGCCCAGAGTGAAGAGATGGAGGCTCTGGCTCATGGAGCAGGCAGGAGGCCAGTGCACTGGCTGGAGTGAGATGGAAGAAGATTGGAGAGGTAGAAAGGGGCCAGGTTACGAATGCCAAACTGTATGTGCTCCTGGAGACAAATGGGAGTTTATTGAGTGGGGGGGGGGGGGGGTGACATAGCCAGATCTATGCTTTAGGAAAATCACTTGGGTGGGTAACTGGAGGCTGGATTGGAGTGGGGAGAGACTGGAGGCAGGCAGAGCTTTCACCAGTCCTGGAATAGATGAAGGTCCGCACCAAGGGGGTGGCGGTGTCGAAGGAGAGAATGGGGCTGCAGAGGTGAAGTGGACAGGCCCAGGCACCAGCTTGGATGTGGGAGAGGGGTGAGAAAGAGTGAGGACAACTTCTAGGGTGTAAACTGGGGGACTGGGAGGGTGCTGGTTCCTTTGAAAGTAGGAGGGAAGGTAGGAGAGGGGAGGGGACTTCCAAGATCATCTGGTCTAACTCCTCGCATCCTAGAGGAGGAAACTGTGGTTCAGAGAGGTCCTAGGATCACAGGTCCAGAGCTGAGTGGGAGCTCAGAGACCACTGATCTAGTCCAGCCTCCTTGTTTTACTGATGAAAAGCAGACTCAGAGAGAGGGGAAGCCACTTGACCAGAATCTCATGAGACCTATTGGGAAAACCCAGGTTTTCCTGACTCCAGGCTCTGCACTCTGTTCTCTACACCTCTCAACAATGTCAAGTACACCTTTCCCAAGACGCTGATGTTTCTCTTGGAGCTATAGCCAACATGTGTTTAAGAGCGCACGTGTATGCACACACACACGCACGGCTTTCACAGGCAGTATGTTGCTTTTAGCTTTAGGGTCAGACACATGTGTGTGCACACACATGCACACATATGCACAGAGACACCCCACCTCCTCATTCCCTTCTCGGGCAGGGAAGTCAGCAAGTCTCTCCTGTGTTTCATTTCAGGTCCTAAAATTCTTTTCTGGGAGATGCTAGTTAGAAGCGCAAGGTTCTGAATTTTGCTTTCTCTTTTCGGGCTACTGTCTGCTCTACCAACCCCGGGGAGTGACTGGGGCGGCTGCTGCTCATGGCCTCCTTATCTAGAGCCCTTCAAAGCCCTTTCTCCCAGGACAAGCAGGGAGATGAGGGGGCAGGCGCTGTTCGACACCCAGGAGCCCAACCCATTTGTGCCAGCCTATGGGAATCCCTGGATTGTGCCCAAGGTAAAGAGATCCCCTTTCTATCACTAGATCCAGTGAGATCAACGGGAAAGTCAGGGACCTTGAAAACTTAAATCAAAGGATCAAGACATTTCCCCAAATATGCTCGAATTTCTACAAAGAACTATCTCTATGTTCATGGGAGCTGCCATACCAGTGAGCCACACTTACTGTCATTTTTCCAATAGCCTTTTCTACAGATTAAGAAAAGGTTTTCCCTGGCTTTCCCCTATTTCTGAAAAACTTCCCAAAAGGTCACTTAGGACTACAGAGAAGAGACAATGTGGCATAATGGATAGGGCAGTGGACCCGGAATCAGCAAGACCTGAATTCAAATCCTGCTTCAGAAACTTCCTAGCTGTGTGATTCTGGGTAAGTCCCCTACTCTCTGTGCCTTAGTGACTCACTGATTACAGGGGTGCCTCTAGAAATCCAGTGCTTTTGTTTTAGGGACCAGGAAACAGGTCCAGAGGACAGGGAGAAAGAAGCATGGGCAGGACCTGAATCCAGATCCTCTGAGGGCTGCCCAGTTGTTCTACCCACCACCCCACATCGCCTCCCCTGGGCTAACCACTTTTACCTCATTATCACAATCTGCCTCCACCACTCACTGTCCAAGCTCCTCAATTATGCTTCAGGAAGGAGATATCTTAATGGGATCGGCAAGTCACCTGTTCCCTTTGTCTGGCTGGACCGATGAGGGTTAGCCCAAGTGATCTTACCAGGTCATTAGAAGCTGGCAGAGGGCTGCTGCTCGCCCCTTGCTTCGTGGGAAAGTCATTCCACCGAGATTGCTTCTCTGGACCCTGTCTACTTCCGTATCTCTCCGACTCCACCGAGCCAACACAGGAGCCAGCTGCCAGCAGCCCCAGAAAAAGAAACAGGAGCCAGCAACTGGGAAGGACAGCTGTGGCCATCCCAGAACCCAGAGCCCTCCAGCAGGGGCCTCTGTACTTCCTCTCCAAGCACCCTGAGTCTCCACCGAGGACAAAGCATGCACCTAGGAAGAAGCCAAGAGGTTGCCCTGAGAAACAAGGGCAGGGCATCAGTGACTAGAGAAGGCTACTGGGAGGGTTGGGAGGGTTGGGAGGCTGGCATGAAGAGGATGGGGTCCTAGTTGTGGCTCCTCTGGCACCTTCCCCCATAGCCAGGCTGGCCATTCAATAGCTCTATTTCCCCTGGCGGGTGGGCAGCCCATTCTTACCCAGGAGAGAGGAATCCATCGGGCACCTGACCATTGGCTCCAGTTTGGGGTGGCTCCGGAGGGACCCACCTGGCTGCTTAGGAAACACGATCCCCCTCAGGAACAGATGGGTAGGACCCTCTGACCACTGCTGAGATCCACCAGAAATCCCCATCTTGGGGAGGACTGGACCCAAAACTGGCCTGCTCCAAGGTGGAAGGAGGGGTGGTGAAGAGGGTGTCAAGGATGATGCTCCTTTTTTGCTTTTCTTCTTCACCTCTTTCAATGGCAGTGAAGGCTGGTTGAGTGTAGATGGCTACCGAGGGCATCTGCAAAATCCTAAGGTCTGTGCCTTCCTGCCAGCAGCATCCCTGCTGATCTTCCTCTCTCCATCCTATCTGTAGATAGGGCTTGCAGTGAAGTGTGAGGACCCCGAGCCAAATGCAAGCCTCTTGTTTTTTCCTCTCTCACTCTATTTCTCCCCTTCCTCCCTCATCTCTCTCTTCACCTGGGATCTGTCCCTATCTCTCTGTGTCTCTGTTCTCTGTCTCTGTCTCTCTCTGACTCCCTTTTCCCTAGGTTACTATGGCCACTGGGCTCCTACTTCAGTCAAGTCCCTATCTCTGAAGTTTGGGCTCTTATCTCCTCCTTTTAATAAGCTTGAATTCCCCGCCTTGATGTCACCCTCTTCACTGGGGGAACCACAGAGCCCTCTTCTGGTTCTGAAAGCTAGGTACAGGAGATGGAGAGAGGGAGTGGGCAGCATCCATCTTTGGTCTAAGAGCTCCAGAAAGCTGGCAGAGTCCCAACGCTTCCTTGCAGAAGACTTACTAGCTGGTTTATAGCCCTAGCCTTGTGCTTAGAGCTCTGCTTAGAGTTCTAGGGGGCTTGAGTCCACTTTCCATACAAGACCCACAAAGGGAAGAGAGCCAATAACTTCTTAGACATCTTCAGTGGCCAGCTGCAGAAAGCAAAACCCATTATTGGTAAGTGCAGAGTAAGAAGAGAACAGAGCTCATTGGTCTTAGAACCAGAGGTCTGGGGCTGGGAAGGAAGACTAGAAGCCGTCCGCTTCACTTGATAAATGAAGAACCTGACTGGCCCAAGGTCCCACAAGTAGTGACCAACAGCAGCAGGACCTGCATTCAGGTCCTCTGATCTCAGCCCCAGCTCCTGTAGTGTGCAATGGTCCAGCCCTTCTTTTGTCATATGAGGAAATTAAGGCACGAGGAATGACTTAGCTGTGGTCACACAGTGGTTTACGAGAAAGCTGAAAGTAAGAGCCAGGTCCCCCAGCTCAATGCCCAGGGCTCTGCCCACCACTCGAAGCTAGCTTCTTGCCTTTGATGCCCCTGCCCTAGTGCAGATTCTTCAGTAAATCAGAAACATCCCGTGGGATTCCATTTCACTAAGAATTTCTTCCTCTGAAAAAGTTTGGGTCTTAATGCAGCTTCAAACAAGTTTGTTAAACCCACATGTTGTGCAAAGATTGGGCTGTACAGCAAGGTATATGGGGAGAGGTGGGTGGATTCCAGGGCAAATACAATGAAACATGAATTTATTAAGTCCCTGCTATATGCAGGACTCTATGTCAGGCACTAAAAATATTATAACATTTAGATAATAACTATTAATATCCTTAATTTAATTCAATTCTACAAACATGTATTAAGTACCTCCAATGTGCCAAACACTGTGCCAGGCACTAGGGACACAGTAAAAGACATCAAGTCCCTGCCCTCAAGGAGCTTTCATTCTATAGGTGACTCTACCATATACAATAGCAAATAAATAGACACAGAAACACACACACACATACAGAGACAGAGACAGAGACAGAGACAGAGACAGAGAGAGAGAAGACAGAGACAGAGACAGAGAGACACAGAGGGAGAGAGAGTAGGAGAAGAGAGCCCCTGAGGACGTGTCCCCTGAGTGATATTTTAAAGAAAGCTTTAATTCAATGAGTCAGAGGTGAAGAGAGACAGTAGTAAAGAAAAGGGACTAACAGCCATGTCTCCCTATCCAGGGCTCTTTCCAGTTATGGAAAGCATGGAAGTGAGAGATGGAATTTGGTATTCATGGAACAACTCACAGAAAAGCTTGTGTGAAATGAGATTGTGTTAAGGGCATGACATGAAATAAAATTGGAAAAGTAGGTGGGTGTTAGTTTCTTCATGATTTTAAACGCCAACCTCAGGAGTTTATATTTTTCCTAAAGTCCATGGATCCAATGAATCTTTTTGAGAAGGTGGAGGTGACGTCATTATGTGTGTTTTAGCGATATTGATCACTTTCCAGCAGAGGACGCTAAAACAGAGAGCTATGATATATGCACCTCATGTACCAGGACCTCCACAGGACCTTAGGGTCACACAGGCAAGGTCTGATATGGGAAAGTGGCCCAGACAAATTTTCTCTTTGGGCTTGTTATGTCCCCACATGATGTTAATTCTAGGAAAAGCATTCAAATATGGTGCATCTAAGTTTCTACAGAGGTAGGTTAAACGTGTACCCTGCTCCTGTATAAGCATTCAAGGTATAAATGCATACGCATAAAAGACATCCTTTATTTCTCCTCCAAGAAAATGCAGACGACACAAAGACTTCACAGAGCACCACAGATGCATACAGAAAAGATGTAAGGAACCCGAAGAGCCCAGGACTGCAGGTACTCTGTGGCTAGGCGCACGGTAGACAGTGCACTGGCATCGGAGTCAGGAAGACCCAGGTTCAAATCCAGCCTTGACGCTAACTGGGCAAGTTACTTAACCTCTTGGTGCCTCAGTTTCCCCATCTTTAAAATGAAGATTATAAAAGCACTTACCTCTCAGTTACTGAGAGGCTTAAATGCAGTCATATTTATACAGCACTTTGCCAGACTTAAAGCACTACATAAACTTGAGTGATTATTGCTGTTCCTGTTGTTAGTGGTGGTGTTACAGGAGTAGAGGGGCATATCTTCTGACAAGAGGGTTTCCCTGTGTAGACTATAATCCAGCCATCTTGTGCCATTCTTCTCTATACTGCCCCTAAATGCTCCATATAAGAGCCCCCTATTCTAGAGTCCTTCCTCTGGCACTTGTAATATCGGATACCATGAACACCAGTGCAGAATTGCTCTTCACTCTCAGGACAAAACCCTTTCCCTTCATACATCCCCCGGATGATATCATTTATAACACTTCCTTCCTCCATGTGGTGATCATTGGAACAGACTGTAGCCTGCTTATACCCTCCATGTATCTCTCCACTGGTTTTGGGGAATATACATATACATGTATATAT
>CM053591.1:193564602-193594181 GCA_028646515.1 Pseudochirops corinnae
GAAGGTGAAGTTGGTTTGCACGGGGTATCCGGAGGAAGGGAGCAGCTGAAGATGGCCACCACCCCTCCTGCTTGAGGGAAGGGGAAGAAGCTACCTGCCTCTGTGGCTTAGTATCTTGCAAAGCTCAGTCAGTTCTCAAGTGCCCTGGGCCTGCCCAGGGACACCAGCTGCAGGAATACAGGTCACTGCGATGCCTCACTCCTTGCTCGCTGCTTTTCTTCTTCCTTGGGGAGTTCTCCCTCCTCGTTCAGGTTTAGTTCTGTCTGTGGAACCCATGAAGATGGCTGGTAGCCCCAAGAGCCAAGGTGAGCCTGGACTCTGGCTGTGGCCAGCCCCATGTAACCGGCAGGTTATCAGTAGAATGTTAGAACAGCCCATAACTTTGTTAGGCATTTGTGGCAGGGAGGAGTCCCAGTCTGAGGCTGATTTTCAGGTATCACTCATGTCCAGAGCCTGTGGAGTTAGTTCATGAACCTCATTACCATCTGGCAGAGATGACCAGGACTTCCCCGGATGGGTTTTCCTTCACCAGCAAGTGAAAAGATGGTTTTCCCATCCCCTTTTAAGATGCAGAATCACTGCTGGGCTTGATGCATCAGCTGGGAGGTCAGGCTTCTTACATCAATCAGATTTGGGTTGTAACTCTGGGGGCTCAAGATCTGAATATCCAAGATAAAGATTTCCTTCTGATATCAAATTGAGCCCATCTGGCCCTTCTTTTGTTTCCTTGTTGGCTTGGAAACTATCACTGGGAAGCATTTCTTCATCCAACCCACCTTGGTTGGCAATGTGGAGATAAGGCTGGGGAATCAATGGAAGAAGACAAGAGGTTTGCGGATGCCGAGGTTAAATCTAACCCTCACCTTCGGAGGGACGGAGGCTGGGTCACCAACCTAGTAAGCAGGGAGTCCAGCAAGATGAGGCAGCTTTGTAAAGTGTCCCCCATAGGGTGGTCCTGGCATTTCTCTGTAATGTCCAGAGGACAGTTTAATTTCCTTCCCATGAAGAATGTCAGACCTTCACTGGCATCTCAGTTCGAGCAGCCGCAGACTGCCCCTAATTATCCTCTCTGGTCTGGCTGATCCTGACCCAGAAGAATGTTGATCCAGGTACAAAACTGTCCCTAAATGGCTCCCTTGTACAGCTCAGGGCTCCTGGCTGGGAATGTCCAAGTCACAGACCAGTAGACCTAAGGGAGCCGGCTGGGTATGACCTCTAAGGGCATGGTGAGGCCTGGATCCGGCAGTCTTCGTAGGGGGCATGTTTAGAAGGCTAAGATCAGGGAGTTTTCAAAGATTATCCCCCTTCCTCCCCACCCCACATGACAGACAGCTGCAGCGAACCTCTAAAGTACAGTCTCTGATTTCTCAGTAAAACTTGTACCCGCCCTACCTGGAAAGGGTAACAGGCAATTAAAAAAACCCTTTCCTTTCTGATAAGGCAGTACGGAAGCCAAACCCTTCCTCAGATAAATCTGTTTCCAACAGACACGTCAAACAGCTAGCCACCCCCCTGGAAAAGCAGCAACATCAGCTCCATGCTCATCATACTCCGTGTATTACATTTTACGGAAATATATTCATTGTACAATATGTCAGGTGGATGGCGTTTATGTGGCTACTTTTCTATGTGGGTGTTTGAATGAGTACTTGGGAGCTAACTGTGGAAGAGCATTTTGCAAGCAAGGGGACTAGCAAGCCAGTGTCCCTCCAGGGTTCCTGACTGATGGAGGAGACAGATGATGGCAGGGTCAGGAGCCTAAATTCTAAGTTTCTGACTCCAGCCCGAGGCCAGTAGGACGTTGCTCCAACACTGAGACAGCGCCAGGCACTTAGCCACTCCCTCCCTCCATGGTCTCTGCAGCTTTGCCCCCACCAGAACTGGCCCCAGGGGTTGTGAGGGCTACTGAGGGCCATGGCCAGGACAGAGCTTTCAGGCTGTGAAGGCTGCAGGTCCAAGCCTTCCCTTCTCCTTGCTCTGAGAAGACTAAGCCTCTGGGAGGTGGAAAGACAAGGATGGGCGCCATCTCTCAAGCATGACTCTGGGATAGATTTTTTTTCTGCACAAAGACATGAGTTAAATAAGTGTGATGCTATTTCTTTACTGACTGGCTTTAGTCTTGCCTGCTGAGCTTTTTTCCCAGTGGTGCCACTCGCACTAAGAGAAGGTGGAGCTTTGCTAGTCCCAGGCTCTGGTCCCTATTTTCTCAGGAACAACTGAGATGGGGCTGTACACAAACTACTGAATTCTGAGCAGGAAAAGGATGCTGGAGTCTCTGCTCTGAGATCCTTCCATTCATGAAGCTTGCTTCTCTCCCCAGTGTGTGGGGGACCATGGAGTTCCCCCACTGGGCCAGCTGTCCCTCCACTGGGCCAGCTGTCCCTTCCAACTTTGTGCCATCTGCAAAGCTGTTAAACTTTATATTTATGCCTTTATTGAAGCTACTAATAAAAATGAACCTGGCCTTACACTAGAAAGCTGCTCTCGGGCTGCTAGCAAGTGGTCACTGACAACCTCTCAGTCTACCAAAATCAGTCTAGAGGAGTTCTTTCTATTTCCTACAGAAGGATAACTCTTCTAGCTAGAAGGTCAGGATTACTCATTTGGGAGCTTTAGGGACTCTCTCTCAGTTATTAAAAGGCTCAGGGAGTCTAATACTGTACTTACAAACTGAAATATCATGTGACGTTTGGTTGAAATCTATACAGACTATGCCACAAAGTGAGTTAAACGAATTAGAAAAAAACAAACCACCTTTATTTACAACCACAGAGCCCAGAGGAACACTCAGAACACATAACGCACACACATGAACCCAACTTTTCCCTTGAATCAATACCATGCCGTCCTCTCTGCTGCCGATGCCTCCCGCCTCCCTTCACTTCCCTATCCGCACGACCATCACGGTGACGTTGTCCGCAGAGCCGCGCTGCACCGCCTTTGTGGCCAGGCGGTTGCAAGCAGCTTCGTATCTGGCATCGAGGGCTGACTTCCCTTCCCGGGTCTGGATCTTCTCATCCTTCTCCCACAAAGAGAAAAACGGCCATTACCAAACATGACGCTCACAGTGCTCTCATTCAGTATTCCCAAGATGAGTGGGGAGTACACGCGTCCCCTGGAGTAGCCCCGGGGCCAACTGCTGACCGAGGCCCAGAGATGAGTCCCAAGAACCTTCCCAAGACAGGGATGGGTGGGGGACCACCTTCTGGGCACAAGGGGACAGTCTGGGCAATGGCAAGGGGACAACAGGTTGATGGCATTAAAACACATTAAATGACACCAACTGTGGTTAACTCCCATGTACAGAGCCACATTTTAAGGTCTGACAGAGCCCCTTGGCTGGTAAGGAATGGAGAAGGAACAAGGAAAACCTGTCAGTTCTTTTCTAAAAATGGATGTGCACAAGGCCAGCCCACCCCCAGAACATCTCCTACCTCAAGGCAGGACAAGATGAAGGTCACAGCTTCCTCAGGGGTGAAGACCTTGAAGAGTCCATCACAAGCCAGCATGATGAACCTGAAAAAAGAGGGGGCGAGGAGCCAATGAGCAAATGAACCTCCACGTGCACTCTCTTTCCCAAGTGTCGTCAGGCCAACAGAGACTCTGCAACGTGAAGTGAATCGAGCTGAGGGACGAGGCTCCACGGACTCCCAGCAGGGGTCCTTCCTGACCCTGGGCCTTGGCTCTTTCCCGACAGGTTCTCCATGTCCTCTACCCACAGTGCTTTGGGGGCCTCTTTAGGGGTGACATAGATGCTGGAGAGTGGACTGAAAGTGACCAGGTCAGGGAAGGTCCCAAACGTGCTGTTACTTCTTTGTTAATCGGGTTTACCATGCACTTTATGTGTATTGATTTGCTCCCCAGAGCTGTGACTTCACTGGACGGGCCCTTCCTCTAATACAGACCAGTAACTGACTGTAAGAAGGGACTGAGGCCCCCACACAGAAGGACATCACCCCTCAGGGGTCAACACTGGCTGTTGCCAAATCAGGAAGCCACTCAGCTCCGCCCTGCCAGGCTTCGGAAAGTAGATGGGGCAGAGTTTGCCAACAGGCAAACCAAGGAGCGCTCAGAAGTGGGGCCACGTAGGCCGAGGGTCCAGAGGTGCCATCTGAGCCCAGGCCGGGGCTGGGGTCACAACCTCAAGACACCAAGGGCCTTCCTCACCTCCTTCCCTCCTGGGGACGCATCCACTAAGTGACACGAGCCCCAGGATTTGCCAGGTCACATTTTCTTCATTCAGTTGGCACAAAGTAGAACTGGGGTCTGTTTTTTCCCTGATAACAGCAATCTCTAGATACACTTGCAAAGCCCCTCTGCCAGTGTGACTATATGAAGTATGAAGAGGCATGCAGGCCCTTGGCCAGGTGGGATGTCTCTGGTCTCTGCTCTGTGCCTCATCCATCTGCATACCCACATTTCCCTTTGTGAGCCTGGCAGGCAGGCAACAGGAATGTGGAAACCAAGGCCTGGGAGGGAAAACCCAAGGGCAGGAGGGGAGGCTAGGAAGCTGGGCACCAGTGATCGTGGTCAGCAGAATGAGAGCTGGGCTGACCTCTCAGGTAGTGGCAGGCACAGGGACGGCTACGAGTCATGGATTAGACATCAAAAAATCCAACTGGTGGGGGCTGGGGCTTCTTACCAGAAAGGTGCCACAAGAAGCCACACACACAAAAAAAGACCCAGTTTGGGTCCAGGTTTGTTTCTGTTCATTAGTGTGGAAGCTGCCTGGGGACATGCCTGGGGTCATGCTGTTGGCAAGGAGCCAAGCTGGGTAGGGGAAGGATTGATCAGCAGCCCCCCACCCTCCATTTCTCCCTGTATTGTTTTCCTCTGTTAGAATGTAAGCCCTTCAAAGGCAGAGACAGTCAGGTCCGGGTTCCTAGGCCCTCGAGGCAACCCCACACCTCCACCTTCCCTAGCAGCTGGGCTGTACCTGTCATTTTGAGTAAGCTGGCAGCGTTTGATGTCTGGCACAGAGGTGACACCACAGCGCTTGTACTGCCCATCCCCGATGGAACGGGAAACCTCCAGCACACCCAGGACCCTGCCATCCCTGGAGGAAAGAAAGTATTCAGGTCCTAGCCACATGGACCCACCAACAACTCAAAAGGGCAAGGAACAGGATGAGAGAAGTCAAACAGCAATGCCAAGGGATACCAGCATCACAAAGACCTTGTGTCTGAAGAAAAGGGTTTCAGAAATGTGTTTCCCATAAGGCTAGCAACAGTCTTCTTTTTTCCCCTTCATTTACAAACATCTTTTAAAAAGCTCAACCCTTTCTTCACTCTCAAAAGGTTTAAGATACACCCACTGATAATTATTCATGGAAATCATCCAAAGGAACCCTAACTTTGTCCTGAAACATGGAGAACACTCACCAGAATTCTCTGGGGTCCCTTGCCACTTTCCACCTTTGCCCTCAGGGACTCTGCTGCTCAGGGTGTGGCAGTGACCTGGACTGGCTCTCTCCACCCTGGGCCAGGGCAGGAGCTCTTGGGAGGCCCAGCCCAGCCTGGCCCGTGGGTGCAGGAAGAGGCCACCTCAGGGCTGGCCACTAGGTGAAGGTACCACCAGGGAAGGAAGAGAAGGGCCCTTTTGCCCACCCAGAGTGTGCTTGTATGCAGAGGAGGGAACACTGGCTGGAGGGGCCTGGCCCTCAATTCATCCTCCCTCCTTTTTGGAGTTCAGCCGCTGGCTCACTGTGGGCCATCCTTCCCTCTTCAGCCCCTGACCTTATACCACACCTGGTCCTGCAAACTCCCTGAGTCTCCAACACCGGCTGTCTTAGACCTCATGGCCTACTCAGCCCCTTCACTTCAGGGTCACGAAGGGATGGTTACTCCCTGGCTCTTCCCATTACCTGCAAGGGTCTGCTTCCTTCCTCAAAAATATCTACATTCCTTTATGTCATATCAGACCTCTCCCTCTTGCTGCCTGCCTCTCCTCCATCCCTTCACCCACTCCCCTCAGGACCTGCACCATCCCTGCTCAGACATACTGTTCCCTACATAGAACTTGAACCAGCTCTCCTTGCCAGCTCAGGGCAATACCGGCTGAGAATATAAACTTGTTTGCAAATTTTTACAGAGGAAGGGGCTGGAAAATTATGAGAAGTATCATCTCAAAAATGGGGAGAAGCAGGTGAAAGAAAGAATGAGAAATCCTGGCAGCAGATTAAACAAAGCCAGATCAGTTCAAGACCACTGAAGGATGACACTGGAGGTATCATTCACAGACAGGAAGCTTGAAGGATCCGTGACCATTCTGATCCTCCATCATTTCAACTCTAACTTCAGCAGCCTCCGTGCTGCTTCTGCAGAAGGGAACACAGCACAAAGAACAGGCAACCGTCTAGACCACTCACACCAAGGCCATCCCTTGGGAGAGGTGACAGAACCTTGAGACAGAGACAGAGAGGAGAGGCCACCAGGCACTCAGGCACAACAGAGTTCTGACCCAAAAAGCACCAATGATCCACAAGTCCCTCTTCTCTCTCTGCCACCTCTTTGTGAGAATGGCCTCCCTGACACTGGAGACAAGCTTGGGCAAGAGGTGAGAGGGGAAGAGGGAGGCAGTTTCCCCAGGGATAGAGGTGGAGAGAACATGAGACCCCGTGGTGCTTCTTTTCTGTCTGCCAGAAGGGCACTGGACTCAGTTGGCCCAGAGGGCTCTGCCCACCAGAGCCACCTGCTTTCCCAAGATTCCTTTCAGGTTTCCAGGTGACCTGGTATAGACCCTGCGGAGTTTCCTCAGGAGGCTTCTGCCCCAACCACCACACCTGGAGAGCACCTTACCTCAGCACACACACCTTTGGGGAAACCAAGGTGGGTTTTAATGCCTCCAGGCAATTCCCTGCAAGTAAGGTGATGCTGTGTGCCTAGAGTCCTGCATGGAAACGAGCAGGATAGGAAGAAGCTGCCAGGGAAAAAAGGGCTAATCATGAAGAGGAGGGTCTGATAGACAGCTGGCCACCTAGTTCCATGGGTGCAGTGTCCCCTAGCATGACTGGGGGACTGACCACTTGGGAAGCATTTATTTATCTAAGTGTCTGGGATCTCTCCTCCTAGAATGTAACATGGCATCAGGGGAGCAGGGGTCAATCCTGTCAGACCACTGGCTACACTTACAAGATGGGGACGATGCCTATATGATGCACACTGCAAACAGAAATGAAAAACCCATTCTTTCCATTATGGCTGCTCTTGGCCGTGCTGATCAGATCTGCAGACTATGGGAAGCCGGTCCCATCGGTACTGGGGTCAAGAGGTCAGTCTCCGGATAAACCAAGTCTCCTGGCATCTTCTCTCATGCACAAACACAAGCACGGGCAGGGGGAAAGCCCATTTTCATAGGCTAATGGCACTTTCAGGTTCAGAGGTACAAACACCATCCCTGGGGGGCAGTGAGGTGGTGAGGGAGACAGCTGGGCCTGGCCTGGCTGTGTGATCCTGGGAAAGCCTCCTGCTCAGCTCAGCATCCTTATTTGTAAACTGAGGCTCACCACACCTACCTCCCAAGGCTGCTGTGTGGATCAAATAAGGTGTTTGTAAAGTGCTTTAGGAATGTTCATTATTATCAGCTCATCTGAAAGTCAGCGTCTGGAGAAATGCTAGAGAAGGTGTAGGAAGAGTGGAACACCAGTGCATTGTTGGTGGAGTTGTGACCTGAGCCAACTATTCAGGAGAGTGATTTGGAACCAAGCCCAAATGGGCTACAGAACTGTGCCCACCCTCTGACCCTCAGCAATACCGCTGCTAGGGCTGTATCCCAAAGACATCTAAAAGGAGGGAAAAGGACCTTATGTACAAAAATATTTACAGCAGTTCTTTGTGTGGTGGCCAAAAACTGGAAACTGAGGGGATCCATCGGCTGGGAAACTGCTGAACAAGCATGTGATTATAATGAAATACTGTCGTGCTATGAGAAACTTCAGAGAAACCTGGGAAGACTTATATGAACTGATGCTGAGTGAGGGGAGCAGAACCAGGAGAACATCATACACAGTAACAGCCACATTGTGCCCGAGATCAGCCATGACAGACTTGGCTCTTCTCAGTAATCCAGGGATCTAAGACACTCCAAAAGACTCATGGTGTTTCCATCATGTTGTCCACATCTAGACAAAGAATGATAGAGTCTGAATGCAGATCAAAGCGTTCTATAATCTCTTTCTCGTGGTATTCCCCTTTGGTTCTGATTCTTCTTTACAACATGACTAACGTGGAAATTTGTTTAATGATTGTACATGTAGAACCTGTATCAGCTTGCATGTCATCTTGGGGAAGGAGGAGCAGAGGTAGGAGGAGAAAAGAATATACAGAAAAAGCAGGTTGACATTTGGCTAAATGAACTCTCTGTCGGGACAGAAGCTTGCTGAGTGAGCTACGGGCAGGTGTGAAAGGTAGCAGCTGGGGCCACTGGTCTCTATTTCCTCCCCAATTATTTAAAGAGCTTTTACCTAAATGTAAAATTTAAAAATCCATGTGCCTTAAATACCAAGTGTATAAAAACACAAATTAAGGACAATTACTCAACAAAAATGCAGACTTAAATATTGCCTAGGGCAGTATGGTCTAATGAAAAGAATTTGGTGACTTGGTTTTTAATTCTGACTCTGAAATAAACTTCCTCTGTGACCTCTGGCTGGTGACTTAAGGCCTAGGCGAGCAAAGGACTGAACCAGCTTTTTGGTGCCTTCCCAGTACAAAAACAATCCCATTAACAGACAGCTACAAAGTGTGAAGAGCTGCAGATAATACCTGCCCCTGAATTAGCTGAGCACTGACATGTGCACTGCTTTCAGGCCCAGGGTGACAATGACTTTTAGAGTAGTATTCTAAACTTCAAAACTGCTTGGGAGAATTCAGGCTAACCTTGGCTGGCAAGCCGACTCCACGTCGGCTGACCTGAGCCCTGACATTCTGGGGCAGGGCTTCCGAATCCCTAGGGAGGGAATTGCAGCAATGGGGCCCTGGGGATGGTCCCAGGGCCTGTTCCGGAAACTAAGGCTCCTAAGGGTGCTGTTTGAGACACTGATCGACTGAACAGAGAGCAGCTGTTTGGGGGCAACCAGCATTATGGGTACAAGTACACTATCTGGAACCCTCCCCCCATCCAGGACATTATGCTCTATAGCAGCAATGGGAGAGCAGTACGGATTGGTGAGGCCTTAGTCCTTGCTAAGGTCCTGCATCTTGGGCAAGTGAGAAGATCCTGGAAGGCTACCCTCCCAGAAGAGTGAAGGGCATTGCTCAGCCCCAATGTTCTCTTCTCTCTTATCTCCAGCAGAAAACATGGCCTACATATTATAAGAATGAGGGGCCAGAAAGTTCTTCTGGAGAGCTGATAACCCAGCAACTCCCTGGAGGGGCAATGCCCGGTCTCCTGGCTGAGCTGGCAGGTGATAAACAAAGGCTGCCATATGGGAGTCAATGATATAGAAAAAAAAAGGCAGAATGCCACTTTCAAAGGAAGTCATCAAGCCCCAGCGCCTGGCCTACTCTGCATGAGGCCCAGGAGCACCTTTGTGGCCTTGGCCAAGACTGTTTGGTCTTTCCTTCAGGAGAAAGATCTGACCAGTGAGACCCAGAATGAAGTCAGAAAGAGGGCCAAGGTGGAGGCAGCAGGCCCAAGGCTTGAGGACAGCGGAGAACCACAGACTTGCTGGCCTCATCCGCCTGGGGTGGCCGGCCAAGATGTGGAGCACAGTGTGAGGGGGCTTATGTTGGGACGAGTGAAACTATTAAGATTAATTCAGGTAAGAGTGGGAAGATGTGTATGGACTTCAGAAAGCCAAACAAGCAGGCGCAGGAGATGGGTGAGGACAGTCTGGCCCTAAGGGAGGGGACCGCTCCTTGCCAACATCCTGGGCACAGCAGGCAGAGAGGGGAGACAAAGGGGGTAGGGTTTAGACGTGGTCTAGGAGCCGATGTGTTTGCTGGATTCCCATTTATTTTTTACAAGGGAGGCCTTCTACAGGGGTGGGAAAGATAGAAGAAAGAAAGACAAGAAAAACAAAAAAAACACACAGAAGGAAACAAAAAGCTCAGAAAGGGACATAAATGGGACAGCATCAAACTCACTACACACCTAAGAGCCCAAAGTGTACATAACTGGTGGCTGGCTCCTTGGCTCCTTCTCCATGACCTCTTCTGCTGTCTGACATTGATGCGGAAACGTTCCTATCTGCTGACGACCAACATTTGACTATGGCCACTAACGCTAACAACGGCCAGCTCCACACTCCCTCAGGAAAGCCCGTGAGGAGGGGGCCTCCGCAGAGGCCGGCCTCAGCAGGATTCACATCCCCCATTTCTCACTGTCTGCCAAGAGCACCGACTCACAGGGACGAGGACCACAACGTGCCCCTGGCCTCCTCCAATCGCTCTGTCTACCCGGCTGCTGCAGCCCCCAGCCCCACGGCCTCTCCTGGGGCTGCAGATGCCAGGTGGGCCAGCAGGCCAGACACCGCCACCCATGACAGGCTCTCCTGCAGCTAGAGGGCCTTCTTCCTCCTCTGACCCTCACCTCAGCCCCCTCCGGAGTGTTCTTTACCTGACATTTCCTCCAGCCTTCTGTATCCGCATCCGTTCCTCGTACTGGGTGGGGTTATGCTCTTTGCTGAGGCTTAAGGCGGCGTGTCTGTGACTCTCTTCATTATAGCGGCACAAGATGGCCTAGACAGCGCAAGAGAAATGTTTAGAGCGGCTGACATGGCCCACAGAACCCTAGAGGACCAGTGGCCAGGCACAGGAGGAAGGGGGAGATTTCAGGATCAGTCTCCAATGGGCGACCCTCCCCCAAATCACAGCCAACAAAAACAAGCTCAAGGGACCAAAGAGAAAAACGTGCCACCAAATGGGAGGTGACGCTACATGGCAGAGGCCTGGCTATTTTTAGGTGGTCCAGGGGATTGTATAGGACTGAAAGTCAGGAAGACCTCATGTTGATTCCCACCTCAAATACTGTCAGACCCTAACCATTCTGGGCCTCAGTCCCTTCATCTGCTAAATGGGAACGAGAGCAGCCCCCTCCTCAGAGTGGCTCTGAGGCTCCAATGAGAGCCCGTATGTGGAGGCTTGGCTGCCCTTAAAACTCTACAGAGATGCCAACTGTTACTGTCTTGCATATCCCACTGCCACAGGAGCTCAAAGCATTATCCAATTGTGGTCTACAGCCCCATCTAGAGTTCAAAAAGTAAACCTAAGGGCCGACAAGAGACAGGAAGAGAACAAGCCACTTACACCCTGCTACTGGGGAATCTGAGGCTTTCTCAAGTGGGAAATCCCACCTGGAAAACCTGAGGTGGCTGGAGTAAAGAAGCCTGTTGGCTGCTTCCCTCCCCAAAGCTGCCCACGCCATGAAGGGCCTCTGACTGACTGAGAGGGAGCCGTACCTCTAACTCCTGGGGTGGGGGCTGGGGGGGGGGGGGAGGGCGCCAAGGAGGGTTCAGGACCACTTTACCCGGCTGTCTCCCAGGTTGGCAATGTAGAGGACATTGTCTACGGCAAGGACACACGTGGCTGTGGAACCATCCTTCCAGGCAGGCTTCCTGTGGAGGAAGAGGAACAAGGTGGTCACCACACGAGGACAACCCCATCCAGCTAAGGGGCAGGAAGCTCCCACCGGGCCTGCCACACTCACTGGCTGGACGCCTGCTTGAGGAACTCCTCGTCCGTGTGCTTGAAAGTGTCCAGAAGGCATCTCTTCACAGTCTTCTCCACACTGATCACCTCTCCTATTATGGAAGGACATAATCCCATCAAACTCTGCCCTTTGAATAAAACTCTAGTGCCCCTTCCCAACACATTAGTGATGCACCAGAACAAGTCAGGGTAAAGATGTCTAAAGACTCATTTGAGAACTCATAGAATCCCTTCCTCAGCTGAAGGTTCCCATCCCTGGGATCTGGCTTCATGATTCCTCATGGCATTAACTAACTGCCCAAAGTCACTTCAGAAAAGATGCTGCTCAGACATTCAAGAAGCGACGTCCACACAGGTACAGTCCTACTTGGGGCGATGTTTTCTTCTGTGTCCAGGAGCTCTGGACAGCTTGTTCTCATGGTGGTGCTGGGTGCTCGGAGGTTACATGTCCCTCGGCAGGGTCTGTATGGGTGGAGACCATCTTCCCCTTCTCATTCCAGATTGTCCTCTGCTCCTGTACATTCTGCATTCCCAATCAGTCATTCTCTCTCATGTTTCTCCACAATGTTTCCACTGTATATTAAAAGTCTCTGCTCTGCCAACTGCTTCTGCTGTTCGGGCCATGAACGCTGCTTTCCTGCTGGGTTCCATGACCTCACAGCCACGACGTCTTCTGCCTCATCACCTTTCTTTGTTCTGTAACATTTATCCATTGACACCTGGGCTCTTTGGCTGATATGGAGGACCAACCGCACCTTCTGTGAATAGTTCTCTTTCCTACTCACTTCTCTGCTCAGGCTTCAGGACCTGAACTGACTTTTCTCTCTCCGTATTTTCCCCATCATTCACTCTCTTCTTCCCCACTGACAATGGTCTCCCTGGGAGCTGGGCTTCAACCTCTTCCCCCACCCAAGGAGCTCTGGCTTCTCCAGCTTCTCCCTCTGTCTTCCACGACTTCCACAGGACACCAGACTCTGTGGAGCATGGCACACGTCCTGGTGCCCTGTCCCAGCTCCCTCTGCTCCTGAGCCTTCTGGCTGAGCTCTGGGGCAACAGAGTGCGCTTTGGTCACTTGGTATTCCCTTGTGGTGGCCTATGGGGGAGGCTGAGTGATCTGTCTCATTACCTTTCTCTGCTGTCGGTTCACGAGGCTTGTTAGCGTTCTCACTGTTTTTGCCTGAGGAAGCAGCTGAAAGTGCTTCATCTCATGCACACTTCTGATTCTGCAGAGGTCTGAGAGGCTGGCAGCATCAGCAAGTATCTAATCCTCCATCTTGCTGGGCACATGGGTACAGGCATGTACCCATGACAATTAGCCCTAGGCCAGTACTGAGACTCACATTCAGCAGTGCCACCCCTGCTTCCCCCCAGGAAACCATCAGGGAATCCCACTCCTCTCAAAGTGATAGATCTTTCTATACTTGTGAAGTGAAAGAGAAATCACCTAAAGCTCACTTACCTTTAGGAAATTTCCTGATTAGGTTCTGATGCAAATTCTGAGCAGCAAACTTGGAGGCTCGGACGCCTCCATGCCCATCAAAAACAGCAAAGTAGGAAACCCGAGAGCTGTGGGGGAAGGAACCAAAGCCATTAACAGAACGGCTCGAGTCACCAACGCCTGGATGCAGGGCACACTTTGGCTGAATATTCCCATTCTTCTCATTCCATAGCTTATATTTTAAGGAAGACAGGGTAAGGAGAGCCATCGGTCTAAAACATAAAGTATCTCAGAGACTAAGGATCAGCTTTCCTAAAACTTAAAGTAACTGTGTAAAGCAGGCCCGGGGCTGTTGTTTTGTGGTAGCCCTGGGCAATGCTCCTGCCCACATTGTACATATGAGGAATCTGAGGCTGGCTGAGCCTGAGGCTCCATGAAATGGCTTATCCAAAGCAGTAAGAAAGAAGCAGAGCTCAGAGGAGGCCTCAAGTACCTAGGCTTCCCAAGGAGGAGCCCTGGGGCCAGGGTCTGTGTGTTCTGCGTGACCGTGGGCATGCCCTTTAAGTTCCTGCAGTGAGGCTCTCAGGTTTCTCAGCACATGGCAGACGCTTTGGGTGAGATCACTCCCCCTGCTTGGTGACATCGTTCCCCCTCGGCTCCTCTGATGGGGCACTGCTTGTCCCACCTCTGTGGGCCCTCCCTGGCCCTCCCCGGCCCCCCCCCCGTCCTTTCTGGGATCTTCCCAGCTCCCAGGAGTGAGCTCGCCTCCTGTTCCAAGCCTCTGCTGAGCCCCAGTTCTGCATCCTGGCTCATGAGGGAACCATATGTCTACAAAAGAAATGTGTCTTTTCCCCAGGCTCTCCCTGATTCCTCACTCCTGTCATTTTCTTGTCCTTCCAGTAAGGCTCATTCAAAGTCTGAGTGCCCCCTTGACTCTCTGGTGCCCCACGCCCCTCCCGGCTGCCAACAGGCGCCATCTCCACATCTCTCACATCACAGCCTCCAGTCCAGCCTCCACCGGCTTCCAAACCAATCTTCCTAAAGCGCAGACCTGGGCCATATCCTTTCTGGTCTCAAGAAGTTCTGGCAGGCTCTGCCTGGCCTCCAGGACAAAACACAAACTCCTCTGTGTGGCAATCAAAGGCCTGTGACCCAGCTCTCCAGCCTCATTTCACACACGAAGATGGTGCAGCTACACTGGACTTCAAGGCATGCTCACACACGACATCCCGCCTCTCATCTTGAGGCCTCACTGCTCTGCCCTTCACAGGCCCCAGCTCCCCTCAAGGCTTCGCTAAAGTCCAGTCAGTCAATAAGCACTGGTTAAACATTGTCTACACGGCAGACCCTGGGCTTAGCACGAGAGAAAGGGAGGAGATGACATGCAAACAATGATCTGCAGGCACAGAAGACAGGTCTTCCCGGGCCAAGGGGGGTAGGGGTGGGGGCACCAGGTGGGATTCTAGTTGAATCTCAAAGTAAGCTCAGCTGCTCCACGATCCCTACCCTCGTGCCTCCTTATCTGTCCTCTGGCACTGCCTCTCCATGTCCATGGATGCCTCTCCCACCCCCAGGGAAAGGCTCTGAAGCATTCACAGCCTCCCAGGCACGCTGGGAGAAGCCTGGCCCCGGCACCGATGAGGCCGCCTAGGCAGAGAAGCTCAGCCCTGCCGGGAAGCCAGTTCTTCTGCACAGCCTATGCCCTGACAAAATGAAGGTTAGCTGTGAATAGTAAGCAATGGCTTCTGATGAGCCAGGCCACAGTATCAATCCATCAGCAGAGTTTTCTGGACAACTATAAGCAACATTGTCTCATGAAGCAGAGATGCACCAGAATGGGGTCAAACTAGTCTTAAGAAAGTCTGCGAGAAAGCCAACGTCCTCCCAATGACACCCCAAGAGGAAAGCAGAAAGAGGACTTCGGACAGAAGGCAGGCCATTTTAACAAGCAAATTTCTCCATCGAAGATGGCGGAAGCCCCACACTTGGACCCGAGGTGCTTCTGGAAGTAGAAATGACACTCAAGGAAACACGGAGAAGAGCAGTGGACGGGACCGAGGCTGGACAAGAGGTCCAGGCGTGAGGGCGTGGGGAGACCAAAGCACAGGGTGGCGGAGGGAGGGAAGCCTAACAGACAGGGCAAAAACCCTGGAGCTTATTTAGCCCCAAAGAATGTGTACCTGTCCTCTGCTCTAGACAAAATCTATAAAGGAATTATTAATGAGGAGCAATCAAGCATTCACAACTGACAGCCAACATCAGACCAGATCGTTCTAACTTCTCAGTGAACTGAAATATGCAGAAAAAGTCACACGCATTACGTGTGGATTATGAAAAAGCATCAGGTTCTAAAGAACAAAGAGCCACTTCACAAACCTTTTTACAAAAAAGGGGTTTCCCTCCCACCCATTGAGACCACTCAGGTTCCTAAAAAGATCTAAAACTGCGAAAGGCATCTGCCACAAGTGGGGAGACCCAGCGTCAAGCAGAGGCCAAAGGAGGGATTTCCTGTGGAGGAGGAGGACGTCTACCAGATGTTCCCGTTTGGGGATGGCATCACCCTGATGCTGGCAAGCCACCTCTGCTCTCTGTGTACTCAAAGGAGTTTGGTCAGTTCAAATACACAGCGAAGACCAAGCAGAGGGAAAGGTGGCACAGCATCATGGGCTGAAGTCTAAACCTGGATGCAGGAAGCTCTGGGCATCAGGCCTGCCACTAACACTTACTCGATGTGTGAGCGTGGGCCAATTCCCGTCACTCCCTCCCCATGGGACAGATGAGGACTGCATTTGGCAGCCCTTCCTTGGGCTCTAAGACCCTAACTAAGCCCCCAAAGATGCCTTCTGCCCAGATTTCAATGTCCATCTGGATGAGCAGCTCACCAGGATATCCACCATGGAAGTACATGGCTATGGGCTCAGTCCTGAGTTCAAAAGGAGGCGGTGGCAGCAGCGGCAAGCAGGCCAGAGCAGATTCTGACCCAGGAAATCAAAGCCTATCTTATCAATACTAACATTTTACTGCAGCTTCCGTGGGGCAGCAGGCCTGGATACCGACAACTGTACAAATCCTGAGAGGAGCCCAGCTTAGAGGCAAGGTGTCATCGGTTCAGACTGGGAGTGGGAACATCAAAGAGCTCTGAAGAAGACTAGGGGCCAAGGTTGGATGTCCACCAGGGAAGGAGGGGCAGGAGAAGGTGGGCTGCTCACTTGGCAAGAGAGGCACAAGGCACGTGGCCAGTGGAAGGCTGGGAGCACCTCCCAGGGCCACCTGCGAGGGGGGAGGAGAGCACAAGGACAGACCCTGAGGCACAGAGGGCTCATGCAGCACCACTGCCATGCCCATGACCATGAATGAACCACTTGATCCTTCTAAGTCACCCTCCCTCCTCTGGAGGCCAGAAGCAGGCCTGGCTGGGGGCTTCATGTACTCACATCAGAGAAGACAGGGGCTTGCACTCCTCTGTGATGTCGTTCAGGATCACGTGGGCGTCCTGCATCTCTTCTCTTTCTCCTTTCCGCTCTGCCACATAACCTTTAAGGCCAAAGATCACCGAGGAATCTGGGGAAGAAAACACCATGAAAGCAGCCAAGCTCTTCCTTCAGAAGCCCTATCTCGGAGGCCGCACACACTTAACAACTCCCTGTGCGCTAACTGCACCGTCTCACAGGCTGTGGGGTCTGATGGGCCTGGGGGACCTTGGGCACTCCCAGGGTGGACCAGAGCCCGGCAGAACAGAAGGCAGATCAGTCCCAAGGCACTGTCTTCCACTTTAAATACAGACCAGTGCCTTCAACCCACCCAAAGGAAAGAGCTTTTCTATTCCAGCTGTGGTCCTGCTGATCATTCACAAGCCCCAAGCAGGGCAAGGAAACAGACCAATATAGCTTGCCAAAAATTCCTCTTCATTAGAGCCCATTGGACAAATATTTATTTCTGCGTTTGAATTTTGTTAAAAAGTCAACAACAATAAATCTTCAAACTGTCCTGAAACTTGTAAAACCAACAGTAAAGGGATTGCCTTGCGTGGAGAAGGTGGGCCACGCCACCCCCACTTTGGTCCACACCAAGGAGTGCCTCGAGGCAGACACAGAGAATGCTCCCCATTGGAGGGGGCGGTGCAGCACACGGGGGCTCAACCTATTGCACAACTGCGGCATTTCTTTGGTAGTTCAGAAGCTCCAAGTTCTTTTTCTCTCCTCTCAAATTGTATAACTACAGCCAACCCCAGATATTTCATGAACAAACAGCAGTAAGTGTGGAGAGCACATGTACATCTACAGACTCTTCAGGCCCCCTCATTCATATTCCCCACCCAAACCTCGATCAAAATCGACACCAAAGGAAACAACTGTCCAGCTTTATCTCCAATCCCCCGTTCTCGGACATAACTCAGGATGGGGAGTGGAAGAGATGGAAAAGTAGGCAGTTCAAGAGAGAAACAGAATCTAGAAATTCATAAATGGGGTCACTGACTTTCTGAATCTGGATGGCATGTACACTGCCTTTAGGGTTCTAGGGGAACCCAAGAGGGATCAAAGAAAAAGGAAATGAGCAAGAAAAACAAAGGAAAAGGCAGATGCCATCTATGCTTAAAGAACACCCTCCTGGGGACAGAAACGAGCAATGAAAAACTGGAGCTGCTTCTCCCTCTGGCCTGGGCTTGTGAGCCATAAAATCTGATACATTTGTTTTCAAACTGTCTGAAAACCTTTACAAACTTTCTTTTCCACAAGCTCTTCACTCCCATTCTTCTCCTCCTCCAGGGTTTTCCGCTTCGCTCCTTTCCCATCACTCTTCAGTCCCTGGGATGCTTGAGAGGCGGGTGAACCTGGAAGAAGAGCAGACGGGTCACTGCGAATGGCAGGTACAGCCACCCGAGCACCCAAGTCAGTAAACACGAGGAGCTTGGCCAAGCAAAGGCGGGAGAAGCGGGGTGGTTTTTACTTCAAAACAAAGAGCTGTCGTTCCAGGCCTTGTGCCTTTCTGCGTGTCCCCACAAGAGACCGTGGGCGGTCAAGTGCACACAGGCCACAATGACACATGCACACACAGAGGCAAACACATCCTTATCTCAATTGGGCAGATTTCCATAAACCAACAAATGAACAGACCAGTTCTAACCAATTCCAGGAAGAAACAAACAAAAAACCTGAGCACTGCTCAGCACAAAGAACTTTTCTTACATGTTTTAAGTAACAACTACTTATGTCAAAGTTAATGGTCCAGAAAGTTCAAAATGGCATCTTGGGGCATAGCTGCGGATGGGAGCCTGAGACTGAAGTCAGAAGAGCTGAGTTCCAATCCAGTCTCAGTCACACACACTAGCTGGTGACCCTGGGCAAGTCACTTCCCCTCTGCCTGCTGCAGCTCCTTCATCTGTAAAATGGGCATCCTCACGGCCCCTCCCTCCTCCCACTTGGAGAATGCTTTGCAAACCTAGCGGGCTATGGAAATGTGAGCTACTACAACAGTAACTATTACTCTCTTCTTAGCTAGAGAGATGTCCACTGGCAAACGGGCAAGTTCTGACCCAAGGACTGTAATGCACGGATGAACACAGACAGACCGAAGTGCCTAAGACCTTCCTAGTTTCTTCTCATGGATTCAGACAGAGAAGGCTCCTTGAGGATCATCAAATTTACAGGAGCACTGATTCAGAGGTCACTAAGCCGAATCCCCTCATCTTCCAGATGGGGAAACTGAGGCAGGCCCAGACCAGTGAAAGGACAAGCCCAGGGTCACAGAGCTGGGGTCCTGCCCCCTTCCCCACGCTGCCTCTCTAACGAGTTCAGCTCACTTGCTGTAAGATGAGGTAAGGACACCTGCCTAACCTCCTCCTAGCTGCGGGCAACAATGCAGGGAAGAAAGCCTCCCTCCTGTGCTGCCCCCAACGCTCTCTGGGTGCCCCTCCATTACCAGACTCAAGGCACCTGGAGGACAAGGGACTAGAGGGACCAAAGATTGTGTAGACTGCCAACACTTTAGACTAAGCCACATCCCCCCAAACTGGCAAACTTTTCCATAGGGTTTTTCTCTTTTTCAATAATACTAAAATACAGAGATTCTACGAGCAGTGACTGGATGACCAGACCCTTACCATGAGGGATACGGGGACAAGTGCAGCTTCATTCAGACTTGCACCGAGCTGGAATCACTTCTCATACTTTATATGACTCTGAACACGCCAATCTGGATTCCCAGGCCCCCTCTGAGGGCCTCAGTGGGACCCGTCCCCTTCCATCTTGCCCCTCTTCTCTTCCTTTCTACCAGGTCCTCAACACCCCCTGGCCCTCCTGCCTTCAGCTCAAACCAGCCACCTCTGCATGCCCACAGAGGCGGCCCCTACTCCCAGGGGCCAGTGTCTCTTGCTGGAGGGTACCATTCTCTGACTCACAGGTCCTGACACACTGTCTGACCCAGGACGCTCCCTTCTGCTACCCGTCACTCAGCAACACTCCCAAGGGCCTGAGGGTCCCCTGTATCCATCCATGTTGCAGAATTCTGATCTGTGTTGACAATACACTGGCCTTCACGTTGGTCTCCCTTTCTCACAGAATTCAGTGCTTGGCTCATTCCTTCAATGCCCATCCTCATGTACGGGGACTTCTACCCTCTCTAACCTCCATCTTTCCTCCCCGTCAGTAACCCAAAAGGGTTCACATATTTTATAAGAGTGGCTTTCAAAGTGTGGTGTGAGGACCCCTGCAGTATCCAAGACCCTTTCAGGGGGTGTGCAAGGCCAAAATGATTTTCCTAACAACATTCGATCATGTCAATATATTAACATAGTAAATACCGACAGATATAACCCACACAAACAAAAGTGCTTGGGGTGGGGTCCTCAGTAACTGAGGAGCATTAAGAGGTTCTGAGATCAGACTCTGAGAACTGCTGCCTAAGATCTCACCACTGCCCACTGATGTGCTACAGATACTGGTCACGAGGACCTTCCTCTCCAACTTCATAGTTCAAAACCTGTCACAACAGTGGCTAGAGCACCAAGCCTGGAGTCAAGAGGACCTGGGTTTGAATCCAGCCCCAGACTCTCACTAGCGGCATGACCCCGGGCAAGTCACTTAGCCTGGTTTGCCTCAGTTTCCTTACCTGTAAAGTGGGGATAATAAAAGCACCCGCCTCCCAAGGTTGTTTTAAGGACCCAAAGAGAGAGCTATAAAATACTCAGCACCGCCGGGCACGTGAGCATCACCTCCACATTAGCCATTATCATTGTCATCACTCTGCGCCAGTCTATTTGGAAGAGGCGGTCCTTGTCCTCGCCAAAGCCAGTCCCCGCCTGTCCCAGTCTCTTCTCAGAGTCTGCCAGAGATCACTCTCCCCATCTCGTCTCTGATCTGTCTCTGATCGGTCCCTGATTGGTCCCTTCCCATCAGTTCCTTTACTGTGAGCTCCGACACCTGCCTGGCCCGGGCCATCAATGCTCTCTGGCAGCTCACCTCTTGCCCCCTCCAGCAAGCTACTGCCTCGCGCCTCTCCTCCCACTCGCTACATCTAGAATGAAGCACCTATGAACCACATTTCCACTTTTTTCAGCACTTGCTTTAATCCTCAGCGCTCTGCTGATGCTCTTCTGTGGATGACAGACAGCTTCCCCAGAGACATCCAGCGGCCTTTTCTGGGCGCACCCCACCCTCGGAGGGTCACCTCTTCTCTCAGGAGCAGACACGTCAGGCCCTCTCGATTCTCCTCTTGTCCTTCTCACAATTCCCACCCCTTCTGCCAGTTCATCTTCCAAAGGGGTCAGAGCATTGGGGGCTCCCCAGGGCTCTCTCTGTGGGCCTTTTTTCTTCCATACCTTCCTCTCTGGGCAATTCCAGTCTCACAGCTTTACCTGCTGGCTCAGGTGGGACCAGCTGCCCTCGTAAGGAGCACTGCCAAACGTAGGTGCAGAACTGGTGGAATGAGAGGGAAGCCTCCCAATGAGCGGGCAGTAACACTACAACAGCTGCCAGTCACATGGCCCTTCAAGCTTTGCCAAGCACAGAGCACACACACGATGATCTTGCTTGAATCTCACAACTAATCTGTAAAGGTTTTGCACCACTTACAGAAGAGAAAACTCAGTCTAAAGAAGTTAAGAGGGAACTGTGAACTCTGGTTCAAGGCTCCCTTTTGTCCTCCCTACATAATACACAATGTTCCATGGGGGGATGGGGGGCATCATGGCTGGAAATGATGGGGAGTGAAACTGCCGGGTGCTCCTGGGGCCCCACCTCTGGCAGCCCTGGTGCTTGGGGCTCCATGGCAACAAGCAGATACCTGAGCAATGGGTCCACTGTTAATTGCTGCCTCTTCCCATTCACTGGGTAGATTTCTGAAAAAGCAGCTTAGGATGCTTGGAATCCTTAGAAGAAACAAGTCACCTTCTACCTCCTTCTGAGGATTGTGGCTTCACACCCCAATCTGCAGAGGACTGACTCTCCAGCCTTGAGTGACTAATGGAAGCCTTTACAGTTACC
Source organism: Pseudochirops corinnae (assembly GCA_028646515.1). Lineage (NCBI taxonomy): Eukaryota > Metazoa > Chordata > Mammalia > Diprotodontia > Pseudocheiridae > Pseudochirops > Pseudochirops corinnae. The sequence goes on from CM053591.1 coordinate 193,586,169, forward strand.
AGGGAGAACTCTCAGAAGAGTCCACCAGAGTGGATGGACACCAATTGTTAAGAAAACCAAACCTTCACTATACATGCTCCTTCCTGCAGCAGTCTCTCGGGGATGCTCCAACAGCTTTGTTTCCTCTTCCTCCCTCTAATGCTTCACTTCTCAGCTCACACCATTCCCTGGGCCTTGAATGCCCTTTCTACTGACCCTTACAAACTGATTCCACAAGCCAGCTCCTTTGCAGTCTTTCTTCCCTAACTGACGTGGCTGGGACACCCCTGCCTTCCAACACAGACCTATAAAACACATGGTTCTGTCATCTCTCTCAAGGCATCTTTCCCAGCATCATAGCCAGAATCCTGCTACGCAGTGCTAAGTTTCGCGAGTCTTAAGTGTTCTATTCCTCCCCCAGGACCTAGCATAGCCTGTGTTTCATTCAATGTTTGCCAAACTGAAAAACAGATTAAAAAGAGAAATAGAAAAAGATGAATAAATTGAAGGATCTTTAGATTTTATACGCCAAGAGTTTATTAAAACCAGAGCATGACAGAAAATGGACCCCAAGGAAGGGATCACTGCCTCTATTTCTGTGAAATGGATTTTGTTCAATTTGAGCCTTAATCTCGTCCCTTTCAATGCTGCAATTTGTACAATGCTGGAAATATCTCTGGCAAGAAAGGCTAAAATGTGAACGAGATATTGCTGACAGACAGCTCTGCCTTGAATCTCTCTTCTCACCCACTTACCTGAGTCGCCACTGCTAGCAGGTGGAAGATCATCAAAAAGCAAAGATCCCCCTGACCCTGAAACACAGCAGAAGCCCGAGTGAGCCGAGGACAAGCCTCCTTCCAAGGCCTCCTTCTCCCAAAGCCATCCCACCAGGGCACTCTCCCCAAAGGTGACTGCCATCCACTCAAGAGCTCTCCTGCACCAGCCTGAAGACAACTGATGCTGGAGGAAGCAGGGGGCAGCCTAGACTTACCTGATACTAACCCTAAGGAAATCCAGCACAGCCAAAGAAACCGAAATCAGCTTTAAAGATTCAATCTCATTTTAACCAGTACAACAAATATGGCTGCTGAATGTCCAAGACCAATCTGCTTGTGTTCTTAGGCAGGATTTTCTCAGGGCTAGCTATTAGCTACAAGCTGCTTTTCTGCCTTACCTGATGCCATAGATTCAAAACTTAAGACAGTCCAACATCTATAACATCTGTGTGTTGAAAATGGGGGAAAGGGAGAAAGATTGAGACAACTACAATCCCAGGATGAGGAGAGAGGTTGACACACACCTGGGAGAGTCTGAAGACTGTACCTGAGTCAGCACTGCTAGCTGGAGGCAGGTCGTCAAAAAGCAAAGATCCTTTCTGTACGTCTTTCCCTGAAATACAGAGAACAGGCTTAGAACAATCTGATCAGATCAGAGGAAGAATTCTCAAAAGAAAAAGTCTATATGATCAAAAGGCCCAGGAAAACTGCCTTTAACTCAATGACTTTTCCAGCTGTCAGACAAAATTACATGTTCTGTTCTAGAAATAAATCACGTTTTGGCTAAGTATCAGCATGGACATTCTCACTGTTCCTTTCTGGTCACACATACCCATTGATTATATATCTTATAAACTTTTATTTTGGGAACAAAAAATAAAGATTAAACATTTCAAGGACTATAAAGTCTTTCAAAGAAAATGATGAATGGAAATTTCTGTCACACCATCACCATAACTGGTATCCACATTGCTTCACCGAATTATTCTTTAAAACAAAACCTAAAAAAAAACCATAAGTGCCCAAAGGATTCAGCCAAGCAACGCTACGTTTCTAGCACATGTTCCCAGAGTGGGCGATACTGCCCTCTAGGGAGTACTGGGCTGATCCAGGGGGAACCTCTGAAGCATTAAAAAAAGTCAATTTCCAGGGGATGCTGCGCATTTTTTTGAAAAGGGGGCAGTAGGACGAGTAAGTCTGGGAACCTCTGTGAGGTTCCATAGGAGTTTAAGATATGGAAATCTTAGATCTAGAAATGCCTTTCGGAAAACAGATAAAAATCTTATGAAGGCAATTAAATTAATTAATTAAACAGCACTAAACATATTATATAGATGTACATATAAAATACATCTAGAGGAGACGGAGGTTGTGTGAGGGAAAGAAACTGAATAATTAACAAGGAGATATGCCCTCAGATCACAGACAGCATCGAAGGCCAACTACTTATATGTAGACTCAAACCTGGTCTGCCTATGATATGAAGAAGCCAGAAAAAAGGAAACGGCCTTAGAGGGCCTGTCTTAAGGAACATAAGGAGATCGAGAAAGATGAGGATTGGCAAAAGGTCATCAGATTGGTCCATTACAAAATCACTAGTAGGGCTCATATGGCCAATAAACTTTTCTATGATTCTCAAGACCTCTCAAACCTCTCCAAATTAGGAATCATGTGCCAGAATTAGGGGAATTTCAGTTGTTTTCATGGTCTGGAACAAAAAGCCAAAGAAACTCAATGAACCAAATGAACTGGGATTAGCCAATGAGAAGGCTAATCCTGAGCATGTTCACTCAGGACTCCCTCTGTCCCCACGCTCAAAGCAGCAGGTTTACACAAGCTGACTTATCTTACAAGCCCACCCCACCTCTCCCTTCCCAGTGCTGCAGAGATGCAAACTGCAGGAATTTGTTGAGGCTGCAAAAACATCCTGGAGCCAGATGTTGATGTCTATCAGTGGCTCTTGATGAAACTTGAGGGAAAATGCCCAGCTGGGGTCAGTTCAATGCCCTCCCTGAGAAGTCACTTGGGACAAGCGAACTGTCCAGCATGGGAAGAGGCTGAGATGCCTTTGAGCTCTAGCCATTGCCAAGGTAATGGCTTAAAAAGGGGGCAATTGGGGGAGGCAGCAAGGGAATCAGAAAGGGAGCAATATAGGACAATAAAGAAAAGTCTGAAACTGCCAAAGAGCTTGGGAGGAAGATCTCGAACATAATCAGACACACCAACAGGAAGGCTACTAAGAGCAGAAGAAAACATGACCTCTAGCTCAGGGAAATGTATTTAGACCTAAATGAGTAAGTGCTGTAAGACAAAGGAAAAGGAATCCACAGGTGATGAAGGGGAGGACTCTGGGGATTCTGAAGAGAAGATTCTGAAGAGAACCACTGCAGGATGTTCCTGATGGTTTAAAACAGCGGTTCTCAACCTGTTGGTCACAACCTTTTGGGGGTCAAACAAGCCTTTCACAGGGGTCACAGGGGTCACCTAAGACCATCTGAAAACACATATTTCCGATGGTCTTAGGAACCGAGATACTGCTCCTCTATCCTGCTCCAGGTGGGTCTGCCCACATGCATATATGCCCACATACGAGTATTAAACGGTCGGCATTAGGAAGGTTGAGAACCACTGGTTTAAAAGATAAATAAAAATTAGGAAACAGAATGTATGGCTTGCACAGCAGAAACAACTGGGAGACGAGAAAAACTTGAATCTATGGTGCTAAGTCTCATGAAGAGAAAAAGAGAATGAACAGACTGGGCATGTGAACACAGAAGAGAAGAACAAAAGCAGCAGAAAGCAGGAATGTCCAAGAGAAAGCAAGATCTCCATGCAAGCAAACCTACTGATTCCAAAAAACGACTGTGTGGAGACAGTCTGGGTGGGGATCACAGGTCTCCCAGAAGAGCCTAAGTCAAAAAACCCGAACACCCAAAATGGAAGAAATAGTGCAAAGCGACTGGCTCGGACTTCTGAACGCAGAAGACAAAGTGCCAAGTAGAGGAGCCAGAGACGGACCCAGAAGAAAACCCTAAGTGGTCAACTCTAAGACTCAGAGCAGCTCCATCTGGCAATTCTTTAAGCAACCAGCCAGTCAACATTTATTAAACAACTGTTTTGCTCTCAAGGAACCCACAGTCTAATGGGGGAGACAACACACATACAACTATGTAGAATTAAGCTAGATGCAGGATAAATGTGACGTAACCAACTGAGGAAAGGCATGAGAATGAAGATGAATCAGGAAGAGCTTCTTGCAGAAGGCAAGATTCTAGCTGGGACTTGGGAGGAAGCTGGGGAAGCCAAGAGGTAGATAGGGATGAGGAAGGAGAGCATTCCAGCAACGGGAGACAGAGTAAAAATGCCTAACTGGATATGAAATATCCCGTTCCAAGGAAAACCAAGAGAAGACAGTGTTGATGGATCATAAGAGTATGGGGGTGGGGGTGAAAAGGTGACAGGATATAAGATTCCTACTATGGGACTATATCCTTTTTATCACCTGTAGGAACTGTTATTTCTAAGAAGGAGCTTAATAGGAAAATAGGAGGCAAGGGATCAAGATCTACAAGGCAATGAGAAGAGAAGAGTCAAAAATAGGCCCCTCAAGACTTTTAATTCCAAGAGGAACACAGAGAATAAAGGACATAAATAAGGAGACAGTCCCTGAATCAATGAATAAAAGTCTAAGACAGAAAGGGAATATAAGTAATGAGAGCAAGAGAAAAAATTCTTTTCAGAAAAAGGCCAAGAAAACCAAAGTTTAAAAACCAATGAACAAAATATACTGAAGGAGAAGAAGGGGAATTCTACTTGACTACTTAACTGAGATGCAAAAATAGGGCAGAATTGAATAACCAGATAAAAAGGAGGGGAGGGAAGAGGTGAGTTCAGTTTGGGACAGGCTGGGTTTGAGAGGTCCAAGCAACACCCAATGTGAAAGAGCTAAAAGGTAAGTGGTGGTGGGGCCTGCCAAGGGAGGCCCAGGGGAGCAGAGGAAGTTACAGAGAGCATACCAGGAGAGCAGAGCCACCTACACTGCCCTCTCCCTTTCCCTTCTCGGCAGATCATGAAATCACTGGAGAAAAAGGCAGAGTCTCTCTATCCAGAGATCCTGTCATGTATCATGGTTAATCTGGAACTACGAGGTCTCCTGTAGGCACCTGAAAGTCCACAGACCCAAGGCTGAACTTGTCTTTGATGCCCAAAGCCTGGAAGCCCCTTCTTCAGAGCCTATTTCTGCGAGTACATCATCAGACAGGCATCAGTGACTCTCCCTGTCCCTCACCCCACATATCCAACCAGCTCATCCACATAACCTCCTCGACATCTCTCACAGCTGCACCCTCCAGTCCACTTACCAGTCACTGCCCCTGTTCAAGCCCTGACCATCTCTCTCCTCTACTATCAAGAATCACTTTGCTTCTTGCCAGGCTGGCCTTCCCCACAGCTGCCAAAGTGACCTTCCTAAAACACAGCCCTGACCAGGTCAGTGTCTAATCAGGAAACACCAGGGGCCCCTTACTAACTGGGGGGTCAACTGCAAACTTTTCCACTGGGCATTTAAAGTCCTTTACAACCAGACCACAGACTTACTGGGCATTATTACCCTCCATGTACAGCCCAAATGGTCCTTCTGATGCTCCTCCCATGGCCAGGAATCTACACTGGCTTTCTACCATGCCTGCCTAGAAAGCCCTATTTCCCGCGACACTGTTTGCTTCAAAGCTCAGTACAAGAGTTCTTCCGTGCCAGTAAAATAACCAAATATTCCTTGACTCTGAGGATCACAAATCCAGATGTGGACAGGACTCCTTTTTACAAACAAGGGAAGTAAGGCCTAGCCCAAAGTGACCCTGCTAAGCTTCAGGTGGGATCTGAACACAGGGGCTCTGACGCAGGGGTATGTGCGGGTGTTCTCCTCCTATTGTTCTGCTCCATCCCTAATGAAAATGGAAAACAGCTCTTCCTGAAGAGAACATGTATTACTCACTGTCCCTCCACTGATTCTCAATTACCAATGCACCACTCTCAATCTTCCCCACTAAACTACAAGCACGCCATCCTCAGAGATCTGGAGCACTGAGGTCTCTGAGAACGCTCTTCCTCCCAGCATGGCGTCTATCTACCGTACTTCACCCTTCATGCACACCCCACTTCTGGTCCTCTTGGACATTTTTCCTCCACTGTGCTACAACATAAGTGACTGCACATCTTCAAATAATGCCTGTTTTCTTTCCTCAAAGGACTGGCTGCCTCTCACTGTTTTGTCTCTCTAATTACTTTTGAATTTGCACCCCAGCCTAACTGGAATTTTAGTCTGTGTCCTTACAGGTGGCCTGCAGGCTCTCCTTTGGCCAAATCAGGGACTAAAACAAAAAGCATTTAGGAATTAAACAGCACTAAACCTGAGAACAGCTGCCAGCTACAGTCCCCCCTCCCCCTTTTTAAATTATTATTATTATTTTTTAATTAACTTTTGTTTATTTTTTGGTTTACATCATTGATTTCCACAAGATTTTGAGTTACAAATCTTCTCCCTGTCTTTCCCCTACCCACCACCCCAAAATAGCGATCCCACTGTATATCCCCTCCCCCAATCTGTTCTCTCCTATGTCCTCCCCCATCAAGCCACTGACTTTCCGGTATGGCAGGATGGATCTCCCTACCCCAGTGCTTGTATATCTAATTTCCCAGTTGCATGTAAATAATAATAATAATAATAATAATAATAATAATAATAATAATAATAATAATAATAATAATAATAATAATAACAATTATATTTATATATATATATATATATATATATATATATATATATACACACATAAAATCATTTGATTTTAGAACTTTAAATTCTAAATTCTTTCCATTCCTCCTTTGTAACCCACCCCTACTGGAAAGACAGGTAATTCAATACAGGCTGTACATGCGTAGTTACATAGCACATCTCCACAATGAACAGACTGTGTAACACTGACTTTATTTCCTTCCTTTCTATCCTGCCCGCCACTTGTTCTATTCTCTACTTTGTCCCTGTCCCTTTACAAAAATGTGTGCTTCCAACAACCCTCCCCCCCACTCCATCATCCCCCCTACTCTCCTGTGGGGCAAAATACCCAATTTAGAGTGTATGTCATTCCCTCCCTAAGCCAACTACAGGAAGAGTAAGGTTGACCCTTTCCCTTTTGCCTTCTTGTTCTTCCCATCCATTGTAACAGTTATCCCTTGCCTCTTCTATATGAGAGGATTAACCCCCTTCTGTCTCTCCCTGTCTCCTCTCATTCTATTCCTCTCCTACCTCTTGATTACATCTTTTAAAATATCATCCCTTCCTATTCAATTGATCCTGTGCCCTCTGTCTATGTACACATATATACACACACTCACATATGTATTCATATGCATACGTACCCTCCTATACAGACAAATGTGTATGTATACATATATATATATATTTATATTTATATTCCCTTCACCTATCCTCATACTGAGAAAGTTTCACAAGTTACAATTCTCATTTTTCCATGTTGGCATGTAAATAGTTCAATTTTGATAAGTTCCTTATGATTTCTTTTTTTATGTTTACCTTCTCATGCTTCTTGTGTTTGAATGTCAAATTTTCTATTCAGTTCTGGCTTTTTCAGCAAGAATGTTTGAAAGTCCGCCACTTCACTGAATGACCATATTTCCCTCTGAAACATTTTTTTTGCTGGATGGGTGATTCTTGGTTTTAATCCTAGCTCCTTTGTTCTCCGGAGTATCATATTCTAGCCCCTTGGTCTCTTAATGTAGAAGCTGCTAGATCCTGTGTTATCCTGATTGTGTTTCCACAGCATTCAAATTGTTTCTTCTTGGCAGCTTGTAATATTTGCTCCTTGATCTAGGAACTCTGGAAACTGGCTAAAACATTCCTAGGAGTTTTCTTTTTGGGATCTTTTTCAGGAAGTGATAGGTGAATTCTTTCAAGTTCTATTTTGCCCTCTGGTTCTAAAATATCTGGGAAATTTTCCTTGAGAATTTCTTGAAGGATGCTTTCTAGGTTCTTTTTTTGATCATTGCTTTCAGGTAGTCTAATAATTTTTAAATTGTCTCTCCTGGATCTATTTTCCAGGTCAGTGGTTTTTTCAAGGAGATATTTCACATTGCCTTCTATTTTTTCATTTGTTTGGATCTATTTAATAGCATCCTGATTTCTCATAACGTCATTTGTTTCCATTTGCTCCACTCTAATTCTGAAGGAATTATTCTTTTC
>CM053591.1:193594681-193753395 GCA_028646515.1 Pseudochirops corinnae
GGATCTATTTTCCAGGTCAGTGGTTTTTTCAAGGAGATATTTCACATTGCCTTCTATTTTTTCATTTGTTTGGATCTATTTAATAGCATCCTGATTTCTCATAACGTCATTTGTTTCCATTTGCTCCACTCTAATTCTGAAGGAATTATTCTTTTCAGAAAGCTTTTGAGATTCTTTTTCCATCTGGCAAATTCAACTTTTTATGGCATTCTTCTCCTCATTGGCTTTTTGGGCCTCTTTTGCCATTTGAGTTAATCTATTTTTAAAGGTGTTATTTTTTTTCAGTCAGGTTGCTGACTCTTTTATCATGATTTTCGTGCATCATTCTCATTTCTCTCCCCAATTTTTCCTCCACTTCTCTTACTTGGTTTTCAAAATCCTTTTTAAGCTCCTCTATGGCCTATAGTCAGTCCATATTTTTCTTGGAAGCTTTTGGTATGGGAGACCTGACTGTGTTGTCTTCTTCCCATTCCATGCTTTGGTCCTTTTTGTCCCCAAAAAAGGAATCTAAATTTGTATTGCTGGGCTTGCTTTGCTTCCTTTGCCTGCTCATATTGCCAGTCAATTACTTGGCTTTTGGGCTCAGTAGTAAAACTCTGCTTTCAGATGGGAAAGCTCTGTCCCAAATCGCTGGGGTTTTTGCAGCTGCTGGAGCTATTAGGAGGCCACCATTTTTTGAAGTTCCCACCAGCTTTGGCTCACTGAAAATGCACCTCAGGACCGCCACCCAAGACCACGATCCTGATCCAGGCAGCCCAAGGCAAGAGCACTTAACCTCTGAATGATTGCTTGGCCCCCCCTGCAATCTGCAGGCCGGAGCTACTGAAGCAGCCACATGGAGGCAGTTGCAGGGCTGCCACTTCAGACTGCTTCTAGCTCTGTAGGCAGTTTGGCCGGATGCTCTCCCCCAAATTTAGCTGAGTTCCACTGACCTTTTCACTTTGTCTTTAGCTCTTGTGGGTCAGTGATTCTGGAAATCGCCACAGCTGCTGCTGATCCACTCTCCTGAATGCTACAGCTATGGCTGCTCCTGGACGCCCTTGGGCTGAAACCACATGGGGCTGGGCTCTGCTTCCAACGCATTGCGATGACTGCCTGCGGGGCTGCCTTCAGCATTACTCCGTCATTTTTGTGGAGTCTGGAGCTCTAAAATTTGTTTAGAGTCATATTTTATAGGTATTTCAGGTGGTATTGGGGGGGATCTAATGGAGTTCTCCTGTTTCTATGCCAACATCTTGACTCCACCCCCTATAAACTACAGTCCCCCCTTTCAATGAACACAGGACACTATCTCCTGATAATCAGTCACTCCAGTGACAGTCACTGACAAAGGAAACTTCATGGGACCATGCTACTCTACTATTAGTAACAGCAGACACCTCACAGGCAAACTCACCATGTGTTTAGGCCACTGCCTTGCCTGCCAAATCCACAAGCAGATGGTACTATTGTTATACACAATGGATGAGGCTCAGAGAGACCAGGTGCCATACCCAAAGTCACACAGTGAGTCACCAGGCACTGACCTCAGGCCTCCTTAGTCCCGTGCTCTTTCTATAATACCACACTGCCCAAATCTTTGTCAATTAATAAGCATTTACCTTCTCTCAAGCCCGACAGGATCACCCTGCCCACAATGATTGCCTCCTCTAAAGCTTGAGGCTCAGGGCTGGCCTGTCTGGAGGGGCAAGCTTTGTCAACAATGACCAGAATTCCCAAGAGGTCTGGTCACGATGAAGGTCTTTCCAGGGCCCTCCAAAGCCATCCCTTTCACATGCTACCACCTGTGCAGCCATCCCCTAGTTGATGGGTGCTGCCTCAGTTTCCACTCCTCTGCCATTACAAAAACAGCTGTTATAAATGAGTCCTTTTCCACTTTCTCCCATCTCTTTGGGCAACAGGCTTGGTGGTGGTATTGCTGGGTCCTCTGGGGAATGCAAGCTTGGTGACTGTGGGGTGGGGGAATAAACGGCTTCTCGGCAGAGCTGGACCCATGCTGCCTTTCTATATATTCTCAACTTTTTCTAGACCCTAAAAATCCAAAGGCTTGAAGAGCCAGACATGCTTGGGGATACAGACATGCTTGGGGATACAGTCTACTTCACAAGAGAAGACAAATGTGAAATCCACACATGTGACTAACAGTGATTTCAAAAACAAAAGCTCTTTCAAAGTGAGCTGCCAGTCCAAACTCAAGTCCAGTTTCTTAAAGATCAGTGTAATAGCAGGGGATTCCTAATAAAACGTGGGCACCTGGAGCACCTTTTGTACCATCCCCCAAAGATGTCCTTACTTAGGACTGAGCATTTAATGGTATTTGAATTAGTTGAAAACTGTAATACCTGCATATGTTCTTGGTTAAACAGAATATTCAATTAACACCCATTTTCAAACTATTTTGGATCAGGGTGTTTGTGCCTTTGTTTGTGGTCACTACCATAAAGGAATGAGAGATCATATTGGTCACAAATGTGGCCCTAACCAAAACTCAGCAAACATAATAACCCTGGCAGTGCACTTGATTTCTGAAGAAGATGCTGCCATGGCAGTGCTATGACAAAGCTGCTGAAATTCTGATCAGATCCCCAAATCCCAGGGAAGAGACTGCTAAGGAACTGCCCAAGACAATCTGGGAGGAACTGACCCTCGGGGGGCATCTAGTTGGCTCCAGCCCCAGGTTTATGGAAAGGAAGCGTGTGGCATCCTGGCCTGCAGTCAGGAAGAGCTGAGCTCCAGCCCCGCCTCGTACACAAGTGGGCTGTTTGGGGCGCCCTCAGGCTCCCACTCATCACCAGTGCTGTGGCAAAGCCGCTGAGGTCTGCTAGACCCTGAACAGAAGAAAATCACCCATGGGCTCATCCAACTACATGCCCCCACCCAATAACATTCTTAGAAAAGCTGCCACTACTTGCTGGCTCCCCTTTCTTTTCAACATTCTGCAGTCTAGGTTCTGGCTCCCTGACCTACTAAAAGGTTTCTGAAAGGTCAGGGCCCTAATGACCACCTCTCTGGCACTTCTGACACAGAGCCGGCCCTCTGTAGGGCTAACTGGAGCCCCTCAGCCTCTGTAGCTGCTTCACCTGGGTGCCTTTAAACTGGGTCTATCCCTGGGCAGCCTGCGACCCTCCACTTTCTTTCTTTAGACAATCTCCTGCTAATTCACTCTGTAAAACAGGGATTACCATGCTTGCACTATCTACTTCACAGCATTCTGTTGAAGAAAGTCAACCCTGACCCTTAGCAAACTTTCATGCAGAATACCAGGCAGTTAGCAATCTTATTCTGATCCCCAAACACATTTGTCCAACTCTGGTCTCTTCTCAGAGCTCACTGTCTTTTGGGCTTTCTACCTGGACATCCACCAGCACCTCAGACTTGCAAGTCTGAGACTGAGCTACTTTCCCACCAACCTTGTTCCTCCTGCTGACTTTGTGATTTGTCTCTGGTACCACCATTTTTAGCTGGTCAGTCCCCCAGTTTGTAACCTTAGGGTCATCTCGCTCTTCCCTCTCCTCACTGGCCCATCCAGTCAATTCCACTTCCCCAATACATTTCACAACATCCTCTTCCTGTCTATGCCCAGAGACATCTTTATCTGGAACATTCCTAGACCTCCTCATCTAAATTCTCCTGCCCCCTCAGTCGGCCTCACATCACTAGTCCTATGTTTTCTGCACATACTTCTAGATACGTTAATCAATCCTCTATTCCAAATGCTCAGCAGCCCAACCCTTTGTGCTTTCTCTGCCCTAGCCAAGCTGGCCTATGCTATGAACAGAAACACCTGATCTTCCCCATCTTGCCTCACCTGTTCCCTGTGCCCCCCATTCTTCTCCAGCCACATTCCTATTCATTTTTGAAGACCAACTCAAATGCCACCTCTTCCAGGAAGCCTTCCCTGGGGACAAATGGCTTCCTCCTCAAACTGCACAAACTCTCTGATGCACCAATCAGATTGTGTGTATTTCAGTTATCTTTGGTTACATCTTATTCTTCAATTAGAATGCAAACTTGAAAAAGTGAAACCCCTCAGATCTGTTTCCTCCACAATGTCTAAAAAGGAGGTACACAGATACTACATCTCTGTGAGTGAACTGAAAAACTATCAGTCAGCTCAGTCCATGAGCTTCATCTCAGGCCCAGAGCACATGCCACATTCCCCTTCCTTACCTGACTTCTCACTGCTGGATGGCGGGAGATCATCAAAGAGCAATGGCCTTCTTTTCTGTGCTTCTCTCCCTGAAACACAAGCATCATATAAGACTCAAAACACGCACAGCCACCAAATCTCACTCTCCAGATCATCCTGCAGAGAAGGAAGAGGATGGCCCAATTCTATAATCTGTGAGAATTCAAATGGAAATGTCCAGTTCAGACATAAGAAAGCTTAGGGGGACCAGACCAATAAGGATTACTGTTAGCTGGCATGTGTGTGTCCACATTTACACACAACAACTTCATAACATTTCCCACCCTGCTCAGTGCTTTGGCCACAGCGACCATGTGCTCACTCACAAAGCTAAACTAGCAGCTTCACTGAAGGTCTACCTCGGTGTATTGGTAATGGAATTTGGAGATGCCCCTGTATTGGCTTGGTTTTTGGGTTGAGTGTTAAAACCCAGAGCTTGTGAATCCCACTTGTGAGATGGGATTTGTTGATGTGAAGAGAGAGGGCTGAACTGGGAGGAGCCGTGAATTGGGAGAGAGGCCCAAGCCTAGAGAAGGCCAGAGGACTTTGGGAGAGCAGTATCCAATATCATGGAGCCCGAGTTGCTGAGATAAAGACTGCTGAGAACCCGCTGGAGCTGCCCAGGACTTTTGAGAACTGCCACCTGTAGCTGCCAAGAACTGAGGAGGCATGGCTGTGATGCCGGTATTTTGTCTGTCTGTTTTGATGCTGTTTTGCCAGATTCACCTGCTGGTGAAGGACAGTGCTGCTGTTGTAGAGGTCCTGGAACCTGGCTGTTGGTTCAGAAGCCCTGAAGGAGGATTTTCTTGGGGTACCTGCACAGAAATCCTGGAAAAGGGCCTTGCTGATGTTTTCAGGGATTCTGGGACTGTTCTACAGGCAGATTGACTTGATGAGGACACTGGCTATGTTGAGCCTTGTCTCCCCAGGAACTGAGATTGCTGAGGGCTTGAAGGCCCTTTCCTTGGGTATTCAATGCTGAGCTTAACCTTGTAACTTAAGGATGGATGGCCTTTTGTGTTCTCCTGCCCCTTTTCAGATTCAGGGGTGGAAGCCTTTAGAGTTTTTTTTGCGCTCAGTGATAGACCAAAAGAATGTACTCTGTTTATGGCTGGAGACTAATCTCCATTTGAGAAGAGACTTTAGACTGACTAAATAAATGTCTCTGGATTGAATTGAGAACTTACTTGCTAAAGGAACAAGTTACACTGTATTTTGACTTTCTCTGTTCTGTGAATGTTTCCTGAATAAATGGGGTTTACTATGCTGGTAATCCAAACCTTGGAAGTAGCCTTTGCTTGGCATTACACTCAGATGTTCTACTTCCTGACCCATCTCCTCATTTTCCTCCACCCAAAGAGAGGGCCCTCCTTTGATTTGAAGAGAGAAGCTTTACAAGAAGGGAATCTGAAAAGCTAGTCTTGCCAATAAGTGTAGAATTTAAAAAGTAATGCTTTCAATTTCCAAAAAGCTTTAACAAAGACAACCCAGTCCAGACCTAGGAAGAGGAAGACAAATTCATGACATGCTGTTCTGGCAGAACCACTGTCTTCAATTTCTTTCTCTCTCCCTACCACACAATACACATTACATGTGAATGAATGACAAATGTTGCTTCTTGTGGACATAAATGCTTTATAACCCCCTATAAATGTAATTCACTATTTATTGTAGGGGCACATGCAAGCTGTAAGCAATGGCATAGTTCCTACTGCTAAATGGCTTAGGATCTAATAGGAGAGAGAAGATAGGCACACAGACAGCTCCAAGAGAATTAATGAAGGGCACACTCACTCTGGCATTAGATATGGGGAAGGTATTTTAGGATGGGGAAAATGAAGGAATCTTCCTAGACAAAAGTTTTCACTGGCAAAGGTGTGAGTAGGAGAAAGCAGACGAGATTAGTAAGGGGGAAGGAATTCAAGTTTGCCTGAGAGGGTGTGTACCAATAGAAGCTGGAATAAAGATGAGGTTTCTCTGTATCTTGTACTTGCAGAGTCTGATGAAGGGCCATGTGACTGGGCTGTATCAGAGGTGGAATTCAAACCCTATTCTTGCTGGTTCCAGGGCCACCAGCCCTCAATCTACTTCCATCACACAGCCTCTTCTGCAGATAGGAAATGGGATATAAAGCAGGAAAAGGAAGTTGGAGCCAAGCTGGAGAAGATGCATTTGGGAGAGCAAAGCAGCCAATGGAGGTTTAGAGCAGGGAAGACATAACCAGACCTGCTGTGGTCTGGGAGAATCCCCAAAGGGGGGAGAGCAGAAGCAGGGGAACGTTCTGGGGATGTTTTTACCATAGTTATGTGAGAGGTCAGAAAACCTTAAAGCAGCTTAAAAGCCTGAGCAAGAAGGTGAAAGGCAGAGGAGAAGGTGATTTTCATAAGGAAATCTAGGATCAACAGGTGCCTAAAGGAGTCAAGATTAAGACCAAAAACACAGGTGCTGACTTAACCCTTTTATAGCATGTATCTCACACCTGAGGACGACCACTGTCACTTCAACCATTACCAATGTTATTCCTCCTCGCTCCCAGTGACTTCAAGGCTGAATACCCAAAGGAAAGATAAGGAACGGATTCCATCCTTCAGAATGAGTTCCATTTCTATTAGACAATTTCCTCAGTGAATAGTTTAGAAATACATTTTTGAGAACTGTACAACATTTGATACACAAACTTGAAATTTTTTTTAGAATAATTCCCCAAGCAAGGGAACTGAAAGAAAAAAACGAAACCAAAAGTATGACCAAAAATTAAATTAAGGGAGACTGCAAAAGGGCCCACACCAGAAAACTGTGAGCTATTTTTAGTAAAATGTACCTTCCAGTTAAAATCCTCAGAACTGATAAACATGGAGTTAAATACAGAAATTAAAGACTAAGGCTCCAATGCATAAGAAGGTTTTGGAAATGTCAAGCCAAAAATAATCTTTGCATAATTTAATAAAGGTCAACAAACTAGACAAGAGCCAGGATGAAAGAAGTTCAGAGATGGAAAACTCAAATGGAAAACTCTGTCTTTGCTTGGAGATTTAAAGTTAGGGATATCTACCTACCCCAAGGGCTTCATTTACAAAGTTTTATGGAAAGCTATATACCAGGAGAGGTGGCTTCTGGGTTTTAAGCAACTGTACTTGACAAACTAAAAGTCACTTTTAAAGGTACATTATAAAAACCAGTGAGTTTTCACAACTGTTTTATATATAAATGTTTTGTATATTGCAATTCATATTTAGTAAGCTATAACAAATCAAATTTCTAAAAAGGAGGATTTTACTATTAAGGGTTAACCTCACCTCCAACAAAGACATTTTTTCTACAACAGCTCTTCATGAGCCTCTCTTAATACCTCCAGGAAATCAGAGATCTAGAACCAGAGGGAATGGAAATCACACAGACCATTCAGTCCAACTTTTTTAGGTCATGAACTTCCTCTCAGAATAATGATTCTTAAATGCAGAAAACAAAGTACAAAAAAAAATCAGTTTTACTGAGTTAAAAACCTCATATTTATGGACTTCATGTTAAGAAACCCCAAGGTCCCAACTCCATCATTTTACATGCAAGTAAAAGCCCCACATCTTGATGCTGGAGGTGGAATCTGAACTCAGAACCTCTGATTCTAAAGTCTGTGCTTTTTCTACTGGGCCAAGTCTCCAGGGATAAAGGTGTCCATACTCCCCAGGACAGCCTCAATTCACTAATGGGTGGCCTTGATTCTTCTTGACTCTAAGCTAAGATCTTTCTAATTTAGAACAAAGAGATTTAGAGCTGGAAGGGGCCTCCTAGGTCAATCATTTCAAACCTCTCATCTTATAGATGAAGAAGTTTAAACAAAAAGTGTCACAATGACCTGCTCCAGGATGCATGTGAAGCAGTAACTAGGGCCAGGACACAAACCCAAATCATGATTCCCAATCCAGGGGGGCACAGGGTTTAAAGCACAGAGTCTGGAGTCATCTACTGTCAGCCTGCTGCTGACTGACCCCTTGCTTCCTTAATCTGGAGCCAAAGGAGTTGGGTTTGAATTCCGGCTCTGTTACGTACTGGATGTATTCTTCTCTGTAAAACAGAATAGGAGGAGCAGGCATGGAGAGGACACAGGTCAGAGGAATTCTTCAGCCTCTGCCTGAATGCAACCATCCATGCAATGCTGGCTCTCCCAGCAGACCATTCCACTGACAAAGATCCAACTTTTAGAGTCTTTCCTTATGTTGAACCAACACCATTTCCTTCTGATGCCTGCCACCATTCCACAATAGCTATTGTGTACCAACCTTACAGGAAAACACTTTGTACATGTTAAAGCACTACAGAAACAAGGGTGACCATGATCAGGCCTTGCCTCAGTCATTTCTAAAGTCCTTTCCAGACCACTCCTCAGCATGGTCACAGACTATCTCTTGATGTCTAACACCCCAAGAGACAGCAGGTAGGACCCGAGAGCCGGCCTCTGGTTAGCAACATGCTGCCTGAGTGAGGCCAGGCAAGGGCAACTCTCCAAGGCCCAGAGTTGTAAGGCAGGTTTCTTTTATACCCAGAATCACAAATCTGGGCCAAAAAATGACTCTGATAGGAACAAGCTATTCCACATGCAAGTGGACCAGCCAGAGTCATAGCACATCACAGCCGCTGGTCAGAAGATTGGACCACACATCTGTTACTTTTGAGGGGCCTGGAACTTTCATTTTCCTGCTACCCAGGCAGGCTAGGGACTCATCTATAACTGAGTTTTCTGAGGGCTGTTGGGGTCATGACTTGTGAGGAAGGACTGGAACCCACATCTTTTGACAACCCAGAGCCCCATGCTAGTCTTTCCTATTAACATAGCCCTAGAAAATGTGAGCCCTGCTAGCCTCACACAGATGACTTACATGTTAACAACCTGGTCAGGTCTGTCTTGGAAGGGAATTTCTCAGGCCTCAACAGGTGGTAACAGAGGCAGGACCCTAGATGTGGAGTCAGGAGGCCCAAGTCTGAAGCCCCCACCTGCTACTTACAACCTACCTAACACTGGTCAAGTCAATGCGGTTTTCTGGCTCTCAGACATTTAGTCTGAGCCCTCTCGCTGATTGGGCGAGGAAGCCTTCCAATGCTAAACTTGACAGGGGCCAATTTAATTCGATCGGCCTCGGACCGAACTAGACTTTTGGCTGCGGCTCCTGCCGGCCCCGGATAAAACACAAACGTGACCACGGTGCGGGTCACAGGGGCTTCACCCCGCGCACGGCCCCGGGGCAGCCCACACAAGACCCCAACGCTGCGCTGCCCGGCCGGGCTGATCTCACCCAAGCTCACACTTTTACTTAAGGATGCCCCCAGCCTATGGACCGCTGGGTCTCAGGGATGATGGAGCCACCGCGGGCCCCAAGGCTGGGCTCTGGTGCACCAGACTCGGGGCATCAGCTCACCGGGGACCCCCCACTGTCACGGATGTTGCCTCTGGGGGCTTCGTGTCCCCCGGCGGAGGCGCCCGCGGGCGGGGAGCACGGACCGCCTCCTTCCCCGGCCTGCCCCAGACTCTCTGCTGACCCAGAGCCCCGGCGCAGCTCCGGGGCCCACAGCGGGCTCGGGACGGGCGGCGCTGGACGAAGGACCCCCCCGGGGCGCCCGGGGTCACGTCCCCGGAGGCAGGCCCGCACAGACCGGGAGGGGACGGTTCGTAAAGCGAGGCGCGCCCCCCCGGCCCCGGAGCTCGCCCGCCGTCCGTCCGGACCCTTGATCCCCAAAGTTCTGGCCCCATGACCCCCGGACGGCGGAGGTCCCGGGCAGGAAGAGCCCTTCACCAGCTCCGCGAGGCTCGGGGCGCGACCGGCACTCGAGGAGGGGTTGCTCCCTGAAGAGCTTTCCGGGACCCCCGTCCACCCCACCCCCCCCACCCCAGGGTCCGGTCTTCTCCGGGGAGCCCCCTGAGGGCAGGGGCCGAGGTGCGACCCCACGGTCTCCAAGGGAAACGCCCCGGACCCTCCACGTGCACCCGCCGGGGCCCAGACCAGCCCCCGGGCCTGCCCACCCTCGGGGCCCGGTAGGGGGAAGGGGAGGGAGCAAGGGAAGATGGGAAAGGAAAGGGGGAGGGAAGGCGGGTAACGGAGAGGGGGAGGGAAGGGAGCATAAGTGGAGACGAGAGGGGGAGGGGAGGAAGGGGGGCGGGGACGGCCGAGGCCCGGGCTCCCGGGTCCAGCCGCCCCCGCCCCTCCTGCGCCCGGAGCCTCACCGGCTGAGGAGCGGGGCGAGGGATCCGGCTCCGGCAGGTCCCCGAACAGGTCCATCCGTAACCGGAACCGGGCGGCAGGCGCACGGAGCCGAGCTGCGGCCGGAGGGGCGGCGGCGGCAGAGGAAGAGGAAGCGGCAGCGGCAACTGAGAGGCTGAGGCGGGAGCAGCGACGACGGCGGCGGCCTCGGCCTCGGCCTGCTTGCTGCTGCCAATCACCCCTGTGGGGCGGGCCTGAGGAGGTGGCCAATCGGCGGTCGGGGCGGGCCGACGGCCGGAAGTGAGGGCACGCGGGGCCGCGTGCTTAGCCCCGAGGCGGGATCGGCGGGCTTCCGCGCCGGCGGCAGCTCTTCGGTCCTGGGAGAGGGGAGAGGGGAACAGGTTACGGAGCCAGGAACCGGGCCTCAGCCGGTTCCTCCGGCCCGAAGACACGAGCTGCCTCCGTCGCGGTGTGTCAGGAGGTTGCCGGGGGTCCGGGCTCCAATCTTTGACCGCCTTTGGTACGGCCCAGCGCCTGGCTGGATGGCGGGCCGCGCATGCGCACATCCCTCCCGGCGGGCCTTCCAGTGTCATTCATCCCGCCATGGGGGCGGGGCCCTTGAGACTCCGCCCCCCGCAGGGCGGCCTAGGCCTTGACCTCCCTCCAGTAACAGTAATGGAGAGTCAGCTGTGGAGAGGAGGGGCTGAGCTAGGGCTGGGGTTGGGTGCAGGTGACCTGTTGGAGCTTACCTTCTGTCTGCGGGCACGGAAAGCGGGGGACAGAGACCCCTGTGCTTCCCAGTACCCCCAGGATAAAATGAGCTTCCGACCAGTCCGGCCACCCTGGACGTTGGCCCCCTGACCCAGCCTGGCAGAAACAAGAGAGCCTCTTTGGCTGGATTGTGGAGTGTCTGGAGCATATAGTAGGCCCTTGATCAGTTCCAGTGGCATGCAGTGGTCTGGGGCTGGGTTCAAGCCCTTACCCTGGCACCTGAGTGACCTTGGACAAGTCTTTTCTCTCCCTGGGCCTTGGTTTTCTCACCTCACAATCACAAAGTAATTGTGCTAAAGTGGATGATGGATGACCCCCAGCTTGCTTCCAGCACTAACTCTGATCTAGTACAAGGAGAGCAGGAGAAATCTCCAGGGGCAAGATTCTGGTGGGATTCGAGTCCTAGAGGGACCTTTTATCCTCTGTATGACTTTGAGCCAGGGCTGGGGCTAGACAGGGGTTCGTGAGCCTCTGGTCCCTTCTCTAGTATGAGAGCGCACCTAGGATGAACTGAGCCGGCCCCTGCAGAGCCCTCCTCAGTCCCGGCCTTCCCTGCCCTAATCCCTGTGCAGAACCTAGATGGGTCAACATTCGGTGTCTCCTGTGTGCTGAGTACTTGCTAAGAGTCCAAAGATAGCGCTTACTTACTCTCAGTGAGACACCATTGCAACTCTCGAGCTGTGTGGGACACGGAAGGAAGGCTTTTAGACACGGTAGATGTGCTAGACTTGAACCCAGGCCTCCCTGGTTCCAGCACCAGCCATCTTTGCCCACTAGAGGTGACACAGTGGAGAGAATGCTAATGTTGGTCAGAAAGTCCTGAGTTCAAATCCAGCTTCAGACACTAGGGACCCCGATTCACTTAACCTTGGCATGTAACAATCTCTTCGTCTATGCAGTGGGGATAATAAAAGCCCCTGTAAAAGCACCTGTCCATTTCCTCCCTCACTTTCTGAAGTCTGAACAGTCAGCAGAGCAACCCACCGGGCCCTGATTTGTAGCCTTTCTGAGGCACAAATGTTTACACTCAAAGTTTTATAATCAGCTCTTCCTGAGCTGGTCTGAGCTTCATTAGGGCATCCTGGCCCCTCGCCATCCTGGACACCATCCTCTCTCAGCACTTTAAGCAGTCGTCCTAAAATGTGGCCCCCCAGAACTTGGATGTGGCTCCCCAAACGCAGGTTTGGGGGTGAGCTCTCCCCGCTCAGGATGCTGATTCTCAAGACGACACATGGGTGTGTGTCCCTGGGTCACCTCAGCTACACCTCCCCAAATGTGTGCTCTGCTGGCTCAGTCATCCTGACTAGAAGAGGTTGAGGCCCTGGGGGCAACAGCCGCTTGTTCACACAACACTTTGAGGGCTGTCTACCGCACACATTGTATGCATTGGAAGCTAGGAGATGGTCAGATTCTTCCTCTGCCAGTCACTAGGTGGCACTATCTGCCTACCAAGGCTTAAACGTAGCAGCCATTGTTCTAGATAAATGGATTCCTCAGTGTCTACCCTTTCATTACTTGTCTCTTAAACAGATGTCACAGTCTGAGAGAGAATGGGCTGTCTGGGAGCTGGGGGAGGGACCTGGAAGGGCAATCTAGTCTGATTCCCCTCATTTTACAGATGAAGAAACTGAGGCCCAGGGAAGTTCAGTGACAGGGTCACACAACTAATTAGTATCTGCATGGGATGTGAACTTGCCTCAAAAGAGACAAGTCAGAAGGGAAGAGTGTGGAGCATCTGGGGTGATCGGTAGCCCAAAAGGCTGTTCAACAGGACCATGGAAATGGACACCAACTAGGGGTGAAGCCCAAGGAGGGGCACAGCAGGAAGTGAGGGAGGGAGCAGGAGAAAGATTCAGCCTGTAAGAAATTGTGGGACAGCACAAAACAGCAGACAGGCTCCAAGTCAGTCTTTGAGTGATGGGAGATGGCACATGCTTTGATGTGGAAGTGAACAGGGCAGTATAGACCACACTGTTGTTTCCTGCATCTAGAAAGTGGTACCTAGGAAGGAATTGGAAGATAGAGGTGTGAGCTTGTGATGTGGGCCAGGCTGCCAGAGCACTGGACTGATCAGTGGGTTGACTGTCTCCTGTAGGGCTTCCCAGGTACTTGGGCTCTGATGAGCTCATAAATGACCATTTCACGGAACTGAAGTATGCACAGACAGGGAGTGCTTGCCTGGCAATTTTGTACAGCCACATGAGATCCAGGACTGAAGAAAACCTTCTTGGAGACCCTTCAGATCTTGTGTATAACAAGATTTCAGGTTTGCTTCTCTAGTAGGGTCCTGGAAAGGAATCTTTCATAGGTAAAGGTTCCTTGATTCCTCAGTCTCACCACCCAAGAGAACTAGCTTAGCCCTGGTTGTTCACTGGAGGTGTCTTGAAAGAGAAACTTCAGAAGAGAAGGGTGTGGAATGCCTCGAGAGGTCAGACATTCCTAGTGGTCCCCACCCGTCCCCCAAAGAAGTCAAAATGATAGAAAAGGTAATAAGCAAGAGTATTCAAATTCAATCAAGGTTGCCCTTGAAATAATCCTGAACTAACTTGAGTATTTATACCCAGCATGGGGAACGTTTTCTCTATCAAGGAGCAGAGAGAGCTGTAATGAGGAATTCTGACACCAGGGACAATGTGCCCTGGGAAAGTGGTACAAAGGCTCCCAAGTCAACTTATAAAAGCAAATTCAAGTAAGATAAGGTGAGGAGACCTCACATCTCAGGCCATAAAGTGTTGGGAGGCAAGGGAAATGGAGACTTTGGGATAGTGTAAGGAATCAGGTAGGGAGGGAACAAGATTGGCGTTGGATCCCTGAAAGAGCTCATCTTTTGACCTTGATAACCATGTGTTACACAAAGTTGTTTCTGTTTGCTGAAAGAATATTTGTTTTCAGTGCCCTAAAAATGTTGGGGCCCTGGGACAGAGACCTAGTTGCTCAAACCTAGTTAACACTCTGTGCTTGACTCACATGAAAGAACATGGACAAGGTCCTTATGTGAGTAAAACACACAACTTATGGCTGACTTTTTAATGCTATTCTCTGAGATGAATCCTTTTATTAAATATTCAGATCATTTGTCTGACCTTCAGGTCCCTGAAGACACCAAATGGCCTTTAAAATGAAAAAGAAGGGGTACCCAAAACTATTTAATGCTAGTTACTGGAAGGCAGGCCCATCACTGCATTATTAGTAGTGCTGTGGATTTGTACAAACTTTTGGAAAAGCAAACTAGAATCCGTCCAACCAAGTGACCACGGTGTTCCTGCCCTTTAACCCAGAGATCTTTAATCCCAAAGAGGTCAATGATGAAAAAGAAAGGGCCTATACACAGTGAAATATTGGTAGCAACATTTTTCTTTGTGGTAACAGAACTAGAAACAAAGTAAATGCCCATCGAATGGGTTTAGATGGCTAGACAAATTGTGGTATGTGAACAGAGTGGAGTATTACTGTCCTGTGAGAAATGACAGATTGGGGTATAAAGAAGTCTGGAAAAAACATGCAAAAGTGCAGAATTGCAAAGAGGAAGAACAGATGTCAGAAGACACCTCCCTCAGCTATTTTCAGAGGACAGAGTGTGGAATATTACATCGCATTTCCAGAGTTTTTTCATATAATGATTGATGATTTTTTTTCCTCTTCCTCTTCTAAAATGTTTTTCTTTGTTATATGGGATGGCTCTCTGGGAGGAGAAAGGGGGGAAATTTAGGTGGTGTGAAAACAAAAGATATCTGTAAGGATTTGGTTGTGGTATTGTTTTAAATGAAATTCACTCACCCTCTAGATCCCGAGGGTTATTTCTGGACCCTAAGGGAGCTCTTGTTCCGGGTAGTTGGGGTGGGATGGCAGCTCCTGAGCATGCCCACCCTGAGAGCCTATGGAACCCCCACAGGGCCCACTCATGTCTGTAACCACGCTTCTCACTGAGTGTTCCACGTGGGACAGCTTGCTGTTACCTTTGACTTTTTATTCTTCTGCATCTTCTGTACTTGGCAAGGACAGAGTGCCGGCCTGGGAACCGTGTGTTGACTTAGGAAACCACAGATTGATATTCTCGAGGTTGCATTTTTGTTTATTTTGTTAAACATTTCCCAATGATATTTTAATTAGGTTTGAATAGGAGTTTTGTGTGCTGTGAATTTAGTGCCTCTGCACATCATCTGCAATGTGTAGACCCTATAATCTCTCTCCACTGACCCCTTCATCTGGATTCTTTCCATCTGCACTACGTCCTCCCTCTGATAATTTATATTCCTGCTTCCAGACTCTTGTTAGATCTGCTAGTCACATCATTCCCACTCTAAGGTCTTCCCTGGCTCCCTTCTGGCTGCAGAGCAAATGAAGGCCTACCATTGGCCATCCAGTCAAGCCGGAAGCATTTACTGAGCACTCCTCATCACTCAAGAACCCCGCCAGTCTCGGACTTGATGTTAGATGACTTCTCTCTTTTTGTTCATTGTCTCAGTCAGACTGGGTTATTTGTGATATCCTGTGCTGACCGCACCCATTTCTGCCTCTGTGATTTTGCTCACACTGTTCTGTGCTCAGAATGCCTTCCCTCTTCTCTCAGCCTGTTCAGGAAATCAATCAACAAACATGGATTAAAGCACCTACTGTGTGCCAGATGGTGCCCTAGACTCCGGGGATACAAATCAAAAAAGAGTCTCCGCCCTGGAGAAGCTTCCATTCCCCTAGGGGGAGAAAGCATATTCCTAGATGAGAATCAGTGCAAACAATCACACAGCAAGGGAGGGGGGCATGTGACCAAAATGAGGAATTTTTGCCAAATTGATTCTGTCTCAGTTTTTCTGCAAGGAGGGAGAAGCATTTTCTCTCATTCTGCCCTTCTCATGATTCCACCCGTTTAGTCATGTCAGTCAGTCAGTAACAGTGCCAAGCACTGTGCTAGGTGCTGGGGATACAAAGAAAGGGAAAAGATGGCTCCAGCTCCCGCGGAGCTCATGGGAGATGGGTTCAGAGGCGAGGGAGGCACCCAGGAAAGGCCTCTTGGCAGGAGGCAGCATTTGAACTGAGTCTTGGAGTAAACCCAGAAAGCTAGGACATAGAGGTGAGGAGGGAGAGCGTTCCCATTGAGCAGCTCTGTCTGTGAACCATGTGGGGCTGCATTAGGGCTAAATGTGTGTGTGTGTGTGTGTGTGTGTGAATAAATGTATGTATATGTGTGCATGTGTGTATGCAGATACATGAATGCGCACATGTGTGTACACACGTTTATATGTGCATGCATGTGTGTGTGTGTGTGTAGGTGGGCACTGTCTCATGTGAGAGATACTCAGCTCAAGATTTACTTACTGTCCTGGAAAGACTTATGTGAACTGATACTGAGCGAAACGGGCAGAACCAGGAGAACACTGTACATAGTAACAGCAGCATTGTGCTGACGATCAACTATGATGGATTCTTGGTTCTTTTCAGCAGTTCAAGGATCTGAGACAACTCCAAAAGAGTCATGATAGGAAATGCTGTCCGCATCCAGAGAGAGAGCTCTGGAGTCTGAAGGCAGATAGAAGCAGACTGTCTGTTCCCCTTTTCTTGTTTTCTTTTGTTTTCTTTCTTCTTTCCCATTAGTTTAAATTCTTCTTTACATCATAACTAGTGTGAATATATGTTTAATATGAATGTATATGTAGAGCCTATATCAGATTGCACACCATCTTGGGGAGGGGAGATGGGGGGAGGGGAAGAAAATTTAAAACTCAAAATCTTTGGAAGTGAATGTTGAAAACTAAAAATTAATTATTTTTAAAAAGATTCCCTTACCGTCTCATTCAATTCAATGGGAAAAGCATCTGTGTCTTCACCCTGACTGCAGGCAGACAAAGAGGTTCGAGGACAGGGTGAGGAGGTACTGATCTCACCTCCCAGAATCCCATGGAAATGAATTGACCAGGAGCTCTTCATCCGGGTCTTTTTGAGAGCTTGTCAGGATCATGGCTAACAGG
Organism: Pseudochirops corinnae; assembly: GCA_028646515.1. Taxonomy (NCBI): domain Eukaryota; kingdom Metazoa; phylum Chordata; class Mammalia; order Diprotodontia; family Pseudocheiridae; genus Pseudochirops; species Pseudochirops corinnae. The sequence goes on from CM053591.1 coordinate 193,611,796, forward strand.
GCTGACATTCCAAATTCATTAGAATAGATTTTCATGACTGGGAATTACAGAGCGCACCAAGCTTTTCTCCATCCTTCACTCCTCACATCAGCCTCCTCTTTCCCTGGTACTGTTGTGGTTGAGGGGTGCTAGGAATAGGAATCATATATTGAGGTCCAGGGGTGCTGGGAACCCTGAAATTCAAGGGCAAACAACACAGGTTCTGCCTCAAATTAATTTGACCTAAGCCTTCTTTCAGTCAGGGACAAGGTTTATTAAAATGCTGGCTGGGGTGGGTGAGATTTTAAGAATCCAAGCTATGTGTCTAGCTTGTGTTGATAAGCCAGCCAGACTCTTAAGGAATCTGAGCCCTCTAATGGAGGCAAGATGGACCTTTTATACAGAAGACTGTGGAAAGCTCTGGATGTGATCTAGGAGTGGCCAAGTAGTCTGGGGTGACTGGGAGGTAACCTGAGTCTAGATGGAATTAAGGAGTAGTGATCTAGGGTGGGGTCACAATGAAAGGGAAATTGAAAGAATTAACTGGGAAGGGCCCAGTGCCCTAGGTCAATGTTGGGGACCTGGGTCACATGGGAAAGAAAGGCCAGGGTCTTTGAGGGGTCCATCATTAATGAGTGCCCCATCAGCACCCCACTTTGATACTGCACGGCTCTGTGTTGTTGGCATCGTCTCACCTCCACACTCCATCACCAATATGAGTCAAATACCTGGTGACTTGGTAGAGTCTCTTCCAGCTATGGCTGGACATCAATCAGCCCCCTTAGTGACTCCAACCTCTTCAAACTCAAAGGCTTTGCAGTTCAGCAGGACCTTCCAGAGGCTGTGTGTCACTGATGTCACCTTCAAGCCCTGATGAAGCACCAAGGTCAGCCACTAGGTGCAATGGATAGCATGCTGGACCTAGAATCAGGAAGACCTAAATCCACATCTTCCTTCAAACCCTTACTAGTTTTGTGACCTCTTTCTGGACCTCAGTTTCCTCATATGAAAAAGGAGACTAGGAATAGCACCTCCCTCCCAGTATTGTGAGGATACAGTGAGATAACTTGCCAAGTTCTGTGCAAGCCTTAATGGGCTATACTGATGTCAATAGAAGGGAGGGCTTTCTGCACAGGGAATATGCTTGAGAAGCAAAGGAAAAAGCAACAGCTTGTGGTATCTGATTGAGGAATGGCAGGACCAGCCATGGAAGAAGAATGTCAGAATATTATTGTCACAGGAGGAATGGTGAATGGGAGCCATCCAGAGAAACTCCAGAGGCCTGCATTGTCTCGAGGACAGGGAGTATTTGGGCTTTTTCTTTATGTGCTCCAGGGTACTTCATCATGCCTTTGGCACCTCACCAGTCCTTAAATAATGCTTATTGATTAGATGATTAATATACACAATGGTTATGCACACAAATGTACACAAAAACAACTCAGCTTCATTGCAATGGTCTGTGTTATTTCTGGAGAAGAGATGACAGAGGAAAGACATTTTCTTGGTTGAAAGGTAGAGAGCATGTGCCAGAGGGAAGTGAGATGGGGGTGAGTAGGCCAGAGAATAGCTTGTCAATCTAATTTACCTAATTGATGGTCTTTGGTAGAAGGGATGGTTTATTGGTGATGGTGTTATATTTTGGGAAAAGACTCATTAAAAAAGGCATCAAGAAAACTTTAAAATATATATATATGTATGTATATATATATATATATATATATTATATATATAAAAAGTCAAGAGCCTCAGGTCCAGTATTTGCATAAATGCCACATTTATTTCTTAACTGAACAATGCCTTGAGTGTACACAAACAATTTAAGACCCTATATTCCAACACTCATAGTTTAAGACATCAATAAAACTAGACTCATTACTTGAGTATTGTTATTATACAGTGGTGCCCACAGCAATCACATATATACAAAGCAAGAGAAATGGTCTCCCAGCGCTTGGGGGATGGCATCACAGGAAGAACTCATGTAGACAAACTAATTCATGGAAGCACAGGCAAAAAAAATCCAAAGGAACCACACCTCCCTTCATTTTTAAAGTAAAGCCTCTCAGCAAATGACCCCTCCTGAAGAGAGACAGTTTCCTTCCCTAGCCTGGCAGTACACAGATTGAGAGAGAGAGAGAGCAGGAGCACAAGAGACCGGTTGACCATTGCTTTCTCTTGGCTTGATAGCATCCCAGCCTTCAACATGGCAGTCATTAGGTCAGGTCAGGAGGGCCTCTGAGGGCTTCTCAGCAACTTGTTTGGGCTTGGTGGCCACTTAAAGCATCACCCAAAGGTGTCACAGGACACGACAGGCAGGCCCTGAAGAATTCTGATTTCATCTTTTGTGTAAGCACCCAGGTAATGGTTCTAGCAGTTAGGTCTTTACCAAAAACATCGTTACATGGTGATGGGCTCTTCCTATGAAGAGTTTGGAATCAATGAGCTATTGACAGACATCTCATGCATGGTCATAGAGACCCGTCAAACAAACAGTGGGACGACACCAAAGAGCATTTTCTATTGTTCATCTCCCATGGAATTCTATTTGGTCTCAGTCTGGTCTAAAGTCGTGGTCAATTTGTATAAATGAATTTTCTTTTGTGGTCATAGTCATCTCAAGGAAACACTATTACTCTTTTGAGAAAAACAGTCATGTTCCCCCCTCCTCCTTTCAGGTCTATCTCATGGCTACATGAGGTTGAGTCTGCCTTGCCTTCACCCTATGTGGTAGGAAACATTGTTACTCTTTTGAGAATAAGTCCTGTTTTTTCCCAGATCAGGTCTATCTCATGGTTACATGAAGTTGGGTCGGCCTTGCCTTGACCCTATATGGTAGGAAACATTGTTACTCTTTTGAGAAAAACAGTCATGTTTTTTTCCAGATCAGGTCTATCTCAGGGCTACATGAGGTTGGGTCTCCCTTGCCTTGATCTTGTGTGGTGAGAGGTGCTAGAGAATCATTAATTCTCACTTAAAATCCTTCTTGATAGTGAAGGGTTATCCTTGTAAATAAATTGTTGCTAGATTGTGAGCATTGTTAAAATAATTTAAAAATGTGTCATGTTTATGGTTTATAAATTCTTCCTCGTCTTCATCTCTTCAACAACAGCTAGGATTTCTTTGCTACTATCTAAAGAAAAAAAAAATATACCTGGCAGCTTGATTCCTGGACCCTACCAATAGTAGTACTAGGACTGTAATTCTGCAGTTGTGGGAAATTTGTGAGTCATAGCAAGGCAAATGAGTTTCAGAATCCTAGTCATTCCCATGCTGGGATCAGACTGCACAGGGAATTGTCATGAGTAGAGGTCTGCCTAATTGCTGGATTTCAGGTCTTTTGATGTTCTGTAAGAAATTCACACAAACCTCAAAAAAGTCTTTTGCATTTCTTTTCTGGTGCCCCTCACCCTGTCACCCAACCATCCCTCCCCCAAATAACAGTGTGCTCTGCAGGTTGGCTGGCCTCAGGCACAAGTGTCCTTAACTGACTGGGAGGGAGGAGGAAGGTCATTCCCAGACCATGTTCTTCAGGATGGCTGACCTGACAACATGGGCCTTAACAGCTTTGCTGGCTGGCTATCACCTTCCCCTAAAGGAGAACCCTTCCTCCCTGGAAAGCTGGGATGCTGGGAGGGTTCAATGCTGACATCACCTTTAGTCATTCTTTCTTACCTTTCCTGGTACAATCCGAAGAACAACAAATAGGCCTTTGGTAGAAGATCTTATGGGCTAACGTCTTTCCACTCAGTCAGAATATCTTACTAACTCCACTAGGGGAAGATCTTTTAATTAGGTTTCAATGGAGACAAATACAAAACAACATCTCACAAAAGACCCTTGATTCCAATTCCAAATTAAGAATTGTCCGTTTCCAAAGGAAACCTTTAGATCTAGGGCTATCATTATGATGGTCTGACATGCAGCCTGTGCTAGCAAGGGATATACTGCCAGCTCTTCGTGGGGATCTTTTAGAGACTAGGGATTCATATGGCTTTTTTGTCTGTATGTGTTAAATTTTTCTATTCTAGTCACCAGGTTGTCAGGAAATACATAAAGGTCTCTGTCATAATTTTAGTTTCAAATCATATTTTTAGGGGCTGACATTTGCTCAGAATTTACTGTCTTGAAAGCATTTGGATTCTCTCTCCTGTATCTGTCTCTTGTGAAAGATACTGAGGGGAATCGAATAACTTTTAAAGGAAAAGTTTTGGAAACAGAGTCATCTCTTAACCAAGCCGTGCCAGAGGGCCCAGGGGCACCATGTGTGCTTTTGGAGGTAGAACAAACAAACAAAAAACCCCCACCATTCTTATAGCTTCTTATAAAAAGACAAAGGATGTCTTTTACCGTTCTTCGAGGAAGGTGGGTGGTTTAAATGGTTGTTAACTTGTAATGTAGATTTGACTATGGATGGTGACCATGATAGGACAAAAACAGATGTGAGGGGGTGGGTGAGGAAGACCATAAGGAAGAACCAGTACTAACCAGTTGGGAAATATGACACTACCATGTTGACTTGGGACCTGAGAGACAGAACAAAGTCCCACTGAAACAGAATGATGCCCTGGCCAGAATATTTGTCCTAAGGACTATTAGAAACAAAAGGAACAAAGAAGGAATCTAGAAACCATTCACTTGAGAGTAGAATTTTTGAGTTATTGCAATATCTAATTATTGCCAGAAGTGGGGCAAAGCTGAGCACAACTCTGAAATCTTGACCCTGGGAATGAACAGTATGATAGGAGGGTGGTTGAAGGAAAAGTAATCTGGAGCTTTTAGTGAGTCTGTTGAAACTTCGGGAGGTTGGCTTTCTGGGGTTTTTTTTGGGTCTATCTTCTCTCTTATCCAAAGAAAAATGTATAGATAGCTCAGTTTGGGAATCATAACATACTCACTACAACCAAGAGGATGAGAAAGGGGCAGTCTGAAACAAGGGTAGACAGGGGACGCACGTGAAGATGAGCTGTGATCTGTTGTAGTGCCGCAGGCACTCAGCTAAAGGTCACAGATGCCTCTCTGGGCAATTGCGGTTCTGAAATGAGACTGAATGGAAGGGTCCAGTTTAAAGCTCCCGTGGTTGAGGAACGTGCCAAGGGAAGCTCCAAACAATTGAGTCTAAAAACATACATCTTTGGAGCCTAATTGAACTGAAAAGTTTGAAACATGATTATCAGTTGGGTGGAGCCTGAACTTCAAGGGCATCACCGATAAGGAAGTTGTACTGGTTCCAAGGGAACTTCTTGTCCTGTCATCGTTATTTGGCTAGCCATGGGATTCTAGGGTTCTTTGGTTAGCCAGACTCTTTGGGCCAAATCTACAAGTTGGAGATTCACAGGAGCAAGGAATTAAAATTCATGTTATCAGGGACAGAGGACAGAAAGAAGCTCTTTTCACATAGAAAAATACAAACCAATCACCGGCAACCATGAGATTTGGGGCAAACATCCCACCCCCCACTTGCTGATTAACCAGTCATTCTCTCATCGAATTCACACAGCCTTCTCACTAGCCGGGAGAAGTGTAAAACCCTGTCCAAGATAGGTAGCAACACTGAGCCCTGTGCTTCAAGTCAACAATGTTGAGTTCATGGGCTGACTGTCTAGAGAGATTAGAGGGACTTGCTGATTTAGTAAGCTAGCCTATTACTCTGGAGGGCCCTTGACCCTCCACCCTGAATCGTAGTTTCTGTGCCCTGGCATGCTTCCTAGTTCTGACCTATGCAAATGGCCTCACACCCAGAAGCTGAGATTAGAATCCCTCGGTCAGCAAAGAGCAGACACTGGCATGGGCACTGGCTCACTGTGATTCCACTATTAGTGTATTGCTGGATCTTTCCCCATCATTTTCTTTCTACTTGACTATATAGTCTCTATACAGGGGTCTCTAAGGTCTCTAAGTCTTTTGAGCTGCGGGTGGAGAGAATGGTTAAGAGTTGTCTCTTCCTGATAATACAGGGCACAGTTGTGTATAACCCAGTTTGGCTGCATGGGTAGAGTTTCTTATTTGAACATAGTAGGTAAGGGAGCCTAAACAGGACATATGGGCTCTTTCTATATTTCTGCTACCTGAATGCTACTTTGTAGACTGCCTGCCTCACTCTGGGACCCTCTTTCCATATCTTTGTTCATTCCCATTTCTCTGGCATTACAGTTTCAGACTTAGAAAAGTCAACTCAAAAAACATTTTTTGAGCACCTACTGTGTGCAAAGCATACTCTGCCTTTCTGGTCGTACCTTATGGGGCAGAAATAGTGATGAAAAAGATGGATTCATATTTCCCAGGTGAGGAACAACTGTCTCTCATCCAATACACTGGTTGGGCTTCAGGAAGTACGGAAAAGGCTTCATTTCCCCTCCTTGTGACCCCCAAACCAGTCATGCTGTACACACACATAAACCCACATACAAGGGAAAGGCAAAATCATTTGAAAAAGTGCTTTGTCTCTGAGCAGTGACTTGGGTACAGGGATGTGTGGAAGTCTGTGTGCTCAACATGAGGAGTCATGGTACTGGGTGTGTAGGCAGAATGTCCCAGCCTTCTCTACACTTTGGTTTGGGTTAACCTCTGGGGAGAGGGAAGAAAGGGAAGATCCCAGAGAGAGTGAATGGATGTTCAATACATTGGTTGGCCTGTTGAACATGCCTGTCCTCCTCCCCCATCACCCCAACTAGCTCCAGTGTCTGCCTACACACCCCAGCAGAGCTGAGACTTCCCTGAACTCTACAGGGTCACAGGATTTTTGAAAGGGAGTAAAAATGATGCTCTCATTTCCCAGAACTCCCTCTCTCTAGTCCTGACCTGCCTCAATGAGGAGTGTTGCTCAAATGTTTTCTGGAGCACCATGGACCAAAAAGTGAAAACTGGAATCAACCCAAATAAGTGGCTATAGGGGAAGGCATTAGAAATGAATGTTTCATAAATATAACCAGGGCTTACAGAGTCTGGCAGAGCCAAATCTTAAAACCTTGCCAATTTATGGTACTTTAATAATAGATCCATCCATCCTTTAAAAGAAGATCTCATTGGCAGTAGAAATGCCCACCTTAAACATTTGACTCTTCGAACACACTCCAACTCTCTCTACTAAGAGCTTGCTCAACCTAGGAATAAAACAATGATAGCATCTGCTGATGAGCAGTATAGGCTATGGAGACAGTGGGGTCACCTGACAAAAGGAGGAAGATTGTGTGCACAAGACAATGGTCAGGCCAGGCCGTGGCAGTTCAGCAGCTACCACAAAAAACAAAAGTGAAAACTGTTGGTGGGCTGTCAGAAGAGCAGGTGGTCAGGACTGTCGATGACGTGACAGATCCAAGGGTAGGGACATGGGGGTGGGGAGGGTGGAAGATTGGGAAGGACCCTCCTACGGAACCCGATGCAGTTGGCAAAGAGACGACTTAGCAGAAGATGGTCATGTTAGATTCTCATCTGGGCTGTTCTCCTTCGAGAGAGTTTGGATCTGTTTCAAAAGCCAAGGAGGAAACTGAGTCAGTCAGTGGATTGTGAAAAGGAAACAGCAATTAAGACAGGGGTATTTTAATGTAGTGGATAGAGAGCTGGCCTGGGAGTCAGGAAGACCTGTGTTCCAATGCTGCCTCTGACCTGACACATTCTGGCTAGAGGACACTGGGTGGTTAGGCAATTATCCTCTGAGCACCCCCAGATCAGAAGGTACAGGGTGGGAGGCCATCTGCATTGGAGGAGAGGGTTTCACTTCTGAAAGTGCTCTACACTAATGGCATTACAAGTCTGCTTTTATAACATATATGTATATGTATAGATATACACATATATGTCTCTCTCTCTCTCTATATATATATATATATATATACCCTATATATACACATATACAGATATACTAGCTGCGTGACCCTAGAAAATGCTCTTAACTTCTGTTTACCTCACTTTTCTCATCCATAAAATGGACACAATAAGAGTGCCTACCTCCCAGACTTGTTGTAAAGATCAAATGAGATTATATATATATATATATATATATACATAAATACTTTGTAAACTTTAAAGTTCTATGTAAATGCTACTTATTGTTATTATATGCAAGTACACAATACATACATACATTCACATGACTTTTGAGATCAGTGGTGACATAGGGAGCCACTGGCATGCATATGCACATGGAGCCCGTAAACGTGGGAAATAATTTGAGAATGACAATGCCATTATCCCTCTCTTTACATGACGAATGATAAAGCAATTACTTAGGATCATAGATTTGGAGCTTTAAGTGACCTTAGGGATTGTTGTATCCAGTCCCTTCATTTTGCAGCTGAGGAAGCTGGGGCAGAGGTTAAGTGACTTGGCCAGGGTCACAGAGCTAGGAAGTGTCCAAGACTGCATCTGAATGCATCTCCCTGACTTCACCTCTATCCACACTCCCATGCTTCCCCTGCCCTGTCATGAAGTCTTCCATTCTCTGAATCCTTCTGCTGGCCCCAGAGCACACTGATGTGTACTCTCAGACCCTAGCAGCAGTTCAGAGCTGGCTCAGCTCTTAGCTCCCCAGACCACTTCTTCACTTCTCTCTGCTGGTGGCCATTGCAGGTTGCCACCTTTACCAGTTCACGTGAGTTCCTCCCCAGAGCCACCGGTAGGGACGAACAGTGCCCCCACCTTCCATCTTTCACCTCCTCCCATCTGCCACCCCAACTATGCTTCATTCTGGCCCCACTCCAGCCCTAGCTGCCGGAGCTATGTTTTCATCCTGCAGAACCTCCCTGCCGGATTCTAGCTTCCTTTTGCACATTGTTCTTTGGAGTGGAAGCACCATCTTGTAAATATACCATCTTTCCTCAGTACTTAACCCAGTGCCTGGCCTATAGTATGTTGAATAATTGCCTCATCTGGTTGAATCTACACACTCTCATCGTGGCATTTCCCTAGCAGCCTCTCAGAAGTAGGAACTCATGAACTTCCACATTGGAAAGGCCCTAGGGGCCATCTGGTGCAGGCCTCCCCTGAAAGGCACTCTGATATTACTCTCCTGGGCTAGAGGCTTCTGGCCAAAGCCTTCCTTAGCATGGTGTTACCCGGTCCTCTCCCTCAGCTCAGAAGGTTGGGAAGCTCTCGCAATGCTGGTGATGGTTAGAACAATTCACTGAGTGCTTGAAGAGGCAGCTGGGGATGGAGGTAAAAGACTGTCCTGGAGGTCGAGGAGACCTGGGTTCAGGTTCTGCCTCTGGCATGCTAGCGGTGATCATGAGCAGACCGTTCAGTTCAGTGTCCAGGGCCACTAGGGTGGAAGTGACAGGACTTCTACTCTGTAGTGGTGAGGGGGGCAGCTAGTGGGCACCACAGTGCACAGCACTCTGGGCTAGAGTCTGGAAGACTCATTTTCCTGAGTTCAAATCTGGCCTCAGGCTCTTACTAGCTGTGTGACCTTGAGCAAGTCAAGGAAATGACCAATCGCTCCAGTATCTCTGCCAAGAAAACCCCAAATGGGGTCAGGGAGAGTTGGACCCAACTGAACAAGTGGTGGAGGGAGTTTTCATACAAGGAGTTTTCCATATTAAATAATTTTTTTTCACAGATCCCTTCTTTCCACTTCCCTTATTAGTGCTTTATAGTTAAGAAAATCACACACACACACACACACACACACACACACACACACACACACACACACACACACACACACACCCCTACCTTATGGTTCCAGCCAAGAGAGGGTTGAACGCGTACAGCCAGTCATGCATGTCCTTGTCACTGTTTGCCTGCAGAAGGATGCCGCGATGTTCAGTGCAGACAGCAAACGTGTTGGGAGTCTGGAAGGGAAGATGCTCGGATGGAGACGGTGGCAGCATCGCCAGCTGTTGTGCTCACAAGGCCCCGCCCTCCGAACAAGGTCAAGAAAATGCAATAACAAGGAGAGGAAGAAACTCAAAGATCCCATTTCAAATGTGACATCACGCTGCTATGGTGGCGCCTCTCTGGGCCCCGTGCCACGTGGGGCTGTGAGGATGGTGGTCCTCTGGGCTCCTTGCACACAGAGTCCCCTAGAACGGCCAATTCTGAGGTCCAAGCACAATGCCCGCATCCAGGCTTCAGAAAACAAGTGGTTTAAAGCCAAAGAGCACGTGGTTGACACAGAGTAGGCAAAGGACAGGAATTCTTAGTCTTCTCTGTGTCATGGACCTTTCTGACAGGCTGGTGAACACCACAAACCCCTTCTAAGAAGGGTGTTTTCAAATGCATAAAATAAGATACATGGTATTACAAAGGAAAATGGTTATATTGAAATCCTGTTACCTATTTATTTACCTATCTATCTATCTATCTGTCTGTCTATCTAATCTATGTCTATCTATCCATCCATCCATCCATCTTTCTATCATCTATCTATCTATCTATCCATCCATCCATCCATTCATCCATCCATCCATCCATCCATCCATCCATCCTTCTATCTATCATCTATCTATCTATCTATCTATCTATTTATCTATCTATCTATCTATGCATCCATCCATCTATCCATCCATCCATCCATCCTTCTATCTATCATCTATCTATCTATCTATCTATCTATCTATCTATCTATCTATCTATCTGAAATCAAGATTATAGAGCCCAGGGTAAGTACTCCTGCAATAGGGAGTTACCACCCACCCCCCCTCAGTGACCCTAAACCTCCCACTGCAGCACCCTCACCAGTTCTGGCCTATCTCAGAGCACATTCTTTGTCTGACATGGATCTCCTTTCCCTAACTCACCAAAATACCCTTTTTCCATTGGTATGGTTTGATTTAAGATCAGTGTCCTCATATTTAGTGCTAAGGTGCAAAAGTGGGTAGGGAGGAGAGTGTAGCCTCCTCACACTAAGAATCAGTCCAAGGCAGGGCCATTTTATGGCCTGGATGGCCCATCCACCCTTGGGTCCAGTCACTCCTCACTTTTGCTGTTGGCAAAGGACCCCATGGAGTCTCTGGCACCATGGAGTGAGTGTCTAACACTGGGTTCACAGAAATACCGAATCTCAGAGGCCTTCTAGTCTAACACATATGTGGAAGAACTTCCCTTCTCCGTCATGCCCAAGCAGGGGCCATCCAGCCTTTGCCTCCTCCTTCCCTCCTGAGGTGGCCCATTTCTCTATTGGACAGTCCTGACTAATAGCAAGGTTCTCCTTAGTCTGAATTTGCCCCTCAAACCTTCTATTCATTACTCCTAGTTCTGTTTTCTGGGGCCACGAAGAGGACATCTGTGGCATGTGGGGATGACAGTACTTAGAGGCCAAGTCTCATGTATCATGGATGCTGTGTGGTGAGGAGGCTCTTGGGGATGGAGTGATCAATGGGTGTGAAACATCAAGGATGTTCCGCTCCTCAGGCCATGAATCTTCTGCTTCTAGGGACGCCCAGTCCCAGGCATGGCAAGCAACATCCTCCTCCCATATTAGAGACGCAGCTGAGCAGGTAACAGGGGCAGCGATTTTCCTTGGCGTCGATGAATTCCCAATTCCCAAACCCCACGCTCTCTTCCAAAGGTGGTTTTGTTTCTCTTAAGCTGAGTGAGGAGCAGACCCACTTGCAAATATGGGGAAAACCAGGAGTGTGCTATGTGGGCAGCTGCTAGTGAACACTAGTGGCCAACAAGAGGGGGCGGGGGTGGGAGAGAGAGGAACTGGGTGGGGAAGCCATCTGGGTTGGGGAAGGACTTTCTGGAGCTCAAAGATGTCTCCCCTACACATTCCCTTCATTCTTCCTCTCTTGCCAAATTGGCCTATTCATGTTTCCCAAAGTCACATATTCTTTCCCTCCATATACATTTAAATAAAATACCCATAGGTCAGGAAGGCCCTTCACAGAACCATGGACTTTCAGAGTTATGGGTCAAGAAAGCCCTTCACCGAAGCATAGACTGTACCCAAAAGGAATCTCCACTAAAACATGGCCAACAAGTGGTCATGTGGTCTGTGCTTGAAGCCCTCCAAAGAGGGAGATCCCACCACCTCTCCAGGCTGTTCCACATCAGAACTACTCTTATTGTTAGAAACATGGTATTATGGAGGAAAGAATTTTGACCAGGAGTCAGGCAGGCTGAGTTTTAGCCCTGACTCTACCAGTAACTAGCAGGATGATATTAGGCAAGTATCCTTACTACTTAGCACTTCAGCATTATCATCCTTGGAATGAGCAGGTGCATTGCATGAGGCAGCCTTTCCAGCTCCAACATTCTTTGCCAGTGAGGTTCTGCGCTCTTTGCTGTAGTGGAGGCATCAGTCCCCACTCCAGCACCCCACTACTCCTCTCAGACCAGTTACCTTGAGCATGGCCTGCTGGTCCTCACTGTACTCCACCTGGGCAGTGGAGAGGTTGAGAATGAACCTCTCCACAGAGTCCTTGTCACTGTTGTACATGTAAGCATAGGGGCGCCTCACCACCACAAAGCGCTTGGCCCAACCTGTCGTCTTGGGTTCCAGAAAGTGTAGGTAGCCCTTCTTGGAGACAATGGGGCTGAGGAAAAGGGAAAAGAGAAGGTTTTACTCCTTGGGGAGTTATGGAAGATGCATTGGCCTGGGGAGATGCCACCCATCATTTCCCTGTTCCTGAGGACTCATTCCCAAGTGTCCCAGGACCTTGAATCTCTCCAGATTCATAGACATGAAACCAGCCATCCCAACAAGAATGGAATCCATTCCTAGGTCTGCTACTAACTAGTGCTGTGATGTCTGCCAGGCCCAGAGCTTGGAGAACTGAAGTTGGGCCTCAAGGAAAGACATTCAGAGCAGAGTAACATGTTTTGTAGGAGCTGAAGGCCCATATATTAGAAGTTTCCTCCTGTGCCCAGAAGTGCTCCATGGGTATGGAGCTGGCAAGAGTTCAAAAACTAGATTTTAGGGATAATTTTTTTAAATGTTACTTTTTCTGAAAAGCTCTTTTCACTTTCTCATGTCCATGCTCTGACCCACCCAGGGTACCTTCAGCCATTATGTCTAGAAGAGTCTGGGGAGGCTTCAGCCCCTCAGTTGCCTTTTGGGACCATGTCCTCAACTCAGAAGCTCTCCCTGGAATTGTGCTCATAGCCTTCTGGGTCTCAACACTCATATCTGGGATGGAGCAGGGGCTTGGGATCTCCTCTGAGACAGTCTGAACAGCTCCATCCCTGTTACTCCTGCCTCCCCTCACCACAGCAGAGGTGAGAGGCCCAGCCTCCATACCTGACCCGGATCTCTTGTATGTCAGGCACCAACAAACGCTGGGGCTCCTTCTCAGCTTCTGGCCCACTGGCAGGAGAGGGAGATTTCTTTTGCTCTCCCTCCAGCACTGGTTCCAGTTCAGGGCTGGCTGGTCGGGAGGAGGGAGGGGGGTTCCTTAGAGGGAAAACGAAGACCATTTCATTAGGTGAAAGCTTGCAGGATCTGGAATCAGGATGGACTTGGGCTCCAATACTACCTCTGAAACTTATACGCACACACATATGTATATGTGCATGTATCTGGCCCGACTTCCTCACAGGGTTGCTATGAGCATCGGGAGAGATCAAGGATGTTTTGTAAATGTTGAAGCAGCACACACAGTGGCTAGAGAGTTGACTTCAGAGCCAGGAAGACCTGAGTTCCAGTCCCATCTCTGATTCACACTAGGCAGCTAGATGGAACAGGGCTAGAGTTCTGGATTCCGAGTCAGGAAGACCCGGGTGAGAGTTCTGCCCCAGATGCTTAGTATCTGGGTGACCCTGGGCAAGTCACTGAACTCTCGAACCTTCAGCTTCCTCCTCGGGGGCTGCTGTGAGGGTCGAGCGAGACAGCGCGAATAAAGCGCACTGCGGATCTTCAAGCCCTGGGCAGCGTTATTATTACTGCTGTTTGTTATTGTCATTCCTGGCTGGACGACCCTGGCAAGTGACTTAACCTTTGAATGATCTAGTTGGCTCTTAACCACAATAAATTGCAGAGAGGGTACCAATCTGCATCAGTGGAGAGAGTTTCCTCCCCTGGGAAGCCCCTATGCCAATGAAATCCCAGTCAAATGCCTATCCTTCTCTTAGAGCATGGCAGCTGTACTCACATAGCCCTTCAAGGCTTACCAGACAGAGCAGGGGAGAGGTAACACGAACACTCCCCTCTTCACCTCAGGCTTCCTTCCAGACTCAGCTCATGCAGCACTCTGTGGAGTGCTCTACCTGATCCCTCCCTTCTCCTCGAAGGATCATGTCTATCCTCAGCTGAACAATTCTGGGCTCGCTCCAGCAGGGTGTAAGCGTCCTGAGAGGAGGCACTGTTCCACTTTTGTCTCTGTATGTGAGGACTTGAGGAATGCCTAGTGCAATGCCTAGCACAAGTAGGTACTTAACAATGAGAGGCTGAGGCAAATCATAACTTGGGAATGTACTTCCTTTGTAATCTCCAATAGTCACCGAGATGACGCTGTGGTAATTTGGGAGGAATTCAAAAGAGGGTGAGCCTGGAGTTAAGGGTCCAGAATTTGAGTCCAGACCTTGCCACTTCCTACCTATGTGAACTTGGGCAAGTCTCTGAATTTCTTGATTTGTCTCCTCTTTAAATTCTAGGGGTTGGATCCAGTGGGATTCAGTGATGCTGCCTCCCAGTTCAGATGCACCATGCGTCCGTGACCTGCTGCCCAGGTAGCTGGGTACTTCTTGCTTTGGATGCCCCCTCAGGTCTTGGTCATTTGGCTTACCTCAGGTCTGTAGCAGTGTACCGGCCTTCAACCAGGGATGGACAAGTGGATGATGGAGTAAGAGTAGCTGCACTAAGAGGGGACATGGAAGGATCCCGCAGCAAAGTCACCGACATCTCTGACAGCTGCAGGGGAGGAGAGAGAGACGTATTCAGAACCAGAGCAAAGCCCGGGGGGCAGAGCTGGGGCTGACCCACTCTTCCTCCTTTGGCCTTCATTCCACTCAATGGATTAGGATCTCCAGTGCCAAAGGAGCTCTACTCCAAGGCCCACTGCTGACCCAAACAGGGTCAAGAAGGGTCAGACGTGACTGAGCAACAGCAACCACAAACAAATTTGGTGTTGAAAACTCTGTCTTAGAAGTTATGGCTGGAATCATGTTTCACTTTTTTTCCTTTAAAAACATACTTGTGGTGCCTCCCCAGCAGCACTGACAGACTTTCTCAGATCATCTTTCATTGACTTTCCTGGCCATCGGCCAGTGGGGCGCCTGTGGGGCGCCTGTGGGAGTTCTGAGAAGTGGTGTGTTGGCATGTCCGTATTGGGGACCCTTTGCGTATTGTTTTCTCCTCCAATCCAGGCCCCGATTACTCCTTCACTTGACAAAAGAGCCTTTTCCTTTAGGTTAACGTAAGTGGGCGATGGGAGAACGGGCCCGGGCTACAACTGGTTTTTTGTTACAGAGAAGGAATTATGCTGTCTGAGCACTTAATAAAAGTTCATTGAATTGGAAATTGAAATGAAACCTCAACTGCTAAATTCTTGGCAATTCTGATAGACAGAAGGGCAAAGGAGGGATTGTACTGTCTAATAATCCCTGTATTTCATATTCATGCGGAGCGAACACAGCAATATCGTGGGCAGACAGAGCCCAAGCCGCTAACAATCTTTGCAATATGATGCAGCTTCAAAATGCTGAAGAATTCCCCCCCGCCCCCCGCATGTTTCTTCTATGTATTTATTGGCACTTGAGAGCTGTGGCAGGGGATCTCTGCATTTTTACAGGCTGTGTTTACGATCACTTGCCAGCTTCTGACTAATAGCTATCAGAAGCAGCTACCTTCAGCAGCGGGGGCTCACATAGATAAAACAGGCAGCTCCTGGCTTGGTGGTATTCCAGAGGGGCCAAAATGCTTAATCAGGTAAAAACGCCACCTCCATCTGCTCACTGGAGCCCAGAAGTGACACGGGGTTCTGAAATATCATGTCAGTGTAACCCAAGTTCCAGCAGGTTCTTCTCAATCTGGAAGCCTCCAGGAGTGGCCTGATGATGGAACGTGTGTGTTTATTGTCTCAGGACCGGCCCAGGTTAATGCAGAAGGGCTTGGCACTCTCTTATGGTTGGTTACTGAAGATGACTCATTATTTGGCCATAGTCACTCATGGGACCATCTAGTGGAGTGTGGAGGGACTGGGGTCTCAGCTGGTAGAGGGAGGAACTCCAGTGATGATATCAGAGATATTTTTACTTATTGGAGAATTTACAAAAGTAACAAATGGGTGTGTGTTCTTCTGACTGTTCATCCCATGTGTATAGTTCTGAGAGTTTATCTGAATACTATCTTTTCCATTCTATTCTTGAAGAGAATCAGTTAGAGGAAACCTTTGTGTCAAAGGATGTCTAGTGAAATCTGTAATTATTGTTTTTTTGAGGAATGAGATACTAGTCAAGCCACCTCATCTCTGCGCTTCAGTTCTTCCCTTTGTAACATTGGGGGTGTGGGACTAGCTGGTCTGAGTCCGTTGCAGGTATAAATCTATGATGCCAGGGCTCAGCTGGCTTCCCTGCTCCACTTCGGGTGGAGAGGAGAAGCTGACCTGCTTACTCTCTCCTTGGGCTGGTTCCTAGCACAACAGGGTCTGGTTTATTAGTACTTATTCCTCATTCCCAGACCTGATAAAACACAAGTACTCCTAATCACATAAAGATGATCTGTTGAGACACTTGTTCTCCTTGATTCCACAATGGTAAGTGATTCAGAAACTAGTTTTAATTCACCAGTAAAGGAATTTTCATTGAAAAAATTGTGGGGAGGTCATATGATTTCCTTTCAGATTCTGAAGGCCATTAGCTGGGATGTGCTAAGATGTATGAAGGGACTCCCTGGGATATGCCAATGCTGTGGTGCTCTCAGGGGCTGGGAGGGACCCACAGAACAGGGAGCTCTCCCTCCTACCTTGCTTTCGCTGGCACTGACACAGACGTGGCTGTGGGTGTACTCTCTGTTGAAGGTGTGCGTGAGGAGACGAAGGCACTGGGAAGGAAGGAAAAAGAAGCTTCAGTAAATGATGGGTCCTCCTACAAGCAGATGCTAGTCCAAGATGGAAAGAATGAACATGGTTCATGCAGGGTGGAGAACTCAGGTCACTGGACAGGGAACTTGGCTTTGACATGAGGCAAGTTCTTAAACAACAGGACTTCCCAGGTCACTTGTGTGACCTGCCATTTAAATCCCCACCAGTGAAGGTTTACTCAGTCAACTTCCTTGCTCAATTTCCCAGTCAGAAGGCTGATTTCTCTGCCTCCCTCCCCCCCAATTAAAGGTTGGAATCAACAATTTAGAGGCTCTTTCAGTGTCCTTTCCACTTCCTCAATCCCAAGATTCCATAAACAGAAGATAACGGGATGGAGCTGAGAGGGGATAGGAGTCTGGATGCTATGTTGGAGGAGGAGCTATTTCCGGTGTTTACCCTAGAGAAGAGATTTAGGGGAGACAGTTTAACTGTATTCAAGTGCCCGAAGGGAGTAGAGAATCTGCTTCAGAGGGGACAGAATCAGGCACTGCCCTCTCTGGACCTTAGTTTCTCCCTCTATATAATGAAGTGGCTGGGTGTGATGCTCAGTCTCAAAGCTCCCGTCTGCCTCTCAACTCTATGACCCTAAAGAGTGTTTAAGCTGAGTTGGCTTTTAGAGCACAGCCACAGGGTAAGCTAGAATGAAGAGGAGCAGGAGTGACAGAGGCAGAGCTTTGGTCCCAGGCAAGGACACAGTGAAGAGACTGGAAAATCTGCTCTCGTCTGGCTGAAGGTGCAAGAAGCTCACGGGGGGCATTCTCTTGCCATTGTTTTGTGTGATGGTACCACGCAAAGATGTCCTGCCTAGTGACAGGCTGGACAAGGTGTCTTCCTAAAGGCACTTCAGGCTCTTAAGACTGAATTCCAGAGAGGGAAGGGAGTACAAATGGTGACCTTCCTATTCCTCAACTTCACTTAGTCCCTTTCCCCCTTCAGTCAGATGACCACCAGGGAATTCAGAGGAGGTCCTTGCCAGGGCATGACGAGGTGCCCTTGCCTCTGGCAGTTTGAAAATCAAAGTGAAGGCTGGCAAACAGCCTTGAGCCTGTGAGTCCCTCAAAGAAGGGCTAACAGTACCTTGGCTGCCAGCTCCTTCTGCCGCTCACTGGGAATGTCGAGGGTTGTTGTGCGGTTCTCCGAGGTGCCATCTGAGAGAGGAGAGGAGACGCAGGAAGTGCTGTGAGACTCGGAATCCTCGCTGGAGCAGGGGGATAAGGTCTCCAGGCCCGATCTCTGAGTTGTCTCCAACTTTTCACGTAGGAGGAGATAATGTCTTGTCTTTTCAACCTTTAAAAAAAAGTATTTTCCAAGTTGTTAGATAAATAAAGCTTCTCTTTCCAAAGTGCATTCTGTACATGTCTCTGTGAACTGACATCACATTCTGGGGCTGGGAGGTGGGTGATCACCATTCTACTTATTTTACAGATGGACAAACTGAGGTTAAGTCCCAAGCCACAGGATTAATACAGGAGTGGAGAGGAAGACTGTGATTTTCTTAGTCTAAACCCTAACTGAACATCCCAGGTGAGGGCTGTAGAAATAAGCTACTCTCATTTTTAGTGACTCCCTCACATTTGAGTAACCTCCATTCAACAGTGTAATGATGGCATGATGTAAATCAACTTTTTATGCCTTGTATCAGTTATTTATTTGGTGACTGTCACTGATCACCCTAGAACTGTAAAACGACCTCAGAACACAACAGCCAATGGGCTTCAGAATGCAGTCTGGGCTGTGGGAGCCTTCCAGAATTGCCTGTCATTCACAAACATTCTGTATGCATCCCAAGGCTGCTCCAGAGAGGCTTCTCCAGGGTAGTGAAAAGTGAACACACTTGAGAACTCTGGAGAGCTATTGGTTCTGATCTTGCCTTTGACTCTTCCTCAGCTCACGGGCTTCCTTTGAAAGGAGGCACCTCCTGGCCCCCCTGGTGCTGGTGATTTACCCTCTAAGACTGACTTGGATCAACTTGGTCAGTATCTTGCATATACCTAGTAATGGGTGTATTACCTCCCTAGATAGAATGGAACCTCCTTGAGTGCAGGGATGGTCTCATTTTTGCCTCGGTAACCCCAGAGCCTACCAGAGCCCCTGGAATACAGTGGGTACTTAATAATTGTTTATTGGCTGATTGTGAAACTTTAGGCACAATCAATCAACAAGTATTTATTCATCATTTAATATCCCTGAGTCTTAGCTTCCTCATCTGTAAATTGGGGAGTTACAATGTCTGTAGCACTTACACTGGCTAGAGCACTGGGTTTAGAGTCAGAAAGACCTGAATTCAAATCCAGCCTTAGACCCTTACTAGTTACATGACTCCACACTTGTCACTTAATTGCTACCTGCCTCAGTTTCCTCATCAGAAAAATGGGGAAAACCATAGCAGCTACCTGCCGGGGTTGTTGTGAGGACCAAATGAGGTAATAACTGTAAAGTGCTTTGTGAACCTTAAAGTGTCGTATAAATGTGAACAATTTATCATCATCACCACCATCATCATCACTACCATTATTATCACCACCACCACCACCACCACCACAATCACCACCACTACCACTATCACCTCCATGGGTTGCTGTGAGTCCCAAATGAGATACTGCACATACAGTGCTTTGCAAACCTTAAGGTGCTTAATTGACAGGTACCTTCTTGCCGTGGAAACCACATTATAATTTCTTGGACATTTAATTTAACTCCTGAGGGGGGTTATAAGAGGGTGTGTGGTATGGTAGATACAGGACTGGCCTTGGCATTAGAAAGGCCTGGGTTCATGCTTTGCCTCTGACACATACTGACCATGGGACCCTGGGCAAGTGACCAAAGTCTCAGTGCCCCAGGCCATACTCTAGGACTAGGTGGCACAAACTTGCTGCTCATCTGCATTAATGGAGGGAGTTTTCACATCAGAAATCCCCTATGTTTATGGAATCACAAGTCTGTCTCCTCCCCCATTCTACAAAAATAAACCCTAAAAACTGGAGGGGGGTTGCAAGAATGGCCTCACACCTCTTGAAGCAGACTTAGCTTCTCAAGCTCCCACTGATGGTCCAAGATGAGGCTGTCACTGCGAGGCCTCCAGCCAGCCAGGTTCTCCTCACCTCGGACATAGGCGACAGAAGTATCCAGGACTCGCCGGCGTCTTCTCTGCATTCCTAGAATGAAAGGATCACCCACATTTCAAGGCCCCCACTCTCTCCTTCAGTGGGGCCATCATCCAGACTACAAAGATAGTGACAGAAGTCTGCTCAGTTATTCACTGAATAGCAACCTGAGGGTGATGGAGCATAAGCCCAAAGTCACGTGTCTAATGATGGGAAGAGGGTGGATGTTTTCCAAGGAAACAGGCTCCACCCATCCAGCCTCAGCTGAAGAACAAGCAATTTCCTCTCTAGTAGCCTCTCCCTGGCCCACCCAAGGGACACGCATAACACAGAGTGTATAACTGAAGAGTGAACATCACTATCGATGGCCCATTTAGAGTGAATCAAATGTCATGGGCACAGGTGGCTAGCACCATGGTCTCAAACAGAATAGATCCTTCTCCAGGGAGTGGCCACACTCAGGAGAACAGTGAAGGCCATGGGGCCACTGGAAGAGAGATCTAACTACTTCTAGTCCTTCCTTGTGCTTATTAAAGTGTCAGGCTATTGGTCAGGCCTACCCCTCCATGACCTTCATGACACTTGGCCACAAAAGTTTGGTGCTAGATGGGCACAGGTCTCCCAAAGTCTAGATTCTCTCCATTAGCTCAAGCTCCTTTCATGAATATACTAGGGGCCAGATTAACACCAGAAGGGGTCTATTCCAATAACCTGGAGAGTCAATTGAGTCCTGAGGATTTTAACCTGAAAAGTCCTCAAATAGCTTCTCTAGGCATCTGGTTTCCATGCAGTTCCTTTGCTTAGGCAGCGATGAACACTGACAAGGATGAGCCTGGGCAGCCAGACCCAGGGAGAGGGACGAGGACACATATCTCACCTGGACTTCCAGCATCAGCCACATGGCACAGGCTAAGTTCATACACTCCTGTCACCCGGTTGCTGCAAATGAAAAGGCAACAACTTTGAGCCTGCTTAAGAACCTTCCATTGCTCCCTCTGGCCCCCAGGATGAAATATCAACTGCTCAGCATGGCATTTAAGGACTCTAACCGTCTGGCTCCAGCCTGTTCTTCCAAGTTTCCTGCATACTCTATGTTCTGCCAAACTTTCTGGCCTGCTGTTCCCTCAACTCCACCTTTTGTCTTTTGCCTCCATCCCCTGGCATAGGCTTTTCCCCAAACCTAGAAATCACCCCCAGCTTCCTTCAAGGCTCAGCTCAGACTCCACCTCCTACAGGGAGTTCTTCCCAGTCCCTTAGACTTTGATCTCTCCCAAGACAGCCTGTATGTGCCAGTAGTATGTAAGCTTCTGGAGGCCAAGAACTGCTTTTCATCTTACAATTGTATGGACACCCCAGCACCTTGCATAGTGCCTGGTGCTTATGCAGATAAGATGGAGGATTTGTGATTGAGCACTGTGGAGATGCCTGCTCCCAAATATGGAGCAAACCATATCTGATCCTGGATGAAGCATGGGAAATGGGAGGGGAAGCACAAGAGTGGAGAAGGGCAGATGTTGCTGTGAATTTCAAAAAAGGCAGGAGAGCAGAATCGAAATATTACATAGGCCAGTGAGCTCGACTTTGATTCCTGGGAAAATTCTAGGAAGGACCACGGAAAGAGCTTGTTGGAGCAGTGATGACAAGAGCCAACCTGGCTTCTTTAAGCACAGGTCACACTAGCCTGGCCTCATTTCCCTTCATGGCAGGACTACTAAGCCAGCAGACGTTGTGGATGTAGTGTGCCTAGATTTTAGCAAAGATTTTGATTATGTATTTGAACTAATTTTCATAGAGAAGGTGGGGAGACAGGACTTAGATAATAATTCATTTAAATAGAGTCAGTGGTTAGATAGCCAGACACAAAGCATAATGGTGCAGAGGGTAGTGCCCCAGGAAGGTGGCCTTGGTCCTATGCTATTAAACATTTTCATCAATGATTTTGTCTAAGGTGAAGATTGTGTGCTCATCCCATTTACAGATCAAACAAATCTGGGAGGGAGTTAAGGACTACTACCACAATGGAAGACAGAGTCAGGATCCGACCATATCATGGTGGGCTGGAGCATTGGGCTGAATCCAACAAGATGAAATTTAATAGGAATCAAAGTGAAGTCTGGCACTTGAGTACAAAAATATCGGCTCGTCCAACAGAAGATGGGGGAAGCATCTTTAAAAAAGATCTAAGGGTTTCAGTGGACTGCAAACTCCATTAGAGTCCGTAAAGTGATGTGGTAGCCAGAAAAGCTAAGGGAATCTGGGGCCACAGTAAGAGGGGCAGAACTCCCAGGAATAGGGAGGTGATAATCCCATTGATCTCTGCTTTCATCAGACCTCTTCTGAAATAGTGTTCAGTTTTGGACACCAGTGTTTAGGAGGGACATTGATAATCCAGAGAGTGTTGGGAAGAGGGCAACCAGAATATTGAAAGGCCTTGAGTTTGTGATATGCCGATAGGGTGAAGGACATGGCATGGAGCAAAGAAGACAAGGGGGTTGAGGATGGTTGGGTGTGAGTCCTGGAAGGGCCTCCATGTGCAAGATGGAGACTCATTCTGTTTGGTCCCAGAGGGGAGAACCAGGTGCAGCCAATAGGTGCCAGCTGAAAAGAGGCTAATTTAGCCTTGATGTTAATCAAAATTTCATAAGTGTTGCTTGAATAAGACTGGATTGCTTCTCTTCTACAGCTCACACATCCAGCAGATGCTAAATCCCATAACAAAAATAATGTTGACAAGACAGTTTGTGTTTCTTTTTCTAAAGAATGGAAAAGTCACTTGCCGGCTATTGAGAAGATGAATTTTAATTTGGGAGCAGGGACATCAAAGCAATCCTTTCTATTGTCAGCATCCTGGGGGGTTGTTCTAGGAATCAGCTGGCCTAGAACTGATGGGTTATGGAGTCTGAAAAATAGGGAAGGGTCTGTTTCTAGCTTGATCATTCCTACTGACCCTTCTTGCTCTGTGGAGGACCTGATCATGGAGCCTGTGTCCTTTATTATAGAGTCATTGAATCTTAACAATAGGATAGGACCTTAGAGGCCATCCAGGGTGACTTGCATCTGAGCTGAAAGGAAACTTACAGATCTCTGCAGGCAAGTGCCATATTTTCACCTTTCTTTGCATTTTTCTTTGTATCCCCAGCACGTACCTTAGGGCCTGGAACATACTTAATAAATAAATGCTTGTTGAGCAACTGACAACATCTCATCTTTTCTAAGGCATCTCTTGGCTAATGTTTGAAACAGCTCATTCAATGACACTTCTACGGCACAGCGTCTGTGGTCCATGTCATGACTCACAGATCTAGACAGTGAAGGGAGTTTAGAGACCATAAGTCTAGCCCTCTCTTTTTACAGAGACCCAGAGAAGGTTAGGTGACCTGTTCAGGGTCACACAGCTGGTCAGTGTTTGGGGCAGGATTTGAAGCCAGGCCCCCCTCTCTCCATATCTATCTACTCTGCTGGACTCTTATCTTGGTGGCCTAAATTTGTCATGTGTGTGGGAAAGCATCAATTCTATAATTCACTTAGAAGACCTTCCCTGTTCCCCAATTGGAGGACTCTTATGGGTTCTTGGAAGTGTCCTCTGCCTCTTGGGTCCTTGGGTGCAATTCTGTTCTGGTCACTCCCTTTCTCTGCTGGGGCTCTTGACCTCATGACACTGACCCTTCCATAGATGCACATGAGCATAGCCATAACTCATACCTTTTTAACCTTGGGGGCCCAATATGTTGATCATAGAGCTACAACCAGTAATTGGTGTCCCCAGAGTAGGACAAAATATTCCTGATGGAAATGGCACAAAACACACCATGAGACCCCTCAGGGGGTAGATGTAGATGGTGAGGAACAGGGAGGAGCTCCCTGGGGAAGTGAGAAGAGCCCCATCAAGCAGCTTCCTATGTTCACAGATGCTGCTCAGGGACTATGAAAGCTTTTGGCTGTCTTCTGAATGAAGGC
This sequence comes from Pseudochirops corinnae, assembly GCA_028646515.1. Lineage (NCBI taxonomy): Eukaryota > Metazoa > Chordata > Mammalia > Diprotodontia > Pseudocheiridae > Pseudochirops > Pseudochirops corinnae. Next base: position 193,635,794 of record CM053591.1, read on the forward strand.
GCCCTGGGCTTCCTACCCTAGTTATCACTATAATCAATGGCCTTTTCCAACATCTCTCCACCAATGTTTGAAGTCATGCAATATGTCTGTAACAGAGCCAGGGATATGGAAGCCAGCTCACCATTTCTATCCCACTGTGACCAGAAAGTCTCCCAGAGGAGAGCCCCACTGGATGGTGGGCACTAGTCCTTCAATATGGTGCATTTGGTGAGTGTAATCATTTCTCACTGAGCGTTTCCCATCTTCCTTACCTCTCAGAGGCTCGCAGGCTCCCACTGCCAAACAAGTTGCGAATGGAACGAGATGCTGGGAGTTTAGCATCCCGAGAGTAGAACACCATGCAGAAGTCTTTGGTGATCACAGCAGGCTGGGTACAATTCTCCATCTGAAACATAGCAGGGAAACTCAGAGAAAGACCGAGAGAGACCCAGTGAGGGCCATCTGAGGAGTGGATGGCTGCCAGTCACCACAGACTGGACAATGATGGCCTCTGCCTCAATGTCATGTGCTCTCAACGGGCACACTGCATCACATCTTCACTCACAGATTGGGGGGGAAGGTACCCCAGTCCCTTCAGGTCTTTGGCCTCTCTTATCACAGGGGATCTTTGATTGTCTCAACAATCCATTTCAATCATCTTGTAAGTGGAGCGTCCCAGAAATGAGCAATGCTTTTCAAAAATGATGCTCCATGAGCATCCTTTCCTCTGGATCTCACTATGGAGGCTTCTTATGCCTTCCTTCATGTGTCTGCCTGAACACAGGGCACTGAGATGGGCCTCAGTGCAGCTCACCTTCAGGCTGATAAATGGATCAGAGCTGGGGATAGTTATTCCTGGAATGACTGAATTTAGCACATGCATAATGGATGGCAGATTGCTTTCTTATTGACCTAATTTTTAGAATAACCAAATTCCAAAGTTGATGTGATCTTAGAAATTATATAAGAGAGAGAAGGTATTGCATTGCTGTGAAAAGAGACTGGGCTTGGAATCCCATCTCTGATGCCTACCTACTAGCTAGATTTTTCTGGGCAAGTCACTTAAATGCCCTGGGCCTCAGTTTCTCCACCTGTAAAATGTGGATAGGCATATGTCTAGAACTATCTCATAGGATTGTTTAAAGGATCATATGAGATAAGATTCATAAAGCATTTTATAAACCTTAAAGGGTCTTGTAAATGCCCAGCTATTGTGATCTAATCCAACTCTTCTTTCTGAAGAAACAAGGCTAGAGGGGCCGATGGCTTTGTCCAGTGTCACCTGCATAGGTAATTAGTGGCAGAGTGCGGGTTTCTAACCAGAGTTCCCAAGACAAGTCTCCTGCACACTCTATTGTGCTACATCTTGGATTATATTCTTCCTAAATGTTGTAGGATCTACACTGTGATTTTACCTTTAATTGAAAGTCATGTGATGTGAAATATGAACACTTCATCTCTTCTTTATCAACCTTTCTAGCGGTTGTCAAGGCTCATGGGCATTGCTCCACCTACATTCACAAATCCCTGTGACTCATTTACCCACCCCCTTCCTCTGCTGGGCTAGCTTTCCCAAGTGCAGACAGAGAGGGTGCTGGATCTGGAGTCACTGGTTGGGATTTGAGATCTTGATTTTTATTTCTACTTTCTGACACTTCCTGAGGTTCCCTGTGATCTAAACCTCATGGGGTGGTTGGGAGATCAGAGGTAACCAACACCAAGCATTTGGGTCCCAGGGCTGCCTCCATTGGGCTATTGATGGACTTTGGGGTGTTGCTCTGGGAAGAGGTCAAGTTCCTTGCCTCAATATAAGCAGATAGTGTCATGTAGATCTTCTCGCGGTAAGGAGTGACCCGATTCAGCAGGAGGGAGTTGTGCATGGAGCTGTCCCAAGCAGCTTCAAACTGGTAGAAGGTCCTGAAAAGAAGGAAAGATAGGTAAAAAAAAAAAAAAAACCCACATGGGTAAAAACCCAGGCACAGCCAGAGGCAGGGGCCAAACATGCACACAAACACGTGGACATACACATGTGTGACTGGCAGATGTAGCTGCCCCAGAGTGTTGAGACAATGAAGCCTTACAGAAGGAGGGGAAGAAGCCAGGCTCCCATGTGACCCCTTGCCAGGAGGCTTGGGGATGGGGCAAAAGGTGAACAAAAAGGAGCTGTGGAGGGTTGGAATATTTGAGGACTTGGTACCTTGGACAGAGATGGAAACACTCTGAATGAGATGGAGGGAGATATGAAGTGTCAAAGAGGGGAAAGAGGGAAGGCATAAGGTTAAACAGAAAGGGGCCCAACCTCCTCACTGTATTACAGCCTGAGGAGGGGAAGTAACTGGCCCTAATGTCCACGGAGGGTCATGGCAGCAGAGCTGGGATTTGGACTTCAACTCTAAGACCCCAAATCCAGCACTAGCTCCCTCGTGCCCTGATTTATCTGCCAACAATGGGGCAGTGGGGAAAGGAAAAGGAGAGAGAGAGAGAGAGAGAGAGAGAGAGAGAGAGAGAGAGAGAGAGTCCAAGATAGAGAAAAGAAAGACTGAGAATGAGGACAGAGAAGGGAGAATGGGCCAAAGGAAGTTGTGAAGGGCAGGCAGATAGGGAAAGATAGATAGGGACAGAGAGGTAGAGACAGAGATAGAGAGGTAGAGAAGAAACAGAAACTAAGAGTGACAGAGAAGATGATAGACAGAGAGTGACAGGGAAACACAGAGATGAAAGAGTGACAGAAAGACACAGAGACAGAGAGTGACAGAAAGAGCTGAGAGACAGAGAGATCAGGAAGATGAGTAAAGCCTCAGAGAGCTGCCCAGGCATGGGGAACAGTAGCACCTTTTGCCCCTCTGATTGAAATCAAATGACTTTGTAGCAGCAACACTCCAGGGTGCCATTTCTGCAGTCAAACACAAAGCATCAAACAACCACCTTCTTTCCAGGGACTGGAAGAACTCTGAGCTGTGGGAGGATGTTCAGAATGGAAACCAGGAGGGAGATCCCATTCCCACCTCTTGGGTACCTCAGCCCTCTTTTTGGTTTTCCTTTCAATGGGAATCCCAGCCCTGCAAAGGTCAGAATCCACCTTTTGGGATTTGAGAATAAGATGGCTCCAAGAGGGAAGATGCCCAGGAGCTGCCTTCCAGAAATCAGGGGGAAGGCTCATTTCTGATGAAGGTGGAGCTGGGGCAATGGGAAAGCCCTGGGTTTACAGCTAATGGGCCGGGTTTGAATCCCAGCTCTTCTGCATTAGAGTGCTAGAATATTGGGGGGGGGTCCTCTCCCTTCTCTGAGCCTCTGTTTCCTTCTCTGTCAAATGAGAGGCTTGGCTTCAACCTGCCCTTCCATTTCTAGGTGGTGCCAGTCCTATGAGGTGCTCCAGGTTCCCATTTTTAAAGTCTAAAGGGATCACAGGGTTTTGTACATTCTCCTCTTTGCACATTCTTTCTTTCTCTCTCTCTGACCAAGGTGAGTAATGACTCAACCCATTCTTGAGAGGATCACTTTGTCTTTTGCAATCCTTTCTATCAGACTGAAGAGGAGGTACGGTCTAGGGGAAAGTCAGCCTCAGAGCCAAGGAGATGTGAGTTCCAATCCAGCCTCAGACATATACTGGTTGTATGATCCTGGACCTATCATTTCACCTTCTTGGTACCTGTATAAGATTCCAGGCTGCAGAGGAGGGGCTGATCTGTGTTAGCTGAAGGAGCTGTCTACATTAATGAAATCACAGGTCCAGCATCCTTCTTTTCCTTAGCTTCGCCCTTGCTAGATTGAGAGCTTCCTGAAGGCAGGGGCTCTACCATTTCTGTATTTGTCTCCTCATCACTTAGCACAATGCCTGGCACATAATAGGTGTTTAATAAATGCTTGTTGATTGACTGATTGATGTTCAAACCCTAGGAGGTGAATCCTTGGATCTAGGCATATATTCCTGGTAAAAACTTTGGTTTGTTTTCTTTCTTTTAAGACAAGGGACCTGGAGTCACTGAGCCATCAACATTGTCCAGGAGCATTGAAGACTCTCATATCTGCATTTTCTTAGAGTTACAGTATCACCAATGTCAGAGATGGGAGGGACTTTGGGCATCATTTAGTCTAATGGTTTCAATAAATACTGCCCTCTGATGGTTAATCCAGGCTATAGGATTAAGACTTTGGAAGGTTCCCCATTCTTTTGGAGGGAGCAACATTCTGGGCATAGTATTTTCTGAATTATAGGTTGCATCCCTAAAGCTGGAAGGTTGTTCCCCACTCTCACCCTGAGGTCATAATCACATTGTACCCCATCATTCCCAAATAGCATGGTTTCCAAATTCTTGGCCCATTCTGGAGCTTTAGGGGAGTCATCCATTTTTAGTCTTATGCACATGCCTCAGTTCAAGATGTCTAGGATTTGTCTTCAAAAATTCTTGAGGTTCTCCTATCAGAGTCCTCAAGCTTTCTCATGGTTTCCATCTGATTATCCTCCAGAAGACATGGTTCAAAGACACTTTAACACCAACATTCCATCACTAACAACAAAAAAGTTAAGCCCAGCCAAAACCTCTTTAGGAAGAACAGGCAGTGCCGGCAAGAGTTCATTGACTCAGCCTCCTCTAGTTTCCAAGGACAGATCTCACCAGTTCTTTGTAAAGTGAGTTTGGGAGGGCATGTAGGCACAGACAGCTAGATCATTGGCCTATTCTAGATGCCACAGTTGAATGACAGGAGGTCTGGGGTCTCAAACAAGTCAGGGACATGGAACTACAAAGAAAAACCAAGATGGGGACCACAGTCAAACACGAATCACTTTAAGGGCGATGGATAGTTTCAAAGGAAAGGTTATAAGGAAAGTGGGATTCAAAGAAAACGAGTAGATAGATCAGGAAAAAAATTAAAAAACAGAAAAAATTTAAAAAAAGAAGGGTACGGACCAAGCAAGTGCGGAAGAGAAAAGTGAGGTTATACCTAGTGTCATTTCCGAATGAAATGCTATAGGTGGGAGGCAGCCCGGGACACATACATGGACACACACAGAAGAAATTAAAATGTCAGAAAACACTGTCCAAATGGTGTCCAGTGAGAAGCTAACTCCAAAAGTCACCACGTGTGTACCTGACAAAATGTGAGCCGTGTCCAGTAACGGGTTTTAGTGTGGCCAGAAATGTGGAAGAATGTTCATCAACAAGCGGCCAGATATGGCCAATTATGCAAAGGACAAATATCTTCATCCTGTTTCCCAAAGCCCCAAACCTGGACAGACCATTTGCATCCCATATCAAGGCAGCTGGAGGAGGAAAGAGCTAAGGGAACTTGGGTTCGTGTTCATGGAGTTGGGGGTATAGTCCCAGGACTACCCAGAGCCTTAGCCTAAGCCCCTCTGGACTACCCCACTCCCTTCATTCCCATGCTAAGAGAGGTGTACATTCTCTGGAGGGCCAGGATGAGATCTTGGGGAGCTTGGGATAAAAGCGACTCCAAGACAGGAAGAGGTTCAGGAGCTGATTCCCATAACCACCACCAGCAGCAGCACAGAAAAAGACTTCATTTCCAAGAAAGGCATATAAACACCAATGCTCATAATCAATATCAAAAACATGGACAGTCAGAGAGGCCTAAGAGCCCAAGGGCTAAGGACCTTCTGTGGTGAAGAAATCACAAAACAGTCAATTCAAGAAGACAGGAGAGAAAAGTAGGCTTATTCACAAGACAGAGAACAAAATGCCTGACCTGGAAGTGATCTTGTGACCACCCAGACCAAACCAAGCCTCAGTGAGGATCCTCTAGTAAGTCATCACCCAGTGTTTGCTTGAAGACTTCCAAGGAGTGGCACCTCGCTACCTCCCCACATAGCCCATTTCACCTTGCATTAGGAAGCTTCTCCTGCTGAACCTGGCTCTCTGTTGCTTCTGTCCTAGTTATGTCCTCTGGTGCCAACGGCCCTCCCCAAACCAGAAGACAAACATCACATTCCAAGTTAAACATCCTGTTCTCCTTCCACCCACCCTGGTCAGGCAGGCTTTCCAATCCACCTTCCTCTACACATAATCTGACTTGTCAATGTTCAGCGTAAAAAACCAACCAAACCAATGTTTTGGCTGTGGTCTAGGCAGGTCAGAGAAGGGGGGAATGACCATATTCTTCTATATACATTGCCTCCCTTAATGAAGCCTAGGACAGGATTTGTTTCATGGCTTACTGGTTTGGGTCTCCGTATCTCAGGGCATTCCTATCCCTAGCAAGGCCCCCTTCTCTAGGACCGTCCAAAGAGAGTTGCGTTTTTTGCAGGACCTCCAAGGCAGCTAGTTGGTCTGACTCTTCCTAAGGTGTCTGACTTTCAGATTTCAGCCAGAGACCAGAGGATTCTAATCCCTCTTTACCTCTCACCAAGATGGTCAGGGATTCCTGGCGGCAGATATTCCCATTTTGTTTGTTTTATTTTTTGTTTTTGTTCCTAAATCCCTGGGCTATCACTCGGTTCTGGATGCCTGGCCTTCAAAGACACTTTGACTACAAATACTTGGAGTCTTGCGGCCAAACCTGTCTGCTTCTCTACCTGCAGTATGGCAGTATTAATTGGCTTCCCCATCCTCAACTCACCCAAATATCTATCTCCCTCCAAACTCATCAAACCTTACTTTCTTCCACTCTCCTGACCTCACCTCACTGATGAAAGGGGGCTTCCACTGTTCCTTGACCAGTGAAACAATGGATTTTTACTAAACCACAATTCTGAGTCAAGGAGACAGAAACATGGGAATATTCCATTTTCAGGGTTGTTTAAAAAGAAGAAAATGGAAGAGCCACGCTTGTGCTCAGTGGGCTCGTGTTGATTTAAAACCTGCCAAGCCCCAGGTTCAGGAATTTGAATTTGAAGGAAGTACCCATTACTTTGAGCCAACCAACCACTGGTCATCACTGGGCACGCTTCCTACCCATTCCTTTGCAGGTGCTCATAATTTTTCTCATCCAAAGCTTTGCTCTGGCAGAAGACGGTGCTGGTGATCAAAGGTGACTAGACACTGCTGATCTAACTGACCTTGGTCTCATCGAATGATGGGGAGTCAAGAACCAAGGTGAGGTTTTGCTTTTTGGAGATGCTGTTTGCCTACCACATTTCTTTCATCATTCTCCCTCATTACTGTGTGTTCAAGGTTTACATACAATATTTTAACAAGATATTTAAGAGATCTGCCTTAAGTCCATTTTGTTACTTCCCCAAATATGAGCAAATGGGAACCAGAAATGACCTTGGGATTTCATTAATACCCAATCTACTTTGTGTATATGGCATCATTAGAGGAAGGGGTTCATTCAGTGTGATGACTGGACTGAGCAACTGTGAGGACTCTGTGGAATATGCCCTGAAACTACTACGTTAAGGTGTCTTTCTGTCTTTCTCCATCTCCTTTAAGACCAGAAGCAGCAGGAACCCTACCAAAAGAATAGAATGAAGGGTAGAACAAGGGGGAAAAATCCACAAAGACAAACCCAAAATACATGTGAGTCAAACATTGGCTAATTGTAGTCAACTGAGTGAAAATGGGTCCAGCAATCAAAGAGATTCTGGCATCCTGAGCCGAATGAAATACATTGTTTTGTGTGATGTAACAGGAAATGTGTCAGATTTGGCATTGGGAGAACTGGATTCAAATCCTGCTTCTGACATTCACTAGTTATGTGACCTTGGGCAAGTGACTCCCTCTCTGTAAGCCCCCATTTCCTCAGCTGTAAAATGGGGGTGTGCATTACCCTCACTCACTACCTATCTTGTAGAGTTGTATCAAAAGTGTTTCTAAAATTCTAAAGTGCTACTGAGTCAGAAAGAGTAAGATATAGGATGAGAGCCCAGACACTCTGACCATAGATCTAGAGACTCTCCACAGTGTCCTCAAAATTGAGCCATGGAAAGCGAGTCAGTTAAGGATGTAAAGCTTGACTTGGGTAGCCCTCAACTCTGTTTTCTATATTACAGGCTCACAGAAGAGAACCTGGAGACCTAGTCTAACTGAATCACTTTACAGGCTTAGAGATTTGAAATGGCTGGATTCAAACTACACAACAAATCAGAGGCAGAACTCACTCCTGAATCCAGGCCTCCTCATTCCTTATTTGCAGCTCTCTTTTCTTGAGCCAGAAGTGCAGCCCAAACCTAGAAGCCCACCCTGCATTCCTCTAACTGGAGACAGAAGCTGATCTATTAAACACTTTCATGATAAAATATCAGTGTCTTTTAAATGAGTTCCCATTTACTAGGAGAATGTAAGGCCCTTTGAGGGCAGGGACTGTTTTTATTTCCTTTGTTTACCCAGTGCCTAACACAAAGTAAGCTTGGTACACAGTCGGAAGCTGGATTGAATATTTTTTCATGAATACACTGGCCCTCAACTCATTGTTCACTCTGCGAACCATGCTCCAGTAACAATGTCAGGGAAACAGGGCAATCCAGGTGGCATTTTCCTATTCTCTAGACAACTCAATGGAGCAAATCAAGATTGTAAGTGCACCAAACCAATGATACATTCACAACCTCCACAAATAGATTTGCCAAGTTTCTGAGTAGGTATCCTTTGACCTCAGAGCTACATCAGAGCTACATGAGGCCATTGGTATGAACAAAGAGGACTCTTAACATTTAACAGCAGATCTAGCACTTAGATACCAAAAAGCACACTGAAGAGCTGAAAAGGAGGAATAGAAAAGTGTTGGCCTCCCATCCTGAATCTTGGCTATGAGATCAGCACAATCCAGAAAAGTCCTGTCCCTAGTGGTGTCTTTCTTGAGCCTTTCTCATTGCAGGGGATAGAGCACTGGGCTTGGAATCTGAAAGACTTGGGTCCAAACCCCAGCTTTGCCACTTTCTGTCTTGGGCACATCACCCAACCTCTTGGGGCCTCAGTTGCTTCTTTGGTAAACTGAGGGAATTGGACCAGTTGACCTCCAGAGCCCTTTTCAGCTCTAAAACTATGATGTTAAGTCATAGGCGTTCTTTGCATCCAATTAACAAACCCAAGCCTTCTACCAAGAAGTTCTCTCTTTATCCTACATGATGTAATACGGGGTATTGTCTAGTTAGGGAAAGGCTTCAGGTCATGACTGCCCTGGTTGCCAGTGTCTGACTATAAAGTGGCTCATTGGAGGATGGGAAACCTAGACCTTTGGTGAGGTCACGTGGCCTGGAGCTGCTGGTGATGGAGACAGCTCGGTGCTGCCATTCTAGAAACATTCATAGGCCTGGTTTGGGTGACAGAAATAGGATCCACCCTTGCCACACTAGCCAAAATGAGGAACCTGTCAGGATTGTGAGACCAGCAGGCACTTCATCACTCCAGGACAAGTGGCTGGCTACTTAGGGGAGCTTCCTTCCATGCACTGGATCTTCTGACCAACAGAAAGGAAGACTCCCTGAGCAACCTCCGAGAGTGGGCTGATCAAGTCCCAACCTGCACCTCAGGAGGCACATTTTCTTGGCTGACTGTGAACCAGAAAAGGCAGCCTGGAGAGATGATCAGAGCTCTGGTCCACCAGCTGGAAGAATCAGTTCAAGCTTGACTACGCACACGTACTAGCTTGTGTGATGAGGACAATTTGCTTCTTTCTAGCTCTCAGGTTCCTCATTTGTAAAATGAGATGGCCTCAAGGCTGTTTGTGTTAATATTGGCACTTGCCTTCTCTGCCTTAGGAGGTCATCAGGGAGTTTTCGTTCCTACACCAGGGAGTGGTTGTATCCCTGGTACCAGGCAAAGTCGGCGCTTAACAGATGCTTATTGATTGATTGATAAGACTTCGAATCCCTCTGTATAAAGGATCTCACAAGAACCCCATATGAGGGAGGTACTGTGGAGATTATTATACCCATTTTACAGATGAGGAAGTGAGCCCTGAGAGATCATGACTTGCCCAAGGCTACCCCACTCATAAGCATCAGAGGTCACATTTGAGTTTGGACCTGTGTCCACCCCAAGGGTAGGTTCTTTCTAGTCTCCACCAGTGGTGAGGACCACTGGGATTTCACTCCCCTAGCAATGCACTTCTGAGCTCCAATTTTGCCCTTTGTTTGGGGTGTTCCCAAAGTCTTAATGTAATTTAGGCTTAAAATGGGACTGGAGCTTTGGGAACCCCCTACATTTAGAGCCAGGAAAGAACAGTGGGTTCATCTGATCCAATCCCTCTCACTTTTACAAATGAGGAAATGGACACTCAACCTGTGTAAGGCAAGAGCATTGGGGACAGCAGAGCAGAGCCCTGGTTCTGGAAACAGAGGACCTGGGTTCGAATCCCACCCTTGATCTTAGCTAACTGCTTGTGTCACCTGGATGAATCTCTTAGTTTCTTCACCAGGAAAAGCAGGGGCTTGGCCTTTGGGATCCTGAGATGTTTCTGATCACAAGTCCCCTGTTGAGTTGCTAAGCCTGGCTTTGCACCTGGGGGCCCTGGACTCCAAGGCCAGCCCTCCTCCACTGCACTCTAGGCAAATGTAGAAAACAAGAATGGTAATCAGAATTCACAGTGCTACATCCACAGCCCTCTGAGGCAGAGGGGCAGAGCCTGACCCTGGGACTCTTCCTGCCTCTGCCTTCTCCTGGCTGAGTGACCCTGGATAAGTCACTTCTCGGTTCCTTGGTAGAGGGCATTTTTATACACATTCTACAGATGAAATCCCATCTGATCAAAAGCACTTTCCTTATAGCCACCCTCTGAGGTCAGTAGCACAAGACTGACTGTTCCCTTTTCCAGATGAGGGCTGGTTTACAAGAAATGAGCTGAGGTCACTGAGCGGTGGATTAGAATGTAAGGTCCTTGAGGGCAGGATTGTCTTAGCCTTTTTTTGCATGCCCAGCATCTGGCATGGAAGAAGCGCTCAATTAATGCTTGCTGATTGATTGACCAACTGACTGTAGCAACTTGTCTGTATGGAGCCAGCAAAGGCCAGAATAACGTTTGTCTATGACATCCCCCCTTTGACCCACTGTCTTCCCTGTGTTAACAGCAGCCTCAATCAACATGGGCCCTCAGGAAAGGCTTGGATGCTTGGAAAGCCAAAACGAGGAAAGAGGACGTCATTCTCTCTGCAGTGATGACCAGTGGCCACCATGCTGGTCCTGTCCCTTGGTCCCTGAGGGCTCAGCTTCTCCCTAAACCTCCTCTTAAGTCACTAAGCAGACAGAAGGAGCTGGGAGCAAACACCAGGGGCAAGGTACCCAAGGGCAGTCTCTCCACAGGAAAGGAAGAGGATGAAGCTGGAAAGTTTCTCTCAGTGGAATATAAGCCGCCTGAGGGCAAGACATGGGCCCAGCACATTGAAATGTTTAATCAGTGATTATTGACTTAAGGTCCATTCTGTGTCTCTCAGAAGGCAGGGGCTGATACATTTGTGTCTCCAGCATCTTGAACACACAAAAGTTTCATATATGTTTGTTGGACTGAGTTGCATTGCCTTGTATTACGGGTGGGCCAAAGTGTGGTCTGGGGAGTCAGAGGATCTGAGTTCAAATTTTGACTCCATCACTAACTACCTGGGTGACCTTGGCTCTGTGTCTGATGGGTGATCCTAAGAATGCTCTGAGTCTCAGCTCTCTCCAATTTAAACATTTTTTCCCTTTAATTTAAATTGACCAGGTTGAATTGTAATTTTTTGTGATTATTAGTTCCATCTAAGTTAGCTTTAATTGCTACTGTTTTCGTGGGATGAAATCCAGATTTGGAAGAGATCTTAGAGCAGTCTTAGAAGTCGTCTTGTGAGGTAGCTGGTGGCATCATAGTGCTTGGAGCCCTGGGGCTGGAGTCAGGAAGACCTGAGTTCAGACGTGTCCTCAGACACTTATTACCTGTGTGACCCTGGGCAAGTCACTTACCTGCCTTAGTTTCCTCTATTAAAATTGGGATAATAACAACACCTCCCTCGCAGGGTTGTTGTGAGGATCAAATGAGATGGCATTTATAAGTGCTTAGCACAGTGCCTAGAAGCCAGCAGGTGCCTAATAAATGCCTATTCTTTTCCTCTCTTCCCCATCCCTTCATTTGATCCCCAGAATAACCCTGTGGGACCAGTGGTATTATAATGATCAATATCATTATTGCCATTTTATTGACAAGGAAAGTAGAGCTGAGAGAAATAAAGGGAGCTTGTGTCTGAGGCAAGATTTGAACTGAGTACTTAGGTCTCTATCAATATCCCTATTAAGAGAGAGAGAGAGACAGAGGGGGGGAGAGAGAGAGAGAGAGACAGAGAGAGAGAGACAGAGAGACAGAGAGACAGAGAGAGAGACAGAGAGAGAGAAAGAGACAGAGAGAGACAGAGAGAGACAGAGAGAGACAGAGAGAGACAGAGAGAGAAAGACAGAGAGAGACAGAGAGAGACAGAGAGAGTGTGTGTGTGTGTGGCATCCAGAAGCCATAAGACGAAGGCTCAAAAAGATCTTAAATCTGCTCTTATGATGATGGAAGATCATGGAAATGGTATCGGACAATATCCCCCAATATATCATTAGTGGATTCCGGGAGAGGGAGAAGGATGTGGATGGAGTCTCAGTTCTTTTGATCCCTTTGCAGAGCAGACTTCCTGCAGCCAATCATTAAGGCTTTCTGGCTCCATGCCCCGTGCTACCTTCTGACTGTCCTCCAAGCTTGGAATGCTTCCTCTCCCCTCCTCACCTCTTAGAATCTTTGGCCTTCTTCAAGACTCATCTCACCCCCACCTCCTGCCTGGCCCCCTTCCCCTCCCATGACTCTGAATACTTTCCCGTCTAAGATCATAGCTTTGCATGGATTTTGTACACACTAGTATGTTAAGTTCATGCTGTTTCCATCATTAGAATATAAGCTCTTTGAGGTTAGAGACTAATTTCATCTTTTTCTTTGTGTCTCTGGAACTTGCAGGGACTGGACATAGCATGCCTGTGATTGTTGATTTTGTCTTTGAGTTCCCTAGGATACAGCAAGTGCTTAATAAATGCTAGTTGAGGATTTGTAGAAGCAGCAAAGCATAGAATTTGAATGATGCCCCTTTGGTGGTTGTGGGGGGGGGGGGGGGAGAATGCACCAGAATGAATTTTGCTGGTTTGTTTTTTCTATTGTGCATTACTTCCTACTTCCGTACTCATGGAAGGGCTGTTCTGGGATGCTCTCCCTTTGCTAATGGAATGCCTAGGTTCTTTCCAAACATAGCTCATGCCCCCCCCCCCCCGTCCTGAACAAGACCCTTCCTCTTTGCCCCTCTCTTCTCACCCCTAGGTAGCAACACTCTCTTTCTCTTGAAATAACTTTGCCCAGACACGTCTTTCCCTTAGGATCATGTAAGAACCTGAGAGAGGAGGCTGCCTGATTTTTGTCTTGCATCCCCCTCCAGCACCTAGTACATAGTAAAGTGCTTTAAAATGCTGTTGAATTGAATGGACTTATCATTACTGTCCCTGAGGCCAGTTCAGGGGCTTTGTATCATGAGGAAGCAGAGTCAGTCTGGTGGGTGCTAGAAGAGAGCCAGGCAGATGGTGCGAGTGCTCAGTCTTCCTCCTGCAGCCTCTAGTCATAGCAAGCAATGGGAGCCTTTTTCTCATCTTAGGTAAACTGAGGTATCAGGTGGATTAATTTTCCAGAAAATCTTCTCTGGAAGGGACCTTCAAAGCCATCAGTTTGTGCCCCCTCATTTTACAGATGAGGAAAAAGTCACAGAGGAGTTCAAAGGCTTTCCCAGGAACATACAACTAGAAAGTATCTGAGGTGGGATCCCAACCCAGATCCTCCTGATTTTAAGTTCACTGTTCTATCCATTAGTTCAAGCAGCCTCTTTTGGTTTTCTATTAGGAATAAGAAACCAATTGTCCTTTGCTTTCACCCTTTGTTTTCTCCTAGTTATCATCATTGTGGTTAATTAAGGAATATTTCTGAGAATCATTTTCTGCAAACCTCTACAAGGCACCCACTGAGACCCAGGAGCAGCATTTACATGGGCCTCGATGTCATAGAATGTGGAGAGGAGGAAAACAAGGAGAACAGGACGATTCTTACATCACCAAGATCAGATCAATGGACCTGGAGCTCGAGTCTTTCCACCCTTAAAGAAAGATTCCCTGAAGGAGGGGAATGAAGTGAACTGTCTCCCTTTCTAATCCCTTAGATGGATGATTCCATTTTGTCAGTTCTGGGGATTGTTCTACTTCCAGAGAAACAATTGCAGTTTGGAGAAGACCTGTAAACTCACTTCTCCTCTCCTCCCTTTCTCTATCACTTCAGTGGCTTATGGGCCCAACTGAACTGGTGGCCAAGAGAAGAAAGGCCTTCCTTTGGGTGTTCTAGGCCTCACAAAATGAGGGTCTTTTTAGGGTCCTGACTGGAGCTTTCATGATTCTCTGTCTGCTGCCCAACCTATCAAGAGAATTCTTTGTATCTCAAACAAATTATTTTTCTCTCCAACATCAATCATGAAATTGAGGTGAAACTTGTATTGCACAAAGGCAGTTCCTTCTCTTTCCCTAATAGAAACTACAGGACTGTGTGAGGGATGGGCACAGTTTGGGCACCATCTATCTGGGGCTGAAGTTTGCCACCTTTTGTGAAGCACATTCCTGCGCAGCGTGCTCCCTCTCTCCTGGGCCAATGGTGGGACCAGGTTATGGGGTTCTAAAGGGGCAGCATTGGGAGATCCTGAATAGGGGTGGAAAGGCCAACAAAACTTGGCACTAGCCCTGCTACACCGGCTCTGGTTCCCCCCTCTGCCCCCTAGAAATACCACCATTGCACAAATCTTCTGCTTGCCTCATGGCTCCAACAGAGAACTCCTTTGGGTCTGACCTCTAACAACTTCAAGCAGTTTGTAATTGATGAGAAGGAAGCCTCCTTTCCCCTGTCTAGGGTCTTCACCAGTCATTCCTTGGCTTCTCTTTGCCCTCTCTTTCTCCCACCTATCCTAGCCAGTTCAAACTGCTCCTTTCCTCTCTCCACTCTCCACAAAGTATGGGTGCCATGGGCTAGATTTGCATCTCTTGGACAAAGTGGCCCGCCCGCTGCCTGGGTTCAGCTCCGCCCGTGCCAGCCTCATGCAGCCAGAGTCTCAGAGCGCTCCTTCCGGGGCCAAGGCAGGCGAGGAGGGCGAGTGCTTGGGATGGGGGAGGGGGGGGGGGCGTGTGGGGAGAGTGGGTCAGCGTGTCTCTGCAGGAATGAGAGCAGCAAAGTTGGGGTCGGAAGAAGGCAGGAAATCAGCCAAAAAGATAGGAGAAAAAAGAGAAATAGCTTAAAATAAATAAATAAAATGTGAAGAGAGAGGGGACAACGGAAAAACATAGATGACGAGGAGGGAGGGAGGGAGGCCAGTCTGTCGGGCGCGAAGGGCAGGAAAACTAACGAAATAACCCGGGAGGGAAGGGACTGGGGAGGAGGGATTGAGAAGGAGGGAGGGAGGAGGAGAGAGGAGAAAGGCAAGTGAGGAGAGAGGGCTTTAAATGAAAAACCGAGGGAAACAAAGAATACCTAGGCATGTCCGCATCAAGAAACTGCCTGCGGAAACACAAAACATTACATGGTTAGTGTGGGTTTAAATGGTCGGCGGCGGGACAAGCGGGGCGGCCGGAGTGGCGGTCGGGAAGGCACCCTGGAGACGAGGTGGCCCCCCAAGCCCAGGCCCATCCCAAGCTGGAGCGGAGCACAGCCGAGCCTCGGGCCCCTCAGCGAGGAGGCCATGGCAAGGGAAGGTGAGCAGAGCCTCCAGGGAATCTGGGCTGGCAGGAAGGAGCTATGCAGCAGAATACAAGCTGAGCAGCCCTAGTGGGGAGAAAAAGGCCTGCGACCTGCCAAGTCCCCAGGAGAAGGTGAACCCTGTTCTCCCTCCCTTACTTCCCCCTGGGGCAGCTGACCTCCCAGCTCAGCAAGAGTTTGGGGCTAGAATCATAAAACCTTGGGCTTGGAGAGAACCTTGGAGGTCAGGTCCAAACAGTATCTGAGCAGGATCGTCTGTATGATTTCCCCAACATGTGGCCCAGCCCTGGCTTGAGGGTCTGTGCTGCTGGGACAAGTTGCTCTCTACCGAGGCAGATCATCAACCACTGGACAGCTCTGGTTATTAGCAAGTTTGTGCTTGCATTGTGCTGAAATCCATCCCCGTAATTCAATTCTAGTCATAAGCTTGCTGCAGGCAAGGAAGGTGGATGCTGGAATTCTATTCATTACGGAGAAACAGAATCTTGTGATACCCTGGGCAATGACCAAACTGCGGTGGCATTGATCAGCTCCAAGGGATTTCATGATTGGCAAAGGAATGTGCCCCTCCTAAGACTTTCAAGGTCATGAAGGAGAAAGAGGTTAAGGGTCCATTCATCCTGGGCCCTGCCCTTTGGGATGAATATCAGATGATGTGCAGAAGCCCGGCTGTGAATTGAAGTCATTTGAAGAGAAGCAAGTGACTGGTTTCATTTAAGCCCTATAACTCAGCTGTCCTCCCTGCATCCTTGGTCTCATGGCTTCCACAAATGAGTCAGATATTGTGAAGACAATGAAGCCACAACCCAGCCTGGCACCAGACCAATGGTCTGAAGAAATTCTCTCCTTCACTCTCCCTTTTCTTTCTACAAAAGACAGTGTAGTTGCTGCCTCTGTTCTTTCTGACTTAATCACAGGATCATCGCCTGGGTTGGAAGGGATTGTAGAGGCTCTTAAAGTACAACACCCACATTTTATGGGTGAAGAAACTGAGTCACAGACAGGCTAAGTGATTTGCCCAGAGTCACACCACAAGTAAGTGTCTGAGGAGGTGTTTGAATCTCTGTCTTTCTGACTGCAAATGCGGAAAGGCAGAGTCCTATCCATTCTTCCTACAGTGCAGTGCTTGGCTTCGCAGAATATAACTGTGTATGCATGTATGTATATGTATGTATATATTACATATATAAAATGTGTGTGTTCATATATTTATATATGAATTCATATATATATATGAACATGCTTGTAGTGGGACTGAGCATATTTCAAAGTCCAGTTCAGCTGTGAGGACAGTTACATAGTTGTAGGTGACCTTGGTCCTTGAGAACATGAATAAATTTATTTCCCCATAGCCTGAGAGAGCCTTGAAGGTTGTCTAGACTAACTATTCCTGTCCCTCCTTCCCTGGTACTTCTCTGAATTCTACAAACAGCACTGAGTTACGGCTGAATGAATGTTTATTGGATTCGGTTTAATTGAATTAATAGCTTAGGATGTCATTCCCATGAGCTCTGCTTGTGAGGAGCTAGACCCAGAGCAGCAGTCTCAGGTTCCCAGTCTGGGTCTCCCCTCCCTCATGACCCTGCACTGCCTCCTACTATCCTTTCTGGTCACCTTGTCAGGAAATTGCAAGCAAGAACCCTTTTGATCACCAGACCTTTGTATGAGGGAAGATTCACAAAGAGAATCTGAGTCAGAGCGAATTTGGGCATCTTGACAAAGAAGTCAGAAAATGGAGAAAATACGGTTCTACAAATGGCTTTTCTGTTTGGTGTCATTAAGGTCTCATTCCTTTCAAAGCTTCCCCAGACTGCAGTGATCTCTGTTGTGCACATGTAACCCCTTTCCCAGATGCCTCTTATGTGCTCTTACCCTAGGAGACGTTCTAGCTGTTAGCACCAACCAAGTCTTCCTGGACCTCCTTATCATCTATGCTAAGCCTTTTTAAAAAAAATTTCTTACTCACCAAACCAAGTGTGGCTGCTGGAGACTTTCTAAGCATATACTGCATTTTCGAGCTTTGGGGTCACTTAGACAAATGAAAAATGATTCCAGGCTCAAGCTCCCCCCCCTCCCCCCCGCTCCTATAACTCCAAAGAGATCTTTTATTCCAATTTACTAGAAAGGTTCAAATCTGGGCTGAGGTCAAGTACAGATGATAACAAATCCAAGGGAGAGATCTTTGGGACATTAGGCAGGGTTCCATCAGTGTGGACTTAGATGTTCCTGTAACTAGAGCCTTCTTTGTATGACTTCTGCAGTTCAAATGCCCCCTTCTTTACTGTCTCACTCTTGTACTTCTACTCCTGATTGATTAATCAGCCAGCAAACAATCATGAACTGCCTACTGTGTGCCAGGCTTTCCATTATCCCCATGCTGACTCTCTATTCAAGGAATGCTTTCAGAAAACCTTTTGGTAAAGCAGAGGATATATTTGTAATATAAATATCACCCAAGTTCCTTCTCCAAATTATCCTTAGCTTCCTTCAAGGCTCAGATCACATGCCACCCCATCCCCTGTGGTCAGTGAGTTCTTCTCTCTTCAAATTCTCCTGTATACTTGTCTGTTTACATGTTGTGTCCTCCCAGTAGAATATAAGCTCAATGTGTGCTAGGCACATAGGAGGTATGCTTAGCAAATGTTTGTTGATTGATATCTCAACCTGCCTCTTCCTCCCCACAACCTTATGCCTCATTGACCAGCTCCTTTCCTCTTGTCAACTGTAGCTGCTTCTGTGGATGAGCTTCTGGCTGCTGCTAACTGGTTCTCAGTGTATAGATAGAGATGAATATGAAAATTCCTCCTGACACAACCCATTACCACCAAGGATGATCAGAAATGACTGCAGAGCCAAGGTAACTAATTGGCATTATGCTGGAGAGTGGGCTGATCAGCTTTAGGAGTGTTAATAAAGGAGAGAGAGCCTGAACAGGCATTGGACAAATCAGCAGTGCTGGATTCGGGGCAGCAGGCTGTTAGTGTCCCATAGCCTCCCTCCTCAACTCCGCCTCCTGTAATCCCTATCCCCTTTCAAAGCTCAGCACATACCACATGCATGATGACTTCCCCACCCCCAAATTACATTGTATTTGTTTTGCATCTTTTTAAAAAAAGGCTGTAAGAGGTTCCCCTATTCAGTGATCTCCTATTGTATCTTCTAGAAGGCAGACAGCCTACACCTGCAGCCTTCCTCCAACTGAAAGCAGTAGGAGGTCACAGAGAAAGGAGACCATGGCAGCAAGGAGGCTGATGGGGTGATCCCCGGTCAGGGAGTGAGGGGAGCATCCATGACACATGTGCCCTTCAATCACCCCCAATGACCAGGGATGCTATTCAGAGGGGGTTTAGAGGTTGAGAAAAGAAAATAAGGCAGAGGGCAAACTCACCGATCATCCTGAGAGGGCTGGACGTAGCCTGATGAAAGGATGTTGAGTGACAGGATATTGGGATCGATGAGGGATTCATCTGTTTCTGGAGTGTTCCGGATCCGACCTAAAGGGTGCAATAGAAGCCCCAGTCATCTCAGGGAAGAATAGGCAAAAGGGAATGGAGTCTTTACCCTCATTGCTGCTCTTGACTAAATGAAAGAGATGACCCTTGCCAACACTATTTCTAGGGGTCCCAACCAACCCTGAGGCAGACGGCACGTGCTTAGATGCTTCTGGGGTCGCTCTATCAGTAGTGCTGAGTCAGAGTTTGTTTTCAGTGAAAACACTGAATCTATTCCGGTGAATGTAAACTCTTTATAGTCTGGGGATGCCTCACTTTTGAATTTGTATCCCTAGCACCTAGAACAGTGCCTTGCTTATCATAGTAGGTGCTTAATAAATGTTTTTTGGATAGAATTGGATCCACCTCCTCTTCAACCTCCTTGAATACTGGAAGTATGATTACAATTGCATTTTAAGGCTATATAAAGAATTGTTTTTTCCTAAGACAAGAATTTAAGTCATCACCAGGTTAAGGCAGCTCTAATCTAGTTGGTGGGAGGCTCAGGACCTGAGTTCAAATTCTGGATCTAATACTTACTACCTATGTGATCTTGGTCAAGTTGCTTACCCCTTCTGAGTTTCATTTTTATTATTTGTGAAATGAAATGTTAGACCAGATGCTCTCCAGTCCTAGATTTATGATTCTTTGATTCTATGATTGGTGACCAGGTTATAAACAATGCACATTCATTTGCACATCTCCAAATATTTTACAGATATTTTCCTGTGAATTCTTTGTGGAAAGGCATAATACTCACATATGATTGCCTCTATATACACACATATAACTGTAATGACTGCATTTTGTAAGCAGTGTAAACCTAACACAGAAATAAGGTAGGTAAAGGCGGGTGAGTTGGTACCATAGTCCCATAAAATTCTTAGACATCCTATGCTGCTTCAAGTTTTTATATTGTATGAGATTGCTAGTTGGCCTCAATTTAAGAAAACCCAAAATAACAAAAATATGGAATGGATCTGAATCTGTCTAATCCAACAAACATTAATTGAGTGCCTACTATATCCCAGGAACTGATAGAGGTGTTTGAGATGTGAAGACAAAACATGAATTTGTCTCTGTTCTCGAGGAGCTCACAACTTCCTGGTAGGATACCTTGTGCACACAGATAACTCAACAGCAGGTGATTTGAGGAGAGGAATCAGGAGAGGCTTCCCGCAGGAGGGGGCACCTGGGCTAATGCTGGAAGGAAGCCAAGGGCAAAGAGGCAGAATGAACTCATGTTGACATTACAGATGGATTCTCTGCTTTACCAATTGACTTGCTGGAAGTATTCCTTTAACAAGGAAGTATCATGGTATGCTACATGGAGGGCTAGACTGGAGCTAGGCTCTGAAACTAGTCAGGTGACCATGGTTCACCTTTCTGAGTCTCTGTTTTCTCTTCTGTAAAATGGGGACAACGATATTGACAGTCCCTACCCTACAGAGCTGTTCAGAAGCTCAGATGAAATAATTTAAAGTACCTAGTAACCCTTCAGACTGTCTGCTATTATTATTTAAATGCATGCATTCCCATTATATTTAAATGTTTCTTCTCTGACCATTAGGCCATTTGACAGAAAGGGAACTGGGGAAGAGACACTTAAAGGTTAAGTGCTTGGACAATTAATAATGACTTATTAAGCTCCTACTATGTGCCCAGTACTAAGTGCTTTACAAACAGTATCTCATTAGATCCTCACAACAACCCTGAAAGGGAGATAAGATTATTAGCCTTATATTACAGCTGGGGAAACTGAGGCAGACGGATATGACATGACTTGGTCAGGGTTACAAAGCAAGTGAGTGTCCAAGGCTAGATTTGAACCTAGATCTTCCTGACTCCAGGCCCAGTGTTCTATCCACTGTGGCTCCACCGAGGAGCCCACGCAGTGCTTTTTAGAGGTTTATAAGTCACTCTTTTCCTAACAATGCCGTGATTTAGGTAGTGTGCCAGGGCAATTATCTTTTTTGCATGTGATGAAACTGACTCAGAGGAAATAAATGACTAGTTCAGGTTACACTGGCTGTGTGATTCTAGGCAAGTCACTTAACCTCTGTTTCCCTCAGTTTCTCATCTGTAAAATGGGGATACCTTCCTCCTTTATGTGTATTTACCTCTCAGGGTTTTTGTGAGGATCAAATGAGAGAATATTTGTAAAGCACTTAGCACAGGGCCTGGCACATACATTTCAGATTCAGGATTTGAAATCAGATCTCTTCCGAATCCAAGTCCATTTTCTATCTACTATTCTATAAGAAATGTAAAGTGAAAGTGCAAAAAAAAAAAATAGTACTTATTTTATAAAAGCTTGACTTTTAACTTGAATGGGATGCATCCCTTGTGCACACCACAGAAGACGAGCTAATAGCTATTCAGCATGGACAGCTCCCCAACTTACCCACAACTAACTCCCGCACTTCTTTCCAACGGATGTGGCTGCCAGTTTCATGCACCAGGGTCACAGTGATCCTTCTCTGTATCCCCTGGGAGTCATCAAGAAGAGAAAGGATTGTGAGAACAACAATTAAAACAAGGCACATTTCCACAGCAAAATGATTTCTTGACAACAACCCTGAGAAGCAGGTGTGCCTGTTTCCTCATCTGTCACAGGAAGAATGATAGAGAATCTCAGAGTTAGAAGACAACTTGGTGGCCATATGGTCCATCTATCCCATGCTCTCTGAAATGAAGGCTTTGCTTGAAGCCCTTCAAAGGAGGAACCCATAGCATCTCCCAGCAGACCATTCACTTTGGGATGACTCACAGACAGAATTTTTTTTTTCTCCTGATGCCAATGCCTAAATTCACCTCTTGTAGTTCCTCCCTCTGGAGCTAAGAAGAACAAGTGTAATCGATATTGTCTACATGGCAGCTCTCCAAGTACTTGAAGGCAGCTTACTGCCATGTCTGCTACTTTAATTTCCTCTTGTCCAGCCTAAAAGTCCTAGTTCCTTCAGCTGATCCTCATAGTGAATCATGTCAAGGACCTCCACCGTTCTAGCTGTCCTCCTGTGAACATTTTCCAGCTTGTCAAAGAACCCAGCAAACCCAGAACTAAGCACAAAACTCTCATGTGGTCTGACTAGAGCAAAATACAGTGGGTCTGTCTGTCACTTCTCTGGTCCTGGGTGACAATGACTCATCTGAAATGGTCTTGGGGATTTAGGGGACTGAACATCAGTGTCCACAACACCATTTCAGATGAGACATCACATAGCCAGGCTTCCCTTATCTTATACTTTTGAAGTTGAATTTCTAACTAGAGTATAAGACACAGAACTCTTGTTATATTTCATCTCATTTAATTCAGCCCAGTACTCTATACTGCAAAGGTCTTTTTGGATTCTGACTCTGACATCTTGTATAGTAGCTACCTCTCCCAATTGTGTGTCATCTTCAAATGGGAAAATCCTGTAGATATCTATACCTTTATCCAAATAACGGATAAGAACATTAAATAGTACAGAACTAAGAGCAGATTTATGCCACCCATGAGAAAGTCACTCAATTGTTGCTATGACCAAAAAGCATGTATGAGATGTGGTCAGGGAAGATAGTGGATTGCTCAGAATGAAGAGAGGGAAATACCTGATGGAGTAAGAAAGTTCCAAGGCATGGCATCCCTCCCCGATGGTCCACAACAGCTGGAATGTAGCTGGAAGAGAAGAGAGCATGGAACAGTCCGTCACATTTTCACAAGCCAGTGCCCAGAGGAACAGGGGATTATTGATTTAGGTCTGGAAAGGACCTTAGGGAATGTCCTACTCTAACCACTTAATTTTACAGGTGAGTAAACTGAGTCCCAGAAAGGAGAGTTTATTTGTCCTGAGGTCTCATTTATATATATTAATATGTATATACATATACATAATATATTATATGAGTTTAAAGTGATAGATTACTGACTATTGTTATCACACACACACATATGCATATAAAAACTCATATTCCTGACAACAGCCCTGGGATCACCATAGCTACTCTGATCATCTCCCATCTTCTGACCTAAATCCAGTGCTCTGGTACACTCACAGAATGTCACTAAACAAGTACATGAAAAAACCTAATCAGAAACAAAGGACCTCATTATAATGGGGGCAGGAGAGAATAAAGACCTTAGCCCACTGAAGGCCCACCATGAGATTACTGATGCATGTTATATTATTATATATTCATAGGACACATGAATTAATACCCAGTTTATTCAGCTCCTAGAATTAAATCCAACCAACATCTATTAGGCCCTCTCCTAGTAGGGATGAGTACTTCCTTTGCATGAGCAGGTCAACCAGCAGGTCAGTTGAAGTGGGACATTCCCTGATGTATCCTCAGCATGTTGACCAGGAGGTCAGTTGGTTTAAAGCCCAGGGAAATTGTCCCTTTTGGGAGGGTGGGGCATCTTCATAGTTGGTAGAAGAGTAGCCAGACTGCCAAGGGCAAGGTATTGTTAGTGAAAAAGAGAAAGCACTTTTCCAGTGTAAGTGGAGAGCCTCTGGGGACTCAGCTTTTTAGTGTCTAATAAATGTTTATTGAATCAAATAGAAGGAGATGAGTAATCTCTGTAATAATTTGTGCATCCTGCATATACATGGTAATTTATTATGCATCTCTTAATAACATGGTAGGTCTTTGATGTTGGGTGTGTCTTATTTTTTTCTATAATGAGCTCTATTCAATTAAAGAGTTGATGGCACTCAATCAATCAATAAGCATTTATTAAGCACCTTCTAGGTACCAGGCATTATGTTAGGTCCTGAGCATACAATGGTAAAAAGACACAGCACTTGTACAAAGGGGTTCACAGTCTATCTAGTCTCATGTGCCTGTGGCACTTTAAGGTTTGCAAAGGGCCCTGTTCTTCTTAACAACTTCAGTAGATGGTGGCACAAGACTCATCCCCATTTTTGAGGGAGCTGAGATCCCTGGAAATGAAGTGGCTTGCTCATCGTTAAGTGTATTGAGATTTGGGTGGATGGAGTTTCTAGATCCCTGAGATCCCAGATTCATCCATATGAGGTCAGAGCCAGTCATCCCTTTGCTCCACAAGTCAATGGAACAAGGACCTAGTGGTTTTCTCGGAAGTCCTCTGGATAAGAAAGGTAACTTACTCGCCATTAGCTTCCAGCTCACAGATTTCAAAGTACACCAGCAGGTCATATTTGCAGTGGCAGGGTCCAGCAGTGGGCCGAGTGAGGGTGCTTAGCTTGGTAGCAGGCACTACAGAGAGCCACACAATGAAAATGAATGTTACAACCCAAAGCTTATCAAACAATTTTAAAGCCAGGTCCCTCTCTCAGCTTCACCCAGGAAAGGCATGTAAAGCAGGGTTAACGTATAGTTCTACCTGCAATATGCATGTGGGTATAGAAAGACAATGAAGAAGCCAGTGAGATTAACTATTTGATCCATTTATTCAACACACATTTATTAAACTCTGTTATTAAGTAAGACCCTATGCTAAAGACACAAGAAGAGACCAAAATACAGAAGGCATGGTGGTTCTGTCCCTCAAGGAATTTACAGCCCAGAACAAAGTACAGAGTCCTTGAAGGCAGGACCATTGTCTTCTTTTAATTACCTCCCTCTTCAGTTCCCTGGATTCCCTCAGGACAGCCCAGCACTACTCTGCTTATACAACATGCTCCTTTAATATCTATGGATGGAACTTGAAGGAGAGAAAGCTTATGCTGACATCAATCAATTAATAATCAATCAACCAACATTTATTAAGCACCTACTGTGTGCCAAGCACACGAATACATCTAACTAGGGAAAGGAAGGAGGGCTGTGGCCTTTTCAGAGGACAGACTCCTACTCATTCAGAACACCAGGGGAGATAGCATCGTGAGAACTCTGGGGAATGGAGGTGACAAGAGCAGGCAGTGTGGTGGCTGACAGAGTACTCTATCTGGACTGGGATCACAGCTCTGTGACTTAGTATCTGTGTGGCCTGGACCAATCCACACAGCTTCTCTACAGTTCAGTTAAATCAAGATGAAAAGAAAGCATTGGGAGGGCTGGTGTCTATGGCCCTTTCCGGCTCCAATTCAGAACCTGCTGAATTTCCTGCCATTTCCTCTCAGCCCTTTCTGGCCATCTCTCTATGGTTGCCTCAGCTTTTCCCCTTCCTCCCTGGCTTTCATGAACCCCAAAGAGCCCAGGACAGTCCAATCAGGTCCAACCATTCAAAGCTGCAGCCCCAATGTCACAGGGAAGCTAGCTTGGCCATACAGAAGGTCCTAAATGGATGGACTAGAGAAGTGGGTGAGGAATCACTTGGGTGAGGTCTGGGGGGCACAAGGGGAGGGTGCTTTGAGCACACCCTCAGATCTATCACTGAGGCAGGGATGAATGCACAACTCAGGCAACTCCTGTATGTTGGGGTCCCATTGGAAGTGGAGGGCTCTATAGCCTGGTTTAGTGAAATAAGAACTGAGTCTGAGATCAGAGGACCCAGTTTGAATTCTGCTCTATTACTAACTACCTGTGTGATCTTGGGCAAGTCACTCTAGTTAGTTATCAAGTTCTCAGTTCCTTCATATGTCAAAAGGGAATGTTGGAGCACAGAGTCTCTGTTAGTTTTAAATGTTATGATTCTTTCAGTGCCTTTGGGAGCCCCGGACAGGCAAATATGGTCTGCTTCAATGGCCTGCCTCTCATAAGGTCCCAGAAAGATCACAGAGGGAGGAAGACACCCTAGACATCAGCTGACCTAACCTCCCTCATTTGAAATATAGGTAAACTGAGGCCCAGAGAAGCAAAGAAAGCAATACATAGCAGAGGTGGTATTTTAATTCAGATATTCTGCTGCTGAGGTAGTATTCTATGTACTGCACTGAACTGCCCCAATTTCTCTCTTTCCAGCTCTGAGTGATGCCCAAAACTCCTCATCCCTTTTGTCAGTCTTAAATTTGACAGGAGTCTGCTGCAGGAAGTCAGAGCTGGCCAAGATCCTCAGATTTTCTATTTTATTTTTGACTACAAATTCTGTAGCAAAGCCTTCACTCTAGGTTTGAGGATGCAAACACAGGAGATGAAAAGACAGTCTGTGTTCATGCAATCAGGACAAACAGCCGTGTCAGATTGTCCTGGCTTCTTTCAGGACACCAGGCTCTCTTGGAGTGGCTCTTATTTAGGAAGAGGCTTACTGACCAAATGGTGGACCAAGATGGTGCCTTATTTCTTTCCTTCAGAGACTCAAAGACAGCACTGGCATCATTGAGGGTAATTGAGGCATAATGGGAAACAATACCCTTGATACAAGCAGGTTCATTTAATGTTTCTGTTCTCTCCCTCCCTATCCCCCACATTCCTGCTACTAAACTCCAAGAGAGAAATGGAGGTAGAATGAACAGATTCTCTCTGAAATCCATCCTGACCCTTCCTTTTCTACGTGGGCGATGTCTCTTAGTGACTGTGTCACAAGATAAAGGAGAAAGAATGGGTTGTGGAATGAGGAGGAAAAATTTCCAAGAGAAAGAGGAATTTGAAAGTGAGATCTCAGAGGGGCCTGGAGGGGAAGACTGAAATCCTTGGCCTTGAGATGGACACAATCCATTCATAAATTCTGAAATCTACATGGCTACTAAGGTCCCTGCTTGGTACTTGTTATGGCATTCATACCTGACAGATGAGAGGGAGAGACAGAGATAGAATGAGAGACAGATTAAGAGACAGAAAAAGAAGGAAAGGTCATGGAGGGAAGGAAACAGGGGCAAAGATAAATGCTTATTGGCATAGAGACATAGGGAAGAAGGCAAAGACATAAAGGGACAGGGAGAGATAGAGAGAGAGAGAGAGAAGGAAACAAAAGAGGCAGATTCAGATAGACATAAGGACAGGTGTGGAAAGACTTAGAGACAGATAGAGAGAGACTGAGATATAGGGAGAAACAAAGAGATGGAGAATGAGAGAGACCCAATGAAAGGCACAAAAAGGAAGGCAGAGGTAGATAAAGAGAAGCAGAAAGAATGAGAGAGAAAAAGAGAGAGAGGGATAGAAAGAAAGAGACTGTAGGGAGAAATATGGGAGGAAGAGTCAATGAGAGGGATAGACACACAAATAAGGGAGAGGAAAAAGGAGGGGAAAGAGAAGGAAGCATGGAGAGGGATGAAGAATAAATGAGAAGAAGGGGAGGATGAGAAGGGGGAGGAAGAAGGAGGTTAGGCCAGGTGGCCTTGTTTTGTGCCTGTATCTTAGAGCTGGCTACACCTGTAGATGCCTCATCTATCTCAGGAAAGAAACTAGACTCTAGTCTATGCTGAATTGGTGTCTGAGGACTAATTCTGCAACCTCTGCCCCCAGAAGGCAATGAGAATGGAAGAAAGTGAACTGAGATTGGGTAAAGAACCGGAAAAGAAAAGTCTGAAGCACTGAAACCAATCCCCATCCCAGGGGAAAATCCAGTCCTTGGGCTAGGGAGGGGTGGTGGAAGGAAGCACAGCTCACTGAGATCCCCATGGTATTGACTGAGAGAAAGAAAGAATTTCCAGCCACCCTGAAGAGGAAGAATGCAAGTAATAGCAAACACCCCAACAACTCAAGAATCAGGTGATCAATCTCCACCAGGGTTGGACTACCCCCTTGAAGGCAAGAGGCCATTTGCCCATGGAGGAATCTGGATTATGGTACTTTTTTCAGGAGTGGGGTTGAGAAGAGGGGCACCAGAAGGTCCCCAAAATCCCACCTATGGTCCTGACATCCCCAGCACCTGCCCTGCTTCATCAATGTAGTCCAATCCTGATTTCCACCTACCCTGCCTCCCAATCACTGCAAAGAAACAATTCCCAGGAAATGTTCATGGAAGGAATCCCAAAGCACAGAGATCTCTTCCATAGCTCATTGAAGGCACCAACCGGGTTTCTTAGCCTTTTTCACAACCCCATCCATTCTAGGCTGTGAGGGAGGAGACATGGACCCTTTGCCCTCTCTCAGCATCAAGGAGGAAGCCATGTTCATAGCTATGAAGGCATGCCCAGAAAGCACATTCAGCATGCTCCTGTCCAGCATGCCTGGCATCCAATGCTCAAGCAGTCCAAGGGCCTTTTCTTCATCTTGTGTAGCAAAGAAGAAAACAAAACAAAAGAAAACAAAAAAAATCCAGCCAACATTGTTTGACTATGTGGGTGCCCCACATAACATGTGAGAAGTGGGGGGTCATTTCAGGGATGCTACAAAGTCACAAGCAAAACAGCTGCCTCATCTTCTTAACTGCCCCCTCTTCTGCTGTTCGTTCCCTGGAATATCAGTTTGACAGCAATGGGAAGGGATTTGAAAGAGTATGATAATCCAAGATGAAACTTCAGTCTTGGTTCCCACTCTAGTCTTACCTCATATCCCTAAAAACACATTATTCCTCCAAGAAAACTAGAAAGAAATGTTAGTGTCCTTGCAGACAGGCTGGTGTCCTGTGTTCCTGACTACTTCCCTCTTACCGCAATTGCTGCAATTTAATGTCAAAGCCACAAACTTCTTCTCTAATCTTCCAAATTACGTCCTGTTTCTGATAGATGAATGCCTTAGTAATTGGAAAATGTCTCCTCAGAAGAATTCTTGCATGTCTTTTGTGGGTCAGTGCAGGGTAAAATTATCTGCTCCTTGACTGTAACTGGGTAGAGCAATGGAAATTGGCATCCAAGCTTCCCAATCTCTCAGGGAGCTGTCATTATTCTACAGTTGCCCAACATGCAAAACTCACCCCTTACCTCACAGATAGGTGCTGTGAGCTGCACTGGAGGGAACCTACGTGAGATCATCAGAGTCTTGGAAAATTTATGTTGTTTTTTTCATTTAGTGATTCACCAGACTAGGAAAGAGACTCATTTGTAGAACTATTCCTTAATGGTTGAGGGAACCCTAGCTCTTATGCTCCATTTTCTGATGGCATTTATCAGCCTGTTCTAGTTTTAATGAAGATCCACAGTCCCAAGTACCAGATGGCGAGGATGGGATGAAGTCATTTCAACGGATACGGTTTTCTACTGGACATCTAATCATTCTTTTGGAACAACAAATTTGGGGGAACAGACTTTGGTCAAGCTAGAGAATTATCCGTCCTGGATTCTCCTACCCTCAAGAGATTTACAGTCTCAGCTATATTACTTTCATATTGATCCTTTCATACCTATTCTCTAAGAAAATACATTTAGAACAGGCAAGAAAGACTAAGGTGCTATGCTAGAAAGATGATCCATGAAGTGCTTTGTTTAATCCAAGTCCCAATTCCTGTATCATCAGGTTAACAAAGGAGCTTTGTAGTGGGAAATAAATAAGCCAATAGCCTAGATGCCTCACTGTGTCCTCCAAGTCCATCAGTTACTTTGTCTGTAGCTAGAGCACCATGTCCATCAATCACATGATAATAGTGTAATGCCAAATGGGATTCTTCCTGGGAAGATGCCATAACTTGAAGTCTAGTTTGGACTCAAAATGGTAAGAACTGGGGGGAGCAATGATCAGGAATAGAGGGGGTGCTACCGTCTATTATTAAGTGCTACCAACCTGGTTTGGAGAGTGGCATGACCCGAGGGAAATGGCGTCTTGATGGTCGTAGAGGGCTGTGGACAAAGAAGAGAGTCAGATGACTAAAACCACAATCTTGAGACTTGAAAGAAAACTTCAGATATTGGTACTCAATCAGAATTTCTGCTTAAAGACCTCTAGTCACAGGGAATCACAGAATCATTGAATTTGAGGATTAGAAGGGACCTAGTTGGCTCTCTAGTCTAACCCATACACTATAATACAGTTAACAAATGACCATTGAATCTAATCTAGGATCTCAACATCCCTACACCTGTGTGGCCTGCTCTGTTAATGGAGTCTAACCGAGGTGGCTAGGTGGTGCAGTGAATAGAGCACCGGCCCTGGAGTCAGGAGGACTTTGAGTTCAAATCTGGCCTCAGACACTTGACACAAAAACTGGCCATGTGACTTTGGGCGAGTCACTTAACCCCAATTGCCCTTCAACAAAGCAAAAAATTAAAAATTTAAAAAAGAAAGATTTTTAAAAAATGGAGTCTAACCCTGAATTCCAAATACCTTGCTTTGGCAATGACATATTCCTCAGGATTCTCCACAAAGACCCCCAAGGAGGAATATCCCACTACCTACCAAGTCAACCTGGGTCACCCTGGGATGGTTCTCATTGTGAAGCCATGTTTCCTGCCATTAAGCCCAAACTGATCATTTGGAAGCTTTTGCCCTTTGCTCCCAGTTCTGCCCTCATGAGAACACTATCGATAATAATCAGGTTTATCAATGGACTTTACTGTCTGCTGCCTCCTAATGTCAAGAGCATTGCTTTGATTGCTTCAATCTGAGAATCATGAAACAATTCCATTGATTTTCTTCTCTGCAAATCTTTCCCAAAACATGTTTCTTTTAGGAATTTAATTTAGTTTGTTTCAAATCATTTCAACAAACAGTATAAAATACACTATATTAAGTACTAGAGATAGAGAGGCAAAGATAATACAATCTTTGCTCTCAAGGAGCACGTGTGTGTGTGTGTGTGTGTGTGTGTTCACAAAGGCAATAGAGACAACATCAAGTTCAAAGAACAGCTAATAGACCAGTTTGGCTAGGATGTATAGAGCACAAAGGGCAATAATACGGAAAAAAGTTGGGAAGCTGGTGAGAGCCATGCTTTAAGGACTTTCAATGCCAAACTGAGGAGTGTTTCCAAGAAGCAAGAGGGAACTACTGATAGTTTTTGAGTAGGTAAGGCACGTGGTCAGATCTGTCTTTTAGGAATGCCACATCCTCCTTTCTTTGGGGAGGTCATTTGTAAAATATTTTTAAAATGAATCAATTGGATGAGATGATCTCTGAGGTCCATCTCAGATGGTGAGTAGACCAGAGACCCTGAAGCCCTCAGGAGAAAAAGGATCTTGTATCCTTTCTATCTCTTGACTAAATTACATACTTTCTCTTTCTCTCCTCTCTATGTTTTTGTCTCTCCATGCCTTTCTCTTTTTTCCCCTCTTTCTTTTCTCCTTCCCTCCTCTCTCTGTCTCTATCTCTGTCTCTCTTACTCTCTGTTTCTCTCTTTCTCACTCTCTGTCTCTCTCTCCATTCTCTCTGTCTCTGTCTCTCTCACTCTCTTTCTCTGTCTCTGTCTCTCTCCGTGTCTCATGGAGCCAAGTCAAGTCAAGTCAAGGTTACGATTACTTTTTAAAAAAAGACCCTTTATCCATTGTTTACATCTATTCCAAACTGAAGCCAATTCAGAATTTGCCCTCAAACAAAATGATCTCAATATATCTTGCATCATCTTAATTCTACTCCACAATTACTTTAGGTCCTTGCCACGGTGGCCAAGATCTGGTTCTTTAATGATGAAAATTCATGAAACATAAAAATATTAAGGAGTGCCTGGATAGGGGAGTCTATTAGAAGGAAGGTGAGGATGAGAAATCAAGTGGCCATGAGGAGAAAAAGACCCTGGTTAGCAAATTCACATGGGTCCATCAAGGGACCAAACTGGGCTGACCTAGAGAGGTTCTCAGCATGGAAAGTGAGGCATCCATGGAATTTAGATCATCGAGGAGAGGGGCTATGATAGCTGGCCAGGCTTCTAATATTTCTCAGTCTCTTTTCTGGAAAGGTGACTAATAATTTTACAAAGGGGGGAAGGGGGAACTGATTCTGTGGCTAAGTGATACACTGTGAAATGCCAGCCCTGGGAGCAGTTAGTAGAATGCAGATGGAAGGATATTTCTGGGCAATGATATTCTCCAAGAAAACTGTACATCTGGTCTGACATGAGAACCAAGCAGAATAAGAATCGCCTACTGAAGCTTTAAAGGAATTCACTGGACTCTAGCTAAGTCTATACAAATCCCTTCATTTACATATGATATACATACAATCCCAGGCATGGAATTGGGTCCCTTGGCTTTTTGTTTTTGAGTTAAAATGCCATCACAGCTGGCACCTAATAAGTGTTTCCTGAACTGACTTAAATGGGAAAGTGAAGATCCTGACTCTTGGTCTTCCTCCCCATATATCTGACCCTTTGATATGTGAGCAATCCCATTACACAAATACCTACTCATAGATTCACAGGATTTCTGAGTTAGAAGGGACTTCAGAAACCAATGACTCCAACTCATCCCTGAAAAAGAATTCCTACAATATCCTCCTCAAGAAGCCATCACACCTTGACTTGAAGACTGAAGAGGATCTCACTGTCTCCTAGGGTGGCCCAGTCCGCTCATGGACAGTTCTCTTTGGTACAATATTTTTCCTCACATTGCATTGTCCACCCATTGATTACTGGTTCTGCTCTCTGGGGCCAAGCTAAACAAGTCTGATCCCTCTTCCAGTTCTCTTGCCCCTTCTGAGTCTTCTCTCCTCCAGGCTCAATAAGCATGGTTTCTTTAACTGTTCCTCATGACATGTGCTCAAGACTCTTTAATATTTTGATTGATAAGTCCAAAGCAGGCTTACCTGAGAACATCCTTGCACAGAGGTGGGAAAGGATGCTGCTGGTAGTGGCCAAAGACCTCAAATACAATCGGCTGACTCTTGATATATTCAACAAAGGACTTGGTCACCTCAACTGCAATCTGGCATGAGGGTGGAGGGAGGAAAAAGGCCACAGCATTATGAAAGACAGAGGACAAAGTCACACAAGCCACCAAGTCCATAGGATGGAGGTTGGGTTAGTCAATTTGGGAATTAATGTTATCCTCCTATTCCCAATCTCCAATCTTGACCTCTATGACCTCATATGAACAAGAGATCAGTAATGAAGAGATGACAGTGTTCTCCCTAGGGAAGTCATAGATCAGCATGGGTGAGGACCAGATCCCACTTAACCCTCTGCTCACGTGGCTCGGCTCTTACGTGCACAAACTAGAAGCCCACAAGCAGGTACACTTACTTATGCTCTGGGGCATTTCTTAGGAGAGTGTTACAAAGCAAGGCTTCTCTTCCCACAATGCCTATACTATTACTACTAGTGATGTTAAAGAGGTTATGATGGTGGTGGTGATAACAGCTGACCTTTCTATAGACACCATCCTTCTAGACATCATCTGACCTTTCTATAGACCTACCCTGTAGGATTGCTATACACGAACATGATCACAGTTGGCTTCACCACTCCAGGTGGCACATACTACTGGTCTTATTTTACAGAGGAAGAAGCAGGCTCAGACTGGCCCCTTCAGCTTGTAAGTATCAGAGGAAAGGTTTGGAATTGCAGATTTTCTCTTCCTGCTCTAGACAGATCATTCTTTCTCCCAATTTTCTTAACACATCAAGTCTCCTTTACAAGAATTCACACTTTCAGAAACAATTACCTACAACTAGGGGTGCTCAAGACCTAGAAGGCACAAGAGTATCATTAAATATAGGGTGCAGGAGAGGCAGCCAGGTGGTGCAGTGGGTAGAACTCTGGTCTTGGAGTCAAGAAGATTGGAGTTTGGTTCATGCCTCTGACACTAGCTACATGACCCTGGGCAAGTCTTAACCTCTTTCCACCTCAGTTTCCTCATCTGTAAAATAGTGACAATATCACCTCCCTCCCAGGAACGTTGTGAGGATAAAATGAGATAATAGTTGTTAAGTGTTATGCAAACCCTTAGATACCATGCACACATTAGCTACTGTCTTTATTAGCTATTATTAGCTGGAATAAGTGGGGCATAAGGAGCCGTGATCACTCCTTTGTGAGCCTGGGCCTGTGGAGAAGAGAGCTCAGTACGGCATAGGAGCTAAAGGTTCTGTGGCCATTGTAAGTCCCCACCCTCGTGTGCCCAAACAAGAATCAGTCACTAAGATGATAGCAGTGGCCTACATTCTGGACATGGTAGAAGCCAAGAGGTGGCCCTCGTCCCGTGTTCTTCAATGGCTCAGTGGAAAAGGCCTCGTCATGACGGTGGATAAAGCTGCAAAACAAGACAAAATGAATCGCGGTTACAAAGTGTGTTTTTTATAACAACTTGACTATGTGGCTCCTGAAGGTCACCATGTTACCCCCGGTCAGTCACTCAGCCATGAGTGAGTGAGCCAAGACTTGGACACAATTCAATCCAGTCTGGTGTTTGGTTTTTCTTTTAGCGTATCATTCTTCCCCCATTGAATTTTAAAAAAAAATTCCATTGACTTAAACTCAGAATGGACTCAATTAAATGGGAAGGACAGGCTTTACTTGTTGAACAGGTTTAGAAAACCTAAGTCTGAATGGCTGAGGGAGGGGCAGGATTTCATTTCATTTTTCCCTATAGGTGGTGAAACCTCATGGCACAACCTTGGGCTTTTTCTTCCTATGAATCATCGATCAACAGGTTTTTATTGAGCACCTACAGTTCCAGGCACTGTACTGGGTGCTTAGGATACAAGTGCAAAGAGCGAAATAATTTCTTCTTGAGAGACGCTGACATTCTAATGGGGAAAGGCAATAAGTATATGATGAAAATATACAGCACAAATATAAAGTTAGCAAATACCTACAGAAATGCACATGTGCTCACATGCATGCAGCAGTTACCAGGGAGGGAGAAAGCTCATTACTAGGGAAATTTTAAATTAATTCTTAATTACAGAGCCTGAACTCTGGTACTCTGTGAGGTGGAGATAAGGAAGGAGTCATTCCGGTAAGGGATAGCCAGGGCAAAGGTATAAAGATGGAAGATGAAGAGTTGCATGTAAGGAGGAGACAATATTCAATGTTGAATTCCTTGGACACAATACTCAGGTTCTTGACTCAGTGATGGAAAGAAAATATTGATTGACAGCAGTAGCAAAGAAACTAAGAGAGAGACACGATCATGGAAAGCATCACAGAAACATAGATTGAGGGCTAGAAGTAACCCTTAGAGGCCATCAGATTTTCCATTTTACAGTTGAGGACACTGAAGCAGAACAAAGCTAAACGATCTGTCCAAGTGTTTGAGTCTGAATTCCGGACTCCACACTCAATGCCCTATCCACAATGCCATGGGACTGCTGAACAATAAGGAGGAGAGAGGGTAAATTGATGGCAGAACTCACTTGAACTGGCAGAAGATGTCGGCATACTCTGCAGAGATGCTGGATGCTTGGAGCACTGTCACCCGGAAGGTGAAGATGCTGCCCAGCTTCAAATGGTCCAGGGCAGATTCCAAGGGGCCATCCATGACACTCTTCTCAGGGCTGTCCATTAACAGGTCTTCAGGAGTCACTGCGTGGTGAAAAACCACATGGAATGATGGAGCACAACCTCCTTGAATGGTCTAGTCCCTGTTCCCTGACACAAGACCCCCATCTCTTGCCCCTATGACTCTCCCCCATGCATGGGCTGCTCCTTTTCCTTGACTCTCCCTCTCAGAATCCTCACCGGTCTTCAGTCTCAGCTCCAGAGCCACTGCCTAGAGGAAACTTTTTCTGGTCTCTCCAATAATGAATGTTCCCAATGTTCACTGTGTGTGTCTGCATTGGCTCATCTATGCACATGTTTTTATCTTGTGAAGGAAATGACTCACTTTTGTCTTTGTAACCCCAGTGTCTAGCATGGCGCTTGGCACACAGGAGGTACTGAATAAATGATTTGGGGATTGAATTCCACAGATTTTTCAATGACGTTTCTGGAGCTGAGCTTTAGAGAAGGGAAGATTCTTTGCTTCTTTCTCAGAATCCCCTCCTTTGGTCAAAGTAAAGGTTAGAAGTGGGGTAATTGCTCCTTCCTTTAATCTGATGGCACAGGAGAAGAGGGAACATGGGCTGACCCATGTTCCTGGGGAGGGGAATGGCAGCCCCACCAGAGTGGGGCTAACCGTAGTCAGAGTACTGAGGCAGGGGGAGATCATTGAGGCATCGCTGGGGACTGGAGATAAGCCCTCCCCGGGCTGCAGGGACAGAGTGAGCCAGTGTATGCAGAGAGGGGGAAGGCATCTGATGGGGCTCTCAGTTAATGTGACAAGCTCCAGGCTATTCAGTGCTGTGAGATCTCTGGCATTTTCCCTTCCCCTGCTGATGTGCCTCTCATTCCTGGGAGTTGCATTGTCTTTTCTGTTAGGTTGGGAGCCTTATGGGGGGCAAGAAGGGCAGGAATCATCTCTGCCCTTTCTTTGTGTCCCTGTACTGCACACAGAGCCAGGCACATAGTATTCATTCCATCAATATTATTGCCTATCAATTGATACTATCGTCAAACTCCCCTGGCTACTTCTCAGTCCTGACATCTCTGACTTTCTAACTTCCTGGGGGACCACGATGCCCTGAACCCTCTTGTTACCTGCACAGGTGTTATTATTCACTTCATCAGCAGAGGGTCCAATTTCAGTGACCTGTCCCTGTCCCTCAACAATGCGCAACTCTTCCTGTGAGGTACCGGACCGAGACATCCCCACCACTGGACAGGACTCTGACTGGAACTGGAAGAGACCGACAGAAGGACAGCAGTTGTGGTGATGATGGCAGTGAGACAGGGGAGCCTGAGCAATGGAGCCTGGGCCTGGAGTCAGGAAGACCCACATTCAAATCCTGCTGCAGACAGTCTGGTAACTCTAAAACCTTGGAATGGAAGGGATTGATACTGACCTAGGAATAACTGTAAAACTTAAAGGATTTTAAGGAGTCCTGAAATGTTGGTGTGCAAGGGAGTCTTACAGATCCTAGCTCTAACTCAATAAGGGGCCTCTGAGGCCTTCTAGTCCAGACCCCTGGCCTTGCTACACCAGAGATGACTGCAGTTCTGGGCAGCTCACCGTTCCCAGATGAGCCCTCACTATATGAGCTCAGGTCTTCTTGCCTGTCCATGATCACGTGTGGGCACTACCAGGCGTACACACACACACACACACACACACACACACACACACACACATACACACATGCGTGCGCGCACACACACACACACATGTGCTCACACATGCACATGCCCCTGGGTCCTGCACTTGACCCTTTCCTGATCTTTGAGGCAGTGACTGATTTGATCAGCATTCCTAGAGGCCTTCAAGGCTATGCAGAGAAAGAGGGCTCTGCCAACGGTCCTTAGAGCTCCTCATTTATTAAAATGTCTCTCATTGCTGCCTGCTCTGAGCCCTGGATCTCTTTCCCTGCCTTGCCCTCAGCATTAAAGCTCTGAGAATCTCCAATCCTAACCAAGACTTGGCTCAGACGTGCTGGTGACCATCCAACAAGGGGCCTCCCTGAGCTAAGAGCAGGCCCAGATGTCCATGGCTGGGTCACAGAGCAAGCTGCCCTGGGACATGAAGTAACTCAGGGACCAATATGGGACCATAGATTTAGAGGCAGAAGGGACCTGGGAGACTATCTGATCCAACTCTCCATTTTAGACAGTGAAGTGACCTGCCCAAAGTCATGCAGTCAGCAAGTGGCAGAGTTAGGATTGGAACCCAGACCTTCCAGCTCCAAAGTCAGCCTTTATTCCACTGCTCAGGTTACTAACAACAACCCCACAACATGGGCAGCGTGGGTGATCCCTCAGCCAAAAGTGAGCCAAGGGGCATGTGTCCTCCACTGTACAGAAGGAGAAAGTGGGGGTTGAGTAGGACCCCAGAGATCATCCAGGCTTCAGAGGAGAGAGAGGAGCAGCCTGGAGTAGCGTTCATGGCTCAATGGGAAGAAGACTGAGCTCCTGAAAGCGGTGGGTGTGTTTCTAGGACTGATGGGAAATGAAGCTGGAAAAGTAAAATACTGTAAGATCTAAGTGTTGTACAGCTGGTACCTTTTCAAAATGCTGATCATCAAAGGAGATCTTGGCTGTTCCTGACTGCCGGACACCGGAGCCATAGTCTGGGGCTTCTTCATCCGCTGAAAACAGAGAGAACACAGTGGCTGTGACCATATTAGCAGAACTCAAGGACAGTTTGGATAGAGTCTGGCTTAGTTTGTTATAGGAGCAGACACAGCTCAGAGGGTATAAGCGACACTCAAAAGATCTGGGTCTTCTTGAAGACCATTCTCCATGGACCAACAAATTATCTTCCAGAAGCTGAACTCTCTTTCAAGTAAAAAGTGGTCAAAATGAAGATTGTTCAGATGTAACAAGCTGCCTCCCAAGTGCTGAGCTCTTTCTCAAGTAAAAGTGGTTAAAATGAAGATCAGTTAGCTGTATGGGAGGAAAGAGAACTGAACTGTGGGCACAGGAAGGAAGTAGCCTGTTCCTCACCCTGAGGCTTCCTGCAGGTAGCAGGCAAAGAACCAGGGAGCCAGTGTTTGTCATGGATGTTTGCTCAGACTGATCCATTAGAGCTGATTGTCTTGGGAGGAAGTTCTCAGACAATGACAGATTTCTGAAGCTGAACTGCTGTGGTTCACAGAGGCCTCACCTAGTCCTCTCACCTCCCTCCTTGGGTAGAGAGGCTTCATCTACATGACTGACACACGTATGTACATCCAGCCTCCATGTGAAACAGTCATTGAGGAAGCCTGTGTCCACCGATTCATGTAGGCTCCTTTTCCTAAGCTTTTTTACCCATAGGAGTTATTTTTAAGGAAGTCTGGGTATCTTAGGGAAGAGGGAATTTCTGCCTTGCAATAGAAATGAGAAAAACTCCATGCCCCCCACTGTGGTCTGCTACCTTCTCCCATGGCTGCTGCTGCCCCTTCCCCATAGAACACCCAGGCCCCCGAGGAAGGTCTGTGATGCATTTTGAAGTATTTGATTGAGTTACTTCAGAGTGAGGGGAATGGTAGGTTCTAAGAGTGCTACAAACACTCTTTTTAATTCTTCCAACATTTCTCTGTTGTAGGGAGCCATGCAAAGGACGTTGATCTTAGGTTCAGAAGAGCTGGGTTTGAATTTCTCCCCTGTGACCATTGGCAAAATACTCACCTTGTTTGAGCCTAATTCCTTCTCTGTAAGGAGTGGTAACATTGCCTCCCTTGTGTTGTGATGACTGATATTTTAACAGAATATTATGGTACAAATGGCTTTACATCCATGACCTCATGTGAGCCCACAAAGCCCTGTCATGAAGGCAATACAAATATCACCCCCACTTGCCAGATGAGGAAACTGAGGAATAAAGAGACGATGGAATTTCTAGCCTTTCCAGGCTTACAAAGGGCTTTCTGTGCATTGTCTCGTTTAATCCTCCCCACAACCCCATGTATTATAGAGTTATGACTCTCCTGACTATACAGATGAGGACACTGAGGTTTGCCAAGGGTCATCTATTCCGAAGTGTCAGAGGTCAGTCTTCCTGCCTCGGAATCCAGCACACTCGCCTCCACCACACTTCATTTCCACCCTCCTCACAAAGGAGGCAAAAGGCACATTTAGTTCCACAAAAGACCTACTTAGAGCTACCTTCAATGGGTGGACTATTAGTTTCTTGGAAGTGTTCAAAGACTGGAAGATCATATCAGACTGTGACCAACCAGGGAGCTGCTGTGTTGGGTAAGAGGTTGGACTGAGTGATCTCTGAGCCCCATCCAGCTCTAAAACTGCCTCTGGCCCAGAGCTGTGTCCAAGGGCAGGTCAAGGTTAAGGCTAATGACCCGATGCCACCTAATGTCCAGAAGGGAAAAACAATGAGTGATTTCATAAGCCATCCTTCTATTTATAATCCTGTTCCAAAAGATTGAGTGTTATTTTAAGTCACAACTTTGTGTGTTATCAGAGGTGTTTCCAAATGCAAGTGTTGACTGAGCCAACTCCCAGGGGATACTGACATAAAAACAAGCTTGTGAAACACAAACAAAATTTCACTAGTGGTCAATAAGCCCTGTAAATAAGGCCACTCTTCATTATAGTCATTGTTTTCCTGGGGACCCCACCTAACGGACCTATGACCTTGAAGAAGACTGAACCAAAAGATAAATAGGGGATTCTTTTACTGGATGTAGGGGTCCTTTGGAACAAAGACCAAAGGGGACATGGAACAGAAAAAAAACACGTGGTGAGGGCTTGGTAGGAGCCCCAGGAGAAAGCCTGAAAGTCTGATTGCTCTTGGATAATCTTGGCTCACCCTGTGGCTCCTATGTAGGGCTGGCCTGGGATCAGAGGGATTTTTATGTACCCAATGAAGACAAAGGTCAGCCTGCAGTGGGTATCCAAGCTGTTTTCTGTTCATAGGATAACAGATTTAGAGCTGGAAGGAACCTAGTCCAACCCTCTCATTTTACAGATGGAGAACTTGAGGCCAGAGAGGTTTAGTGATTTGTCCAAGCTCCCCCAGTTAATAAGTAGTCTGACCAGTTGCTGCAGCCTTTCCCTATAGGGTTATCTTCCATCCAATCTGAATATATCTTGTATGGATCTATTTATTTACATGTTTTCATTCCCCTCCTTCATTAGAGTATGTGCTCCTTGAGGACAGGAGCTGGTCTTGACTTTCTTGGTCCCTCTATCACTTGGCACAACATTTGGCACTGGCTGACCAAGTGCGAGTATGTCAGAGGAGATCAGCACTTGAACTTGGAGTCTGGAGTCCTGCGTTTGAATCTTGCCTCCAACCCTTACTGGTTGTGTGGCCAAGGGCAAGTCTTTTCTTCCTAAGCCTCTGTATTGGAAGTGATATTACCTAGAATAGCCAAATCCCAGGGTTTTTGTGAAGCTCTAAAGAGATAATCTTTGCACAATGCTTCATAAAGCTTTATGAACTATTGGAACACCAGTCATTATTGTAATTGGTCACAAGGGGAGCTGGAGAGAGAATGGGGAGGAACTGGAACAAACCCATCATTAGTCACCCTGGAACCAAGAACTAAGAATAGGAAGTGCTTGCTGATGGTGTGTTCCAATGTCATCTTCTCATACAAGAGAATGGATTTAATAATAGTACAATGTTTGAAGGACTTCAGGCACCATCTTTGTGTGCTCTTCCTGCCCCTCAGGGACCACAGCCCCTCTATTGCTTAGAAGACTCTCTTTAAGAGTTTCTTTGCCCAAAACTTTCACCATCTTGAAACCAAATCAGTTAATAAGCATCTCAGAGACAAGCTAGAGATTTTTTTTTTTTGCTTTTTTTTTGTAGGGGGAAGGACAGGGCAATTGGGGTTAAGTGATTTGCCCAAGGTCACATGGCTAGTAAATGTTAAGTGTCTGAGGTTGGATCTGAACTCAGATCCTCCTGACTCTAGGGCTGGTGCTCTATTCACTGTGCCACCTAGCCGCCCCAACAAGCTAGAGATTCTGACTCAGTCTGTTCCATGCCATAACTAAGGTGGGGTAACCAGGGCTTTGTCCAGAGAGTAGGCATTTAGAGGACACCCAAAATGAGCATGTGTACTCCTTCAGCAAAGAGAACAGTAGCAACTAATTCCCTCTGGCTTTTGTCTCACTTATTTGCTTTCTAGAGTCAGCATGGCATAGTGGGGAGAGTAGAGGGCCAGAAGTCAGGGGCACCATGATCAAATGCAGCCTCTGATGTATTAGCTAGGTAACCATGGACAAATGTGAGCCTTAGACAATTCCTTAGGATTTGTCTGCTAAGTCCACAAATAGGTCATACCCTCCATTGGTAGAGGAAGCCCCTCACTCACACTGGGAATATTTCTGACCCTGATGAAACCCCAGATCATTCTTGTCCTCCTGGCATCATGTTCACGTTATAAGTCATGATTCCTGTGTGTACCTTGGCCAGCTTCACCTGGGTACTTTAGCACACTGTCCCTTCTCCTTGAGGTCTTACTTGATCTGTGGGCCAGGCTGTCATTTAGCCTTTGGGAGCCAAAGCCTTTGGGAGCACAGAGTCACCAGGAAAGTCAGAGACCTTCACAGAGAAGACAGATCACAACTTTTTATGTCAGTGAAGCAGCAGATCTGCCATGAGATTCTGCCTTCCCTCCCTCAGTCCATTCACTCATTCCACCAGCATTTACTAAGTGCCTTCTCTGTACCACAGGCTTTGCTAGCCTTTTTCCCAGATGGCTGCTCCACTTTGGCATTGTGTGATATTTTAGCTACTGTCCAGGACCAGGGACACTGAAGGTCCCTTTGAAACAAAACCAAAACTCCCTATTTTACAGGGAGGGCTCTTCAGAGAGAGAGTAGGCTAGAGTTTTGTCTGTGCCAGAGGATAATGCCAAGTGCTATTTTTGCCTTCTGTTCCCTTATCAGGGTGTGTTTTTCCCAGA
This sequence comes from Pseudochirops corinnae, assembly GCA_028646515.1. Taxonomy (NCBI): domain Eukaryota; kingdom Metazoa; phylum Chordata; class Mammalia; order Diprotodontia; family Pseudocheiridae; genus Pseudochirops; species Pseudochirops corinnae. The sequence continues at coordinate 193,677,973 of CM053591.1, forward strand.
CAGCTGGATCCCTCCTTAATCATCTAGACCATATTAGAGTGCTTTATATCTATTTATGAGCTAATTATGGTAGTTAATCTTATATAATTCATCTATTAATATGTAGAGCATGTCTCTGGTGCCAAACCTTGTACTACAGTAGTCTTTGGAACCTGCTGACTCATAAGCATAAAAAAAGGTCATTAGAAACTACAGAGTGATCATTTGATAATAGGGACTGGCAAATTTTAATTGAAGCCCATTAAGCTGATGGGGTTTTGAGGGGACAGTTTTTTCCTCCCAGGCTGCTTTACTCTTATTATAACCGTGCAAATTTTAACTCACTCCTCTAGGGTGCTTGGGATGTCTCTGCCAGATGCCCTGTCCCTCCTTTCAAGCAGTTTTTAAATGATGAAATAGATGAGCTTCTAGTGTCTTGAGATGTAGACAAGGCGTGGGGAAGGGCCAGTGAGAATCCACAGACAGATCTTGCACACCCACCTCCCCTCCCCATCCCATGCACACCAGCTTGTCTAAGGCTCTCACTTAGCAACTTCTATTGCAGAAAGTCTTTCCTGATCTACTGGACTCCTCCCTCTCAAACTACCTTGCATATAATGACTTTGAGACATCTATGGGGCATCTAGGGAATGCCACAGAACATAGAGAGCTAGATCTGGAATCAGGGAGACATGAGTTCAAATTTGACATCAGACCAGCTGTATGACCCTGGGCAAGTCACTTAACCTCTGTAAAAAGGGGAATAATGGTAGCATCTACCTCCCAAGGTGGAGGATCAAATGAGATCTTAGTAAGGCGTTTGTACATCTCAAAGCACTAGCTATTACGATAAATGTATAGTTACTCCCTTCATAGTTTTATTGGAGCTTCTCTCCCCCACTGAAATATAAAGTCCTTGCAATCAGGATTTGCTTTATTCTTTGTACCATCATCAAGCACAGTGCCTTGTATATAGCAGGTGCTTAATAATAAGTACTTGACAATTGATTGGTTTTGGTCTCTGGATTCTTTGCATTATTAGTGGAACCCCAGGCTCATAGCAGCTGTGTAATAAATTCTTGCTGATTACTTGATAAAGCCCAGTAGGACCTGCACCCCGATGTGTATCCAATGACCCCAATAGGGCTGAGGAAAACCAGAACATTAGAAACCATCTAGACTGAGAAACTGAGGCCCAGAGGAGGCTTGTCTGAAGTCATATGTGCAACAAGCATCAGAGTCAGAATTCAAAGCCTCTTCCATCTCAGGAAAAGTCTAACACCATGTGTGGTACTCAGGAGATACTTGATAAATGCTTGCTGAAAGAATGAATGAATGATGGGTGAATCAATGAATGGGTGAACCAATGAATGAAAAGTTAATGAATGAATGGATGAATGAAGCCATGGATAAAAATTAGTGAATGGATGAATCAATGAATAAAAATGAATGAATGGATGGGTGGATGGATGGATGGATGGATGGATGGATGGACGGATGGGTAGGTGGATGGGTGGATGGATGGGTGGATGGATGGGTGGATGGATGGATGGATGGATGGGTGGGTGGATGGATGGATGGATGGATGGATCGATGAATGGATGGAGGGATGGATGGGTGTATGGGTGGATGGATGGGTGGGTGGATGGGTGGATGGGTGGATGGATGAGAATAAATGCAGTCAGAGAAAACATTCAGATCACATATCTGGATCAGTGGTTTCTGGAGCCACGTTCACTTTATGTTTCACAGTCTCATCTAATGTCCTGCCTCATTGCTCTGAACAGGTGCTCCAGTATGCCAAGCCCTCTGACTCTCCCACCAAATCCCATTGCCCACATGGGGAAATGCCTCTTTTCCCAAAGAAGCCTCTCAGAAGACTTGTGCTTTCCCAGCACATGGGTGGGGAGCTTCCCAGGGCGTGAGCAGGCCCATCCAGGCCAGAGGGCTCCTCAGGGTCACCTACCTGAGATAGCCTGCACGGCCACACGCAGGAAGCCCTTCACTTCGCCCTTCTCGCTGACGATGGCTACTCGGTGGACCAGTGGCACGGGGTAGAGCAGGTTGCTGAGGTATACGAAGGCCCTGAGGGAGAGGCAGAGGAGAGTGGTCACTGTGCCCGCTGCTCCCCAGGGGGTCGCCAGGCACACGACAGGCTGATGGGCAGTTGGCATCATCACAGCTCACCGCTCACACCACAACAGTGCTGCAAAGCAAAATGGAAGCAAGACAGCCAAGGCCAGCCGGAGGAGGAGGAGGAGGAAGAGGATGAAGATGAGGATGGGGATGGGCATGAGAGGCAGAGGGTGAGTGAGGGAGGGGCTGAGCCGTGCGTGCTTAAGGTGGGAAGGTCCCAGGAAGTCGGGTCAGTGGTGGAACTTGAACTTGGCAGTGCCTTGGTGACCCCTCCCCACCGCCCCTGGGCAGGGAGAGGGGAAGGAATTGTCATCTGGAAGCTAGAGAAAGGACTTCTGGCCATATAGAGTTGGAGAACTAGTCAGTAAAAGGTGGAGAGACAGCTGCTGTAGATGAAATCCAGAGGGCAAGGGAGGGACAGGCTGCAGAGGAGGAGATCGAAGAGCCGAAGGAGAGTGGGCAGAGAAGGGGAAGCAGAGAAGGGAGGAAGGGAAGGAAGCCGTGAAGTCACAGCCCAGAGCCGCCTACCTCCTGAAGGAAGGAGCACAGAGACCTGTTCACAGTCTGAGAAAGAAAAGGGATTTCCAAGTGGACCTTTCGGCTTGCTGCAAGAGGTGCCCTGGACCTTGTGGCTGGGGACAAAAGGAATCTGGAGGAAGGAAGGGGCTCGGAGGGGTGACAGTCTTGAGGTCCTAGCTGCCTTCTACATGGAGGTTCTATCCCTGTGCCTGCTGCTGGCAGCTCCCCCCAGCTGTTGCTGGCATCCTTCCTGGCATTCTGCTGCCCTCCCCCAGTCTAAGGCTTGGGGTCTAAATCTCTCATCATCTCATCTGGAATACCAGACGCCTATGGGATAAAGTAACACCAGCTCTTGAAAGGAGGAAGAAGGAAGAAAAGAACACATTCACTTTCTACCTTTCTCCAGGTCTGCTTGGGGGCAGGCACAGATCTTGGTGAGGCCAAGGTCCCCCGCTGGGTCCTGCATTTAGCAGAGTACTTGATCTCCAGCCAGAAGGCCTGAGTGTGAATCCTGACTGAGACATTTACAAACTCTTTGAACCTGGGCAAGTTACTTAATCTCTGCCTGCCTCAGTTTCCTCATCTGCAAAGTGAGGGTGTTGGATCCTGTGGCCTCTGAGATCCATTTTAGTGCTATTTATGATCCCAAGGTCTTTCTTTTGTTCCATGAACACAGGCTGAACCCACTCTTAACCTCCCCCAGCTATTTCACAAATGCCAACCATTGATGAGATCAGTGATGTGGATCAGGAGGAAGAGACAGAGACAGAAACAGAGGAGAGAGAGAGAGAGGGAGAAAGGGAGAGACAGAGAGACAGAGAAAGAGAGAGACAGAGAGAGACAGAGAGAGAGAGAGAGAGAGAGGGAGGGAGAAAATGTGGACCCAAGTGCTGACTTCCTTGCTGCTCTCCTTTCCGTTACATTCCCTTCAACCCAAACCCTGGCATGCCCGTTCTCTACACTGAGAAAGCTCTAAGCCACTCCAACGCTCCCTCTTAGAACCCCAATAACCCTCAAAGTGCAAGGTCATTTGCTGCATCCTCCCCAAGTACTCCCCTGGCCCCCTCCCTGATCTTGTTTTAGGCCCTTCCCCCACTCCTGCCTGCACTATTATGTGTCTTTGCTTTGTATATGTCTTATTTCTGCATCTGTCTATAGTGACTCTCTCTGCTCCCCATCCCACCCCAGGAGAATAAAAGTTCCTTGAAGGCAGGGGCTGGTTTCATTTTTATCTTCCTTTTTTCAGTGCGCAGCCTGGGGCCTGGGAGACAGCAGGCCTTTAATAAATGCTGGGCATGGAAGCATCAGTGCAAACCCATGCCCACTCCTGGAAAACCCAGTCTAACAAGCACATGCTTCCGCTCACTGGGAAGATCCTCTTTGTGGATGAGACACATCACAGAGCGTAATGCAGATAGATGCTGGCCCTGCCCGACCCAGGGGCTGCAGGCTCCACACTCCTGACCCCCCAGCTCTGGTATCACAGCTTAGATCACAGCAGACACACCCTGATTTCTCAGTGCTTGACACCAGCTTCTTGATGCAACACACTTAATGTGACGGATGGACCTCTAACTGGAAGGACGAGCAGATGGGCAAAGGGGAATAGACAAATACCATAGCCTGGAACTGGAGGGGCCTCAAAGGCCCTCAAGGACAGCTCCCTCATTTTACAGGTAGGGAAACTGAGTCGAAAAGAGGGTCATACAGATTGTGTTTGTGTTTGGATTTGAACCCAGGTCCTCTGACTCCAAAGCCATCTTCTTTCAGAATCTCGGATGGGGAAGCAGCCAGGCAAATGCCCATCAGACAGAAGGGCTCCTCTCCAGGAACCCCAGCCATGGTTTGTCTGTTAGAAGACCTGAGAGCAAAGGAACCCACTGGCCCCCAGAGGGACCATCTCTCACAGAGATGATGCTCTTCCTGACCTTGGGCCCCATGCCTGCCCCTGCCACGTCTGCCCCACGTTGCTACTTCTGCCTTGGGGACCAAGCAGAGTAAAGCTGACCCTCTTCAACATGGCAGCCCTTCAGTCACTAGCAGGCAAAGGCCCCCGGAAAGGTTACGTATGAGTTCAATTCACACTGAAGTACGAATGACTGGTAGAAGATGCTTTCCTTAGAGAAGGTCCTGACCCAGGGCAAAGGGGAGAGAAGAGAGCCTCAGCCACCCTCCAGAGGGGTCTCTACCATGTGAGACATGGGAAAACCAGAAAGGAAGGACTCTCCATGGACACATTGCTTCTCTACCTTTCCACTTTTCTCAACCTTATCCAACGCAGCAGATCTTAAGTTGGTCCAGCATCACATGACTAGCAGTTGTCAGAGGGAGGGTTTGACATTCAGCATTCCTTCCACTACGCCACGTGGTCCCTAACACAATATGGTGAACATAGGCATGAACAGGAATAAATACTTCCACCTGTTGAAATAACCTCCTGCCCATGTGTCTAGATTTCACGTGCAGAATCTCAGAGCTCAGGGGGCCACATCTGGACAAGACTCTCCTCTATGGTCCTTGGACAAGTGGCCCTCATGACAGGAAGCCCACCCCTCCTGGGGCAGCACTTTTCTTTGGCATGGCTTCCATTGATGGGAGCTTTTTTCCTGATGTCCAGCTAAGCTCTGACCTCTCTGCATCTTCTACACTTATTTCTCCTGCGTTAATTCTCTGAGGTCAAAGAGTACAAGCCTGATCCTTCACACCATCAGCCCTTCAGATTCCTGAGGGCAGTCCTCTCATCAGCCTTCTGTGCTCCTGTGCTTAGATGGCACAGTCTTCAGGCCCTTCATCATCCTGCTTGCCTTTGGGCTAGTTCCAATTTAGCAACATACTTCTCAAATTGGGGTTCCCAGAACTGAGCCAAATGCCTCAGCTGTGGTCTACACAGGACATAGGACAAAGGGATGGTCAACCTTTGACCTGCATAATTTTTAGTTGTATCCGTTCACCTAGAGTTGTGATGGGCACCTACTGTCTCCATCTTTTGTTTTCAATGACACCTGTCATTCTGTGGGGAAGGGAACTCCCCAGCTGAGAAAGCTCCCTCTATCCACTCAGACCAGTAACTGTGGCTTTCTGTCTTTAGCCTTAAGGAGCTGCCTGGGGCACTGAGAGCTTAGTGACATACCCATGAGGTATCAAAGGAAGGACTGGAACCCAGGTCCTCCTGGTTCTGAGGCCAGCCCTTTCTCCTCTAGGAAAGACTCCCACTCTGGCTGCCGGGTTCTCACCAGAGAACACACTGATGTCTGTGATTACAAGGCTCCATGGAAATGGAGTAAGCTACCTCTGGAAGGCTGAGCCCAGGGTAACAACTTACTGAAGGATAAAAAACAATGAATAATTTAGGATCCTCCATCTTCCCAGCTCTAGCCAGGAAAATGCTTGGAGAGAGAAGAGCTGAGAAGGCCTTCCAGACCCATAGGCCAAGGGAAGGGCTGCCTGGTGGTTAGCTCCTGCAGAGGAGGCATGAGGCTGATCCCTCCCTCCCAGGGCCTTCCTGTTCTAAATCCAAGGTCAATGACCTGCCCTCCAGCCGCCCTCTGTTCTGGCCTCTGGGGTCCAGGAATGCAAGCAGGGCGCAGGCTGTGGGTGGACGGTGGGCGCTGGCTCTGTGTCCTTTCACAGCTGTGCTCCTGGGGCCCTTCCTTCCCCACCAGAGGACAGGGCTGCCTTTCTCTGGGGGCCACAGAGGCTGAGAACAGCAGATTGTTAGCAGAGACAATGTGGCGATTGATTGATCAGCTGCAGAGACAGAGCTACTCTCTCTTCGATCTCACTTCCCACGTGGAGGCAGGGCCCTGGATCCTGCTGGGGGCTGCAGAGATTCAGTTATGGGAAATGGGCGTCCTCCTCCTCTCCTCAGATAAGGTCTGACCCTCTCCTGGGGCTTTTCCTTGGAAAGAGAGCTTTCCTCTCTAGAGACCCAGTGGCTCAAGAGGCCAGAGGTCAGAAGCGGGAGATGCGGTCCATAAGATGAGAAAGAGAAGCTTTATGAAGTACTCACACTGGGCAGTGAGAGTTGAGGGAAGGGCCCCGAGGCGAGGGCCTGGAGGGATCTGGGAGACTGTTAGACAAGCTCTTCATTTTACCAATGAGGGAAGAGAGGCTCAGAGGAGGATCTCAGGATGATCCCAGCTCTGGGTGGCAGGGCCCTCGGAGGCTGCCTAGCCCACCCCGGGGAGGGGGGGAGGAGGACATCATAAAGGCCCCTGTTCTGGCTATGGCAGAGCCCAGGCTCCTGGCCCCCAGAAAGCCAAGTGGCGCCGGGAAGAGAGGACTGGCCTGGGAGTCTGACAGCCTGGGATCAAAGCCCAGAGGGACTCTGTGCAACTTCAGGCAAGTCATTTTCCTTCTTTGGGTCTCAGTATTATCCCCTATAAAATGGGAAGAAGATTGAATGAGGTGACTTTCCCTGACTTTTGGATCGCCAGAGCCTTCTGCAGCTCCCATGTGCTCTCATGTCCCACATTTAAGCTACCAGGTCAATGACCATATTTTGTTTTTCTCAGTCTCTAGACAGAGAAATAAAAAGAACACATAAATAAAATAAATACAATAAAAATAATAAAATATTATTGTTATATAATAAATAATAAAATAAAAAAGATACAGAGAAATAAAAGGAAAAAAGGACCAATGAAAGTGTAAACCTCAGAACGTCATCCTAGTCACATGGTGCCATCTTCCTCTTACATCCACAGATGGCTGGACCATGACAGGCCACAGGAGCATCCCCTCCCAGAAAGGACTGAAAGGACTTCAGAGTCCCCCACACCCAAGCTCACCCATCACGCCCCTCATTCAGTCCAGCCTCATGCTAGATTTGCCTCCCTACTCTATGGTCTAGTGAAAGCAGCCTTGGGACCGTTCCTCTCCCAGCTCACCATCTCCCAAGTCCATGCCTTTTCACAGGTTAATTCCATGCCTGGAATTCATTCCCTCTGCCTTTCAGCCTCATAGAATCTCTTACTCTCTCCAAGACTTGGCTCAAATGCCACCTTCTCCAGTCTTTCCTGATCTCCCCAACTGTGAGAATCCTCCCTTCCTAACTACCTTGCATTTATTCTGCATACGGTAGACACTTAAATTATTGTTGATGAATTGAGCCATTCCTTCTACCAACTATGTGTTTAATTCTATGGGCAAGTGCTAGATGCTGGAGACACAAGGGCAGAAATGAAAGTGTCTTTCCTCTAAAGGAGCTTATATTCTTCTACCCTGAAAGCATGCCGGGGGCTGTGAATTTCTCACAAGAGAAATTCTCTATCAGTCTGCATTAGTCAGTGGTGCCAGTGACCAAAGTGAGCTGAATGCTTCCTGAGACCACCAGATGCTCTGGGGAAGGGTTGGCCACTGAGTTACAGCGACTTTCGTTCACCTCTGCTGCCAAGGATTGCCCCTGGATCCTCCGAAGCATATGTTTCCTGTTTCCAAATGGCTAGTTCTTTACTGTGTAGTGTGGGAGAGAGGGTAATGTGGGATGGGGTCTAGATTCAGGGTAGAATCAGGGTAGGGAAGCTTTAGAAGGGAAAATAGGTGCCAAAATGATAAATCCATTGGAAGCCAGCCTAGCCTTCTTCCGCTTCCCAAATTAGAGTAAATCATGGACCTCCACACTTCCAATGGGACCAGGTATATGAGGTAGAGGGGAAGGCGTCTCCAGTTTTCACCCTCAAAATGAATAAGGGAAAACCCGCTTTACAAAAATCTTCTGAAAAAGCAGAATTACCTTTCACAGATTGAAAGCCATTGAGAGTTCTAAAGGGTTAGGAATGAGAGTGAAGAATGGTGACCATTAACCATGTCCTGTACCCTCTGCCTCTGTTAGACTGAAATTTCCATGAAGGCAAGCCTGACATTTAATTGCTTTTATAAATCTCATAGTGTCTAGTACACTGTTTTGCAAAAACTAGGCACTTGGCAAATGATTGTTCAATGACTGATTGATTGAATAAATTCTTTCCATGGGAACCTACTGATTTCCCCTTCTCATCATGACCCTAGTAGAGTGTTCTACACACAAGAGGTCTTTAATAAACATTTGCTGAATGAATGCTTGAAAGGTTTATCCCAAATGTGAATGAGCACATCACATCTCAGAGATTATGAGGACAAGTCATTGGCATGCCCCAGATGGCGTGGAGCCAAATCTCAAACCTGTTGCTTAGTACCTGTGTGACCTTGGGCCAATCCCAACTCCCCTCATGGCCTCCATGTTCTTATTTTTCAAATGAGGGGGTTGAACTAGTCCTCTAGCCTGACACCTAGTTGCCTCGGTTTCCCTCTCCTTTGTGGAGATGTTGTAAAGGTGATCTTTATTCAGCTGTGGACTGGATGCTGAGGTCTTGACTTCTATGAGATTCTGCAATCTCTTGCACTTCTTACAGATACAACTAAGTCTTCATGTACCAATGGAAAATCCACCTCATTTGTCTTCAGTAACTAGTTAATGGCAAGCTCCTCTACCCCAACCCCATTCCTCAAATGCCTCAACTATCTCCTCTTGAAGATTGTGTGAACTTAGGGACTAAAAAACTGACAATAATATTAACCCATTAGGGTTAGAATTAGGGAAGGGAATTAGATTTTTAAAATAATATCAGATACATTTCAAAATCAAGTAGAAATATTTTCATGATTTTTGGGGGGATTATCCAGATCATAAGCTCCCTACCAATGGCATCGATGATCAATAATTGGTAATATTATGGGGACTATGTTGTTTATTAAGGGACAAAGACAAAAGAGAACAAGTAGTCACAGCAGAAACAGAAGTACCTTGCTCCCTGGAAAGGTTGGTCTAAGTTGATTACAGCAATCAAAAATCTCAGATTGCGCACAGACTTAAAGGCATTCAGTCCAACCATATGCCAAAAGCAGGATTCTCCTCTGTTGTATCCCTTATAGATGGTCATTTGCCTTGTGGTTGGATACTCCCAGTGATGATGGGAAGCTTACTCCTTTATAAGACTTCCAGAACCTTTTCTAGATAGCTCTAGTTCATATGGAGTTCTTCCTCATATTGAGTTGAATCTCCCTTGCTATAAGTCCACCTACAGATCACAAGTGTGACATTGGAGCTTCCCCTGGTCAGATTTGCATCAGTACTGAGCCACACCACACAGTTTGCTGGTAGATTTGGGAAGAGCCATTGGTTCTACAGAAGGACAGTAAATGCATGGAACCAATCATCTTTCTTTGGGTGACCACTCTTAGAGTGCTGTCATGTTGGAAATTCGTGGCCCTACCTCAAGATTTGGGGCTAATTTAGAGGTGTTAGGGAAAAATGTGGGGAAGCCTAGTATTGGATTGTGCACACCTGTTAAGAACTTGAGCTAAAAATCCCTTAGAGACAAAATCATGATTGTTAGGAACAGTGAACCACAATGTGTGCAAATCCTGGCATTTGGACTTTGATTGTCTTCTTATCATATGTTGGGGTTTGACAAGAAGGAGGTTTTCCCAGGAAGGGAGTGGGGAGTGAGTTGTTTGGAAAGGGAAAGTCACATACCTTGAAGACAGGGATGGGCTAATGGAGATTTTTGAAGGTTGGTGATGGGCTGGGTTTGAGTTGCGCCACTGTGCTCAATGAGGCCTCTGGCTTGGGGGAAGATTGACAGTTCAGCTCTCCTAGTTCCTCGATAAACTACATTAAACTTAAGGGCATACTTAGAGGGGTCTGTTCTTTATCCCTCTCTCTCTACTCCCCACCTTGCCCCCAGTCATCTGTTTCCAGGTACCACAGGATAGCATTTGAGGATAGCATTTAAACTAGCAATAATATTGATTCTTGGGGCTAGAGGAAAGGTGGGTTGTTTGGATTGCACTGTAAGCACATTCCTTATGGGCTCCTATTTCGGGAATCAGATTCCTTCCCAAGCTTGAAAGGCAAAGATCCACCTGGGCACATCTTCTGTATACAAGCCTTGATTCTGCAGATATGTGTCTGTCTGTCTGTCTCCCCTCCCTGTGAGGATTATGGACTAAGATAATGGAATGCAAGCCCCTCTTCTGGGCTCATGCTCTGCAAACACTTCCTGAAGCATATTTATGGTGGTGTCAGACACTAAATATTTTATGAAGATCCTGTTGGTGATACACTATTACTCTTGGCCAAAGGCTTCTTTCCTACAATCGATCAATGGGAAATCAGTGGAACAGACCCAAGAAGGGACCTGCAGTGGGAGGCAAAGAGTGTATTTCTCAAACTGCAGAAACTTCCCTATTCTCCCATATGTGAGAACTAGAACATCTGCTGGATGAGGGCCAGGGGAAAGAATGCCTTCCATCCATCTTGGCAAAAAAAATGGTGCTTTTCAGAAAGACTGGCCTACAGAAAGCATCACCATATTGACTTAGAGTCAAAGATGTTCAGAACTGAAGACCCTACTGAGATTAGTCTAGTACAACCTCAATATTATGGATGAGAAGACACTCTTGCTACTTCATTCTATGGCCATTCCCAGCCCAAGGCCAAGTTCAGCCTCTTTCTCTCTAGAAGCTTTCTTGCTCTCTAGAGAAGCAAAGACCTTTTCTCCCTGGGCTTTGAAGGGCCATCCTTGGTTTCACTTACCATAGCTGACATTTCTATTGTCTTGAAAGTTTGCGAAGAACTTTACATGGATTACACCATTTGATCCTCAAAACAATCCTTAGAGGGATGTGCTCTTCTTATCCCCATTGCACAGATGAGGACACTGAGGCTGGGAGAGAACTTTTGCCCAAGGTTACACAGGTAATGTCTAAAGTAGGATTTTGATTTGGACCTTCCTGACTCCAGGTCCAACACTCTTATGAACTAGACTTCCTTTCCTGCCACCTACATACTTTTCATTGTCCCCTGATTATTAGACACAGAAATTCCCAAAGCAAGCTTCACCTCTGCTAGGGCATGCAATACCTTGCTCAGCTCCTTGAGACTGAGCATATCTAGGGCTGCCTTACCTATCTACAACAATCTTTGGGGAAGATTTATCTTCCCCCTTCATTTCCTCCCTTCTTTCCTCCTTTCTTCTCTTCATTTCCTCTCTTCCTTTTCTTACATTCTCCATCCAGCAGACCTTTGTATTACGAGAAAATAGGCATTTCTAAAGCCTTCTAATCCAAAACTTTTCCATATCATCTTCACCTGTACCTTTCTTTTCAAAGCATGCTATCAAGGTTTGGGGTCTGGGTTTAAACGATCTCTTCAGGATGTGAATTACTCATCTCCTGCTCCAAATATCTCCCCTGACTTCTAATGCTGGGTAGGGTTGGCCAAGGTAATCTCTGGATCCCTCAGGGCTAATCTGCTAAGCTTCATTGCCTTTTGAAGGATGAAGTAGGATTGAAAGAAGAGATTGATTTTTATAGACAATCTTCCTCACCCTCAACCCTTGCTTCTCTCAAGCATTTTGCTCAAGGCCACGGAAAACAACTCTGGACGAAAAAGGAGAGAAGGTTAGCCATAGGGAAGAAGGGACAGAATGGTACCTCCAAGCCCAGTGTCTGGTGATCATGGCAGTCTCAGTCTGCTGAGAGGGACAGTGTACAGACAGACAGGGTGAGAAACTTGGGAAGCCAGTCAGTATCTCTAGACATGAACCCTGGTTGATTTCTCCCACTATGGTTTTATCCAAATGGAAGAGATGAGTATATCTTGAAGTGACTGAAAACCCAGGAAGGATGAAAAGTGAGGGGAGAGAGGGAAGCAGGAACAGAGAGAGAAAGGAGGGTGAGGGCATGTGGCACTAAGGGATGAGGAAGAGAGGGCAGACACTAACCACAAGATTGGTGAGGCAAAGATGGCATGCTTGGACCAAAGAAAAGCCTTTTAAAAGGAAGACAAAAGTGAAATCACCCCTTCCCCCCCAATTTTGCTAAAGCTTTGTAGAGAGCCAGCAGCTAAAAAAAAGAAATAAACTAAAAAAGGATATATGGGGAAAAAAATCAAAAGACAAAGGACCCAATTATCAACCAGTCAGAGCACAGTTCACAGGAAATGTGGCCTGCACAGCTGCTGCCCAAGGATGCCCATTCTGAGTCCAACCAAAAAGATTCAGGAGATTCAAAATAAAGGCCCTCCAGAGACCATCCCACAATTAGGGCTTGGGGAGGGAGGTTCTCCTTCTTTGGTTGATTTTATTCATTTTGTAAATTTTGTAAAATCTCAGATTTCCCAAGAGGAAAAAAAAGAAAAATTGGAAGAACCCAGCTCTTTCCGTCGGAGACTGCAGGAGCCTATATTCCATTTCTTGCCTGTTCCCAGGGCCTTCTTGATCTGGGCTCTTTCCCCTCCCAAACCCCGAATTCTGAAAATTGCCTTTGCTGGAGAAGAGAACCCTCAAAGCTGCCCCAGGTATTAAGAAAATCAGAGCTGGAATCTGGTCTCTGGATACTTGATATACCAAACTGCTTCTTCCTAGAACCTTCCAGAAAACTATCTCCTCCCTATTTCTCCAACTTTTGTTGACTTTTAAGACTTCTGGACATTATACCTTCAGGAAGAATCTTCCTATAGAGCAAAGCTGGAAAGTCCAGACTAATTTTTATCTATTTTAAGAGCTTTCTTTCTCATGACCACCATCTTTCACAAGATGAGCTCTGTGACTGTGACATTGTTTTTCCAGAAGGTCACTTGAAAAGCTGATTATTATTCAGGATTCATTGAATGATGCAGTGAAATCCCATTTTATTGACCTTCTCTGTTAGATAACTCCCAGGCTGAACTCAAGTCAAGCCAGTGGGGGTTTTCCAATTGAGTCTCGTGTTTGGGTAAAGGAACCGTCTTGCTTGGTGGGCCTTTAGAAACTTTTCTCCATGACCTGGACCAGAGGAAGAGTGAGTTCAACTTCCAATGGCTGTTATGTTAGAATTCTTGGAGAAAGCCTTATATTCCCTGCAACCTAGGTCCCATATAGGGCCTCTGAAGATGCCTATTTTCTTCCTCTGACATAGTACAGTTCCTTTTATATCTTGCATAATAATAATGCCCAAATGTCATCATGTTCCCTTTGGACTAGCCTTCCCTTCTGGCTCATCAACCACAGAACTAAATCTGAAAAGGACCTCAGCTTCTATCTAGTCCAGCTATCAGATTTTACAGAGGAGAGAACTGACACCCAGAAAAATGAAGTTTCTGGTCCTAGGTCACACAGGGAGTGAGTGGCCAAGTGAGGATCTGAACCTAGGTTCCTTGACTCATAATCCAGCACTGGTTTGACTCTCTTCTCCTCATACTGCATTGCATGTATTCTCCATGAAGCTCACAATGTCCCACCTTTCATCAGACTCATCATGAACAGAGTCCTCTCACTCTGGATACCAGTTCACTTGCTGTTACTAGTGATGCCTGATGTGTCTAGAGCATAGTTTCTACAAAGTCTTTTCATCTAAACCCATTTGGAATCCATCTAAACCTCAAAGCAACTCTGTAATAAGTATGGAAACTATTACTATCCCCATTTGACAGATGAAGAAATTGAGGCCTAGGAGAGATATTCAGTGACTTGCCCAAGGTCACAGAGCTAGTTTGCAGCAGAGTTGAACCCAAGTCCCCTAGACTGATGTTGCATATATATGCATGTATCTACGTATCTATACACACGTGTATGTGTGTATGCTCATGAACATATGTGTGCATATGTGTGTATATATATATGCACAAATACATACTTTTTTCTGGCATTTTTCTCATGTCTCTATTCCTTTTCTCACAGAGGGTCCCTTCTATGGTCATGGGCCCCAGTATCACAGGCTCACACCCACTAGCATTTCAATTATTCATGATACAGGAACAACTGAATTATTTATTGCTAATTTTAAGTCTGCATCTCCTGGGATTCTTGAGAGCTTTCAGGAGCAAAACGAAAGCCCCTCACAATCAAGAAACTTGAAAGCTGAATTTTTTTATGCTATCAATCTCATTTTTGACAGAGGAGAAGACCAGACTAGCAGCCAGAGGCATGACTTTGGGGCTGGGTTTGAGCCCTGCCTTTGACACGTTAGCTGTGTGACAATGGGCAAGTCACTCATTCTCAGAGTGCCCCAAGCGACTCTCTAAGACTTATCCATAAGCTAAGTTACAGAAGTTATCCGTGTGCATTGGCAGAGGGAGTGTCCACACTGGGAGTTCCCCATGCCAATGAAATCACACATTGAGAGCAAAAAGATGAATAGCTCCTAAAACCAAGGTCACTACAAGCCAACCACAGCTCCTACTTCTTGCTGCCTCTCCCCAGTGGAATTCCTATGCCAAGCTCTGTGATGGATTCTACTAGACTGCTGAATGGCAGCTGCTTAACCCAACTGGCCACTTCTCCATGATTCCTAAAGACTCCATGTCAATTGCTATGTTAATGGCCCTAGAGCTTCCATGTTGGAAATTGTTCTATTCTGAAGAGATGAGCCACACCCTTGGGCTCTCAGGGCATCTGAATGGTAGGATCGTAGCCCTAAACATCTGTGGAATTGGTGCCCTCACAGGTCTAATTGTGCTCAGACCGCAGTTCCCTCATGCGAAAGAGCTAGTTCCCTCCCAGCATGCTCTCCTGAAACCTCACCAACCTTCCTACTAAACTGAACAGGGGGGAGCGGTCGTAAAATGGATCCCGGCCACCATCACACAGCGAGCACTCTGGAAAGATGTCTTCCTCGAAGTCCTCCTCCTCCTCCTCCTCCTCCTCCTCCTCCTCATCCTCCTCCTCCTCCTCCTCCTCCTCCTCCTTCCCCACATGCTGCTCGTCAGCAGGCTCGGTGATGTCGGAGTCGGGGTTCGAGAAGGTGGGGGAGGGGGTGAGATCAGCCATGCGCTCGCTCATGCATGTGTTGAAAAGAGGAGAGCTGTTGCAGCCAGAGACATCTGAGCTGAGGTTAGTACAAGATAGAAGAGAGGTTAACACTGGCTATTCCAAACTAAGTAGGATAGAGAAGGAAAAAAAATGTAAAAATAAAACCAAAAATCAGCCCAAAACCTAGAACAACAACCACAACCAAAAACCCCACCAAGAAATGCTGATGTTAGAGATGGGAAGAACAGAAAGAAAAACAAGCCCCCCGCCCACCATGTGCCTTACACAGAAGCTGCAAGAGCTGTCAGCTGGAAGGACCAGAAACACCGATTCAATTGGTGGGATTCCCAGGGTGGGCTGGGCTTGGGGTAGGGTTGGTCAAGACAGAAACAGTCATTAGAACCACTGCTCAGAGTCATTATCCCAGACAAACCCTCCTTTTCCCAGGCCGGGCCTGGCCTGGCTTCTAGCTTGGGGGCTAGAGGTCAAAGAAGAAGGGTTGGATTGATAAGACCTTTGAGGTGACAGCCCCATGCCCTTCCAGTCAGAATGCTGAAGGCACAGGTGTGTATGTGATTCATACAGCACAGAGATGGATGCTGGCAGCTCAGTGAGAACACACACAAAGACACACATGTCCAAGGATGCAAAAACCCATCTGTGAGTTGTGGATGCCGACAAGGAATCTTCACCCCGTCTTCAGATGAAGGCTCCCCTTCTCCCCATCCCTTGGCCAGTGAAGGAGTTACTATGGGCTCTGGTTAGGTGTGGCCAAGAGCTGGCAGTGCGGATGGTGGGGTGCTTTGGGATTCCAGGGAGGGGGCTGTAGCATTTAGCTCCCCTCAGGGTGTGTCATTCATTCTCCATCATTGGCTGGTCTAAAAACCCACTCTCTGCTCACCCCTGAACTGGGTAGGTAACAGAACCCTAGGCCTCATTGTTAGGTCAATCGGTAACTGGTACCTTCCCAGTGGAGTGTTTCTATATTTGTAGTTCTGTAAGAACTCTTTCTCTCTCTCTCTTTCAGTCTGTCAGGGAAAGAGAAGAATGCTCTCACCTGCCAACCAGCCGGAACCAAGGAAATCGGTCATAGAAAGGGTCCCCACCAGTCACCACATTGTCACAGTCCTCGATTACACTGGAGGGCACCTCAGCAGCCCGGTCATACATCTCACGCATCGAGTCAAGTCTCTGCCTGTAGGGGGAGGAGATGAGGGGCCTGAGCTGGTGCCCAGGGCACAATATGTTGAGGGGAAGAGTACCCAGGGGTCTGACTGACTCCACAGTGGTGGGATATGGGCTCAGTGGGCAAATCTTGACTGAGGGGGAGAGGTAATGTCATTGATAGTTGATGGGTATGGGCAGTGGGAAAGAGATCTTGTAGCATTGAACAATGGGGAGGACACTCTTCCGGCCTTCATGGCAGCATGGGGCAAAAACCCAGTCATCCCACACCCATTGTTATTCAGTGTGAGGCCAACCAACTCTCCTTCAAGGCTGTATGACAGGGTCCCCAGCATAAACTTCCTTGATTAATGTCTTTAGAGGATCAATCCAAGATGGTAAGATCCTAGACTCAGAGCTAGAAGGGAACTCAGAGCTTAACTGTCTCATTTTTCAGATGGGGAAACTGAGGCCTCTAGTGGTTCAGGGTTACATAGCGTCACAGGTAGGTTCTGAACTCCTGATTCTGTAGCTGGGGGCTTGTTCCAGACTGAATTCTTACCCTTTTATGGCTTTGGATTTTCCCTTTGGGTGAAGCATTTGCAAAATTATCTAGAAGGTTGGCTAATAAAGAATGACAGGCATTTGGGTCTTGAAGCCCTGAACATGGCTCCTCCCATGTGGTTCCCCAGATTCTGGTGCCATTTTGGTCTCCCACCAAAATGTATATTTGCTGATCCTGGCATAGGTGGTATTCATAGTAGAATAAAAGCTGCTTGAGGGATAGGGATTACTTCACTTTATCCCTAAAGTCTGGCATGCAATAGGTGCTTAATGGTTGGATTGAGAGAATGGCCTTGTGTTCATTTTCAGGACCATGAATCTGAAAGGGCATGAGCTGCCAGGATACAAGTCCTCCCTCGCCTGCTTTTTTCCAGCCAACCAATGGCCTTCACTGAAGTGAGACGCCTACTCTAGAGAAGACTTTGTTGTTGTTCAATTGTTTTCAGTTCTGTCACAACTCTCTATAACCCCATTTAGGGCTTTCTTGGCAGAGATGCTGGAGTGATTTTTCATTCCTTCTCCAGCTCATTTTATAGATGAGGAAACTGAGGCAAACAGGAATAAGTGACTTGCCCAGGACCACACAGCTAGGAAAAATCTGAGGCCAGATTTGAATTCGCAAAGATGAGTCTTTCTGCCTAGAGGCCTGGAGCTCTATTCACTGTGCAACCCAACTATCCTAGAATTCATTATGCATCACCCAAGGGGAAGCAGGCTGGGTTGGGGTGGATTTTTGCTCTTGCACTAGCTTCTTTACAACATGCTGTGCTGCCTGCCCATCTGCCTTGATCACTAGACAGCCCATGTTCAGAGAATGGAAATTACCATTAAGATGCTCAAACAAAAATTAACTAAGAATGGGCAACCTGTGACCCAACAGCTGTCAGATAACCCCAAATGAAAATATGACATCCAGCTATGGCTTGCTGTGTAAAATCCACACAACTTGCCCGTTCACTTGATTGAAGTCTTTGCTGCCTCAATATGTCCATTAAAAAATAAGGAAACAGACAGGGACAGATTTGGATTGGGGGGGGGGGGCAGTGGTGAGGGGTACAGACTTGTAACTTAATTGAGGCAGGGAACTCCCAATGTCCTAACCCCCTCCAACAATGTAGATTGGCATTTGGATTGCAAGTCATCTAATAGAATTGCCTGCAGCCTGGAGAAGCTGTCCCTTGCCCAGACAGATGGCTTCCATGTGTCAGTGGCAGGGCCTGAATCCAGATTTCCCTGACCCTAAGGCTGGCTTTCTCTCCACTGCCCCATGTTGCCTCTCACAGAGATGTCTACAATATCACATGGTTCTTGGCGGAAGCATGGCAGGAAACCATGATGTTTGGATCCAGAGCCATTGTCCTTTCTAACCTTCTTTACTCTAGCTTGTCTCTACTTGAAGTAGTTCACATAAGAGAATGAACATGAAGAAGTTGGATTATAATCTTCAAGTCTACAAAGAGTTCTCACAAGTAGGATGCCAAGTAGTCATTGTCAATGACCAAACCAGAGGATATCAGAGCAGTAAAAATAATAGGCAGGCCCTGGAAAGGGAGTTAGAATTAGAAAATGCTGAGAGGGAAGACCAAGACAGGCAACCCAGTCTCCATGCCTGGAATTTTCTGAAGAAGAGAATAGACAACCACTGACTTACAATGTCCCATCTCGCCATGGGTGTAACTTGGAATTTTGGTGCTGGGTATTAAGTGCCACAGTCTCCTTCTGTATTTCGGAGGTGGTGGTAGGCCTCACTGGAGTTAGAAAAGCATAGAGTGAGCTAGGCTGGGAAGAAGCTCTCTTTTATGTTGCTGAAAGGGACACAAGTGAAGTCAGTGTCCTCTAAATGCAGCGCCCTGTGCATTCAGAGTCCGAAGACAACACCCCAGTGACCTTTCCTAGTTACAGCTCTGGTTCTCACCCAGGTGTTCTACCTTGAGTAGAGACAGCATTGGAGACTTGCTCAGAAGACCCTCTGGGAGCTTGACTTCTGGACACCAAAGAGGATTTTAATATTGTTTTAGCGACTGACTTATTGGGTGAGGTGTGCTCTCTGGGTCCCACATGTCCATAATTCCCCTTCTTCCATTCAAGGAATCTGACACCCCAGACAAGCCTTGGCTGGACTTTGAGCACCTTGGAGGTTATGTCCACCAAGAAGCAACAGGCATGTAGCCTGTCAGCACTCTGCTATGGTGGGTGACAGTGACATGCAGTGGAAAGAGCAGTGGCCCTAGTCAGAGGATCTGGGTTCAAATTCCATCTCAGATGGCTGCCATTTATGTGATTTTGAACAAGCCACTTCCCTCCTCTGGGGCTCACTCCATGCCTCAGTTTCCTCATCTGTAAAATTATGGATCTGGACTAGATGGCTTATGAGATGCCTTCCAGGTTCCATCTAGGATCCAGAGTCACTTTTCCTTCTCTGGCGCTCAGTTTCCTCATCCGTAAACTGAAGGAGTTGAATCAGATCACCTCTAAGACACAAGGTAAAGTCTGTATAACTTGTCCAAACTACACAAGGGCATTTCCTAAGTCTCTCTTCTCTCCAATTCTCCAGCCTGCCTTCATCTCAGTGATCCTTCTTCCTTCTCTAGCCTCCCCCTTCCAAGATACTCATCCTTCCTTGCCATCTGACCCCTACCTGAGT
The DNA here is from genome assembly GCA_028646515.1 of Pseudochirops corinnae. Lineage (NCBI taxonomy): Eukaryota > Metazoa > Chordata > Mammalia > Diprotodontia > Pseudocheiridae > Pseudochirops > Pseudochirops corinnae. Next base: position 193,697,752 of record CM053591.1, read on the forward strand.
TTCTCTAGTGTCCAGTAATGTGTAGCACCATTCTTCTGGTCCTGGACCTCAATAGCCACGATGGTCCGTGGGAAGGGACGTTTTTCTCTTTCTTTGGCAGCATCAGGGGGAAGCAAATCCGGAGGTAGGGGAGAGTAGAGAGTGTCCGTAAGGAGAACAAATTGGAATTGGACCTGGTGACAAATACAGGGAGAAAATGTCCAAGCATCTCCAAGTTGCCAGGATCCTCAGCTGAGGACTTCACTTACCTTCCCTTTTTACCCTCTCCCCCACAGTATGGAAGTCAGAGGTTGGGATATAAGATCTTGGGATCTTCACCAGGAGCTTCCCAGGAACCTGAGAGCAGATTGTTGCTACACAGGCTAGTTTAATTGGAGGTTTTTGAACCAATGATTTCATAGAGGAAATGTCATCAGCCTGCTGGCGTTAAAGCCTTGCCTGAGAAAGGAGTAGATTTCCATCCCAGCCACTTCATTCAAGTGAGAGGCTACTTTTCAGGTACTATGTACCCCACCCCTCCACCCACATAAAAGATTCAATTCATTCCTAGGATTGAGTGCTTTGCAACACTGATAAAACAATGCATACCATCACCTCCAGGTCATGGAATGGAGAGGGTGGGTGGTGAGTGCAAGAATATTTTTAGCTGGTATGATGTGAAGCCAATGATCCCTGGGTCTTGATAGTAATCTGGGCAATATTTAGGGGCTATCATAGAGGCACTATCAGGATCATTGAACTCTCTCCTGAAGTCTCAATATTGGAAGTCAACTCAGTGAAGGAGGAATGAAGAAGGACCAGATGTCAAATGGGATGTGGGGATGGGGAGTAAAGGTGAAGAGGACACTTTAACTTGGTGTGAGCACAGTCACTGCAGGGAGGTGGCCTCCCAAGTGACTCCTCAGATGTCAGTACTGTGGGTCCAAGCCCTCATGCTCCTTCTAAGTCTGAGAACAAGAGAGCTTAACTCTAGTAAGGACAATCCATCTTACCTTTTTCTTTAGCTCCACGCTAATGGCGTTGGCTTCTTTGAGGAAAATGGCGTTGCCCCACAAGAGATCTCTCAGAGACGTGAACTGGTACCACTTCCACTTCCTGAAGGCCCAAAGTGCCAGCTCAAACTCCCTCTCTGTCCACTGGACTGTCAAGAGAAAAAAAACAACTCCCATGGTCATTCCAGGAAAGGGCAACCATCCCCCAGCACTACTCCCTGGAGCCTAGTGCCTTCTGGAGAGTCAGAGACATAACTTCTCTGACAAGGAAATGTAGAGGATGATTTCTAGTCAATACAAGGGCAAGGAGGAGGCCATAAGGGAGCCAGGCACCTCCTATCATCTTCACATTCAAGGGTCTTGCCCACAACAGGAAGCAACTAATGACTTCTTGTTGAAGTAGAGAGACTAGGAAAAGATGGCGGAGGCAGCAAAGAGAAGAAATGGTTTGCTTTTTTTTTTAAAATCGTATAAGATAATTGAGCAAAATAGACTGAGGATGGTGAATGAGAGCATGGCTATTACAAAAGCAAAGTCATGCTCTGTCTTGTCTTCAATGGCAGAAGTACCAGGAGCAGGCCCTGCACTATGGAGTGAGGAGTTCATGAAATGTAAGAAATTTCAGGATAAATTTGGGATCATGAGATCAGAGCTCTAGAGGTGGATAGGTCTTACAGGTCAGTGAGTCCAACCCCTTTGTGTTAGAGATAAGGAAACAAGGCTTAGAGGTGAAGTGACTTGCCCAGGATGTCTGTTACACCACTGGGTCACTGAGAGACCTTAACCTTTTTCCTTCTGTGATAAACAGATTGGCCACAGGGTCCCTTCCCCTCTCTGGGTGGGTGAGACTGGACTAGGATCCTTCTGAGTCCCTCCTGGATCCTCTCCTTTCATGGGCTCACCACGGTATGGGTCAAGCATCATGGTCCAATGCAAAGGATGCTGGATTTGGAATCACAGGAGCTTGGTGCAAATTTCAGCCCTGCCATGTGCCCTCTCCCTGACACCAGCTTCCTCCTTTGTAAAATGAGGGGTTGCCTTGACGGGTTTTTAGGGCCCTTCTAACGCAGAATTTGCCACCCTATGTCCCTACCTTAGAGCACTGTCTGGGCTGTATTTCCCCTTTATTGGCAGTGGGTGTAGCATGATCACAATTATTCAGGGTAATATTCCTGAAGACAGTGTAGGATACTTATTAAACACATGGATACTGTCACAGACAAGGCAGCAGCAAGAAGCTGTCCTCAAAGTCTGGAAGCTCTGAGTTTGAATCTTGTCCTGGACACATACTAGCTGTATGACCCTGGGGAAGCAACTCAGCCTCTCAGGGCTCTAGGCCAATGGTGACCAACTCAAATAGAAATGGAATCCTGAACACAGCACATCAACTAGGAAATCACAAATTAACATTATCTATGTTGTATCGTATTTATTTTATTAATTATTTCCTAATTACATTTTCTTCTGGTTCTGGCTATACTGCAGAGTATTGAAGGTTTGACCCTTCTGCTCCAGGAAATTCTCTGTGACTGAAAGTTACAGAGAAGGTGTCAGTCAGCACCGGCATAGGTCAAGTATCATGGTCCAGTGTAAAGGCCGTTAGATTTGGAATCACAGAAACTTGTCCTCCTACTGAGGAAGGAATACTTGTTCAGTTATTGTTATATATGTATGTGTATATATACATATATAACAATAGCTGAACAAGTATTCCTTCCTCAGGAACCCCAACAAGGAGTCATTCAGGCCCTGCATGAAGTCCTTCAGTCAGTAGAAGTCTGCCATTGTCTGAGACAGCCTGTATCATCTGCAGATAACTTTTGTCATGGGAACATTTTGCCCAAATTTGCTTCTTTGTACCTTCCACCCATCACAACTCCTAGATGAACATAGGAACCATGAAATACAGGCCCCTGTTTTCAATTTCTTTGGGCATTCTTCACTTGGCACTGCTCTAGGATAGGGAAAAGACAAGATAGCATCCCTTACCTTCATCTTCAGGCTCCTCCTCTTCTTCATTGACCTCTGGGTAATACCTGGAATCCATCTGCTTTTGCAAAGCCTCAAGCTTACTCTCATAGTCCTTAGGGAGAAGAAAGACCAAGTGACCTGTCTGGTCTTCACCATCCCATGTCCCCAACCCAGATCATTGCAGGAAAACTACCAAAGGTTTCCGGTTGGGGTCTCTTATTAAGTAGGGTCTGAAAAGTCAGAATACTTCATTGAAATTTATCTGAGCTAGTTCTTAGCTCAGAGGCACAAAGGTTACTTCAGGACAAAACCCAACCAAGAAGTTTGCTCGTGTTCTCTGAGTGCCAGGGGAAAGGACAATGACTCCTGTACCAGTCTCTGCTGCTCAAGGAGGTAGTTGGCTTCTTCTCGCTCTTTCCGATATTGGTCCTCAAGTTCCTGGAGTCTATGAACCAGAGGGGAAAAAGGACAGAATAACAAACTGAAACAGGTACAGAAACAAGGAGTTTTTTGACGATGATGTTGACATTGATGATGATGATGATGATGTCATATAGTGAAGAGGGTGATGCTCTTGAAGTCAGGAACACTTGAATTTCAAATCTCAATGCTAATATTTACTAGACATGTGCCCCTGGGCAAATCACCAAGCTCCCTAAGCCTCAGATAGCTTTCTAAGACCTAAATAAGTCACAGACAAGCAAAGATATACTTCAGTGAAAAGAATTCTCACAATAGGATGTCTCCACATTGATTAAACCAGAAATCCTTGATGTATTACCATGATAATAATAATTATCATAATTGGGGGAGTGGGGTCTGGACTTGTGATCTCACTGGTGTTGGGAATTCCTGGTCAACAAACCCACTCTCCCAGGATGGATCAGCACCTCTTCTGCAACTTACAGAGAGTTTCCTGGGGCTCTCTGAAGTTTGGTAATTTGCCCAGGATCACTTAGCCAGCATGTGTTGTAGGCAGAACTTGAATCCAGTTCTTCCTGACTCTGAGTCTGACCCATAAACCACTAATGCACCTTGGTTTTCAATAGCAATAATAGCTCCAGGAAACCCACTCATCCCACCCCATCCCACCCCACCCCATCCTATTCTACCCCATCCCATCCCCTCCCAGTGCTCCTCACCTCTGTTCCATCTCCTGTTTCATATCAATGCCTTGTTTTTCAAGTAACTCACGCTGGGCAAAGGCCCAGTCCACTGGTTCTGCAGGTGTCTCTGCACATGGGGTCCGTTCGCGCTCTTGCCGAGCCTGCTCAGGATGGTTGAATCGAAATACGTGACTCTTCCCCATGATAATTCGGTTTCCTGTTAGCAAAATAAAAGGCAAGATTGGCCTGAGGAAACTGAGAGGTCACCCACAGTGTAGGGGGACCAAGGAGGATCAGAGCAGCCTCTCAAGGTATAAGAAAAGAGGCTGGGAAATCAAGGCATCGTGGCCAGTTCTCCTCTCTAGATCAGAAAGGGGACACATCTGCTGCTATGAATGTCGTCAGCATCCTGTGTAACTGTTGCAATACAGAAACATGGACCTCTTGAGAGAATTTACTGGCAGAGCTGAAATGAGGCCAAGTTTCCTGAATGTGCTCTCATCTTTTAAGACAAATTCAGTTCAGGGAATGGAGTAGAGACTTTGGGACAAAATGTGTTTGTTAGGGGTTGAGGCAGGGAGAGGAATTTGCCGGGGTGTGGCATCATCAGAAGAGACATGCAATCTGGAAAGTTCCAACTTCCTTTATCTTTCCTAACTAGGCACTAAGTTCAGGTGTTCTCAATAAATTCAACAAACATTTAGATTGCATCTTGTAGGGTCCAGGCCAAAGCTCAAGCCCATCTAGATCTTTTTGGATTCTGTTTCTGGCATCCAGTGTATTTGCTCTTCCTCCCAGTAGCTTGTCATCTGCAAATTTGCCAAGCAAGCTATCTATACCTTTTATCCAAGTCATTGATACAAAAGGAAATGCTTGTTTTATCCCATAAATTAAAGACAAAATACACAAATAATTATTTTTAAAAGTAAAAAAAATCTTAGAGCATACAGTAGGGTCCGACTGAGAGCCATGGGGCACTCCATTGGAGACTACTTGCTAAGCTAGTGGTGAGCCTTTAATGGTTACTCTTTGAGACCCCACATTTGATGAATTCTAAATTAATATCACTGCATCATTGCCTAGTTTGTCTCTCTCTACCAGTATGACATGAGAGACTTGGTTTAAATGCTTTAGGGAAAAATTATGTTTTCCCTTTTTGCGGGAAAGTGGCCTCAGTTCCCAATACCATTATTGTCTTTATGATGTCATTTGTAGACCTGTAATCTTCTCTATTAGACTGGGAGCTCCATGAGGGCAGGGACCACTGTTTTATGGATTCATCTATTGATCTCTCACAGGACCTAGCACATGACCTTGTCCATAGGAGCCATTTGATAACTGTTGAGTGGATGAATTTCCATATGATGAAAAAGTAGTTAACAGTGGTCCAGGTCTCATTCCTCCCTGACAAATGGGGCCCCTTCCCTAGAGAGAGAGGTAGAACTTACCAGATCGTAGGATGCTTGGTTCTGTCACTTTTTTGCCATTGACATAGGTGTCTGCCCCCTCACATGGCTCCAAGGTCACCACTGCTACAGGAAAGAAACAAAGAAAAAAGCCAAAAGGGGAGAGGGACAGAGAAGAAACAGAAACAATGTCAGTGTCAGGGCTGTGGCTCCTTTCAGTTGTCCCAGAGAGGATGCTCATTGTTATGTGCTTCTGTCAGAGTCAGGAGGTCTGAGTGGGGAGAGTACTGTATGTTGGGGCATTCTAAAGATTATTGAATCAAATTGAGTTCAACTGAGATGTCACCTAAGTTTTACCAAAAGTGGGGAGAGGGTAGGTTTTCAAATTCCAGAGGGATCAATCACTGCAATGATGTCTCTGGAAGGGGAATGACTTCCCAAAGTCTTTGTTCCTTTCTCCTAAAGTGGGGAGTGGGTAACTTGATGTGTGGATTGTTCTCATCACAAGGATAGCAGTGGTAGACTTGGAGTCAGAGGATCTGAGTTCAAATACTGACTGTCCCACTTCCTACCCATGTGACCTCGGGCAAGTCTCATCATCTCTGTTCAACTGTAAAATGAGGGGGGTGGACTTTATAGCCTCTGAGGTTGATTCTAGCTCTAAATCATGCAATCTTATGTTGGGGACATAGGACTTCCTGAGGTATTGGACCACTTATTATATTCAAGTATATCTGAAGTCACCGCTTTGACATGAGGATAAACTTAAGAGGTTTACATGGAAGGAGGCAGAGTGGTGACATGGCAGAGTTCAAGACTTAGTGCCAAAGGACCTGGGCTTGAATCTTGGCTCTACTGCCAAGGATAGTGACTTTGGATAGGTCACTTCCCTTCTCTGGTACTCCATTTTCTCATCTGTAAAATTCAGGAGTTGGGCTAGATTGCCTGTGAGGTTCCTCCTAGCTCTATATCGATACATCCGTGACACTTTTCTGGGCCTGAATTTACTCTTCTGTAAATTGAGGGAATTTGACTGGATGGCATTTTAGGTTCCCTCTGTGGTCCTAGAATAAGAACTGAGAAACCTAGATTTGCAAAGCACGTTCTGCCCATTGGCTCCTTTGATCCTTACAACAACCATGGGGAGAGAAGCAAGTATGGAAGATATCATTTGCGTTTTACAGAGGACTAAACTGAGGCCCAGAAAGCATAAATGACTAGCCCAAGTCTATACCAATAATTAGTGACATAGCAGGATTTGAACCCAGATTCTAAAACTTCAGAGCTAGTGCTCCTACATGACTATTCTTACTGAATAGAGTCAACCAGAGTTTTAAGAAGGAATAATTGGCATGACACAGGTATGTGCACGTGTGTCCTCCTTTCTCTGATGTTGACACTGGCCATGATCTGTGAGAAGTTGGAGCTGACTCTGCTTTACTAATCTGAGAATCTTATGTCAGATCCGTTGGTCACCATGACAGGTGCCAAGTCATTATTCTGTGTAATTATGGAGGCTGGGCGACCGTGACAGAAACTCTTCCCCAAACATTGACAGAAAATACAAGTTTCTCAGTGATCTGTCTTGGGCATTCTTGTCTCCCACACTCACCATGATCTGCATTTTTCCATTCAGTGCTCACTGAGTCTCCTGGGGCCCTTCTCAGAGCTTTCAGCCCTCAGTCAGGATTGGGGAACATGGAAGCACAGATTTAGGGCTAGAAAGAAGTTTAGCACCTTCATTTTACAAATGAGGAAACAGGCACAGACAATGAAGTGATTTGCCCAGCTGGTGTGTAAAGAGGGATTTAAACCAGCTCTTCCTGATTATAAGTCCATGCCACTGGGTGGCTGCCAATCTTATGCAGAAGTAATGAAGGTGGGTGCCCAATATCTCATCCCTGCTGTCCTGCTATGGGTCCTGAGATCTACCCTCTTAGAACCACTTGTTTGGGCTCAAAGATCAGAGAACACTGGGTCTAGGACAGGCATTAGTGGCTATTGAAGCCTCTCCTTCCACAGATGAGGAAATGGAGGCCAGGAAAGGGCTAGAGCCTTGGATGGCCAAATTCCAATTCTGTTCTCTTTTCATTGTCCCATGCTACCTCTTATTTCCAGATGCCATATTGCTACAGAATGACAACCCAGAGCAGGCACCTTGCTGGGCTATTCCTTTGGTTTACAAAGGGCTATCTCAGTAGCAGCCAGCAGGGCAGCATGATTCCTCACCCCAAGGCTTCTTTTTCTCTGGTTGTTTCCCGTTGATCAGTGTAGGGGAAAAGAACAATCAGGTACTATCCACACTTCCATTGAGATATGTCTTGGAAAGAAACTCATGCAAACAGGTGATAACAGTCGGACTTATTTGAGGGAAATGAGATGGAAATCCCCAGGCCCGTATTTGACCTACCCATAAAGTCAGGTTGCATTTTTATTCCTGTCTCAATAGAAAGGAGACTGAGGGAAGCTCTCTCTATCCCAGGACCTCAGGATCCTGAACTGAGAGTTGGTATTCAAAGTCCTTCATGGGCTTTCCAGGCTGATTGCATTTTACTCTTCCTCACACGGTCATGTTTCCATCAAACCTATTTTGAAGGCTCTTTCTTTCATTCATGAGATCCTTGAGGGCAGTGACCATTCTTTTGCCTTTGCACAGTGGCACCATAAACACTAAATTCTTGTTTACTTATTAATTTGCCTAATTATTCTTTCCAAAACTTGTCACTTTCCCTCCTTGCCTTTGGGCATTTGCCCAGGCTGGCTGCCCTGGCTGGAAGGCTCTCCCTCCCTTGCACCTCTTAGAAGCTATAATTTCTTTCCAGGTTCCCGACAAAATTTTACTTATTCCCCTTAGCTGTCAGAATTCTTTCCCTTCTCTTCAAATTATCATGTATATGCTTTTCTGTGTATATGTTGTATTCTCCCTTCCACTAGAATGGAAGCTCCTTGAGGGCAAAAGCTCTTTCATTTTTGTCTCTGTATCTGTTGCACCTAACGGTTCTTGCTAAATTCATGCTTATTGAATAGGATTCAACTGAATTCATGGCCATGGATCCCAACATGGCCTTCAGTAAAAGAGAAAGAGAACTTGGAAATTTGAAGGTCATTGTAAGGGCAGCTAAAATCTGATGAGGTGGAATGCAAAGTCAACAAATCACATTGGGATCAGGGGATACCTTCATTGCCAGCCCTGCTGTCACTCCGGAAAATGCAGTGTTCTTCCTTTATGAAGTGCCCACTCAGGACGATGTCTTGTCTCCTCTCTCCATCCTCCCGGCCAACTCTAAATACAGAGGCACAGGTTGTTAGCATTCTCTGCCAATGACCCATTACAGAGTGCCACTGCTGTCCAAGTTTATTCCTCCCTCAGAATGGAGGGAGATTGAGAAATGCAAAGAGAAGGTAACTTGTTCATTGCAACAGGATCCTAAGAATTAGAACAAGAAGGGTGTTTAATATGTTCAGTGATGTTTGGACAATCCTTTTCAAGGACTGCAAGGAATGAAGCCCAGAGAAATGGAAGGAACATGAGGGGATGTGTTTGTATCACTGAGAAGAGGTCCACATCCTTCCATTTAGAAAAACCAACAAAGCAGATCAGGAGGACATGGACCTGTGCATATTTACATTTGTTATTCATGGGAAAACAGAGGGACCCAGGCCACAGAAGGAGCTTCTGCTTCTCAGGATGGAGAAAACTTCAGGGGAATTCTGCTTAGCCTTAGCTGGTCTGTGGCTCAGTTGGCCGCAAAGTGGCATCCTCCACTTGGTTTCTATTTAAGCCTGTTTTGAAGCCCTGACTATGGTTCTGATCCTGTACTTCATGCTTGATTTGAGTCACAAAGGGAACCCAGTGCTAGAGGTATTACTCCAAATGCATGACTACCTCATCCTGATGATGAGGCTTCGTGCAATCAACCCTGAATGTAAAACAAGCTTCCCAAAGCATTGATGTGATTACCAATCCTCTTCCTCAATGTATTTCTGACAATGCTTATATCCCTTTATATCAGTGGTTCTCAACCTTCCTAATGCTGCACCCTTTAATACTCATATGTGGGAGTATCTGCATGTGGGCGGACTCGCCTGGAGATGGATAGACGAGTGGTGTCTCCATTCCTAAGACCATCGGAAATATGTGTTTTCTGATGGTCTTAGGCGACCCCTGTGACCCCTGTGAAAGGGTCATTCGACCCTCAAAGAGGTCGCAACCCACAGGTTGAGAACTGCTACATATGTTATAATCATCCAGAAGGTGGGATCTGCTTTTCTTTTTTCTTTGTGTTTCTAGTTTTTATCACAAGGCCAGCACTTAATTTATTGAAATTGAATTGAATAAGTGACATTGCATTTTACTGCATGAGAGGTCCAGAGCAAGGAGGAGCCTTAAGAGTCATCTAGTGAAATCTCCCCCTTCTCCCACAAAAGAACTTCCCCCCCCCTCCATCATCCATAGATGGTATACTAAGAAAACTGCCATCCTTGTGGCAGAACTGCTGGGGTTTGACTGAAGAGAAGATGAGTGCAATGGTGAAAGATGATAAGGATGTACCCCTCCCCCAGCCCATAGGCTCTCCGTTCTTGGAATGGACAAACAGAATATTATCCTTAACTAAGGAAAAGGCAGCTGCCATCATGGCTCAGCTACTTGTATAGATATGTGACAGAAGGCTTTCCTAGAGGTGCAGTCTCACCTGGTTATTCCATCCTTAATGTAGTACAAAAGGCACTCTGACATCAGAGGGTCTTCATTCAGGTTGACAAGGTGAGGTGTCTAGAAAGAAGAAAGATGAATACTCTTTTCTGCAGGGAGCTTGTGAATTAACCATTTATCTGGGTACTTTCTGCCCCTAGAGTTGCCCAATAATCTATCTAGTTACTGCCCTCAGTAAAGGGAGGGCTCATTTCTTCCCTAAAATAGTCATAGAGAGAAACAAAAGACACACACAGAAGTTCATGACAGCAAATGGCTTGCAAAAAGAGCTAGAGTCTTACAACACAAAAAACAATTTCTTCCAAGTTCTCAGCCCAACATCACTGTAAGCCTATTAATCCATTCGGTCACAAGTAGTCCATTGTTTAGGCCTGAGTTTAGCACCACAGGCACGGAGAGAAACCTAAGAGCCCAGAACTGCATGCAGAATATTCCTCAGGAATCTCTGCTGGCCACATAACTACCCAGGGTGTTCTCTGGGTAAACTCAGCTTCTAGAAACCCAGTTGGAATTCTCCAAGTTCTTTCAGTCTTCTGACCTTGAGCCCCAGTAGTCAGCTCAGACTGCTAAGCTTCTGGGGAGGGAAAATTGCAAAGGACAGAGAACTCAGGGCTGCCTGAAGGCAAGGTTTGATGAGTGATAGAGAAGAAAGGGTGTAACTCTCTGCTATGGGAGACCTTGTATGTGGGAAGGATCTCCAACAGATGACTGAGTCCAAACAGACGTGCAGTAGTAAAGATGACCAAGAGTTCTCACATCTACAACACGTTCTGTTACTCTAACTTTCCTGCTGACAAAGGTGCTGATATTAACCAACAGGCAGTGAAGGATCTGGAACTTTCTCTAAGCTCATGCTCTGGTACCATCCAGGTGTCCTTGGGAGGCTACTCTGCCTTCCACCCTACAAAGTGAGGTCCTAGAGCTCTGATGGAGAGTACCCACTGGTTACTAAGTGTCCATATTGGTTTAGAGACTGGCTTTCCCAAACTCCTTCTCCATCTGCTTGTCCTACTGGAATATATTATCAGTGTATGACATGAGGCTTCCCATCCTTACTCATCTCTTCTCAGTTCCTGCTTCCTCATTTCTCTACACAATGAGCACACAACTATCTGTGCCTTGACCTCTCTCACATCAAGCTCCTGCATGTTCTACAAGAATTGTGGACTTACAGATCTGCAGTTTTTCAGAATTGGAAGAGTCTTCACTAGCCCTCTAAACCAACTCACTACCCTCTCAAAGACTTTTCTTTACAATATACTCGACAAATGTCCATCCAGCTTTGGCTGAAAATCTCCAAGGAAGGGAGCCCACCAACTCTCAAGGCAGGCCATTTCACTTTGGGACAGCTCTAATTAGGAGGAAGTTTTGCCTGACATCAAGACTCATTTTGCCTTTTTGACTTCCAAATGTTGCTCTGGTTCAGTCCCCTGGGGCCAACATGAGTCTAGTCCCTCTTCACGTGAGAGTTCTTCGAAGTTCTTGAAGGTGGTTCAGCTACAATGTCCTGCCTAAATCAATAGCCCCAGGGATTTCAGGACCTTCACAATCCTGAGTACTATTCTTTGGATTTGGTTCTTCCTATACAGTGGTACTCAGAAACTGAACACAATACTCTGGATATAGTCTGATGAGAGTAGAAGACAGTCAGATTATCCCCTTAGTTCTGGAAGCCCCAAATTGCATTAGCTCAGTCCAAGACAGATTGTTTTCCTATCCACTGGAATGTATAACATTCCTCTCTGCTCTTGATTCCTTCTGGGAGCTTGGGTCTTTCTATCTCTCCAAGGCTGTTCCTCTCCCATTCACCTTGTATCATTTATTGCTGAAACTGCACCTACATTGCCCCAGACCTTGGGCAAGAATCTCATATGGAAACCTTAAGAATTTGGAATTTTTTAAAAACAACAATGTAAGTCTTTGGCAAATCTACAGACCCCAGGGAAGCCTGAGGAGCTGAAAAATAATCCAGGCAATCTAGCAAACCCCACTTTTGGGAAGAATTGGAGAAGTTCTGAATGAATAACATTCTCAGTTGGTGTTCTATGTACTCCAGATACTGATCTAAATTCTGTCATGAGAAAAAGACAGATGGAAGAAACCAAGAGCTCAGGGGGAAATTCCATCCCTTCTCAGTGGTGACTGTTGGCCATATTGAAAGCATCAGCACACTTCAGGAGACCAAGGTTTAACCAAGTAATCTGAGTATACTTGTTTGTAGCACATTTCTAAAGATTTGTTCCCAGGGTAGAAAGTGATCTAAATGTCCTCCCAAGAATCAGGGATCATCCAAGTAGATTTTGAGCTGGAAGGAATGATAACTATCCAGGCTCCCCTCACTTGCCAACTGACAAGCATAATGATTCACCAAAGGTCACACAGCTAGTAAAGTAGAAAGATTTCTTTTGAGTACCTAGGAAGGCAGGGATTTTCTAGGGAAATAATCTTCTGGGGATTTCACTCAAATTTGAGGGGGGGGCTATTCTCTATCAAACTTATATAGCCATGCACCAAAGATACAGACAAAATCCCTATCCTATCTCAATGGGTCAATGAGAGAGACAAGGACATTTGAGGCAGGTATAAATGGCCACACAGATGCAACATTTTGTATACAGGTTTGTCTACAGGAGAGCCTAGGAGGACCATGGTGCCTTTGAACGATCTCTTCTCTACTCTGCATCCACTAGATGTGCTGTGACCAATTTTTTTATCCCTAGCCACCACCAGAAGCTATAAGAGTTCCAAACACCTGAGTTTCTCAGCTACATCTCAGCTACCACTGCCGCTCAATACCACACCAACCTGCCTTGGGGAATACGCCCCAACACTCTCTAGGAATAAATCCCAGGGGCTAAGTAGCAGAGGCTAAAAAGATGAAAGAGAGAGATAGACATAATGCAAACAGTCTGACAAAGGCCAACTGAGAAGTACAAAAGGATCGATTCAATCAGTTATTTAACAAAATGAATCTGTGGGAAAAGAGATCTAGTTGTACAAATAAATTTCACACGACTCCCCTTAATAATGATGATGACATTAGCTAGCGTTTATGTAACACTTTAAGTACTTTACTTGTGTTAACTCATTTGATCCTCACAACAACTCTGGGAAGCAGGTACTGTTATTATCCCCATCTTACAGGGAAGGAAACTGAGGCAGACAGAGATTAAGTGACTTGGCTAAGTTTACACAGATAGTGTGAACCTGAATGTGAATCTGAGGCTGGATTTGAACTCAGGTCTTCCTGACTCCAAGTCTAGCACTGTACCCACTGTACCACCTAGCTGTCCTTTATGTACCAAACTTCTCCTTATGGGCAGCTATGCTCTTGAACTTGTCTCAGTAGACAGCAAGGAGCTGCTGAAAGATTTTGAGAAGAGGAGGTATGGTTAAACCTAGTATGGCCGTGGTTTGAAAATTCCAAGGACAAGGGACAACCTCTGCAAAGGTGTGGAGGTCACTGGACTAAGAATATTAAACAGAAAATTCATGTAGCTTCTTCAAGTCTCAGTTTCCTCATCTGTAAAATGGAAATTATCCTACTCGCTGTGCCCTCCTACCTCCCAGGGCTATGGTGAGGTTGGCATTCTGTGAATCTGAAAGGATTATAGAAATTCAGTCTTCTGTTATGTTAGCCTCAACCTTGGAACTGCTACTCAATACTTGCTTGGTCTCAGGACTGAGATTTGAAAAATAGAACAACCACAGTCACATTTTCCTCTCTTGAAACAGATTTGCCATGAGGACATACCATGATGAAATTGAATTCCACTCATCTGCCTAATGCCAAATTCTACCAAAGCTTCCTTGATCCCCAAGCCAACACATCACCAGGAGAGAGAGAAAGAGTGGTCTTGAAAGCTGCTCCTACCTTTTTGGGAGAGAACACACCCAGGGTGCCACCATCTTCCCTCATGGCCACACCCATTTCAGCCAGCAAAGCCTCCCTGGAAAAAGACAGAAGCTAAAGTCAGAGATCAGCATGGGTCATGGCCTGGCATTCAGACCAACAAGAGGTTGGTTGGGTACAGAAAATCCAGGAGGAGCCATGAGACCCAAGGGATCAGACACCAGTGTGATATAACCCAAAGACTAGGAAAGCATAAAAAAAAAAAAAAAGGGTCAGGGGAATACAAACTTTAGACCTAAAGTGAAACAGGGTCAGGCTCCTGACCCTTAGCCAAGGAACTGGAGACCACAAGTGTGACTCGTCTTATAAAAAAGACATTTTCATCAGAATTCAAATCTTATCTTTTCATAGCCTTAAACTCTCAGAAATCATCATTTCTCACTGATTCCCAACTGTCAATGCTATTAACGTTTTATCTCTAGATTTCTAGATTTTCCTGCCTCAGTTACCATCCTGCTCATGAATCACAGAATTCTAGACATGAAGAGACCTCAGTGACCATTTAGTCTAACTCACACATGAAAAAAAATCCTCACTACAACTCACCAATCTAATCTTGAAGACCTCCAAAGAAGTGCCCTCCCCCCAAGGCAGCCCATTGCACTCAGGGTAGCTCTCACTGTTTGGAAGGTTTTCATTGCATGAACTGTATATTTATCTCTATGCAGCTTCCACTCATTGATTCTGATTTTGCCCCTTTGGACTAAGCTGAACATGTCTATTTTCTCCAGTTCGGCCATCTAGATATTTGAGCGAGGCTCCCACATTCCCCGAGTCTTATCTTCTCCAGGTTAAATAACTCCCATTTTTTCAAATGATTTATATGTGGCATGCATTCAATGCTATTTAGTATCTTGGTTGTCCCTCCTCTGTATTCTCTCCAATTTATCAATTTCCTCCTCAAATATGGTACCCAGAACTGAACGCAATACTTCAGATGCAGTCTGATGAAGGCAGGATCAGAGATGGATAGCTGCAAGGGCCTCAGAGGTCATCTACTTCAGAAGTTCTTAATGGTTTTTGTGTCATGGACCTCCCTCTGGCAGTATGGTGAAGCCAAGGATCCCTTCTCAAGATCATGATTTTAAATGCAAAAAATTAAATACGTAGGATTGCAAAGGAAACAATTTTGTTGAACTACAGCTTTCAGCACGTGTGTGTGTGTGTGTGTGTGTGTGTGTGTGTGTGTGTATAAAGACTGGTTATAGGAGACCCTAGATTAAAAATTCCTGATCCAGTTCAACCTCCTCATTTCTTAGATGAGGAAAGAGAGGCTCCCAGAGGATAGGTGACTTTAACAGGCATCAGAGTTCTGAATGGATCCCAGGGCTTCAGACTCCAAGATCAGCACCCTTTCCTTTGTATTGTGCTGTCTCCAGTCAAATATGAGAATTCCTTCCAGGAAGGACCATCACCCCCTTGTTGCTGATCTATAATGATTTGTAAATAAATAATTGACTATGGGAGGGGAGCTCTGTTTCAAGGTGCTCCCATCTCTATCCTGGCAAAGAACCCTTTGGCAATAGGAATAATTGTCCACAAATCTACCCACATATGTAAGAGCTCTTATTTCCTATTTTGGGTTTTCTTTAAGGGAGTCTACATTTATCTAAATATGCTATCCATTAACAGGCATATTGTCTTTTTCTTCTATCAGATTCATACAGTGTTTGGTGTTTCTGAAGGGTTATGGATTCTGAGGTGAACAAGATCCCAAACCCCAGCTGGTAGATGCTGGCAAACTTAGTCAATTTGGTTTAAATTTAGAAAAAAAAAACTGTCCAAACAACTTTGATTGCCTAGTTAATTGAGCTGACTGGGTAAACACATCTAGAATGGTTGAAATTGGACCCTCACTTAGGCCAGTAAGTTTTTTTTTGCTATTGGCAGCAGGCACTGGGTCCTGGGTTTAGGGATAGGAGAAGAATATTCTTAGTGGGGTAGAAGAAGTTACATTGGTTGAGGCTAGACTAACGCTAGACCAAAATACACTTCTGTGTTTTAGGAAACAGGAGTTATCTGGGCTCTGGTCCCATATTTGTCTCAAACTAGCTTTTTGACCTTGGACTTTTATGTCTGTCTGTGTAAAAAGAAGAAGTCCCCCGGAGGCAGTAGAGTGAGTTGGGAATGTGCTAGATTTGTCCATGGTCCCACAGCTAGTAAACTTCAGAGGTTCTAGACTGAGAGTCAAGACCTAGATTTGAATTCTGTCTTTGCAGTTAAGCAACTGGGTTCATAGGACATGTACCCTTATATCTCCTCCATCCAGCCAGTCCAGCCCAATCAGCTCCTTCTTGCCTCCCCTTTGGAAAACCATTTGAATCCCCATCAGATGTGAGCATTTGGGAAAGTGCCTGAGGGTGTTCTCATCTGTACCTCTTCTGTTAATCAATTCCACAGGGAGCTGGTTGTCCCTTGTTAGATAACAATTAACAGCTACCCTGCTGTACCCATTTCCCCAGCACAGAGCCTTCAGGTTGCTTCCAGACTGGGTGCTTGTGATTCCCAGGATGCTCACCTCTCCATCCGGATGGCTTCTGTCCTGCGCAGCTTCTCCTCCCAGGTCTCGTTCAGTTCAGCGATGATCTTTTCAGTCTCCTGCAGGGACACAGTATATGGGAAAATTAGTAAGTGAGTGAAGGGTATGAGTAGGATGGGCCCATACAAAAGGAGAGACAATTAAGGAAGTCAAAGAAGGCAGCATGTTGAGGCTAGGCCTGTGTAATGCTAAAGAGCCAGAGAAATAGCTTTTGGTTTTTTAATGATCAAGTTTCTGGATATCTCTCAGAAGACTGAATATATGAGACTAAGTGAATAAAATAGATTTCTGACTCAATTTCTCATTGGCTTTTGAGATGGTTAGACTCTGCCCAAGATAAAGTGAAGGATGAGTCCAAGAAACTGAGAAGAAGGAAGGAAAAGAGAAATCGATGGGATGAGGAATGCAGTGAGAATATGAAGAAAAAATTATCTTTTCTTACAGAATGAAATACAATTGACTTTTGGGGAGAAATAGTCTTAGGAAGAAGGGGGAAGAAAGAAGAACTTGGTCTTATGCTGGCTCAAGACATTTTCAGGTTTCTTAAAATCATGAAGGTTAGGATTTGTTTTCAGACTCTCAGGGACCACCAGAAGTCAGGCAGTAGACCCAATAGACCATCCCTGAGTCCTTTATTTCTATAAGGTCACATGGGAACTGGTTTGGGTGGGTGACACCCTCTGGTTTGTGTAGGGACCTATAACCCACCAGTCGCAGAAATGTCAGGGAGATACTGTCAAGCGTAGATGGAGCTGAGACAAATATTGCAAACCAGCTGATTTGTCTGAGTTTCTGTGGGCATCAGTATCAACATGCCTTTCTACTCTCTCTCATTGTACAGCCAGAGCCTAGACGTGGTGTGGTGTATAAAGTGTTAGTCCTAGAGACAGGAAGAGCTGCTTCCAATCCTTCCTCTAGGGATACTTCTTATCTGTGTGACCTTGGGCAAGTCCCTGGATGCCTCTGAGCTTTAGTTCCTTCTTCTGTAAAATGGAGCTACTCTGGGAGCAGGCTTAGTGTGAGGTTCAGGTGAACCAAGGTCTCTGAAACTCTCTTGGCCAACTTTTGGGTGCTTTCTATTCTATGTCATGACCATCCTTCACTTAGTCAGTGCTGGCTCCTCCTATTAGAAGCGAAGTTGTTGGAAGACCAAGACTGTCTGCTTTTCCTTTGTCTCGGCAGTGTCTGCAGACAGGGAGACTTGAGAAATGCATGATGACTAACTTTGGGATTTCTTTTGTGTTTCACTCTCTGTGATACCATCTGGGGCTTTCTTGGCAGAGATACTGGAGTGGTTTATCATGCTTCTCCAGCTCATTTTACAAATGAGGACACTGAGGCAAACAGGGTTTAGTGACTTGCCCAGGGTCACACAGCTAGTAAGTGTCTGAGGTCCTCCTGACTCCAGGACCAGCACTCTATCCGCTGCACCATGTTGTTGCCTGATGGATTACTCGCTGTTCCCAAAATAATATTAGCTGTCATTTATATAGCATTTTAAGGTTTGCAAAGTACGTTGCTTGCATTATATTACTTCATACTCATGACAGTCCTGTGTGGTAGGTGCTATTACCGGTAACTCCATTTTATAGCAAGGAAACTAAGGATTAATGCCTTGGCTAAGATCACATAGCCAATGTCCAAGGCAGGATTAGAACCCAGACCATCTTGACTGCAAGCCCAGTGCTCTATCATTATCACACTTCTATCCAGTTAGCTGCTGCAGAGATTTTTCTCTTCACTCACCTTCAGCCTCTCAATGGCTTCTTCACTGCCTGGAGCAAACAGCATCCGCTCATGGAGGCTGGACACAGAGGCCGCTCGGCTGGATAAGGCCGACAGGGAAGATGAGGGGCTCATACCCACCAAGGCATTGGTCACTGTGGAGAGATTGTCAGGGCGTTGACTCAATTCTGCCACGCCAGGGTTACCATTATTGTTCTCAAAGTCGGACATGTCTATGGTGAGGAAGGGAAGAAGGAGGGGACAGACAGACAGAAGGAAGAGGAAAAAAAGCAGAAAAAAGAAAAAAAAAGTAGTTGGGAAAAAGCAACAAGGTGAAGCAAAGAGAATGCTAAAAACCAAAACAAAGAAAGCAGGCACACACGACCCCTGCCATGTCTAGGCTGGCCTCTCTTCCTAGCTCTGTAGGCTCTGGGCCTTCTCCTTCCTCCTCTGGCCAAGAGAAGGCTGCCCACCACCTTCTCACCTAAGCTTGAGTGCTTAACAGTCCCCACTTCACCAATGACCACACAGGCTTGCCAGCTTCATCCACATAGCTCTAGCTGTATCCTGGGCAGGGGGATGGGGGTGGGGTCAATGTTTCAGCCTAACTCTCCAACTCATAAGCTACCATTGTAGCCAAGTCAGCTAGCCCCCATTATTGCATGGCAAGGGTTGGCCTCTCTCAGAATTGGCACATAAAGGGTATTCCTTCACACCGGTGCTAGCCATTTGTGGCCTTGGTATGGCTTGCTAGCCTTATTTAAGCCCACCTTTTGGCTCTCAATGCCTGTCTTTGACATCCAGGACCCTTCCTTCTTTCCTCTTCTAGCTTCTTTCAAAGTCATTAGCTTCCCCCATCATCTCCCAGCTGCCTCCCGGATACTCACCAAACTTCCTAGGTGACATCTAGTTCTTTCTTGTACCTCACTATCCCAAAGTGGTTCCCTGGCTGTTTCTATAATTTCCTCCCTTATTCTTGGAGAAGTTCAGATTAGCACCTCAGTCACTCCTCCTGGTGAGATGTGCTTTTAGCCCATTGGGGAACTAACTTAGAATTCCAAGGTCTCTAACCCTTCTTTACTGCCATGTTCCATGGCCATATCTATTTCATTGGGATTCTAGAGAAAGGCTCAATGACCCTCTTGAGAAATGCTCTGGAGGAGTTGGAGAGGGGACTTTTTCTTTTTCTCTTTCTAGGTTCAGCCTCTTATTTAACTGACAACACTTGGCATGTAAGGTCTCCTCTCCTTTAACAGGCCATGTAATCCATCATGGAGGAATCTCCTTCACCAAACACTTGGGGGCAGCGCTAAGAATTTGGTCCAGAGGAGCAAAGAAATTCAACCTTTGTGAGCTAATGAGACTCCAGGCTGTTTCAGACACAGAAAAAAACAGAGAACTGTGCTCTTCTTTTGTCACTTGGGTCACCCAAAGGATGCACATGGACTACTGGATATGTAGCTCTTCCATTTTCCTGGGACTAGTGATCAAAGACTGAATTTCTGGGTCTTTGCCCTGGAGCTAAGGTGTGATCCCAGATGCTCACCTTGCTTGGATAGTAAAGGCCCAGGCTACAGGATGATCAGCCATGCAAGCTCAAGCTCTAGGACAGGGAAGATGTTATCTCATGTCTAATGGCACCATCATCATTACTTCTCTGGTGTTCTTTCACCACCAGTCCCAGTATCTCCTAAAGGCAGTTCACCAGTGCAGGAGTGGGCCCCTCCCAAAACAGCTCAATGGCCAGTAAGCATGACAATAGTTCTCCAAACAGAACTAGCTCCCATGCCAGCCCTAGCAGACGTCAACAAGAACAGCAGCAGCACCAAAAGCAACACAGCAGCAGCAGCAGCAGCAGCAAACATAGCTATAGCATGGAGGTTGTTTCACCAAAAGTTCTTTAGGAAAACAGATGTTCCCCTGTGGTTCCTGGGCTCTGGGGAGGGTGCCCAAAGCATTCCTTGGACAGACCCAGAGTCAGGGGCAGTGAGTGGGGACAGGGCTGGGCCAGGAGGCTCTAGGGTCCCAGAGCTGTCACTGACTTGCTGTGTGTCTCCTGGGGAAAGTCACACACTCTCTGGACCTCGGTTTCCTCATAGCCTAAAAGGGGTAGTTTGAACTGGATGATCCCCATAGTCCTTCTAAACTCCAGCATTCTTTGATTCCTATTCTGCTTATTCCAAGACTCTGAAATGGTCCTCATTAAAGGACAAAGCTTGTTAAATAAGCCTCCTCTCAGAGTGGGAGTCACTTTGGGCTCAGCAAAAAAGGGTTGGCTGCACATTGGAAGAGAGATGGCAAGCCAAGGGATGAGCCATAAGCAGTCTCCCAGGTCTGGTCAGTCTGGCTTTATGGTGATCAGTATTAACAAAGTTGGCCAAGACCTCTTTTCCCCAAAGCTTCCTCTTGGTGTGATCTAGCAATCTGGCTTTTTTGGTCAAAATTCCCAGACTTCTTACCAGAATCTACCCTCCAGTGATGAGCCCTAACATCCTTAGTTGGACCAGGGCTCAGTTAGGGGATGTCCATAGTGGATGCTTCCTCAATGCCTGGGGATCACTTGATCAAGGCCTTTCCTGCATGGTAGAGACCTCTAGACCTTCTGCTTTCCTTGTACCTACTTTGGGGCCTCAGGGTCACCTCTGTGCCATGATGATAAGGAAGAGGAAGACTTTTGTGAAGAGACTTACTTTGAATTTTACTTCATGTCTCTCATCAGCATCAAAGAACACACAACTGGAGAAGGTCCTATCTGGAGGAACTCATGACTTGATATGGCTATTGAGGGTCTTTCTCCAAATTCCAACCTCACTGCTCATTTCCTTAAACTGAGGTTGTACCTCTTGCCTCCAGTGAAATTCTCACAGAGAAACCAGGAGTTTATATGAGCTCCTGGAGGTGAGAGGACCCCAGCTATGTAGTCATGAGTGTCAGCTTAGCTGATTGCCACCTCCCTACTCCAACTCTTCATATTTCCTTTAGGAATGATTGTCATGGCTCAGATATCATCTCCTCACCCCTTTGAATTCCTCAAGCTCCTCCAAAGCTTAACTTAAGCTCTTCCTTCTACAGAACACCCATCTCTTAATGCTCCCTCTCCCTCTGGAAATTGCTTTGTATTGAGGAACAGGAACCTGTGATTTCATTAGTATAGTGAATTTCCAGATGAAGAGATTCCTTCTATTAATGTAGGTTGACACCTTTTCTGAAACATTGTCTTTGAGAATTCCCTAGAACCTATCAAGGTAAAATAACTTGCTTAGGGTCACAGAGCTAGTACACTTCAGATATGGGACTTAAATTCAAGGTCAGTTTTCCAACCACTAGCCAATGTACACAAATACTTTGGATTTACCCAAATATGTGCATGTTTTCTTTATCCTAACAGGAGAATGTAAGTCCCTTGAGGACAGGGGTCTTTTTGTGTTTGCTTTTGTATATCCAATATCTAGCAAGTATATGGCACATATTAGGGTCTTGATACTTTGTTATTGATTAATTGATTGATCAATTGGAACATAAGCCCTTTGAGGGCAGGACCTGTTTTCTTTTTGGCTCTAAATCCCCAGCAGGAGTTTATGGGAGCTCCTGGAGGGGAGAAGAACCTGGAGTAGTCTAGCACAGTGCCTAGCCCAGAGTGGAGGCTTAATAACCACAAATGGATTGATCAGAGTATAAGCTCCTTGAGGGCAGGGCCTGTTCAACTTTTGTCTTGGTCTCTCCAGTATGCCCTCAGTAACAAGTAGGATACTTCAGACATAGTAGAGGCTTAATTAATGCTTGCTATGGAATTGAACTGAATTAGCCTCAAGCACCCAACAGGCAGCCATGGTAGCATCTTGCTTCCTGATGAAAATATCTGCCACTCAAAGTCACTTCTCCCCAAGCCTCTCTACCCACTTCCTGACCAGAAGAACCTCTTCCACTCCCAAACCCAGACTTCACCATTGACCCAGATCTGGGTCACTGGCAAATAGGAACAAGTCTTCCCCACAAATGTTAGGGGATGCCTGCCCTATAGAATCATAGCAGGTGATGAAGTCCCTGAGAGGTCAGTGGTGACTGGTGAAGAACAGGAGGTCAGCCTTGAGCTGGTCTGGGACCATTGGCCCAAAGAGCTACAAGGGGCCCCAAAGGCCAACTGAAAGTTGAGCAGGAACCCTCCCTATACCATCCCAAACAACCGGTCCTCCAATGAGTAGGAACACCCTTCTGAGCCAGCCCACTCCACTTTTGGAAGCTTTAATTGTTTTATTTACATAGGGCCAATTCAGGCAGATTCCACCCATTATTCTAGTTCTGCCTTTTGGGCCAGCATGGAAGGTAACAGTGATGTTACTCATCTATCATCCAGTAACTTTCATGCCCTTGCCTTCCTCAATCTTCTTTTAGAAGCACCAGGACCCTCCTCTTCCTACTGTCCTTGAATCCTAGATCTGGAGCTGGAAGGAAACTTAGAGTTCATCTAGTCTAGAATCCTCATTTGTCATGAGGAAACTGAGGCCTCCAAAGTTAAAGTGACTTGTCTAAATGCACCCAGGTCATGATGGGCAGAGCATGTGGCTCTGGACTCCCTCTCTTTCATCTCATGGACCTGTGAATTGTAAGGAGATGCAAGAAGGTGGCAGGAAGGGGAAGGATGGCTGAGTAAGAGGACAGGTATCTATTTCCAAGGGGATGCCAGAGCCTGAGTGTGGCCCATGATTGCAGACTTTGGAATGCCCATCTAGGGTCCCCATCCCATGCTGTACTTATGTTCCTTGCCAATGACTGATTCTCTCAGAAGCAGTGAAGCACACAGAGATATCAGCAAAGGGAAATACACACATTTAGGTCCTCCCGGCACAGTGTTGGCTAAGAGAGGCAAGGAAAGGGAAAGTGGGCAAGAAAGACAAAGAGAACAAAACAACAACAGGTTTAACTCTCTAGGACTTGGGAGCTGTAGCCAACAAAGTCATCCCCGTCAGCTTGGTGGTCATGGGATTTTATTTCATCTGGTGCTTGCTCAGGACAGATGGCATGCTGGGGCTCTCTTCCTGCCCCCAATCCCACCCTCACGGCTCCATCAAGCTCTAACTCTCGCTTAAGAAGGACCTTTCATGTCCATCCTGGTACATACCCCACACCTGGCTAGTGACAAACCCAGCCCTGGGAGCTGGGGAAATCCCTTACCTCTCTAAACAGGCTCCCTCCTTCAGAGGAAGGGGCTCACTTGGGAGACAGAGCAATTGGTTCTTAGGAATCAGAGTGTGGATTGCACTTTATCTCTTGGAACCAGGAGGTACTCTTGCATGAGTGGAGAAGCCAGACAACTTAACACTGGCCATATAGCAGTAAAGGGATGAAAGGAGAGAGGGAGGGAGAAAGGGAATAAGGGAGATAGAAAGGGAAGAAGGGATATAGGAGGAGAGGGAAGAAGAGACTCCCAGAGAAGATCTTGGGACAGGTTGGGATCCTTTGGGAAGAGTCCTGATTTACTAGGACTTTTATGTCTGAGGTCCAGTTGTCCCAGCCCTTCAATCAAGGGACATGGAACTCTAGTCAATGAAAATAGAACATGTGGAGTATGTAGGATCACAGGATACATACTGTCAATGATGTCCCCAAGCCCCTGGGCATACAGGAGGTCTCTCAGGCGAGCCACCTCATCTTTCAGCTCTCGGATTAACTTGTTGTTGGGATCCTCATTTATGACAGCATTGCACCGGATCTGCTTGGCCCGGTCAGCATATCTGCAAAGAGGAGAGACATGTTCATTGGACAAGACAGAGCCCATTGTTTCTTGGAACACTTCCAACCAGAAGCCACACAATAAATATGCTTTGTTGATTTGAACCATCTCCGAGGCAGCAATCATTGGATCCTAAATTTAAGTGACCTCAGTCTATCTAACCCAATCCTCTCATTTTACAATTGAGAAAAATGAGGCTCAGGGAGGTTAAATAAGTGTCCCAGAGTGAGAACATTAGGAAGGACAAGCAGGAGGCTTTGAGCAAGCAGTTAAAAAAGCCCTACACACGAGAGCAAGGGTTGTCCAAGGATCCTATCCAAGGATAGATTTAAAGGGATCCATGAACTTGAATAGGGACAATTTATTTAATTTCATTAACCTCTAACTGAAATGTAGCAATTCTTTCAGTTAACAACATAGGCACCAAACATGATTCTGAGAAGAGGTCTGAAGACTTCACCAGATAGCCCAAGGAACCAGTGAATGACAACAATAATAAATAAGGTTGGGGACTCCAGTCCTAGAAGGGACAATTCAGAAAGAGCCTCTGAATTAAATCTCATGCCTGGTGACTGGGACTAAAGTGAGAATAGGGTACCTTGGCAAAGAGAATAATAAGAAGGCATGAGAGAGGCCAAAGACAGATGACCTATCCAGAAGCATTGGGCCCATTCATAAGGAATATGTTCCTGGAGAAGAGATCCAAAAGGTTCTGGAGCCCTGAATGACAACCCAAAAGTGAAAGGCTTGGGTTTTAAGAAACAGGAAATGACTCATTAGAGGTGCGGGAGTCATTTCTGAATCAGCTGCCTGTGGACAGTCAGACAGTCAGACCACTTACTTGCAAGGTCAAAGACCAAATTACCTTGGAATCAGAGTGAAACAACAGACACTTTCGGGTTCCAAATGGGAGGAATGTGGTTGCTTTGGGCCAAGTATACCCTGATACGGAGACTATCCTGTCTTAGACAGTCTTTGCTGCAGAGATCATGGAATGACTTCTAATTACCTTCCATTAACTCAAGTCACTTCTAGAGTCACTGATGAGATTATAGTGTCTGTCTCTTGTATATGTATGAATGCACACACACACACACACACACACACACACATACACACACACACAGAGGCTTCTAGAGCTAGAACTGAAAGAGACTTCAGAGATCATTTAGTACAAATGGGGAAACTGGGTCACAGAGAAGGGGTGTGACTTGCTCAAGGTCATAGGATCATAACCACAGAACTGGAAGTGACTTTTAAGGCTATGCAGTATAACAGCCTTATTTTAAAGATGAGGAAACTGAAGTTCAGAGAAGAGGATTTGCCTAAAGTTATACATATTGTAAGTGGGAAATCAGCATTCAAATCCAGGTTGGTTGACTATTAATTAATGTCCTTGTGATGAGGACAATTTAGCATCAGGTGACCCAAGGTGATCTCCCTGATTTAGGGGCAACCACCCTCAGCCAAGCCCTTTCCTTCTCAGGTACCTCAATACTTTCCATCCCATCTGTCCTCTCCCAACTGGGTCTATGGCTTCAGGCAAGATAACCCACTGTGCTTTCAAGTGGGGCTTGGGGGTAGAATGGAAAATAGAACCAGGGGAAAAGACCTGTTGTCATCCCTTTTTCTCATAGCCCTGAGCTCCCTCCCTGAGGTGAAGGGGCTTTGAGGGGACACATTCATTTGATTTTAATCAGTGAAGATGGGGAAATGGGATGGAACTGGGGTAGAGTTTCCTAAAATGGTGCATACATCACTCTCTTGTCCTCAAGGAGGGCATAGATGACAGAGATTATCCCTCCCCCCCTCAGGTCTTACCTCAGGGTGCTGAGGGTCTCATCATAATTGATGTCTGCAGGGCTCAGAGCTGCCACCATAGCAGTCCTGGAATTACCCCCTGGTAAAAAAACAAAAAAACAAAAAAAAAAAACAGAACACCCTTCTCAGCACCACACATCAGGAACAGCTCTACAAGGAAACAGGTACCAACAATCATGCACTGTTCTTTCCTCCTAGGGAGCTGGAAGCAGGGTTTTTTTTTACACCATCAGCCATGACTCCCTCATTTTTTATAGATGAAATCTTCCCAGACTTGAAGGTCAGGAAAACCAGAGTTCAAATCTTCCTTCCTTCCTTCAGTTCTTAACACAGTGCCTGACACAGAGTAGACACTTAATAAATGCTTGTTGACTTGAGGACTTGTTAGCTACCTAAAAGTCTGCAAGCCCAGACCTCAGTTTTGTTCATCTGTAAGATGGGGACCATAATGCCTGTAGCTTGTACCACACCATGTTGTCCAGACATAATAGGAGCAGACATGCCTACATTACTTTAAGGTTTGCCAGGCACCACAAAGATGTGATCTCATGTGACCTTCTCTACAGCCCTGTAGGGTGGGATGTTTTATTATCCACATTTTACAGATGAGGAAATTGGGGCTCAGAATGGTTGTCCAGAGGTAAGAGTTGTGCCTTTCTGGCTCCAAGTAAAGCATCTGGCTGCCTCTCAAGCCCTTCATCAATGCCAGTTATGGGATTTTGAATACAGACTTGGATAGACCTCGAGATATCCCTTTCTTCATCTTGGAGCAATTGGTCTCTTTCCTCTGACCGTTTGTTAAAGATGCCATGATTCTTGGCGGCCATGATTATGCCTTTAACTCATTAGGATGAAGGCTTTCATTTTGATTTCCACCAAATCCCATTATGCCCCTGGTGTTCCCTTTCCCCCTGCCCTAAGACCCCATGCCAGGGTCTCTGCCTCACTATCACAGAGCAGGCTCCCAGGTCTCTGCAGAGAGATCCTGTATCCTGCCCTCCCCCAGCCTCTCCTTGATCTCCTGCCTCTTACTCCCTCCATGATCTTGGGCAAGTTGCTTCCATTTTCTGGCCACATTTTCTTCCTTTTAAAACAAGGGGATGGGATTAGGTGGCCGCTGACACCCCTGCCACCTCTGCCTATCTTTCCCCTCCTCCTGAAGCTCGTGGTCAGGCCTGTTGCATCATGTTTGCCTCTGACCCCAGAACTGTCCCTTCAGGACCCGTTGTGTGTGATCATCCACAGACTCCTTGGTGCAGCTGAGAATGAGCCCCGGTTCACAGAGCTCCAGACCTATCTCAGAAGCCACTTAACCTCCCTCAAGGCTCCAGTGTAGCTCCTTTTCTATCATTTAGCACTGGATCATCAAGCTAGGCCTGTCCAGGCCCCAGAGGCCACCTAGTTCAACCCCATTCACCTACTCCCATTTTAGAAATGAGGAAGCTGAGGCCCAGGGCAGGGAAGTAATCTTCCCAGAATCATACCACTACTACCTATGTGGGGTAGAACCACAGGGCCATAAGTTAGAGTGGACCCAATCCCAGAGGCCATCTAGTTCAGTGTTCTCATTCTACAGAAAAGGGGACTAAGTGTCAGAGAGTTTAAGGGATTTGCTCAGTGTCCAGAGGGTAGTATCAGAGGTGAGATTTAAATCCAAGTTTTCTGACTTCTAAGCCAGGACCCTTTCCCCCCATCTCACACCCTCTCCTCAAGCTCTTGGCATTGCAAGGGGCTAATCCCAGATCTTGGGAAGACTTGGAAATTGGACCAGCCCTGTCTGACTCCAAATGTGCCTGTAGGCTTGCATTCTTCTTGTCTCCTGGGGAGAGTAGCAATTTTCCCAATCAATGGCCCATCATCCTTCCTGAAGGCGGTTGAAGGAAGTAGCAAACCAAAGTGTTCTCCTCCTCAGGAGGCAGGCCCGCTTGGTGTCCCGGGAGGTTGGTTGTCAGGGAACTGCAGGAGGAGGACGATGATGGCTGAATGGAAAGTCCCAGGGCTAAAAGAAGATTCCTTACCCAAATTTTCCCGGAGAAGCCAGGTCAGCACTGAGTCTCTGTATGGGATGAAATCAGTCTTTTTCTTCTTTTTATTCTGTAGGAAGAAAAGGAAGGATCCAAGGAGGTCAAGCCAGGGAGCCCCTTGGCAAGTAAAAGAAGGGTATGAGAGGCAGATTGGCGGGCCAGCCAAGTGGCTTGTGCCCAAGCCCAGGCACCAAGAAGAAGCACAATGGAGGCCAAGCCAGTCAATCCCACCTGCCTCCTCTGCAAACAGAGAACATTGTTGCTCCTACTGGCAGCCTCTGTCTGGGGCTGAGATTTCAGGGATACAGGCCCTCAAGGTCGCTCTGCATCAGAGGCCCTCTGAGGCTCAGGAGAGCCCTTGTATGAGTAATGGGTATCTCTTTGCTTTGTCTCCTAATCATCAAGCTGAGATGGATGGTCCACAGTCTCAAGTGGTCCTTGGGTTTCACTATAGAGGTTACTACTAAGGTCTTTGTGTTGTTCACAGGGGGAGATGGTTTAGAACCCAGGGAGCTCAAACCCACTGTGTAGATACAATTAGATGCTGTGGGGCCTCACCCAAGGGGACCCAAGTCAATCTCATTGCCAATTGTGTATCTTGTCTTTAAGATATCTAGAAGATTTTTGAAAAATGCTCCTGTAATCCATCATCCTTTCATTTTAAACAGGGTCATGATTTGAAATGAGTGCCCTAGTTATTTTATGTTTTATTTCAATCACCCCATGGGCTGAGGAGGAAATGATTTCAGGTATTACAGGAAAGTAAACCAAGGCACAGAACCATAAATGTTCTGGGTCACAGGAGTAGATAAGGGCAGAAGTGCAAGGTTGGGGGAATTCCAGCTCAGTGGTTTTCCTATTAGATGAACCTGAATTCCCTCCATAATCCCAAGCCTTATTTTTATATTCTAAGACATGCCTTTAAGTAGATAACACATATAAAAAAGAAACAGAGGCACAAACCTTGTTTGGTCCAGAATCCTGGAGAAAAAAAACAGAGACACTAACTTAGAAATGCTAAGAAAAGCAAATCAGGACTTAGAGGCCAAAACAAGAGATGGGGGAATGGATTGTTGCCATTGCTAGAGTAAACCATCCCTCTGGACCAGCTGCCTCTCCCTCATGCTGGTCCTGGCAAGCAAGCTAAAAAGAAATGTGGTCGTCTCAACAGCTGTCTGTCACACATTAGAAAATAACTGAGGGAAGGAGATTGGAAGGGCCCCTAGTGACCGAGACTTCTGTTTCTGCTAATAACCCCAATTGTCCTCAGAAAAGCACAAGTTCCATGGGCCGAGGGAGAAGAAGGCCACTGGATCCCAGAACAGAAGCCTTCAGAGGAGGAAACCCTGGCTCTCAGAGGGTCTAAGAGGGTTGTCCAGGATGAACACCTAGTTCCTAGGACTACCTGCCCTAGTGCTTATCGAGAAATTTCTGTATATCACACAGCTGAACTACAGAAGAAATTGGCACTGTACCTGGCTGGGGCCTACCAGATCTTCAGGAAACTAACCCACCTGATCTTTCAAAAAGGCAGACACAGGAAGCTTTAAAATCATCTTTTCCCCTATCTTAGGCTCATATCAGAGCTTGCATGGTGAAGCCTACAGCCAGAGTGTCCTCTTGAATGAAAAAGAGCCCCCAAGTCAAACTCACCATTTCAGCTAGAGCAGAGATGACTTTTCCCAGTGTGGTCAAGGACTTGTTGATGTTTGCTCCTTCCTGTTGGAGAGAAGAAAGCCCCAATGTTGAAAACAAGTCAAAATAGATTTCTTTTAGGTGTGTGTGTATGTGTGTGTGTGTGTGTGTGTGTGAGAGAGAGAGAGAGAGAGAGAGAGAGAGAGAGAGAGAAAGAGAGAGAGAGAGAGAGAGTGTAAGTGAGTGTGTGTGTGTGCATGGGTGATTGTTCTGCTCAGGAAACCTCAGTGACTCTCTATTCCCTCTAAAACAAAATTCAAACCCATTTATTTGGTCTATGAGGCCTTTCACAGTCTGGTTCCAGTCTTTCTTTTCTAGTCTGCCTTTCCATTACTCTACCAAACACTCTCTGCATTTACTTGTTGTTCACCAGATAAGACATTCTGTATCCCACCTGTGGGCGCCCATGCCTGGAGTGCTCGTGGACATGTGCACACACACACACACACACACACACACACACACACGTGCATTTGTAGCTGACCAGAGCCGTACTCAATCAGTAAAAGATGGAAAAAACCCAAATCCCCAAAGGAAATTGATTTGATGAGGATCTCCTAGAAAATGGCTCTGACTGTTGCTAAGCTTTTACTCATTTGGACATTCCACTCAACCTAAGTCCTTTCCCATTCCTTAGACCCTGGAGTGCTCAGGGGCACTGACATTTGATTCCATTCCTCACCCCTAGTTCTAGACTCCATCTTGCTAGAACCACCCCAAGGGAATGAGCCAACCATACATACGGTTGCTAGTTTACTCCAAGGGAAGTGCTATAATCCCAGGCAACCATTCTATTCCCTCCCTTATGCTGTTGCCTGGCAGGTCTGCCATCTTCCCAAAAGGGGAAAGCCCTTGGCCTCCATGAAATTAAACTCAATAAATATGTTGAGCTTTGATTTAGTTCTGTGTGCTAGGAATAATAATACAGAGACAAAAATGAAATGGTAGAACCTCAATGAGTACATTCTATGGGGGATGCAGTAGGTACACACATGAGTGAATACAAAGTAAACAATTGAGAGAGGGAGGGGGGGAGGGAAGGAGGAAGAGAGGAAGAGAGGGAGAGAGAGAGGGAGTGAGAGAGGGAGGAAGAGAAGGAGGAAGAGAGAGAGAGAGACAGATAGAGAGGGAGAGAGAGGGAAGAAGAGGGAGAGAGAGAGAAAGAGGAAGAGAGGGAGGAAAAGAGGGAGGAAAAAAGGGAGGAAGAGAGGGGGGGAGAGAGAGAGAGAGAGAGAGAGAGGGAGGGAGAGGGAGAGGAGGAAGGAGAGAAGAGAGAGAAAGCAAGAGACGAGCATAGAGGGAGAGAAAGAGAGAGAGACAGAGAGAGAGGCGGAGAGAGACAGAGACAGAGACAGAGACAGAGAATGTTCTGTTCCCGGAGGTTCAATCAAAGGGAGACTTCTCAAAGAGCAGAGTCACACTAATCTTACCTTGAGGCGTGTGCCCTTGGCTCCCGTGGAGTCTGCTCGCTCACTCCCTGCCAGGTCAACGAGGCTGATCTTGCTCACCTGAAAAAAAAAAAAGAAAAAATCTCACACCTCAAGACAGACCGGGTGTTAGGGGCACTCCTGAGACTCCTATGGGTTTAAAGAGGGCAAAGAAGAGCAGGCTGACAGCACCCAGCCAGGGCACCTGGGGCCCCACACTCGGAGCTCCCTGTGACCTCTGAGGGGCTGAAAGAGGGAAGAGATTCCTTGAAACTCATAGTTAGAGCTCCAAACACACACCACAAAATGGAGGAAGACAATGACTAAAACTTTGAGCCAGGGAGTGGGGCAGCAGAGAAGGCTTCCATCCCACAGGAGGTGACATTCGAAGGAGGCCTTGAATGATGAGTACAACAATGATTATTAGTGTTTCTAATACTAGATGTTTGCAAAGTACCTTATCACCTCTCCCTCTGCTCCCATTTTATAAATGAGGTTAGAATGGGGGGGGAGGGGGGGTTTGACTTGCTGATAGTCCCAAAGCTAAGTGTGAGTGGAAAGATTTGAACCTAGGCCTCTCTTGGCTCCAAGTCCTGCTTCCTGTGCTCTGGGAGAATATTTGTGACTTTTCTCACCACCCTTCATCAGTGCCTAGACAGTGGGCTCTTTGCCCCTTTGTGTTTGTCATTTCCTTCAGCCAAATGGAAGATTCCTTTCATGCCCTGCCAGGATTCCTGGCTTTGTCCCAAAAGCACAGGCCTTGTGAAAAGAATGTGGCTGCTGGTTAGGACTGACATAAATGAATCAGTGATTGGGCCCATCCCCTCATCACTCCTTCCCCTACTCTGGGGCCTCTGTGCTCTCATGTGATCCCATCACCCCAATGTCACCATGGTTTGAACCAGGGCCTCAATTAGCGGAGAGTGGGGGCTTGTTATTTTGTTCCAAATGGGGGCAGTACTCATGGCCTTCATTCCAGGTCACTCCAAGACCAAGAGATAGATCTGACAATGGGAAAGATGGGTCCTCTTCCTGCATGTGCAATGCCAGGCCCCAGTCATTGCAGCCATTGGGTTTCCAAGGCTTTCCAGAGGAGAGGAGAGAGGGAGTGTGTAGATAGATGGACAGATAGATAGATGTGTGTGTGTATAATCATTAAATATACTCACTGACATTTCTAAAGTTTGCAACATGTTGTAAAGGCACTAACTCATTTGAGCTTCCCAAACAACTTTTGAAGTCCCTACTCTAGGTCTTACTCCACCCATTTTATAGATGAGAAAAGTTGATAGGTAGGATCTTCACCTGGTCACACCAAGAGCAAATATCCAAGGTCTTCCTGTTCTCTGTTCACCACTTCTAGCCACCGTACTGTCTGTCATGCCTAAACCTTGGTCTCCATGAAACTACCAGGTCTTCACTTGTGATCACCAGTAAATTAGGGCCTCCAGACACTTACTTTTTCTGTGGTGATGTCGGTCTCAGCATCGTGGCGTTTCTGTGTGAAGATGATGTTAAAGACAGCGTGGGAGCGGCTGCTGGTCTCATTCATGTTGGTGGCAGCCACCGTCCTATGCAGAAGAAAATGCAAAATGTTTAGGAAATTCTAAGCCTTCTTGGATGGGCTGCCCATGTGCCCTTGATGAGGCAGGGGAAATGTCTGTGGTGCTGGACAGTTCCCAGGCTTCTATATGGAGAGAGTTAGAAGGATCATTGAGTCCTAGCCCCTCATTTTATAGAGGGAGAAACTGAGGCACAGAAAAGGGACATAAAGGGGAAGGGAGCAAGCACCTGTCAAGTGCCTTCTGTATACCAGGCACTGTGCTAAGCACTTGGCAAACATCATCTCATTTGATCTTCCCAACAACCTGTGGGGCACGTTTTATCATGATCTAAAGAAACAAAAGAGGGATTTGCTCAGGGTCACACAGCTAGTAAGTGTCTGAGGCTGGAGTTGAACTCAGGTCTTCCGATACTGCCTAGCTACCACAGTGCAGTAAGGTCATGAGATCATAGAATCAAGGATGTGGAGATGGAAGGACTTTAAGCACCGTCAAGACCAACCCCCTCATTTTAGAGATTAAAAAAACTGATACAGAAGGAGGGTAAGTGACACACCCCCCACCCCTGGCCACACAGTCAGGCAGAACTCGAACCCACATCTTTCTGGTCTTAAGGCTGGTTCTCTATCTCCTGTGCCATGGATATCTGTCAGTGGGTTTGTGTCTCCATTAGCTGTTATATGACCTCAGACAAGCTACTTTTCTGAGACTCAGTTTCCTCCTCTGTCAGATGAAAGGGTAAGTTTCGATGAGATCCCTTCTGGCTTTGTCTAGGTGTCTTTGTTCTGTTACTTCTAAAATTAGATAGGGCTTGGGTTCTCTGTGTTCTCTGGTCCCCTGGGAAGACAGATGGATGCTTCAGGGCCATCCTGGATGCAGGAAGAAGGGACCAGGAGCCAGATCTCCATGGTAACTGGGCCTCATCTGAGAAGTGGGGATGTGGCTGAATAGCAGAGGCTTAGTGGGGAAGACATGATTTATTTCTAAGCCATCAGAAGTAAACAATCCAAGCGCATCCTTCCCATCCCTTCCTGTACAGCCGCCCCCCAGGCCAGGGGAAGAGCTAATCAACAGGCTTAGGCTTCCTTCCATTAAGGCAATTCACCAAGCACTTAGAGGATGCCCACTAGGTGCCAGATGCTGCCAAACTTGAGACAAAATCAAAAGTGAAACACTCCTTGCCCTCAAGCCCTTACATTCTACTGGGGGGGAAAATGTGCTCAGGGAAAGTGAATGCAAAATATTGGGGTAAGACCTAGACCTGTGAGTTCATTGGTATAGGGAACTTTCAGGTGAGGAAATTCCCACCACTGGAGCAGGTCTGCTCTTTCTCTGAACTATGGTCTTAATGGCTTGTTCACAGCCTGGAGGTTAAGTGACCTGCCCAACGTCACACAGCCAGTAAGTGTCTGAGGAAGGTCCCGAACCCAGGTTTTCCTGGCTTTGAGACCACCTTGCCATCCATTACAGCAAAAGGCCTCCCCACAAATACACAGCAGATATAAAGTAGCTGAGAGTGAGCATAGGAGGGGATTAAGAACTGGAGAAATTGAGGAAAGCCTTTCAGAAGGATATACTTCAGCTGAGACTCAAAGGGAGGCAGAAGATAGGGTTGGGCATGTATCTACTTTCCAGGAAGTCCTAGGTTAGAAGGGAAAGCACCTCAGGAATGTGGGACCGCCTTTGCATAGGGGAGGGTTTGCTGGAATGTCATTTATGAAAGGAATCAGACTGCAAAAAGCTTTAACAGCCAAATGGGATTTTTGACTTAGAGGCAATAGGGAGTCAGTGAAGTTTCTTGAGAGGTGCAGAGACATGATCAGACCACACTTAAGGATCTCAATTTGACTTCTGTGTGGAGGACTGATTGTAGAGGCTGCCTAGACTGGCCTTTCTTAAGTGGCAGGCTATTGTCACTTCCTTCCTCCCCTGGATTTGGGGCTGACCCGATTGTCATCTGTGACAATCTGACTCCCCAGTCAAATGTAAGTCTCTTGAGGGCAGGGGCTAGTTCATTTTTTATCTTTGTATCCCCAGGGCCCAGTCCACTGTCAATCACCAAATTGGGGATCCATAAATGAAGCTTCTACTTGGTGACTTCTGAGCCAATGGTGGTAGTGATGAGGGGGTAGGCAATGCTGAGCAGAGGGTCCCCACTGGCTAAAGGAAGCACAAAATGTCACAGAGTTGGAGAGTTTGAAGAGACCTCGGTGCCTCTTGTCCAGCCCATTCAGACATAGCTAAGTGGTCCTGCAGTCTCTGTGGGAGAGCCCCAAGGAGGCAGAGCCCACCCCTCCCAAGCCATGGCCGCCCACTTCCAGATAGCACTCATCACTAAGATTTTTCCTGACCTTCCGCCTAAACTGGCATCTTTACAACTGCCACTCATTTCACTGCTCCTGGTCTGTCCTCTGGAGCCAAGCCAAACAAAACCACTCCCTCTTCCAAATGCTAGCCTTTCAAATACTCCAAGACAGCCAAGTGTGAGTTCCCAAGTCATCTCTGGGCTAAACATTTCCTGTATCTTTAATGAATTTTTGTGTGACATGAATATGCTACCAGCCCTTTAGAGTCTAGCACCCATGCTGGGAACCCAGGACTCTTCAGCTCCAGGCTGGGCACTCAGAACAGAGGTCAGAGATTGGGCTATCAGGTTTGTTCAGAGGACTTCACTGTGTTCTGGGTTCTTGGTTCTGGTACTTACTTACAAGGCTCTCTGGACCTTGGTCTCAATATCTGGGAGATGGATAAGCTCTTGCTTGCACTGCCTACCTCCAGAGCAGCTGTGGGCATTAGAGCAGTTAGGATGGTCAGAACAGTGAGTCTCTTTTCTAGAGTGCTCTTGAGGTAGCCAGGACCTTCAGTCATGGCATCCTTAAGCTAAATGCTCAGAGAATACTCTGCATTCTGAAGGGGCCACATTGATACAAGCCTGAGGGAAGCATCTTTAACCACCAGAGCAGGGCATACCTGCTGGCCTGAATTCAGAACTTTGGACTGAAGCAGTGGAGCAAAGACTGGGAAAAATTCTCCCTCCCCCCACTGCAGCTGGCCCATGGTAGCAGAGGGCAACTATGCTGGGAGATGGAGAGCTGAATCAAACTCCTTGGGGTTCTTTGAAAGGGAAAGGAGGCTGGCTCAGTTCCCAGCAGCCCTGGTGAAAGGAGCACTGAGGCGAATTCTCAGTGAGGGTCACGGACCAGGCTCCTGCAGCCAGCTGGCAGGAGCTGAGAGTCTATTCAGCGAAGCTAGGGGATTGGGGATGGGAGGGTCCTTCCATTGAAACCAGAAGCAGCCTTTTCATATCCCAAGGCTGTTGGCCTCAGTGGGGTAGCTCTTTCCCACAGAACCAGCACTCAAGCTGGTCAGTAGGACCCTGGGTTTGGAGATGAGAAATGGTCAGCTGGGACTGAGATGGCCATCCCAGAGAAGGAGAACTGATCCAAATAACCAGGAGCTTTGGATTCTAGTCTTGGTGACAGCACTTCCTAGCTGTGTGACCTTAACCTATGAGCCTCAGCTTACTCAGCTATAAATTGGCCCAATTCATACCCACCTTGTTGCCAGGAAGAATGAATGTGGCAACATTCAGGAAAACATCATGATAATGATGATGGTGGAGGAAGCCAGGAGGAGCAGTGGCCTGGAGTCAGGAAGACCTGAGTTCAAATGTGACCTCAAACATTTATTAGTGTCACTTAGCCTCTGTTTGCCTCAGTTTCCCCAATTGTAAACAGGTATGTTAATAGCACCCACTTCTCAAGGTTGTTGTGAGGATCAAATGAAGTAAGATTTGTGAAATGCTTTATAAACCTTAAAGCACCACAAAGTGCTAGCTATTACCAATATTATTTCATGAATGATCTAACTTTCTCAAAGCTTTGTACAGCCACGATTCTATCTGAGCCTTGTTATAATACTGTACTTGCGAACTGCAAATTACCTGTGGCAGCTCCCATTTCTCCCAAGGTTTAAGATTTGCAAAGCACTTTCCTCACAACAGTTGTCTGAGGAAGGCGGTACTGGCATGGCCACCCATTTTACAGGTGAGGAAACTGAGGAAGCCCAGAGATGGGGCAGGTCACACAACTCTAGAAAGTGAGCACAGGCCTTTGACATCAGGTTCAGTGATGCTCTTGCCACTGACTGCCTGAGGCTGCCTTTCCACAGCAAGGAAGGGAGGGACTTGAGCCCAGACCCTTTCATCTAAACCAGTCTACTTTCCACTCCAGTATCACTTTCTAATTTAAGAAACTGGGACCCAGAGGTAAAGGGATTTTCATGGGAGCACACAAGTGGTTACTAGCGCTTTGGGTCTAGTCTGAACCTACAATTTTATCAGCAGCAGCAGAAACAGCAATTCTCAACGTTGACCCTCCTTCCACCAGTGACCATCGGTTACTGCTTTGTAACTGTTGTCTTAGAGTTTAGAATACTGAGAGGGTATGCGATTTGCCCCAGATCATGCACTCTGGGTGTCAGAAGTGGGATTCAAAGTGGCATCTTCATGATCCCACAGCTAGCCCTCTATGTGACTCTGCCTCTCTAGTCAGGACAAAGCCCAGGTCTCTTGGCTTATTGTCTAGTACTCTTCTCACTGTCCTATGCTGTCTTTCAAAGAAATGTTTGCTGTGGTCACTGAGGGTCAGGGATCAAAAGGGACCCCAGCTTGTCCTGTACCACTTGGAAGATCACAGCCTCCTGAACAGGGATGTTCTGGAGCCAGCTCTAAACTGCTCCTCCTGAGGGCCCACCTCAGAAAACAGCAAAGCTGCAATCCCAGGTTTGATGCATTGTTTCATCAGTTGTCTAGATTTAAGTGATGGGGGAAATGTTCCTAGAGCAAGTTCAGTTTAAAAGTGTTTCTTGCATACATTTTCCCCATGGAGTTTATTGTTAAATCTCTGATCTAGGGTTGGAAGGGACCTCCTGGGCCACCAAGCCCAATTCCCCAGGCAGAGGGGATGTTAAACAGCTATTTCCCTAATGTCATATGGCTACCAAGTAACTGAGGCAGAACAGGAACCTGGGGCATTCTGACTCCCAGCCCATTATCCTCTCCACCGAGGTGACACACAGCCCCAAGTGGTAAATCAGCATCAGAGAAGTTGATGACAGTGCCAGGTATATAGCAGGTGCTTAACAAATGCTTGTTGAATGAGTGAATGTCATATATATGATGCTGTAAGATTGCCAAAGTGGAAGCAGTATCATACCCACTTTACAGATGAGGAAACTGGGACCCAGGGTCAGACAGCTGCTCTGAGAGAGACAGGATTGCACAGTGGGTAGGGAACTGGGCTTGGATTCAGGAAAACCTGAAAACCAGCCCCACCTCAGGCCCTCATTATCTGTGTGACCCTGGACAGGTCACAACCTCTTTATGACTCAGTTTCCTCACCTGTAAAATGATAGAGATGGACATGATGGCCCTTAGTTCCTTCCAGCATTGAAGCTACATGGTACTACATACTACATCAAAGTCTCAGAGTGGGATTTGAGCCACAGTCTTCCTGGTTTTGGTCCACTCTCTACCTCGAGTCTATCTAGAGCAATTCATAGAAAACTCATTATGGTTGTGTTCACAGCACCTTCCCAAGCATCTCAGCTGACTGTCATGGTAACTACCCCTTAGCCTCTGCTTCAGTTTCCTCATCTGTCAAATGAAGGGCTTGGACATGCAGACTAGATGGGGCAGGGATTGCAACCTCCACATGAGAGATGAGGGAATTATGACAGAGCCAGGAGCACAACCCAGGGCTTCCCTGACTTCCAGGACTTTTCTCTCCCCTCTTCACTAGAACAGATTCCTTCAAGATGGAGGGGGAAAGGGCTGGAAGGAAAGAGAACTGAAAAGTCGAGTCTAAGGAGAGCGGGCTTCCCCTCACACACACCTAGCTTTATTTCCGGAGTCCATTAGATCTTGGATGTCATTGTAGGAGGTGACGGCCAACTTGGAGAGGTCTTCCACATATGGGCCCATGAGGGGGTGCTCCCTCACTCGAAGGTTGCCCTTGTTTTTGGGGTTCAGGAGATCCCGGACTCGCTCACAGTAAATCTCCATGTAGCTGACCTACAGGACGGGGAAGCAAAAAAGGGGCCATTGTTGAGAGGTGGGATGTAGAGGTTCCACTCATCATCCCAGAAAGCACACACCCAATGAGGTCCTGTTCTATAACTGGCCCCCACATCAAGATTACTGAAGACTGGGAAAGAAGTACACTTGTTACTATCGTGACAAAGTGTGTTTGGGATCCCAACCCACCTTGCTGAGACTATGATGTCCTGAGTGGAGCATGTGGAGCATGAGTTGGGTACCTTGGGTAGAGGGAGCGAAGGGGGCAATCTGGCTCCTACCCACTTTTCTGGCCTTGCCACCCACTACTGCCAGCCACGTGTCCTGTTTTTCACCGAGGTGGGCTCACCATCTGGCAAACATCCCTTGGGCTTCCCCACCACACCTTTGTTCACTAGGTTCTTATTCTAGACCCAGCAGAGCACTATCTTCAGGAAGCCTTCCATGATTCCCTCCACTTCTCCAGATGGCATCATTCCCAACAACTGTGTATGTACCACAAGAGCACTTCACACCTCTCTCTGGGCACTTCAAGTACTCTCCTCCTGTCTGGGTATCTATGGCCTTGTCTGATCTCTCTTGCTAGCTTGGAAGCTGCTCAAGGGCACAGTGTCTTTTTCATCTTCCTGACACAGGACCTTGCCCATAGTGGAAACTCAATAAATGTTTCCTATATGAATGTAGGAGTAAATTAATAAATAATAAATAGAGAATTAAATCAATGCCTTTTTCTTCAATCATATTCAGAAGTAAAACAAAAGCTATAACAAGGTGAGGCAGCTGGAATTTTGTCCTACGGCACAGACCTCCTGAGGGGTGTGCTGATACATTTCCTCCTTCTCTCCATCCCAGAGATTCAGGCTTTCTGCCCAGAATTTTGTAGTACCACAAGGACTTTGTCCCTCTTCTTTCTACACACTCCACACCCCTCGCCGCTCCCACCATTGCCCAGTGTGGTTCAATTAACTATCCTCTGTCAATGTGCCCTTCCCTCTGCACTCTTCATTTCCTCTGTCTATGATATGGAACCATCCCTCTCTTGTGACTCACTTTCCCCCAGGGGTTGCCACACCTTCACCCAACTCTTCCTGCCTCCTCTCCATGCTGCTCCCCTCCCATCTCCCATCCCCGCTCTTGGGAATTGGCCAGAATGACTAGACCTGACTGGGAGAAAAATTATCCTTTGTCTCAGCCTCATTCTTCATCATATCTCCCTTCCTTACCTCCTCTAGATGGTGCTAATCTGTCACCTCTTCCTCTCTGCCCCATCCAAGACATTGTTCTGGTAAGGGGAATGCACTCTATGATCCTTTGCTCAGGAGGATCAACTAGCTTGCATATTCTCTGTATCAACTCTCCTCCCCCAAGCATTGTTCACACAATTCTTTTTCATGGCTCTAGGCAATTCTATGTTATTTTCAAGACAAGCTCAGGTCTTTTTGAGCCCCTGCACCCGAGCCACCCTAAGGGAAAAGGGCACCTTTACCTCTACTGAGTAGGACATGTTGTCATTCGTTGTGTCATTGATTCGGGAGAAAAGGTCTTCACAGAGCTGGAGAGAGAGAGAGGGAGAGAGAAGAAGGGAGGAAGGGAGAGGGAGGGAGAGAGGGAGAGAGGCAGGGAGGGAGGGAGAGAGAAAGAGACAGAGACACAGAGAGAGGGAGGGAGAAAGAGAGAGGGAGGGAGGGAGTGAGAGAGAGAGAGACAGAAAGAGAGAGACAGAGACAGAGAGAGACAGAGAGAGGGAGGAGGAGAGAGAGGGGAGGGAGGGATGGAGAGAGAGATCAGTCTCATTCCTCCTGTTTCTTCAGTATTAGTACCAATAGATCTATGTGTTCATCTGGGAGTGGAGTGGTGAAGGGTTATGCCACAGAACAAAGATCCCCTGATGCTTTCTAGATCTTTGGTCATTGCCAAAGTCAATGGAATCCTCACTCTGCAACCCACCGGGTGCTGAACCTCTCTGACCTGAACTGGCTTGACCCTTGGATAGCAGACCTATAACCTATTCTGAGTCCACACAAAGTCTTTCTGGTTTAGGAGAACCTGCCAGATCTAGTATTATATTCTCCATCAGGATGGAACAGGACTCCTGGTTTTCAAGTGCCCAGCTGATATTCAGAGATGGGAAGCTGCTCACCATCTGGTGTTCCAGGCTTTTATTTGTCAGTGACAAGTTATTCCCTTGTAGGACACTTGTAGGTGATCAAATCTTCATCTGCTCTTGAGTCAGAAGCTCAGATGTGGAGACATTTTTGTTAGGTGATTGCATGTTACCATGCCTATCCAATCTGGTACATCTATCTACATGATCCTTTAGTATCGGTAACCTCATGCATATTCTGGGCACTCAAGTTGTATGGAATTGGCATCAAATATCCAGAGTCTCTGAAGCTCAGTTCAAATATCATCTCCCTCAAAGACCGTCCCCCTAATGCTAATGCTACCTCCTAAATTATATTTATTTGGTATATGTTTTATGATTTCATATACTTACATGTGTATATATGCATATAATGTCTTCTACCCTTATACAATAGAAATACCTTACAAGTAAGGAGTTTCTCTTTTATATTCTTCCTTTCTTTCTCATCCTTCCTCCCTATCCTGCATTAGTTCTTATTTTCTTCATGAGCTGCATTCTAGCCAAACTGAACAAATGATTATTTTCTCATCTTGTTCTTGGCTCTTCCATCTCTGCACCTTTGTGCATACTGTTTCTCATGCCTGGAATTGTCTCTTCCATTATCCCAACCAGTTGAAATTCTTTCCTGCCTTTAAGGCTCATCTCAGACCCTACCCTTTCTATAAAGCCTCTTCCAATTCTCTGTCCCATGTCCAGCTATAAATGATTTCTCCCTTCTCCTTGGATCTCTGCTGTGAAATTATTATATGATATGTAGTATAGCTAATTTTGTATTTGTCTTGAGCCGTTATTAGACTGGAAACTCACTGAGAGTAGGGAATGTACACTGATCCTTGAGGTCCCTTCAGTGTGGTCTTTCAGCTTCTGGTATCAGGACTCCTTATGTTCTCCAGTTCTCTGGGTTCCCCAACCATTGTCTACAGATCAGTTCACACACTTCTCCTCACATTCCTAACCTTTTAAAACCCAAATTCAAGAGTACCACACACAGAGATGGTGGACACAGCAGCTGGTCCTTTAACCGGAAGTAGAATCCTGGGGTGTTGTAGTTTAACCATCATCTGAAGCGAGTCAATTGTGATGATAAAATACCTCTGAGGGAAAATACCCCTAAATCCCAAATGATCCCTCAGTGAGGGGGTTTAAGGATAACATCTCATGTCTAGCTTATATGGAGACTGTCTCAGGAGGGGTATGCATTAGTTAACAACATCTTCACCTTCTCTAACTGCTACTCATTAATTTCCTTATTAATTCTTTACCCAGGTTCTAAGACAATCAAGGGGAACCTTCTGACACGGTTAGTTTTCTTTTTCTGTTTGAATATAAGTTGATTTGTAATTTTTATTCTTATCACTTTTTTAAATGGGGAATTTCTTTAGTATACTACCCCGACGTCCTTGTCTTCATTCTCATCCTGGACATACTTACCTGTGGGATAATGCCTTGCTGATCTTTCTCCTGCTTCCCCATCATGGTATAGGATTTTCCAGCACCAGTCTGCCCATAGGCAAAGATGCAAACATTGTAGCCTTCAAAGGCATGCTGTAGCATCTCTTCTCCAATGTCTTGGTATACTTGCTTCTGTGATGCATAGTTGATGTCTTCAGGCTGGAAAAGAAAAGGAAGATGTGAACACACATGAGAGGAAGAAAGGGGGAGGAAGGCAAGGGAGAGATCATGGCTCATAGATAGAGAACTGAGAGAGATGTTGGAGGTCATGTGGTCTGATTCTCTCTTTTGATAGTTAAAGGAGTGGAGGGAGTCAGAGACATTATATGACCTGGCCAAAGTAACACAGGAAGCAGTAAGTACTAAGTACAGTCAGGATGAAGAAAAGTACTCTGGGAGATCTTCAGCTTGGATGGTGTAGATTGTCACTGTATTGACTACAGATCATAATGTCTTCATACTTTTCTATCCTGGGTGATTTTCATCCATTTGTGAATTAATGAAGGATCTGTGATCTTATCATTACAGAGAGTTCATCATAGCCAATAGGAACACACTAGATAGATCATAAAGCTGTGAGTCAAGGGAGTCCCCACAATCTGGGAAAGAGGAACATTCCTTACATAGGAGAGATACTAGATGGGTTTAAGAGGATTGTAGTATATTACCATGGAAAAGGATTGCAAGCCAATAGTGGTATGAATGATGGTATCTGGAAAACATGGTCAAAAAGGAAGGTGGGTATGATATCCCACCTCATTGCTTGCTATTTCTGTGATCTTGGATCAAGCATGCCACTTCCCTGGGTCACAGTTTTCTCCTCTATAAATATGAGGATGGTCTTCGAGGTCCCTGCCCCTCTAGATCTATGGTTCTATGTACTTAGAATGAACAATAACAGATGGGCAGCCCTGAGAACTGCACTGAGAGTCATGA
Organism: Pseudochirops corinnae; assembly: GCA_028646515.1. NCBI lineage: Eukaryota > Metazoa > Chordata > Mammalia > Diprotodontia > Pseudocheiridae > Pseudochirops > Pseudochirops corinnae. The sequence goes on from CM053591.1 coordinate 193,740,988, forward strand.
GATGACAAAGATTTAGGAAGTCCCCAATCCCATTGGACAGTTTCTCTATGGAGGACCTTAAGGTGAATATGGACAAGAAACATGCAGGATGGGAAGGCATGAATTGGTTCCCATTGGTCCCACTGAAGGGAATACCCATAATGATGAGATCATTTTGAAAGAAGTAAGTTCCTTGAGGCTAGGGACTGTTCCATTTTTTTCTTCCAATCTCTGGCCCCTGGCATAGCATTTGGCTCATAGATTAATAAATGATTGTTAAATCACACATCTGTTGATATGTTGAGATATCCCAAGCAAACTTCTTCAGTTTTATTTGCCTTTGATTTCAATTAAGGAATAAATCATAGAATATCAAATCATAGAATAAATGAAAAGAGCAGACTGCCCTGGATCATACTGTGATCAATTCCATACCAAAATGATATTGAGAGGTCAATGGGTATGAGAAGTCATAATTATTTGTACATAGTTGTTGAGCCATAGTCTATCATCTCTTATATTCTGGTTCTCCCAGGCGAAATTCCACCAAACTAACCTCTCCTCTGACAATTTAACTACAACAACAAAAACAAAAACAAAAAGACCTTTCCTGGCTCACACCCAAAATAAAGATTTGTCAATAAGTATTTTTATTTTTGCAGTCAGTCATTCACCTGAAGTTTGCAGACAACCCTTTTCCTCCCTTGGGGTGCTTGGCTTCTGTGGCTCCCCTGCTATATATCTAATACCCAAACTTTCAGAGGGTTCCTTCCAAAGAGCAGGCAATGAGAGCTGCTCATTTCCCCTATCTCGATAGCTCACATCTTTTCACAGGTGTCTGTGCTTACCGTGGTATGTGACCAGTAGGAATAGTCAAAGCTGAAGCTTTTGGGTGTCTCCTTGGGCTGTTTTGGATTGACAATAGCTGGAAAGGAAAAAAGAATAAACAAAAGGTGAGGAAGCTATTGGTGGAGTGGTGGGTGGTGAGGTGAATGTACCATTGTGATGAGCCATCTTTAGAGCAGCCAACAAGAACTCTGCCCTGATCTGGCAAAACTGGGTTTTAAAACCAGGTGCTTTAACACCAAATGCAGAAATATTTCCACTGTCACACTGTTCCAGGTGCCAAGAGGATCTCTGCAGCTGGGTATCCTGCAAACAGTTCAAACAATGGAATCCAAATAAAATTTATTTTCTCTCCCCCACCCCACCTCAAACCTTCTTCTGGCTTTCCTACTTCTGTCTCTGCTACCACCATTCACCTTAGGACTATAAAAATGGAAAGTGGGAAAGGGCTTTCACACTTTTCTCTGGAAGGGAGTCATGAAGAAAGGAGAAAAAGTTTTGAACATACAACTGTATGATATTTTGACCCTTACTGGGGAAAATTTCACTTATTGGTGTGGACATTGTGATTCACAGATGTCAGAAGGAAAGATATGGATAGATAGATTGTTGTTGATTAGATTAGTTAGATAGGTAGATTAGTTAGTTGATAGGTAGTTGAGAGAGAGAGAGAGAGGGAGGGAGAGAAAGAGATGGTGATGGCATCTCTGGCAGAAAGCCTCACCACTTCCCCAGCAAGAAGTTGGAGCTTGATGGCAACTGTGCCATGACAGGAAGGCTGGACTAGCTGACCCATGCATGGGTCAGACCACATTTGTAGTCTTGTGGTTAGTTCTGGACACTACATTTTAGGAAGTATATTGATGAACGGGAGAAGGTCCAGAGGAGGGCCAACAAGATGATGAAGAGCCTTGGATTCATGCCATGTGAGAGGAGGTTGAAAGACCTGGGGAGGGTTTACCTGGAAAAAGGAAAATTTAGAGAGATGTAACAATTGTGTTCAAGTATTTGAAAGGCTATCATGTGAAGAAGGGATTAGTTTGATTCTGAATAAGCTCAGAAGACAGAACCAGAATCAATGGATGGAAGCTGTAGAGGCAGATTTCAACTTGGTGTAAGAAAGTTTCCTGATAATGAGAAGGGAATGGGCTGGGGTGGTAGTGGTGGTGGTGGTGGACCTCCCTTGCCAGAAAGTTTCATTCAGAAGGGATGTTATTGAAAGGGTTCTTCTAAGGGCACAGGTTGACCCAGATGGCTTGTGAGTTCCCTTCCTGCTCTGATGTTCTGTGATTCTTTGGCCTCAAAGGGCCCTTCTGTAATCCTATGTTTCTTCTTTTGAACATAAATCATTATGTCCAGAATAAAGGGGGATACAAAGGATCCTCAAAATTCTTCCAGTGAATTTCATTCCTTTCCCTGGCAGAGTGCCCTTTGAAGCTCAACCTCATGCCAAGGCAATTTGTTTTCCTATTCCATGGGTTTGGCTGAGTCTAATAATATCTGGCCTGTCTGAGGTCAAGTGCCCATTGTGCATGACCTAGAATGAGGCTGACAAAAGAGAGAAGGCAGGATGGGCTTTAGAGAGGACACACCTTCATGCTTTTTCTCTTGCTCTTTCCTCCATCTCTGCCCCACCTAACCATGCTCTGATTGCTGCCAGCTGTTTGTGTACACCCCCACCAGTGGCTCAGCTGATTCTCTGGTGTGGAACCTCAGGTCTCAAGAAACTGTCAGCAGCTACACCATGCTGGGAGAAACTCAGAAGCATGGCCAGCTTTCACACCATCTCATTCCTGACAACCATCAGAAAGCCTTTCCGAGAGCCTCTTCTCCCCAAACAATATAAAACCAGCTCCTTTTGCTCTTCTAGAGCAAAATGCAAAGCATTCTAGGATAATGGACCTAGAAAGGACCTTGGAGGTCATCTGAATTTAACCTTCTCCATGGACAGTTCAGGAAGCAGGCCCAGAGAGGTGAAGACATTTGACATTCACTCACTCATTCATTCATTCATTCATTCTTGACTACTTACAGAGAGGCAATATGGCAGAGTAGATGGAATCCTGGCCCTCACATCTTATGCCACTTACTAGCTATGGCAAACTCACTAAGCCTCTCTGAGTTTCTATTTGCTCACCTGGGAACTGCAAGTGGTAGATAACTACAGCTCCTTTTAAGACGGTTGGACAGATCAAGTGAGATCTGATGCATAAAGAATTCTGCAAACTTCCAAGTGTCACATAAATTCAGTGACTTATTGTTATTAGTGCTACCTTAAGTAAGTAATATACCTTCTCTTGGCCCCAGTAAAGACAATACTCTCTGCCTACTTTGAGGATCAACTGAATTCTTAAATGTGAAAGCTATAAACAATAAACCACCTTGTAAATGATTGCCACTGTATTCCCAGTACTCAGCACAGTGCCTGGCTCAGAGAAGGAAATTAATAAACACCTATTGATTGGTTGAAAACAATCCAAATCATTTATTCATAACTTCAAGAAAAACGTATTAAATTCCTACTCTGCCAAAGCCTTGTACTCAATGCTTCAGCCATCTTCTCTAAGTCTCCATTTTGTTCTTCATTGCTTGAGCTCAGAGCTATAATAAAGTCCAGAAAGATGCTAGAGAAAATGGTCTTAGAGTTCTCCTGGCTTATTCAGAGTTAGATCCCTGACTGCTGTGTGTGATCTTAGAAAGAGCCCTGGACCTAAAGACTCTGCATTCTAGTCCCACCTTCCACTTACTAGCTGTGCTCACAGGGGCAACTCACTTAATCTTCTTGAGTCTTAATTCCCGTATCTATAAAATGGGGATAATCATTCCTGTACTGTGAGCCTCAAAGGAGAGCTGTTGGGAAATCTATCAAGAATTGTAATAGAATTTACCATTATTTGGCTACTTGGTTTACATCCAGGCTCTCCCGCACCTTCACCTACATATCTAATTTCTTGCCAAATTTTCTGACTTCTATCCTCACAGTATCTCATACATTTCTACTGTCCTCTACTCACATAGCCCTCACCCTGGTCTATGATCTCATCACCACTCCCCTGGACTATTGCAATACTTTCCTATTGGGCTCTTTGCATCAGGTCTCTCTCTGCTCCTAATCTATCCTCTACAGAGCCAGAAAAAGTGATTTTTTGAGATTTTCCTAAATTGTAGATCTGACCATATCACCTGCCTAAACTCCCATGGCTCCCTACTGCTGTCAGAATCACATACAGAAACAATGTTTTATTTCACATTTCAAGCCCTTCACCACCTGGATCTTTCTTACATTTTCAGTCCTCTCACACCTTCTTGTAATAATAGGTCTATTACCTTTGGCATCACGAACTGATTGACTCTTTCTGGGAGCATCTTGAAGTCATGCAAAACAATTGAACATGATGGGAATCACTAGGATCACGATTGCCTCCTCCCTACTCTGCTGTCCTCCAACCAGTCTGGGACCACTACAAAAAGTCCATCCTCTATTCCAGTTCAGATATCCATAGGGACATTAATGGTGCTTTATATGATGATCCCTTATTCCTTAGAGTGTGGATGAAGTTTCAATTAAGTCACCATAAATCCTCATAGGAGGAGAGAGGACTCCCTCTCCTCTACCTATCCTGTGAGGCAGACCACTCTAGCTGGTAACAAAGAGCTCTTTAAGAAGAAAAAGGCAGGGGGAATGAGCTCTTTGCTTGTGATGTTGGTTCCATAGAGATGGTAAATTAGTGATGAAGCCTTCCCAGAAAGAGTTTCAGCTGCTAGGGAACTGGGGAGAAAGATCAAGTTGACTATAAGTGTGTGTCCCTTTTCAGATAAGCTAATAAGTAGACAAAAGTGTAGACCAGGTGGGGGCAGACAGAAGGTCTCCCAGGAGCACAGGTTGTGAGTAAGCTCTTCTTGATTCAGGAGGAAGGGGTGGGAGGATGGAGTGAGACATACACTTGTATGAATCACTGCAGATAACTCACCATATAAGAAGAAATCACAGAAAGCTTCTTTGTTTGGGGTTTTCACCTTGATTAGTCAATGTATATAAGTTTCCTTTTGTTAATTACCATGATGAATTTTTTTAAAAAACTGCTGGGACGGAATATAACTTGAGGACACCATCTGGTCTTCTGACCTCAAGCCTCTCTCTATTCCAAATCATCCACATAGCTGTGAGAGTGATATATGTAAATCACTGATCTTACCATGGCACTTCCTGCTCATTAAATAGCAATGGCTCCCTAATACCTCTAGGATCAAAAATATACTCTTCTGCATGACATTCAAAGACCTTCCTAGTCTACTTCCAACCTATTTTCCTACCTTTCTCCCCCTTCATATACTCTAAGGTGCAGCCAAACTGGCTTACTGTACCTTGCTACTCCTCAAACCCAATGATCCATTTATGATTCCATTAACTTTGTACTGGCTATCCCATGGGCATGAATTGCATTCCCTCCTCACATTCACCTCTTAGGACCTGGTTTCCTCCATATTTCATCTCAAGTGCCATTTTGTATGTAAAGCTGACCCTGATCTGCCCAGGTGCTTATACCTTCATCCACACCTTGCCAAAAAAAAAGTCTTAAATTGATTTTGTATATATTATGAATATACTTGTATGTCTACATGTTACCTCCCTCAATAGAACATAAGCTACTTGAAGGCAGGACTTTTTCATTTTTGTCTTTGCACTCCTAGTGCCTAGCACAATGCCTGACATATAGTAGAGGTTTAATGAATACTTGTTGGTTGGTTGATTGACTGATGTCTGTATACACTGTCTCCATCATTAGAATGTCAGCTCCTTGAGGTCTGTTTCATTTTTGGTCTCTGTATCCTGTGCTCTTAGTATAACACCCAGCATATAGTGGGTACTTAAGAGAAACTTCATTAATTGATTGACTAGAACCACTTCAATAAATCTGATAAAGTTCCTGGTCAGTTGTAATCAGAGCTGCTACCTGGGCATGACTTGGGCTTTGCTCTAGGGCACCAAATCTAGAGGGCTCTCAATAGAAAGTCTTTTTCAGCAATAAAGATGCATAAGTTTTCCAGGGTGTCTGTCTGCCTCCATGGACACTTCCCTGGCCCCTTGAACTAAGGGTATATTTCATGTTGTTCAGTGTTCCAATTCCCAGTGACAGTTCTCACTGGAATAACTCTTCAGAAAGTTTGAAGCAATTTGTCAAACTTTGATTTCCATCTTAGTTTTTGATGCAGTAGTTGGTCCAATTTCCCAGATACTAAGCAAGGAAACAGAGTTGTCCCAGGGCTGCAAATGGTTCCTGCCCTTTCCACCTTCTCTAACTCTAGGAAAATCCAATCAATAGAAGGATCCCAGGCTTGGAGTCCGAGGATTTGGCTTCAGAACAAACCTCTGATGTTTCCTCACAGTATGACCATGGGTAAATCTCTTCATTTTTCTGGGCCTCAATTACCTCATCTGTAACATGAAAGAGCTGACTCAGAGAGCCTCTAAACTCCCTCTGAGGTCTACATCTATGATCTTATGACCTGCTCAGGAGATGCCCCATTGCCTTATGGGAAAATCTGACATTGGCTTGTATGAAATTTGTTGATCATGCCCATGATGATCCTCTGCCCGTTCAAACAGTGACTGGGAAGATGGGAGAGGAAGTAAAAGAAGTCCTGCCTGTAAAAATAATAATAGCAAAATATCACATTTCCATAACCCCTAAAGGTTTGCAAAGGGTAAGCATCATGATATTCATGGCTTCCATTTGCTGGCTGATGGAGTCCCTAAGCCTTAACAAATCTCAGAAATAAAGGGCAATTTGATTCAGTAGGAAAATTTGTCCTTTAGGACTGAATTCAATGTAGGAACATGCAGGGAGGGAGAGAGGGCCAAGAAGGCAAACAGATATACTGCAACAGATCTAATGCCAACCAGTGTGCTCGGCACATGGCAGGCACTTAATATAGCCTGTTGATTGACTAATTGCTAATAGGTCTTTTCACATTGCACTTTCATTCAATTAATGAAGACTGTTGCTAAAGGCCAAGAACCTGGCCATTGATTTTCTGGTTAGGAGCCTTTTTGAGCCCTGATGCCATTAGTAAATTGACCAGAATAGAGCATACACGCGCGTGTGCGTGCGCGTGCGCGCACACACACACACACACACATACTTTGGAAGACAAGAGGATGTCCTCAAATGGAGCATCTTGGGCAGAGTCATCTACATTACAGCTTGGCATGAAAACCCCAGCCAGATTATTAAAAGGCATAAGAGCAGATCAGAGCAGAGGGGGCACCAGATTTGGGGCCAAGATGACCCTGACTCATATTCCTGCCTCAGGTCCTTAGCTGAGTGACACTGAGCAAATCTGCTTCTTCTGAGGGTGACTCACCTCATCTGCACTACAGGCATGCTATCGATTAGATAGTACATGCTAATACACACATGCCTATATATGTAATACCACCTACTTCACAACATTGCTGTGAGGACCAAATGAGATAATTTCCATGAAGTGCTTTGCAAACCTTCAAGGACAAAAGAAATGCCAGCTGCTGTTACTATGATGATTATTATTCATCTTTTTTTCAAAGGGATTCAAATAAAAAAGGTCCTGAGCAAGTCAACTTTCTGATATCATTTCTTTATGTTTAATGTCTTGTGGACTATTGAACAGAGGGATAAAATATTTGCTTTTGTTTTTTAATCAAAGTATTAGCATGAGGTAGACTCACTAAAAGCATTTATGCTACAACTCCAATTCCAGCCTGAATGACTGGGATAGCATACATTTCCTGTATGTTTTAATGTCTTTTTCTTAGATCTTTACATTTTGCAAACTCTCTTTTCCAGGTAGCTTTGATAATGAGAATTTCTAATGGAGACTTCTATTAAAAGCACCATTCTTAAATTTTTATGGAATGGTATTGTATCTGAGCAATTGTCAATGAAAAGAAGAAGTGTGCTCTCTCTCTCCTCTCCTTCTCTCTCCATTCCTTCTCTCTCTTTCTCTCTCTCTCTCTCTCTCTCTCTCTCTCTCTCTCTCTCGTTGACCTCTATTTACAAAACAATAAAGACCATATGATTTCTCCTTTGTCTTGGCTGCCACTAAGCTCAACGTTGAACTCAAATCTCAGTTCTAAGAATTTACTCCTCCCAGGTCCTTGTGACATCTATTTCTCTGCTCCTTTTAGCTTTATTTTTATTTTTATTGTTTTTAATTGTCATATTTTGTCTTCAAAATCATGGTATGGTATACTGCAGAGTTCTGGGCTAGGAGCAAGCAGACCTAGTTTTCAGTATGTACTCGGGTCTCTCATAACTGCGTGACCATCATTAACCTCCCTGACATGTGTTTCTTTGGATACTTGCATTTCTGCCTCACATAGTGGTTGTGAGAAAAAGCATCTTGCTCTGCAGATGACCTTGAATCCATTAAGTAAGTACGTGTCATATAAATGGATGTAAATAAAATGAAATACTGAAGAACCTAGGAGACATTGCTTTGAGGTGGTCTCTCTCCCTTATGTCTTGTTAATTCCATGGAGATGTTGTGATGCCAAAAACTAATGGGGCCCTGGGCTGTGATAAAAGAGGTATCACTTCCAGGAAGTCCCTCCATCTTTGGCCCTTCAAACAATAGCTGGACTATTGAGTTCAAAATTTAAGATGGACTTGGATAAACTGAAGTGTCCACGGGAGGGTGACCAGGATACTGAAGGACTTAAAATTAATTTTAATTCAACAAAAACCATTTATTAGGCATTTACTCTATGCTAAGCTTGGGATTTAAATACAAATCCCAGAACTGAAAGCTTACATTCTAACAGGGCAGAAGACAAGACATATCAAAGAATGGCAACCAGGGAAGGAAAGAGGAGTGGCTTGGTCTGGGAAGTCACAGGATCAGGGAGTGGAGCCATAGGGCAATTGATTGACTTGTTCCTTCCAGGAATGGCCATGTTGTTTTGATTACTGTTCCCAGAACTAGAGAAGGAAGGGGTTTGGATGGGGGAAGGGCATGTGCGGATGGGAAATGGCCAAAGGCAGTATGCAGCTGGGGATATAAGGCAGACAGAAGGATGGGTCAGAGAAACTGAGAAAATTTAGCCTGGAGAAGAGAAGACTCAGGAGTAGGGGCATGATAATCCTCTTCAAATACTTGGAGGATTGTCTCATGGCAAAGGTATTAACCTCATGACTGCTTGACCCAGAAGACAGAATCCAGAGTAATCAGTGAAAACTGTAGAGTGGTAGATTTAGACCTTATGTAAAACAGAAGTCTCTAACAATGAGAGCTATCCCAAAGTGGAATTGGCTGCGTTGGGAAAGTGGGAAGGAGGTCTTTAAGCAAAGGCTGAATGACTACTTATTAACTACATTGTAAGAGGGGATACTTTTCACAAACAATTTAGATTAGAAGACTACTGATGTGCCTTCTGGCTCTGAGAATCTGAGCTTCGAAGAAGCTTTTGCCACAGGCAGAAATTTGACAAGATATTTTGCCCAGGTTGAGAACCGCTGTCCATGGTGCTCAGAAGAAGGCTCAGGTTAAGTCCTACTTCATTACTGCGGTCAGCCACACCTCACGTTAGTAATCACTCTTGTCTGCCTGTGCCATTCTACACCTGATAGGAAACTCATTCCTCTTGGCTAATGGGCTTCCCTTCCTAGGTTTTCTACTGGTATTAGAAATCATGATCAAAATAATACTGAGAAAGAGAAAAATGGAAAAGTGGAAAATCAGTCTTAACAAAGGGTTGGTCTAATCTCCTCAAAGGTAGCCTCCTTCAGTCCCCTCTCCGTCCATCCTACAACATGCTACGGAATTTACCTTAATGAAGGACAGCTTTCATTGTGCCTTCCACAGTGAGAGACCTACAATGATGATATCGTCCATCAAGTCTATTTTCAGCCACCACCTTAATGTCTGACATATATTAGGTGCTTAATAAATGCTCATTGATTGATTACTTACACTTCCATCTATGGAAGACTCTAGCCTCCCCCTACCTTAGCAGCCCTACTTCCTATCATCCCACATAATACATACTTAGCTCTAGTCAGACCAGTCTACTCATTTAACATTGTTATTCTTGTCTGTGCACACTTGTACATTCTATTCCCATTTTTATGCCCTCCTCATTCTCCAACTTAAGTCCCACTTCTTTCTTAAAACTTAGTCTGATTACGCCAGCCCTTGTTAGTTTCTCTCTTTTTTATTTTGGGGGAAAAAGTTTTATTAAACATATACCATAGGATATCAATACAAACAAGTCAATTTTCTTAGTGACAATTTTCATTTAAACTAATTTATGCATAAAGTACATTTAAACACATGAATGTATATCCTAATGTGAGATAGTATGCTATAATGGAAAGAAAATCAGACTTTAATTCAGGAAGATCTGGGTTCAAGTTTTGCCTCTGACATTGACTGTGTGATCCTGTGGAAGTTACTTAACCTCTCAGGGCCTAGCTGGTGCTGATCTGTACTGATAAATAGAGTTTCCTAACAAAAGCATCCCTACATGGATAAAATCAGAAGTTACAGCAAAAATTTCAAGCCATATAGTGGCATAACCTTATTTACTTTCCCTAGGTTTTCATAAAATTTATTTGTCAATTAATTTCCATGACTTCTCCTCAAATGATCATGGTTGGTGGGTACTCTATCCTTCTGGTTTTGCTTTTTTTATTTAACATTATTTCATAGAAGTCTTTCTTTATTCTCTATAATCCTCATGCTTAGTAACCTTAATTTCATAGTACTTATAGTATTCCATTCCATTGATGTACCACAATTTATTTAAACATTATCCCATTGTTGGACATTTAAGTTTACTCTAGTTTTGAAAATTAAATATGTGTGTGTGTATATATATATATATATATATATATATATATATATATATATTACTATTATTAACATCTTTAAGAAGATAGGTCTGGGGCAACTAGGTGGCACACTGAATACAACACTGGCCCTGGAGTCAGGAACCTGAGTTGAAATCTGGCCTCAGACACTTAACACTTACCAGCCATGTGACCTTGGATAAGTCACTTAACCCCAATTGCCCTGCCTCCCCCCGCCCAAAAAAAAGATAGGTCTTTTGTGGTTTTTGACAGTTTCCAATAATGAAATCATTGGATCAAAGAGTAGGACTTTTTTTTGACATATTTGCTGCATACTTCCATCTTGTTCTCAAAAAGATTCTACAAATTGACATGAACACGTAGTGGATGACTTTGCTTGTTTCTCCATGGGTCTACCAGCATTGAATTTAACTGTTTTTAATTATTTTTGATGATTTGATGAGCATGCCACCATAAAGTTGTTTTAATGTGTATCTCTTTGATCATTAATAATGTCCAGCATTTTTCAAATGATTATTAACATTTCCTGATTATTTCTTTAGAAAATTGTCTGCTCATATCCTTAATCTCCTGTGGACCAGGACTTACCATTATAACTCTTTAATAATTTCTTATATCTTTCACTTGTCACATTTGTTGTAAATGGTTTCTCAACATTTTTAACATTTTAATTAAAAATAAAAAATTTTTGTTATATATTAACATTTAAAATTTAGTTTTAATGTAACCAAACATCTTAACTGCCAATAATTTCTTCCATTAATTGAATTTTTAAAATGATGCTTCAGAGGGTCAGAGTCAAGATGGCAGTGTAGAAGCAACAAAATTCCACAGCTCTCCCCATAACCACCTCAAATACCTATAAAATATGACTCTAAACAAAATTTAAAGCCCCAGAACTCACAAATTGACAGAGTAACAAAGCGCCCACTGAAGGCAGCCTGTCAGGCAGACAGGAAGAGGTTCATCGCAGAGTGCTGGAGCCCAGACCAACACTGCATGAACCCATGGCTGGAGCCCTAGGGCTGCCAGAACAAGCCATGGCTGGAGTGCAAATCACTGGCAGCTGTGGCATTTTCCAGAATTACCAACCCATAAGAAACAAGGACTAAGTGAAAGTTCAGTGGAGCTCAGATAAATTTGGGGGAGAGGGTCTGGCCAACTGCCCCAGGGCTAGAAGCTGCTGAAGCAGCGGCCCTGCAGCCACCTCCACATGGCTGCTTCAGAAGCTCCCAGCCTGCAGATTGCAGGGGGGGCAAGCAATCATTCAGAGGCTAAGTGCTCTTGCCTTGGGTTGCCTGGATAGGGTTCCTGGTCTTGGGTGGTGGTCCTGAGGTGCATTTTCAGTGAGCCAAAGCTAATGGGGGCTGCAGAAATGGTGGCTCCTAATAGCTCCAGTAGCTGTGAAAAACCCCAGTAATTTGGGACAGAGCTCTCCGCTCTGAAAGCAGAGTTCTACTGAACCTAAAAGTCAAGTAATTGACTGGCAACATGAGTAGGCAAAGGAAGCAAAGCAAACCCAGCAATGCAACTTTAGATTCCTTTTGGGGGGACAAAAATGATCAAAGCATGGAACAGGAGGAAGACAACACAGTCAGAACTCCTGCACCAAAAACTTCCAAGAAAAATGTAGACTTGTTACAAGCCATAGAGCAGCTTAAGAAGGATTTTTAAAAACCAATTAAGAGAAGTGGAGGAAAAATTGGGAAGAGAAATGAAAATGATGCAAGAA
>CM053591.1:193753895-193808747 GCA_028646515.1 Pseudochirops corinnae
ATATTTTAAAAGGTGAAATTGAGAGGTGGGAGAGGAATAGTATGAGAGGAGACAGGGAGAGACAGAATGGGGTTAATCCTCTCATATAGAAGAGGCAAGGGATAATTGTTACAATGGAGGGGAAGACAAAAGGGAATGAGTCAACCTCACTCTCATTGAATTTGGCTTAGGGAAGGAATGACATACACTCTAAATTGGGTATCTTGGCCTACAGGAGAGTAGGGGGGAAGGGGATGAGAGGGGGGAAGACGGAGGGGAGGGCAGGTTGGGGGGATTGTTAGAAGCACACACTTTTGTAAAGGGACAGAGACAAAACAGAGAATAGAACAAGTGGGGGGTAGAATAGGAAGGAGGGAAATATACAGATACTGGGGTAGGGAGATGGGGGAGGATATAGGAGAGAGCTGATTGGGGGAGGGGGTATACAATGGGATTGCTGTTTTGAGGTGGTGGGTTGGGGAAAGATGGGGAGAAAATTTGTAAATCAAAATCTCGTGGAAATGAATGATATAAACTAAAAGTAAACAGAAATTTAAAATTAATAAATAGATAGATAGAGAAATAAATAAATAAATAAAGAGAAAAAAATAAAAATCATGCTCCACAATTGAGATAAATATTTCATTAGATATTATTCTATTTTTTTCTAGAGTTTGCCTTTTATGTTTAATTCTCTTATCATACTGCAATTAATAACACATGTTATAAGATTGGATTCAAATCCCTTTCCTGCCAAATTGATAGCCAATTTTTCCAACTATATTAATTAAATAAAATTACTTTCTTTGTTTTTATTTTATGTTTATCAAACATTAAATATTTGACATACATTTGATATGCATATATACAAGACATTCAATTAAAATGTATACCAAATATTCGATGTTTGGTAAACAGAAAATAAAAATAAGGCAAATCATTTTACTTAATATAGTTATGGAAATTGGATATCAGTTTGGTATGGCATATATGTATATATACATAGAAATGTGTGTATGTGTGGACATGAATACACACCAGACATTCAACCAAATAGTGTGTATGTGTATATACATATATACATATATATGTATATACACATATAATTTAGGGTGAATGTGTAGATAAATACACACATCCTAAATTCAACCATATATATGTGTGTGTGTATTTGTATGTATGTATATTCTATTGCATAGATGTCTGTCTGTCTGTTTTCTATTTTTACATCTCTGTCCTTCTTTCTCCTCTCTGTCTCTAGCTTTATTTCAGACTCTCCTCATTGCTTTGTCTGTTTCTGTATCTCCATCTTTTCTCTTTACCTATTTCTCTCTCCTTCTTTTCCTCCCTTCCTCCTTCCTTCTTTCTTCTCTCCCCCTCCCCCCCCTCTCCTCTCTCCTCTCTGTACTGCTCCCCCTATTTCTCTCTCTCTACTCCCCTCCTCATTCAGCGTCACTAATTTCTTTTTTTTATGATCAGTGCTTTGCAATATGTTTCAAAGGGAGTTTGAGGTCGCTATTCATTAGCTAATCTCTTTGGTGGGACCCTTAATATTCTTGCCTGTTTGTTTTTCCACATAAATTTCTCTTACAGACTGCATAGACTCACTTAGCACATAATTATAGTAATTTAGCATTAGCTAAAACTATTTATTAAACTTATCTCCTCCAGTGTAGCAAGTTCCTTGAGGGGAAGAATCCCTCCTTGCAATTTTTCTACAGTCACCTCTGTATCTAAGACAAAGCAGACGGCACTGATGCCCATAGAAAGAGCCAATGACTAGAAGAAGGACTCTGCCATGTTGGGGAGAGGACATGTACAATTACATCGGAAGGAGAATCTAGGTTGGGGTCTGCACTGGTTGGGATGGGGGAGGAGGCCCATGTAAGTGGGACCAGAGATCCCCCAAGATGCACAAAATGAAATCCAAATGTAAATGCAAATACTCTTCCTCAGTCTTCAGGGCACCGCCCCCCCCAATACACAATGGAGTCTGGGAAAGCTGTTTCCTTTGTATCATCCCCAAGATTCGTTTGTGGTCAGTGTAGTCTAGTGGAAGGAGCAGAGCGAGCCAGGGACCAATTCTAGTTCTATGGTATCTCATCTGTGTCACTTGACAGGCAACTGTTCACTTAATTTCAGTTCAGTGAGTATTTCCCTAAGACATCATACTTAAATTATATGTGCCCTACAAACATGATCTCAATCCATCCCCTTTGGGTGCTCCGACTATAGTCTCTGTAGTGTGTGTGTGTCTGTGTCTGTGTGTGGTGAGTGTGTGTGCATGCAAACACATGTGCATGCGATCACACTAGAAGACCTCACTACACTCGGCATTAAATGTGGAGGGAAGGCCACATAGTAGCTAGAACCCTACCCTCGAACTCAACAGAACTGGTTTTCAATCCCACTTCAGACACACAGTTAGTTTGTGAACCTGGGCAGGTCACATAATTTCTCTCAGTCTCAATTTGCTCCTCTGTCAAATGGGGCAATAATATTTTCATTGTCTACCTCCTAGGACTGTGGGGAAGAAAGCTTTTTCTACAGAAATTGTAATTATTTGAATGTAGCTCTTAGGGATTCAGGACCAGGCAGGTCCATCAGGATCTGTCTTGGCCCTTTTTCAAAAATGCACTGTCATTCTCATCATGGGCCTAGAACATAACCCTGAAGCCTGATGACTTGTCAATGGTAGATAAGGGGACTGGGACCCCATATCTTGAAGCCCTTTTTATTCTCCTTCTGCACAAGAGTCTAAAGGTGAATAAAAAATATAGATGTAAAAATTATGTGGATGTCAAAATCCTGTGCAATCCTGTCTGCCCACTCTGTGCAGTAATCAGCTTTTGCCCTTGCATAGTTCTTCAGGACCTTTGATGGTGCAGACACAAACACAACAGCCTGCATTTTATGTGTGATTTAGTTTGCTCATTAAATTAGCAGGCTTAATATATTCTCCAATTGAACAATTTTAATTTTACTTTGACTGTTATCCCAGAAAATATGAGCTGGTCGGGGACCTCAGAGGTCTCGGATTCACCTTGTACTCAAATAGAAATGTCCTTTACAGCATCCTTGACAAATGACCATCCAATCTCCTGGACAGAGAGGAAGCAGCTCAACCTTTTTCAGACACCACCATTTGGACACCACTATCAATCCCAACCCTAAATACATTTTTTTCTTTACATTGATCTGACATTGACTTCTCTCCCACCCTCCTCTCTACTCCTAGTTCTTTCCTCTGGGGTCAACCCAAACAAGTCTCATCTCTCTCTCACATGCCATTGGTTCAAACACTTAAAGGTATCTCTCAAGTTCCCTTGAGAATTCTCTTCTCCAGAATGAAGACCTTCTAGTTTCTTCAAATGATCACCTCTATCACATGAACTCAAGGATCTCCACCATGCTGGCTGCCTTTCCCTTCCTTGTCTCCAAGCTTATCCTCATCCTTCCTCCAAGGTGGCACAGAGAATGAAACACAACTCCCGATGTGATTTGAGCAGGACAGAGGGCAGTCTGCACCTGTGAGATGCTTGGTTAGCCACAGCATGGAACAGAATCTCTTACTATGGATGAGAACAATACTAATTAGGGCACATGGGAATGAAATCCATGGTTTTGGCTTAGTAAACATCCTAACTGACTGACTATAATGAGATGGCTGCCTACAGCCAATTGGCAAACCCATGTCAGCAATGAGTCCCGAATAACAAAGCCCCAGTGAATGGAAGACTCGATCCTGCCCCATATAGTATGGTGAAAATACTTTTCCTTAGTTTGCTCACAAAAAGGTTTGAAGGACTTAAAAATGTTGCTCCATGTAACAAAGAGCCAGTGAAACAGAGGACCTGTGATGGTGCATGGTACCCACATCCTGACAGAGTGGATGAATTCAAGGTACAGAATGAGACATCCATTTGTGAACATGGCAATTTGTTACAAGGATGTTTTTTCCTTTTCAACGGGAGAGATAATGTAGGAGGGAAAGGCCTCTATCAAACCAATAAACAAATATTTACTGTGCATTTAACACTTGCCACAAACGGGGCAAGGAATGGTGGCAGAAGTAACCTTGAATACAACATAGCTACTCTATTCAAGGAGTTCACATTGACATACAAATCAAATATTCTAGGAATCTGGAAGTCAAGAATTGGAGCATCAGAAAAGGCTTCATGGATAATGACAGCTGAACTTGATTTTTAAGGATGTCAACCAACTGACATGGGAGCGGGGATGGGGGGAGGCTTTTGTGAATGGCACAGTCAGCCTTCAAAGGAAGTCCAGCTCACCGCCAGCTAGGTAATTGATGGGAAGTTTTGCCCCACAGCAAGCCTGAGTCGAATTTCTCCTGATAATGCCCTTTGGGCCAGACACACCAACTCAGCACTCTCTCCCATGTGATGGCCCTGACAATTCTCAAAGACAAATTTTAGTACAACGCCTAAGTGTTCTCTTCTCCAGCTTAAGCATCTCCCACTCTTTCTCTTGATCCACATTTGGCATGGTTTTCAATCACCTATTTGGGGTTTCCAATCTTTAAAAAATCAGAAACTTACTGCATTCCCCTCCTCAGCAATTTTCATGGGGGCCAGTCTGTACAAACCCACAATGGGAGAGGGAATGTCATGGGGTAAGGAGCAGCAAGATGTTCAATTTGGCCGGACTGAAGAGTGAATAAAGGGCAGTGACACTTTAAAAGGTGAAAAGGAAGTTGGGGCCAAGTTAAATGCCAAACTGAGAAGCTTGCACCTAATCCTTGAGGTAATAGGGAGCCACTGTAGTTTATTGAGGAAAAGAGTAATTATATTTCAATAATAGCTTGAAGACTTGACTTATTTGATGCTTCTAGCTAAAAGGACATCCTATGCCAGTCAAATCATCCCAGTTTTGATCTGCTACACAATAGATGTGTAGGAATTTGCTGTCAAGGCAGGGACTTCAGCACCAGACTCAAAGATAAACACAAATTCCAAACATCAGCACCAGAAGCTAAAAAAAGAGAGAACAGACACACACACCCATATACACCCCTACACACACACACACACACACACACACACACACATACACATACAAACACACACCCCAAACCCTGACAGCTACAGAGGAATGTGTGAGACATAATGCTGTAGTAAACCTGCTCAAGCAGTTGTTTTAAAGAGATTCTCTCTCGGATGACAGAGCTGGAAAACTTTTGAGCTTAATAGCATTTTTATGGTTCCCTCTGAATTCTTTTCAAAAGTTGAAAATGCTCCTAGTCTCTCTACCCTTGCTTTAATGTGTAAGGCAGGGCTGCACAATGGATGGTTGTCTCAACAAGAACCTGATTTGAATTCAGAAAGCCATTGACCTACCAGGGCATGGTGTCCTGGTTAGACCACATCTAAAGCCCACATGCAACTTGGGGGGATACACTGTGGGAGGGATGATGATAAGCTAGAAAATGTCCAGGAAAGGGGACTAGGGTGGTAAAAAGAGTAGAGTTTGGGCCATCTGAAGACAGGCTCTTGAAAATCTTTTGTTTTATTTTGGAGACAAGAAGACTTGGGAAGAGACCCATCTTTGACTGTGAGGGACTATCACCTGGAAGAGAGATTTGTCTTATTCTGATTGTCCCATGACTAGGAGTGATGAGTGGAAGAGACAGATTCCAGCTGGATAGAAATAAAAACTGCTTGTCTCACCTTGGTCAAATAGTTCCATGGGCCTCAGTTCCTTCCTCTGTAAAGAGAAGAAGAGGGGCAGGGCAGGGTTGGAGGTGTTCCAAATGGGAATGATTTTGCCTTGCCAGGGAATGAGTTCCCTACCTCCCTTGTCTCTATGAGCCCTTGTCCAGGATGTTGTAGGACATCTCTGCTCCAGAGTCCTCTGGGATCCTTTCTGACCCAGAGATGGTTCTGAGGTTCTATGAGCTGATGTCTTTGGGTTCCCCCAGTTCAGGTGTCCCTTGTCTACTTAGCACATCTGGACTGTCTGGTTCAATGGCAGCTAAGGTTTGAACCCAGCACAAGCCATTACTTTCCACAGCTGAAAAGCCCACTGCCTTGAAGCCACAGAATGTCTTTCACCCTGGTCCACCATTTTCCAAACCTGCTGTCCCACAGAAGGACAATGCCAATTAATCACTCCAGTTAGAGAGAAAGACAGAGGCTGTTTTTGGGCGATGGTAGAATGTCGGTGATGCCTACATTGCTTCCTGGAGTCACTGGAAGAGAAATCTCTGGAAGAAGGCATGTGAATCAGGGAGTCACAGATTATTGGAGCTGGATGGGACCTTGGGCATCAGGGAATGCATGCAGAAGGAGCTAGGTTTAAATCCTACCTTTGACCTTTGCTGCCTTGTGAACTCTGAGAAGCCACTTTGGCTCCCTGAGACTCAGTTTCTTCCTCTGTAAAGTTAGGGAGGAGGGTAGGACTAGACAGCCTTTGACATCCTTCCAGCTCAAGATCTTTGGTGCTAAATTCCTATGACCCTACACACTTTACCTCTCTGTTTCCCAGAGACTGAAAATGACTTACCCAAGGTCACACATCCAGTAAGTGGCAGATTGTGACAGAAGCTACCATTACACAGTGCTTTAAGGTTTTCAAAATGCCTTACATGTCATCTCATTTGCTCCTCACCACAATCTTGTGAGGTATTAACATCTACCACTTTACAGATGAGGAAACTGAGGCAAACTGAGGACAAGTGGCTTGGCCAGGGTCATGTAATATGTATTGAGGTAGGATTAACACTCAGTTTTTCCTGACTCCAAAACTCTGTCCATGTGCCACCTAGCTAGCCCTAATGGAAGCAGGACTAGAGTCCTGACCTTGTGGCCATCAACAGGGTGCTTCTGTTTGTTTGGGGTGTGTGTGTGTGTGTGTGTGTGTGTGTGTGTGTGTGTGTGTGTACAGTGCCCTGACTTGTGACCCCAAAGCCTGCCCTCGGTCTGACTCTAAAAAGCTCGCAGATCACTGGGATGGGTGCCTGCTCGCCCAGTTCTGCTGATTCAGGGGAGAGACAATAACACACACAACCCAACAAAGGCTGACAATCCCCGTGAAGGTCACGGAAACAGCAGCTGGGCCGAGAGGGCAGGGAAGGGGCCAAAGGGCAGATGTTGGCCCGGCCTGCAGCGAGACAGGTCCCACCTTCCAGCTGTCCAGAGCACCACAGGGAAGCTGCAGGGCCTCGTGTGGATGGCTGTGCCACCAATGCCACGTCCAGCTGCCAAACTCACCGGGAGCAACCAAGTCTCAAGTCTCTTTTCTGCGCAGCAGCATAACTCAGGCTGTGAATGCAAACCAGATCATGGCAGCCAGGACCGGAGGAAATGCTAAACTGTCTGTTCAGGCCCTCTCGTGACCCACAGGGCTGGCTGGAGTGGGATGGGAGTGGGTACCCATCAGCATCAGGGGTTCCTACAACAATCACCTCCTGATAAAGGGTCCTTTCCCTGTATCCAAGAACTTGGGAGACTCCAAGGGATCTAGGCCCATGCCACTCGCCCTCCTCACCACATACACACAGGGAGCAGGAGAGACCACTGAGGCACAAATCTGCTTAGCCTGGATCAGAAGGTAAGTTCCCACCTCCATTCACATAACCTTTGATCCTCCTGATAGACTGCCAGGCCTTTAAGGTCCCCTCTCCAGGGCTGAGGCTAGGCCTCATCCTTCATCAATGGAAAGGCAAACCGATGGGTAATGGTGTTCCATGAGCAGATACAGATAGAATGGTGTTGGGAGGGAAAGGCTGGAAGGGAGTGTAGAGAGAAATTCTAGGACTTCCTCCCTCTATACCTATTACATATTCAAGAGCTGTCAGAAACATCCTAAACTGTCCTAAACAACAGCCAGTCATAAAGCAAAATTAATTAAATTGGGGACCTATCTCCTACCCATCACAACCAAACTCCCAGAAAAAGCCATCTCCATTGCCTGCCTTCACTTTCTCTTTTCCCACTCCTCACCCCCTTGCAATCTGGTTTCCCACCCCAATGCTCAAACATCAGTGTTCTTGCCCATGATGTCAACAATCCCTTAACTTCTAAAACCCAAAGACTTTTCTCAGGCCTCTTCCTTCTTGACCTCAGCTAGACTTGATTATGGTGATCACCTTCTCCTGATTTTTCTCCTACCCATCGGTTTCTCTCATTTAAAAAAAAAAAGTATTTATTTATAACATTCATTTTTAAAAATTGAGTTCCTAATTTTCTCTCTCCTTCTAGCCTCTCTCCAAACCATTGAGAAGGAAAGCATTATTTCAACCACACATTCAAATCACAGAAAACGTATTTCCATTTTAGCCATTAGCCCAAAATAAAGAAAACAAAAAAAATGCTTCAATTTGCACTCAGAATTCATCAGTTCTCTCTCTCTGGAGGTAGAGGGCAATCCCTCTGGAACTGTCTTGAATCACCGTATTGATCAGAGTAACCAAGCTTTTCACAGCTGATCATCTACGACGTTGCTGTGACTGTGTACATTTCTCCTGGTTCTGCTCACTTCACTTTGCATCAATTCATGTAAGTCTTCCCAGGCTTTTCTGATACAACCCCCTTGGTCATTTCTTATAGCACAATAGTATTCCATCACAATCATATGCCCCAACTTGTTCAGTCATTCTCTAATTGATGAGCATCCTCTCAATTCCTAATTTTTTCCACCACAAAAAGAGCTGCTATAAATATTTTTATACGTATATAACTTCTCCTTTTCAACCTCCTTTGTGGGACCATCATCCTTAACCCACCCACCCCCAAACCTAGGGGTCCCCCAAGGCTCTATCCTGGATTCTCTCTTGTTCTTTCTCTACAACCTTTCCTTGTGGAAATCTCATCATAGGATCTCTGTGATCTTGAACTGACCCTAGATCAAAAACTGGAAGGGGTTTGAGAAATCCTTTAATCCAACCCTTTATTTTTACAGAGGGAGAAACTGAGGCCCGAGAGGTAAATTTATCTGGCCATTGACCATCAATCAACAAGCTTTGCTTTATTACA
Organism: Pseudochirops corinnae; assembly: GCA_028646515.1. NCBI lineage: Eukaryota > Metazoa > Chordata > Mammalia > Diprotodontia > Pseudocheiridae > Pseudochirops > Pseudochirops corinnae. Next base: position 193,762,874 of record CM053591.1, read on the forward strand.
TTATTATTCATTACTTAATTAATTACTATAATTAATTATTAATTACAATTAAGTGCTTACTAAATTCAAGGCATTTTGGATATAGAGGTTTAAAAAAGGAGTGGGCCCTCCAAGTTCTCACACTCTGATGAGGGAGACCACATGAAGGTAAGTGTGTACAATTTCACAAACACTGGGGGCCTTTGGCTCGAGAGTTGGTGCTCTTTTCCCATCATACACTGCTGACCTAGTCATCGGTTCTTCTGGCCTCCATGATGGTCCCTTTGTAGGTCACTCCCAGGTCTACATCACATACCCAGCCCTTGTCTCTCTCTCTCTTTCTCACCACATGCCAATGAGACATCTCCAAGTGAATGTCTTCCAGTCATCTCAAAGTCAACATGACCAAAGCAGGACCCGTTATCTCCAGCCCAAGTCCTCTAAACCTAAAATATTGGCTTATTCAGGTTAAGGACTGGGTTTTGTTTTGTCTTTTTACCTCCAGTACCTAGCAGAGATGAGCACAGAGACACACGCTTGTTGGATTAGATTGGAAGTTCTCAGAAACTCTCCAGGGGTGAGCTATTCTCCCCTTCATGCCACATCAGCATCTTGGGGTCCTTGTTTCCCCTAAACCTACCAGATGATGGGATCTTTCTTGTCTCTCATACTAGAGGCAAACATGCCTAGTTTTACCTCTGAAAACCACCATGAAAGGTGTCAAAAGAGTGCTCACAGAGTAGATATAAAAGGTATCATGTCCAGCTCCAAGATTCAGAGCAGGCGCCCTAGAAGGGAAGGCACCTCACTTAGGGTGGCCACCATTTTGACAGGTGGATATTTGATGGGAAGTGCGTGAAGGAAGGCAGGAAGAGATGTTCTGGGTGCAGTGGAAAGTATAAACAAAGGCATGGCATTGTTGTGAGCATCAAATGAGATAATAATTGCAAAGCACAGTGTCTGGCATACAAAAGGTGCCACATAAATGCTTAGTCTTTCCCTTCCCTGTGTGACTATGAGCAAGTCCCTTCATTCTCCCCACTCCCACCCCTAGTTTCTTCCTCTACAAAAGGAGGGAGCTGGACCCAGTGGCTTCTGAGGACCCTTCCAGTTCAAGGTCTCAGAGCCTGTGGTTCTGACTGTGCTTGGCCCGAGCTGGATCTATATTTGGAGAAGTCCTGAAGGAATGAGGCCATTTGGAGCGATGCCTGAGAGTCTGGACAGATCCAAGGCAGGCTTTAAGCTCCAGGGGATAAGGGGGGGTGTACAAAATTATCTCTCTCACCCCCTACCTTTATTCCTCTCTCCTGCAGAGATACAACTAGGGCAATGCCACCGGGGCAGTGCTGCAGGTGGCTACATTTTAGAGGACACTAATGACACTAAGAGTCCTTTAGTAGGGTGGGAACAACAGAGCTAAGTACCCAGCTAGTGAGAACAGTCCGTTAAAATAGGAAGCTACTAGCCAGGTAAGAGCTCAGGACCAGGTCAGCTCCTCTTACCTCTGCCCCATGCAGGTTTATCCTCCTTCCCCACTTTGGCCTCATGTGTCCCAGGCTCTCTGCTGCTGGCCTTTGAAATGAATAGAGAGCATGTTCTGTGCCCCTTGCTCTGGTTACAAGAGTCCCTGGCTGTGACCCTGCTCCCCTACAGTCCACCCCATGATACCCAGAAGCAGACTCTTGCAGAGTGCAGGCCCTTCTCTACTCCAGATTCAGATGCTTTGCTTGACTTTGACTCTACCACGCTGGCTTCCTCTGGCAGCTTCTTCCACCTCTCCCTCCCCCATTAGACAGTAAGCTCCTTGGGGGCAGGGATTGTCTTTCTTTTTCTTATTTCTATCCCCAGTGCTTAGCATAGCATTTGGCACATCATAGATATTTAATACAAGTTTATCATTTTTTGTTGTATTGTACTGTACAGGCCCCTTCTACTTACATGTGGGGATACTGAGGCCCAGAGAAGGGAACTGACTTACCCAAGGTCAGTCACAGAAGTAGAATCTGTATGCTGAAGGAGGTAAAACAACCATGATGGCAGCAGTGATGGAGACAAAGGCATCATGGAAGCATCCAAGGCCAGTCATTGGAATAACCCATTTAGATCTGGGAGAGCTAGTTGTGAGCACCCCGTGAAGCCTCTCCTTGGCCAGCCTCACCTGCAGTGGGGCCCTGGTCAGACAGAGCATGAGCTCCTCCTGGAGCAGGGAGCCAGGGACACCCACCTGGGAAAGGGGCTTCATCTGCATCCTCAAATCCAGGGCACAACTGCCCTCTTGCTGAGGGAAATGAGAGGTGGGGGAGGGGCCCCATCTGTCCTATGTAATAGCTATGTGATGTTGGGCTTCCCCTCAAAACATCTCCATTTCCCAATTCCTTGTAGTTCTATCATTGCTGAGCCTTGGAAACATGTATAGAAGAGACCACATTCTTGATTATCCACACATTCCTATCCACCCTCCCAACCCAATCAGCCAATGTGTGCCTAGGGACCCAAAGATCATGAAAGGAGGATGGATGGGATCTTGGAGGGATCCAGTCCATCTCCCTCATTTTACAGGTGAAACCTGGGTAAAGGGAGGGATCCGAGATTTAGACAGAGAAAGAATCTCAGAGCTCATTTAGGGTAACTTTCTCATTTTACAGATGGGGAAACTGAGGCTTAATTAAGGTGGATGAGAGTTGAAGTGGTTTGGCCCACGGTCACATAAATAGTGACAAAGTAGAATTCAAACCCAGGTCTTCTGGCTACAAATATAGCACTCCCTCCCCCAGCCCATCATGCTGCTGAAGGCAAGCCCATTTTAACTGCTTACACTTAACCTCATTAGCTTCTTAACAAGTGATATACAGCACAGCAAGAAGCCAGATAAAAAGGATCTGCAGTGAGGGCTTTCAGATCTGCCATCCCTTCTCCCTTCTATCAGCATAGATAATGGGAAGATTCGGAAGAGAAGAAAATCAGGCTCATTTCTCATCATTCAGCAAACATGTCTAGGCAATTCCATGGGCAGAGTGGTTGGGAGGAGGTGGTGGTGAATATATTGGGGAGAAGAAGGAGAGGGGGAAGCAGCAGCCAGCCTCTCCTGTCAAGGAGGGCAGAGTCACTTGGGGTCAGCAATGAAGCTGGCACCAAAATGAGATGACGAAGGAAGCCTGAACCTGGGTTCAAAAAAGCCCTCTGTGTGCCCATCCTTGCTACTCAATGCGTGACCCTGGATAAATCTCTTAACTTTGGGGGATCTCAGTTTCTGGGATTAGACTAAATGACCTCAGAGATCTGTTCTGGCTTGAATCCTCCCATGAGCCTTCCATGACCCCCGTTCCAGCCTGGATATCACTGGCTGACAGGAGAGGCTAAGTGACCACTTGTTTCAGGGGAAGACTCTTCTTTAGGCGGGGATTGGACTGGCTGACCTCTGAGACCCTTTCCTAGCCTGATATTCTGCCAGTGGCCCTGTGAGCTTGCCACAGGGCACATATATTAGCCAATTTAACTCCCCTAACAACCTTCTTCAGTTAGCGCTGTTGGAATCATTATGCCCACTTATAGACATGGAAAATGAGGCTCAGAGAGGAGATAGAAGGGAGAGCTTCCCAAGATTTCTCCAAACAGATGACTACTCCCCCCTACTTCTGTTGCTTCATATGGGCACAAATGATCCTGCCAGAAGGAATCTAGAGATCAGTGCCAAAGATTATGAAGTCTCAGGCGCCAAACTGAAGACCACAGGGGCACAGATGGTATTTTCATCGCTGCTTCCCATTGAAGGAAAGAGATAGAGAAGAGAAAAAAATTGATTTGGGAAAAGAGCAGCTGGCTAAGAAGGTGGTGTCTGAGAATGGAATTTGTATTTCTGAATCATGGCTCAAAATATAGAAATAAGAGACCCAAATCTAGAGATGGAGAATACCTAACAAGGGCTGGTTAGAATGAACTTCCTTCAGTTCTCCACTCCACTCCACTCTTCACCTGCCACTGTCAGTGACTGAATGCAAGGTTCACAGCCTGCACAGTAAGAGCACTGATGTTCTTCTAGATCTCACAGGAACAGAGCCTCCCTCAAAGCCAGGAGTCTGCATTCAGCTTTCATCTTGAGCCCAAAAGGAGGATCTCAAAGCCCCCATTCTCCTTCCAGGACAGGTATAATCTCTCAAAGAAAAATCCCCAGTGCTGGTCATTCTGAGATTTTGGCACAAGATGCCACAGTTCAACCATGCAAACAAAGCCAAGAAAATTCCTTGCAAGTCCTTCTTCCATTCTTCTCAAAAATCAGATAAGCTCCAGTGTCCTTGGAGGTGTGGATAGAAGTGCTAAAATGCAATTACTGAAGAACAAAAACATGTTCAGTCCAGGCCTGGGGGAATTAACTAGGTATATTCTGATGTGTTCCAATGGCTTCTTCTCTATGTCTCTGTCTCTGTTTCTGTGTCTCTGTGTCTTTGCCACCTTCCGGTCTAATACTATTGGTCAGAGATTAAGAATATACAAGACAATGTGGGTGTGGCTAGGTGTCCCTGGGGCAGCTGGGTGGCACAATGAATAGAGCACTGGCCCTGGAGTCAGAAGGACCTGAGTTCAAATGTGACCTCAGACACTTGACACTTACTAGTCGTGTGACCTTGGGCAAGTCACTTAACCCCAATTGCCCTGTCTGCCCACCTCCAAAAAAGTGCGTTGTTGTGGAAATAATCCCAGATTTGGAACCAAAGAATCTGGGTTCAAACCCTGATTCTACCTGTTACTGCCTGGGACAAGTCACTTAACATATCTGCATCTCATTCTCTTCATCTGTGAACCAGCTGGACTAGACAGCTTCTCACATCCTTCCCAGAGTTCTGATACGTAATGTTCCCATTCCTGGGGCTGTATGACCATTGAGAAGATCACCCACTCAACAGGATAAGAGAGAACACTCACCAGGAGCTTGATCTCCTATGGGTCACAAAGGAATTACTGATGTTCCTTTTCCAAAGAACCCAGAGTCTTCTTCTTCTTCGCACTATTCTAACATTCTGGAATGTCCTCAATCACATTGAATTTTAGGGGACTTTGAAAAAAGATATGAGTAGTTTGGGCTTCCCATGGTGAGAGAAATCATGTTTCAATGCCACAGAAGGGGGGGGGGGACTATTTGCACAGAAGTGAGAGCAAAGGATTGGGGGAATCATTAATTCTCCTACCTTCACTTCAACCCATAGAAGGTTCTCTCCCAGTTTATGGTAGAGTTTCAGATTTCATCAAATTCAGAATAATTGTCCCAAGTTTTTTCCTTATTCTATAGAATCCACTAAAGAGTTTGCAGAGATCCTCTCTCTGATCATTGAGTTCACTTGTCCCTCCCGCCATCACTAGTACCCAAGGTGCCAACTGAATGCCTTTCTTCATCTCTCATAGGCTGCCTCTGTCTGGCTCTTTCTGACTTTTCTCTGCTTTATCATCGTGGGTCTGTGGCCAACAGCCAGATTGTAGTGACTATGAAGAGAAGGGCTTCTCTATTCCTTCTTAGTTACAAACATCATGAGCATCATGGCCACACTTCTGCCTCATACTCTTCCCACCATCCGAATTCCACACATTGGCAAGGCAATCACAACATCAGTTTGACAAGAATTTATTAAACATCTGCTCTGTGCTGGGAATGTCACTAGTTATTGGAAACAGAAAGATGAAAAGTGAAATGATTCCTGCCCCAGGGACCTCACAGTCTAGTCACCAGCCCTGGGCCCATAGGCTGATTCTGTGAACTTGAGCCTTGCCTTTCTATTCTATGGATCTGGGGATTCCTCGACTCCCAATTGCAAGGGGTCACTTATCCAGTCACAGTGTAGCATGCCTTCTGGACAGCATGAAGTGGTCCCCCTGCTGGGGGAATCTGAGTCATCAGGGAATAATAGGAATGGCACACTTCACCAGTGGGTCCATAAGCATCCACAAATAGGATCTTATAGAAGAAGGGGGAAAGCATTTATTAAGCACCTACTGCATATCAGGCCCTGGGCTAAGCACTTTACAAACATTATCTCATTGGATGACTTCCTAATATGGCCCTGGGGGAGAGGCTGGAGTTGGAGGAGCCTGAAGGGGAGCTAGTAAGTCTGCAAGGGAGAGGACAGCTCTTGTCACTCTCTCGGGTTGGGGCCTATCTTTGTTTGAAGTCTGATGGCTTACAGACAAGTGAAAGGAAGCAGAGGATGTGAATGTGAGGATGTGTGTGTATGTAGTATGAGGATAGTTATATATGTGTGTGTGTGCATGTGTGAGAAGGTGTTTGTGGGAGTGAACACAGGTATGAATGTGTGAGTGTGTGTGTGTGTATGTGTGTGTGTGTGCGTGTGTGAGAAGGTGTTTGTGAGAGTAAGTACAGGTATGAATGTGTGAGTGTGAGTGTGTGTGTATGTGTGAGTGTGTGTGTGTGTATGTGTGTGTGAGAAGGTGTTTGTGAGAGTAAGTACAGATGTGAGTGTGTATGTGAGTGAGTGTGTGTAAGTGTGTGTGTGTGTGTGTATGTGAATGAGCATAGTAAAATTAAGTCGTGATAAAGTTTGGGGATTAACCATTGATTCCAATTATGTAATTGATTTCTGCTCCCCATTAGGATGGTTAAGTGAGAATGAGCCATAACTTTGGGCGCTGGGGCTAGGAGAAGGGGACAGGTGGGGAGAGTCACCAGCCAGGGACAGGAAACCCATCCTTTTGAAAACTAAGTTCTCAGTTACCTCTCCCAACAACCAGTCACGCAACAGATGAGTTTCTCCCAATGCCTGTGGAACACTCATCAGGAAAGGAAAGGAGCCCAGGTGGCCAGTACTCACTTGTGGTGCTTCCTGTCATCTGGATGATACATTTCGAGTCCTTACTCATTTCTCGGGAGTTAAAGGGGCGTACTCGCACTGCCACCTTTACTGAGGCTCCTGCCATCTTGGTGGGCCTTCGTCCTGGCTTTGAGTTGCAGGATGGACCTCAGAAATGAATGGAAAAACCCTGGAAGGACAAGAAAGATGAATGAGAAGTGTTAGAAAAGCCCAATGAGCAGCTGCTCAGAGCCCAGAATCTGGAGCAATTGTTGGTGGGTTTGGTAGAATCACCAGATCAAGCCTGAACCCAAGGTTCTGAAATACCTGCTGCCATCTGAGTCAATAAACATTTGTTAAATTCCTACTCTGTACCAGGCCATGTGCTAAGTACTGAGATTACAGAATGGATTTCCTCCCATCTCCTGTCAACAGAGGCTTCAGCAGCAACTCAAAACCAACAAGGCTCAGAAGAGACAGTTAGGTGAGAGAGAGATAGAGAGTAGAAGGAGAGAGAGAGAGAGAGAGAGAGAGAGAGAGAGAGAGAGAGAGAGAGAGAGAGGGAGGGAGGGAGAAGGGAGGAGAGGGAGAGGGAGAGGGAGAGAGAAAGGGAAGGAGGGAGGGAGGGAGGAGGAGAGACAGAAGTTTTTAAGAGTTGGAGATAGAGAGCTGGAGTCAGGAAGAAATGAATTCAAATCCAGCCTGACATTTACTAGCTGTGTGACCCTGGTAAAATCACTCAACCCTCTCTCAGTTTCCTCATCTGGAAAACGTCACCTCCCTCCCACGGTTGTTGTGAGGAGAAAATGAATTAATAAGTGTAAGTATTTAGCCCAGTGTCTGGCACACAGAGGTTATATAAAAACTTATTCCTTTCTCTCTGGAGAAATATTTGCACCATTCTACTCAAGCACTGCATCTCCGTATGTCAGCGAGTTTCTGTCGCTTTGCTTTTGAGTTAGATGAAGTGACTCAGCGTCCAAACCACCCGTCAGTAGCACTTTGTCAAGGGTGATCAACCGACTCTAAGTGGAGGTGGCAGCTAAGTAGCATCAGCTGCTTTCAGGAGATAAAGAGAATGCCCCACAGCAGAAGCCAGAACGAAACAGATCGAGATACTCCCAGAAAGACTTTCCGGGTGAGAACTGATGAATCGCAGGCATTGAAAATTATTGAGAAGTCTTAGAAACGGAGACGTCCAGAGCTCCCTTGTTACGGAGATAATGTTAATGTTCCGACTCTCCTCCTCCTCTAACCACCTCCATTTTAGGGATGAGAAAATGAAGTAAAATCAGAGAATCTCAGAATTTGAGAAGAGAAAGAGACCACAGCAGGCAGCGGGTCCAAATGCACCAGTTTTCCCAAGTGGAGCAATGACAAATGCAGGGAGATTATGCCTCCATAAAACCAAATTCATCGTCTTTTTTAAATGTGAAAAACTTACCTCCCATTTTCAACAGAGTGGACCTCTGGTTTGATGAAAACAGTTGATACTGTGGAGACCCAAGCCCACAGCACACATACATTTAGTCCAATGCTCTGTGCTGTGGAGGATTTCAGTAAATCTCACTACTTGACTCGCTAGCGTTAGTCGTTACGGAAATAAAATGTGGCTGCTTGTGACTACCAAAGAAACTTTCTTTATTTAGACACAGAGGCAGTTTTTGCTTTCTATGGTAAATACAATTACAGACCCTCACAAATAGAAAAAGCTCCAGAGATCACTTAGTCCAAGCCGTGCATGAACAAGAACCTCTTCTACAGGATTCCCAACAAATATTTATATATGACCCCTACTTGAAGACTCCTAGCGAGGGAAAACCAGCGACCTACCAAGTCAAGCCTAATTCATTTTTGGCCAGCTCTAATTGGTAGGAAACTGTTCTTATTATCAAACCACAATCTATCCCTCTATAGCCCTACTTCTGCCCTCTGAGACCAAGAAAATAAATGTCATCTTCCTTCCATATATATTTTCATACACTTGAAGACAGCTCTTATGTTCCTCCCTATGTCTTTTCTTCTTCAAGCCACCAAAAAATCTAAACACAAAAGCACATTCACCTGTAGATCCATCTAAAGGTAATAGCTATATACTGGCTGAGTTTCAACTGCTACCTTAAGGGGTTGACAAAAAATTTTACTGTTAGCAGTAATCATTGATTCAATTTCTATGAAAAATTCACACTATTTCCATGAAAAGATATGGTAAGAATTCAGTTGAGTGTTCTCTTAACTGATCTTTGTCTAATGAAGAATTCTGTTCCCTCACCATTCTGGCTGCTATCCTCTGGAGAAGTTACAATGTCCTAAAATGTGGTCCCTAGTCTGGAGTCACTGTGGCCAAGAAGAGGACAAGGGGGAGGTGGCTTCTCTTATTCTAGACCAACGGTTCTCAACCTGTGGGTTCTGTTCAATTTGTAACAATGAAAATACATCCTGCATATCAGGTATTTACACTACAATTCATAACAGTAGCAAAATTGCAGTTATGAAGTAGCAACGAAAATAATGTTATGGTTGGGGGTCACCACAACATGAGGAGCTGTATTAAAGGGTCGCGGCATTAGGAAGGTTGAGAACCACCGCTCTAGACACTACATCTCTCTTAATGCAGCATAATTGAGATTGCTTTTGTGAGCACCAGTTTACACTGCTGATGAATCATCACTAACAGATATATAGCAAAGGTTTGCAAAACATTTTACAAATAGGACCTTGCTTGATCCTCACAGCTCTGGGAGCAGCTGCTCTTGTTATCCCCATCACACAGACGAGGAAATTAGAGCAGACAGAGGTTAAGCAACTGGTTCAGGGTCACACGACTGGCAGGTGTCTGAGGCCAGTTGGGTCTTCCTGATTTAGGTCCAGCACTCAATCCACTGCCATCTTGCTACGTAGGGGCTGACTAAAGGGAAGGGAAGTGAATAAGCCTTTATGAATCACCTACTTTGTGTGAGGCACTGTGCTGAGCTTTTTATAAATACTATCTTATTTGATCCCTATAACAACTCTGAGATCGGTGCCAAGGAAACCAGCTCAAAGAGAGAGAGGAACATGGTGTTGGAGACCAGATTTAAACTGAGGTCTTCCTGAATTTCCTGACCCCATCTAGTTGGCTCAATATTGATCCTGCAACTCATTAAAAGCTCCAGATCTTTTAAAAAAATTTTTTAAATTTTATTCTGGTCTTAAGAAATGAAACAAGCATTACCATAACATAGTAGAATAGAAAAAAGACATGAAACTTCAAGTCTTATTTATTATGTACAACTTGCTATTCCTTTTAAATATATAATAAAGTTATGGAATTTTTTTTCATTTTTTTCCTTCTCTCCTCTCCCCTCCCTCCCCCTCACTCTAGAGATGGCTACCATTTGACACTACTATGTATATGTGTGTGTGTGTGTATATACACACATACATACATATATGGACATGTTATGTAATATATATGTTTGTGTGTGTATATATATATATATATAAAACCATTTAATATATACTTCTATTTATTAGTTCTTTCTCTGGATGAAGATAATGTCAAATTGTGATCTAGTCATGCTTCCCCTAGCCTGCATTTGCACAGTTACTGTTTTGAATTCAAATATAAGTCTTTACATTTATCATATTAAATGTAACCTGATTTAATTTGGGTAAATGCTACAGCTTCTGGAGATAGTTTTTGGATCCTAATTCCATTTTCCAACATGGTAGATATGCCTTCCAGCTTTGTATTACTGACACATTTTATATGTATGGATATATATGTATACACACATATATGTGTATATACATAATGTTACATATATTATATGTGTGATTTATGCTTTCAGCATTTCTGCAGCACTTTAAGGTTCACAAAGTACTTTACATACATATGCCACCTGACCCTCACGTGCCCTATTAGATAGGTGCAATTATCCCCTTGTACTAGAGGACAAAACTGAAGCATATGACACTTAGGTAACTTGACCAGGATCACACAGCTATAATGCTTTATAAAGTCATTTTTATAAAGTAATTGATAAGAATATTTATGACAAACTAGACCAGGATGGCAATAATCCCAGGGCATGAATTTTAAAGAGACTTTCAAATTGTCACAGCTTTGAGCATTTTGGTGGTGGTGGTGGGGGGGGGTGTACATTGATTTCTGATCCTTGCTTGTCCTCCTTCAATGCTCTTCCTGTTCTACTTACAGACAAGAGAGAATAGAGACTGGAAGCTCCTTGAGGGTAAGTACTGTCCTTTGTCTTTCTTTGTATCCCCAGGCTTAGCACAGTGACTGGCATAAATTTGGTGTTGTTGAGTCATTTCAATCATGACCCCTTTTGGATTTTCTTGGCAAAGATACTGAAAGGGTTTGCCATTTCCTTCTCCAGCTCATTTTACAGATGAGGAAACAAAGGCAAACAGGGTAAAGTGACTTGCTCAGGGTCATACAGCCAGTAAGTGTCTGAGGTGGGATTAGAACTCATGTGAATGTTCTCCTAATTCCAAGATCAGTACTCTGGAGCTTAATAAATGTTTATTGACTGACTGGCTGAAATAGCCTCCTGCAGATTAGTCTTTCTTTAACGCCTTCTGGAATCTGAGTAGAACCAAACATTTGGTACCTCCATTATTGCCCTTATCACATCCTAATGTATAGGGGAGATACTTGTGTCCTGGCTTGAGTACATAGGCTCAGCTGGGAGACTGAGTTCCTGCAGGAGAAGGGCCATTCCTTCAGGTGCTTCGCAGTTCCTGCTGTCCTGTGCACAGAGATGTCACAGACATGCTGCTTTTCTAGAGGTATTTGTTGGGTTGAATTGCTTACCCCTCTACCGACAGGGAGAACCTTGACTCCACTTTAAAATAAGATGTTAGGCAGCTTGGTAGAGCAGTGGCCCTGGAATCAGGAAGAGGTGCATTCAGATTCTATCTCAGACACTTGGCTTTGTAACCCCAGATAAGTCACTTAATCTTTGTTTCCTTATCTGTAAAATGAGATACTATTCTCATCATCCTCATCCTTGTTATATATTAAATTTCTGTTTCCCACCTCTGATATAGGGGGACTTGACTTGAACTCCTAAGGCCCTTTCCAGCTCTGGCATTCTATGATCCTGTGTTCCTCAGATGCATTGAGGTTCAAAGCATTTGCAGGTATCAAGCAGGGACAGGCAGAGGGATGGCTGATATGACACTGGGCAGACAGCAAGGAGAGGAAGTCAGTTGGCCTTGTGATGAGTTGTCGTGGCATAGGGTGAATTCACTGCAACATGGCTCCAGAAGGTTTCCATTGGAGGGATGATGAAACAAGATGTGCTCACCTCAGCAAGACCTCCCACATTTCCTTCTTAATTGTTTTTCAACTAATGACCCAGAAGCAGGACTGGGAAAAGAAGCTTGGTCTTTGGCCGAATGCAGGCTCTTCTGGGCAAGACTGTAGCAGTTCTCTGCAAATGGTACTGAAATCTGGAAGTCCCCAGCTGCCCACCATGGCAACCCCACCTACTAGCCCCATTTCCATTTTGACTCCGTCTCTCAAGTCCCTTTCCAGCACCATGCATGCCCATCTGCTAACTCTGGTGCCACCTAAGATGGGGGACAGATTGACTCAGAATCATGGAATGCACATGCTCAATGACATCTTGGAGATCAGCAAGTGCAACCCTCCTCCCATTTTACAGATGTGGAATCTGAGAGGGGAAATGACTCATCTAAGGCCACCCAGAAATTTGATGATAGAGCCCGAGTGAGGGCTCAGAATACTTTCTTCCAAATCCAGGGTTCTTTCTCCTCCACTGACACTCTACACCTCTCCACAGAATGCCTTCTCCAGGCCCTGAAAGTGAATCCTTAGCAATTCAAGATACCACACACACACACACACACACACTGAATTTGGAATCAGAAGACCTGGGTTCCAGTCCCTGCATGACCTTTGGGGACCACAGCTCCTCTGGGGCCACAATTTCTTCCCTTGTAGAAAGTCACCCTTCAGCTCTAAATCTGTGATCCTTCTCTTTCTCAATGCCACTTCACTCCCATGCCTTACCAAGTTGTCCCTTGCCACTTCATCCTTTATCACTGATACATCACCCAAACTACCTGTGAGCTGACACCCCTTAAGGAAGAGAGTTCATGTGGACTTAACTTAGAATAATGTGACCATAAGGGGTGCACTTTGCCTTCAGCAGACCACCCTTGGAGTATTGTGTTTGGTTCTGAATGTCACATTTGGGGAAAGACATTGATAAATTGGAGATCTTGCAGGGGAGGGCAACCATTGTGTGTGTGTGTGTGTGTGTGTGTGTGTGTGTGTGTGTGCACACGCGTGCATGCACACATTATGTCCTACAAGTTCTGTTTGGAAGAACTGGAAAAGATTTAGAGGTAGCCATGATAACTATTTGCAAATCTATTTAAAGAGCCCTTAACTGGAGGAAGGATTGGTCTTGTTCTGTGTTGGAAGTTATTGAAAGGCATAATTTGGTTTTACATAATGGAAAATTCCCTAATTATACAAGCTGTAGAGTGGACTGCTCTAGGAAGCAGTGATTCCTCCTTGCTTGAAGTCTTCAGGATAAGTCACTACTTAGAAGAGAACAGGAGACTCCTCAGACATAGGTTGACTAGATCATCACTGATGTCATTTTCCACTCTAACTCTGAGATACTGTGATTGCTTTTGAGACTCCTGGAGAAAAAATCTTTCTCTCTGTCTCTCCCTTCCTTCTTCTCTCCCTACCCACCCTCTCCCTCTTCCCTTTCTTCTCCTTTCTCCCTCTCTCTCTTTCTCTCCCTCTTTTTTCTCCTTTCCCTCTCTGCCTCTCCCCCCATGCTCACCAAATCCACATAGAAGCATTTCTAGAAATACAACCAATCTTTTACTTTACTTTTTGAGCAGTGGTGTCCCTTAGAAGGCAGTTTCTTGGTTCTGGCTTGTAGAGAGGTAACCCTTGATAGCCTTACATTTACCTAAATGTTCTTGCCTCGCTTTCTTCCCTTCAGGTACAGAAAGTCTCTGATTTAGAAACATGCTGCTGGTTGTTGGTTAGAAACATTATAACCAATGTAAACATTGCTTATGAATTGCTTGAAACATTATGAATTACCAGCAATGTAAACATTGCTTATGAATCTTTTGAATCATTAAAAATTCTAAATAATATAAACATGAATTATCAGCAATGTAAGCATTGCTTATGATTCTTTTGAAACATTAAAAGCTCTAAATAATGTAAACATTGCTTGTCAATTGTTTTAATAAGCATGTGAACATTTCTTATCAATTGTTGGCTTAAACTTCTGAAAAAAATGAGAGTATTGCAAGAAAATCACGAAAAAAGAGTCAATAACATGGGGAAAGATCTACAAAAATTTGCCAAAGAAAATAACTCTTTAAAAAAATAGAATTGGCCAAATAGGAATAGGAATAGGACTAAATACAAAAGCTCATCAAAGAAAGAATTGAACAAGTGGAAACAAATGACTCTATAGCAGTGGTTCTCAACCTTCCTAATGCTGTGACCCTTTAATACTCATATGTGGATGTATCTGAATCTGGGCGGACCCGCCTGGAGACAGATAGAGGAGCAGTGGCTAAGTTCCTAAGACCATTGGAAATATGTGTTTTCCGATGCTCTTAGGCAACCTGTTCAACCCCCAAAGGGGTCGCGACCCACAGGTTGAGAACCACTGCTCTGCGGAATATCAAGATACAATTTTAAAAAATTTTAAAAGTAAAGAAAAAATAGAAGAAAATGTGAAATTTCTCATTGGACAAACAACTGACCTAGAAAATTGATCTGGAAGATATAAGAATTATTGTACTACCTGAAAGCCATGATTTAAAAAAAAAAGGCTGAACAACATCTTTCAAGAAATTATCAAAGAAAACTGTCCTGATATATTAGGAGAAGAGGGTGAAATAGAAATTGAAAGAATCCACTGATTGTGGTTTGAAAGCAGTCCCAAAATGAAAACTATTAGAAACATCATAGCCAAATTCCAGAGCTCTCAGATCAAATTGGAATCAGTCAAAAAGAAATAATTCAAATATCATGGAACTACAGTCAGAATTATGTGGGATTTGGCAGCTTCCACATTAAAGAAGCACAGGACTTGGAATGTGATACACCAGAAGGCAAAGGAGTTAAGATTACAACCAAGAATTACCTATCCAGCAAAACTGAATATAATTTTTTCAGGGTAAAAATGGACATTTAATGAAATACAGGACTTCTGAGAATTTCTAATTAAAAGACAAGAGCTGAATAAAAAAACTTGACCTCCAAATACAAGATCCAAGTGAAATATAAAAAGGTAAAAAAGAAACAAAAAAGAGGGAGGAAATTCAATAAGATTAAACTGTTTATATTTCTATATGGCAAGATAATATTTGTAACTCTTAACTTTAGTATAATAAAAGCAATTAAAAGAATTATATTCAGACAGAAGGGGTGGAAATAAGGTGACTTTGATGGGATGGTACCCCAAAAAACCAAAACAAAATAAAGGGGTGAGAAGGAAAATTGCACTGGAAGAAGGGGGGGGGAGGAATTGAATGGTGTAAATTATCCCACATAGAAGAGGCATGAAAGAGTTATTCCAAAGGAGGGGAATATGGGGAGGAGGCAAAGTTTAAACCTTACTCTCATCAAAATTGGCTCAAAGAGGGGAAAAAAACATACATACTTGGTCAGAGAAATCTATCTTACCTTATAAGGAAGGATGGGGATAATATAAGGGGAGGGGGAATTGACAAAAGGGAGGGCATGTTGGGGAAGGTGGTGATCAGAAGTAAAACACTTATAAGAAAGAAAAATTGAGAGTTAAGAGTGAGAGGTGGATAAAGAAATGAAAAGTAGCATAGAGGTAAATAGTTATCATAACTATAAATGTGAATGGGATGACCTCACTCATAAAACAGGAGCAGATAGCAGAATGGATTAAAAACTAGAATCCTTCAATATGTTGTTTAAGAAATACATTTGAAGCAGAGAGACACACATAGGGTAAAGGTAAATGGATGGAGCAAATTCTATTATACTTCAACTGAACCAAAGAAAACAGGAGTAGCAGTCATGATCTCAGACAAAGCAAAACCAAAAATAGATCTAATTAAAAGAGATAAAGCAGAAAACTATATCTTACCAAAAAGCACCATAAACATATCACTATAAACATATGTGAAACAACTGGTATAGCACCTAACTTTTTGAAGGAGAAGTTACAGGAGGAACTAGATAATAAAACCATCCTAGTGGGGGACCTCAACTTTTCTCTCTCAGAATTAGATAAATCTAAACAAGAAATAAACAAGAAAGCAGTTAAGGAGGTGAATGAAATTCTGGGAAAGTTAGATATAATAGATCTCTGGAGGAAACTGAGTAAGAATAGAAAAGAAAATACCTTTTTCTCAGCAGTATATCATACCTACACAAAAAGTGACCATGTATTAGGACATAAAAGCCTCACAACCAAATGCAGAAAAGCAGAAATAGTAAACACATTCTTTTCAGATCATAATGCAATAAAAAAATTACATTCAACAATGGACAATGGAAATAGAGATTAAAAAAACTAATTGGAAATTAAGTAATCTAATCCTAAAAAACAAGCGGGTCAAAGAACAAGTCATAGAAACAATCAATAATTACATTAAAGAAAAAGAAAACAATGGGACAACATACCAAAATTTATGCGATGCTGCCAAAGCAGTACTTAGGGAAAATTTTATATCTCTAATTGCTTGCATCAATAAAATAGAGGAAAAACAGATCAATGAATTGGGAATCTAACTTTAAAAAAAAAACTAGGAAAAGAACAAATTAAAAATCTCCAATTAAACATCAAATTGGAAATCTCAAAAATCAAAGGAGAGATTAATAAAATTGAAAGTAAGAAAACCATTGAACTAATAAATAAAACTAGAAACTGGTTTTATGGGGGGGAGGGGAAACAAAAAGATAGAAAAACCATTGGTTAATTTGATTTAAAAAGGAAAGAAGAAAATCAAATTACTAGTATCAAAAATGAAAGGGGAGAATTCACCACCAATGAAGAGGAAATTGAGACAATTGTTATGAGCTATTTTGTCCAATTATACACCAATAAATTTGACAATCTAAATGAAATTTAAAAATATCTACAAAAATATAAATTACTCATATTAACAGAAGAAGAAATAAAATATTTAAATGGCTAAATCATAGAAAAAGAAATTGAATAAGCTGTCAATGAACTTCCTAAGAAAAAAATCAACCAGGAATAGATGAATTCACAAGTGAACTCTACCAAACATTTATAGAACAATTAATTCTAATACTATATAAACTATTTGGAAAATAGACAGAGTCCCACCAAATTCATTTTCCAACACAAATATGGTGCTGATACCCAAACCAGAAAGAACTACAACAGAGAAAGAAAATTATAGACGAGTTTCCCTGATGAATATTGATGCGAAACATTTAAATAAAATACTAGCAAAGAGATTACAGCAATATATCACAAGGATCACACACTGTAACAAGGCGAGATTTACACCAGGAATGTAGGGCTGGTTCAGTTTTAGGAAAACTATTGGCATAATTGACCATATCAATAACAAAACCAAGAGAAATCATATGATAATCTCAATAGATGCAAAAAAAAGCCTTTGACAAAATACAGTACCCATTCCTATTAAAAACACTAGAGAGTGTAGGAATAAATGTTGCTTACCTTAAAATGACAAGTAATATTTATCTAAAACCATCAGGAGCATTATCTTTAAAGGGAATAAGCTAGAAGTGGTGAGCTAATTTAACAAATACAATTGGGGTGAAGCAAAGATACTCATTATCACCTCTATTATTTAGTATTATACTAGAAATGTTAGCCATAACAATAAGAGAAGAAAAAGAAATTAAAAGAATTAGAATAGGCAATGAAGAAACAAAGCTATCATTTGTTGCAGATGATATGATGTTATACTTAGAAAATCCTAGAAAATCAACTAAAAAACTATCTGACATTATTAACAACTTCAGCAAAGTTTCAGTATACAAAATAAACCCAAATAAATCATCCAAATTTTTATATATTTCCAATAAAGTCCAGCAGCATGAGATAGAAAGAGAAATTCCATTTAAAATAACTGTACATGATATAAAATACTTGGGAGTCTATCTTCCAAGACAAACCCAGGAACAATGTGAACACAACTATAAAACACTTTTCACACAAATATAGTAAGATGCAAATAACTGGGGGAAAAATAATTGCTCAAGGGTAGGCCAAGCCAATGAAGTAAAAATGATAATTCTACATAAATTAATCTATCTATTCACTGCCATACCACTCAAACTATCAAAAATTAAAGTATGGAGCTAGAAAAAATAACTACATAATTCATCTGGAAGAACAAAGCTCAAGGATATCAAGGGGATTAGTGAGGGAAAAAAAGCTAAAGTAGTGATCTAGTTGTACCAGATCTCAAACTGTATTATAAAATGGTAATTATCAAAATAATCTGGTACCAGCTAAGAAACAGAGTAGTGGATCACTGGAATAGATTACATACAAAAGACATTATTATAGTAAACGATCATAGTAATCTTATATATAATAAACCCAAAGATCCAAAGATGGAAGCTTTTGAGACAAAAACTCATTATTTGACAAAAATTGTTGGGAAAACTAGAAAACAGTATGGCAGAAACTAGGTATAAACCAGTATCTCACACAGCATACCAAGATAAGGTTAAAATGGGTACATGATTTACACATAAAGGGTGATACCATAAGCAAATTAAGAGAACATGGAATAGTTTATCTGTCAGATTTATGGAGAAGAGAAGAATTTAGGACCAAATAAGGTATAGAGAACATTACAAAACAAATACTTTTGATTATATAAAATTTAAAAGTTTTTGCCCAAACAAAACCAATGCCACCAAAATTATAAAGAAAGCAGGTAACTCGGTGGGGGGGCGGGGCGAGGGGAAATTGTCATAAGTATCTCAAATAAAGCCCTCATTTCTCAAATATATAGAGAACTGAGTCAAATTTATAAAAATCCAAGTCATTCCCCAATTAATAAAGCATCAAAGAATATAACAGTCAGTTTCTGACAAAGAAATCAAAGTTATCTATAGTCATATAAAAAGTGCTCTAAATCAACAGAAGAATACAAATTACAACTCTGAGGTACCACCTCATACCTCTCAGCATGATTAATATAACAAAAAATGAAAATGCTGGAAGTTGGAGGAGATGTAGGAAAACTGGGATGCTGCTGATGGAGTTGTGAACTAATCTAACCATTCTGAAGAGCAATTTGGAACTATGCCCAAAGGGCTATAAAACTGTGCAAACCCTTTGATCAAGTCACACCACTGCTAGGTTTATATTCCAAAGATATCCAAAAAAGGAAGGGGGAAGACCTATCTGTACGAAAATATTTATGGCAGCTCTTTTTGTGGTGGTTAAGAATTGAAAATCAAAGGGATGCCCAACAACTGGAGAATGGCTAAACAAGCTGTGGTA
Organism: Pseudochirops corinnae; assembly: GCA_028646515.1. NCBI lineage: Eukaryota > Metazoa > Chordata > Mammalia > Diprotodontia > Pseudocheiridae > Pseudochirops > Pseudochirops corinnae. The sequence continues at coordinate 193,782,168 of CM053591.1, forward strand.
TATAATTGTAAAAAAAATATTATTGTGCTATAAGAAATGATAAGTAGGATGATTTCAGAAAGCATGAACTGAGCCATAGTGAAGTGAACAGAACCTGGAGAATGTTGTACACAGTAACAGCAGTACTGCTCAATGAAGAATTGTGAATAACTTAGCTATTCTCAGCAATACAATGATCCAAGACAATCCCAAAAGACTCATGATGATGCATACTATCTGCCTCCAGAGAAAGAACTGATTGATTGAATACAGAATGAAAGATGCTATTTTTCACTTTCTTTCTTTTTTCTTTTATTCAAATCTTCTTGTACAGAATGACTAATGTGGAAATGAATAACCTATATTTAATTGCTTACCATTTCAGGAAGGGGAGAGGGGAGGGAGGGAAGAATAGAATTTGAAACTCAAAACTTTAAATAAAAACATTTTAAAATATTGGAAAATATAATAGATGATGCTCTACCCTTTAATCCCGCAATGCCACTACTAGATCTGTAACACAAATGTATCATTAAAAAGGGAAAAGGACCCACATATACAAAAATACTTATGCAGCTCTTTTTGTGGTGGCAAAAAAATGGAAATTGAGGGGATGTCCATCAATTGGGGAATGGCTGAACAAGTTGTGGTATATGAATGTAATGGGATACTATTTATAAGAAATAATGAGCAGGTGGATCTCATATAAACTTGGAAAGACTTATATGAACTGATGCAGAGTGAACTGAGCAGAACCAGGAGAACATTGTATACAGTAAAAGCAACATTGTGCAATGACCAACTTTGATAGACTTAACTCTTCTCATCAATGCAAACATCTAAGACAATCCCAAAAGACTCATTATGGAAAATGCTATCCACATGCAGAGAAAGAACTATGGAGTCTGAATGAAGATAGAAACATACTGTTTTCTCTTTTCTTTTTTCTTTTTTCTTTCTCACGGTTTTTCCCTTTTGTTCTGATTCTTGTTTTGCAACATGACTAATGTGAAAATAAATGTATTTAACGTGATTGTACATGTATAGCCTATATCAGATTGCTTGCTATCTTGGAGAAGGGTGAGAGGAGGGAGGGAGAAAAAAATTGGAACTCAAAATCTTATAAAAATAAATATTGAAAACTATTGTTTCATGTAATTGAAAAAAATACTATTAAATGGGAAAAAAGAAGATGGGTGACACTAATATTTTCAGCATGTGTGTCTTACTATCCAAACAGACCTAAATTTAAGCCTGCTCTTCCCTTAGACTGTGGGAAAGTGAACTTCAGTGCTTTCTTGGAGGGAGTTTTGTACTAAGTGTTCTTACTAATACCTTAGTAAATACTTTTGCTAAAAAAACAAAACAAAACAAAACAAAAACCTTTAAAAATAGGCCTGGTTTTGGGATTCTCTCACCTCAATTTCTGGACTCTTCTATCTGAGTTCCTCCCCTTCAGAATTGTCTAGCATCTTCATGGTGTATACCACATTATACTAAAGTCTTGCACACAGGCCTGCCCTCCTTCACCCACATGCTCCAAGTTCCAAAATCACAGGACTCTCCATCACTCAATCACATCACTTGTCAATTTGACTTTTCTAGTGCAGCTCATTCTACTGTTTTTGTGGAACTTTCTCAAACAGTACCTGGTTTGACTCTTTCGATATTCCCGTAAGTTAGGAAGGTCAGATGCGATTGTCCTAATAATACCACATGATGCCAGATAAATGAACACTGCTTCTCTTATTTGCTGCCTGCAGTGAAGAATGGATAGAGAAAGAGGAGGGTGTGAAGTAGGCTCTCCCTCTGATATGGATGCCTGTGTGCCTTAGCCTAAGGGACTGCTTTTTATTAAATGGAGATGAAATTCTGAAAAATTAATTAAGGTACTGGGCTAAGATCCAAGGATCAACCATATAAAATTGGTAGGAAGAGGGGAGGATGAGGAGAATGGATCAGGAGTAAGTCGAAGAGATATTTATGTCATAGATTCATTGATTTAAATTCAGAGGGACTTTAGATGCAAATAGACCAATATCCCCATTTTTCAGAAAAGGAATCTATAATAGAATCATAGATTTAGAAATAGAAGGGACCTTAGATGGAGGTCATCACATCCAAACTCCTTACTTTCCAGGTAAGAAAAATGAAACCCAGAGAAATCACAACACAGATTGAGAGCTGACGGGATGTTAGGAGTCACCGAGCCCAACACATTTATCTCACGGCTGAAGAAACAGACTCAGAGACTTTAAGTGACTTTCCAAAGTCACACAGGTAGTAAGGAGCCGAACTGAGCATTGTCCCCTGGCCCGTAGTAAGGACATAATAAATGCTCATTGACTGCATGACTGACCATCACATGGAAGAGAGTCTGCCTTTTCCTGCTTGGCCCCAGAAGGCAGAATTAGGAATAACAGGCGGAATTTACAAGAGCCCAATTAAGGCTTTGTAAAAGAACACATTCCCTGACAATTAGAACTCGTTTAGTCAGTCACTAAGTATTTAGTAAGCACCTACTGTGTGCTGGGCACTGTGCTAAGCACTAAGGCCACAAAAAGAGGCAAAAGACAGTTCCTGCCCTCAATGAGCTCAGTGGGGGAGACAAGGAACAGACATGTATGAAAACGCCACAAACAGGATAGATAGAACTAAAAATAAATATTTAAGAGGGAAAAGGCACTGCAATTCAAAGGACTGGGAATGACTTTCTGTACAAGTTAGGGAAGTCAGCCAGTAGAGATGAGGATGGAGAGCATTCCAGGCATGGGGGATGGGCAGCCAGAGGAAATACCTAGAGCCAAGGGACAGAGGGTCTAGTTTGTGAAACAGCCAGGAGGCCAGCCTTGTTAGGTCAAAGATACACATGGGGCTGGAAGGTGCAAGCAGATTGGAAAGTTAGGAAGGAATTAAGTTATGAAGGGCTTTGAATGTGAAACAAAGGATCTTGTATTTGCTCCTGAAAGCAATAGAATGCCACTGGAGTGTGTGTGTGTGTGTGTGTGTGTGTGCGCGCGCGCGCACGCACGCACACACACACACACACACACGCACCCACATGACTTGCTCAGATCTGCCAGAACTGTCTCAAGTGTGGAATTCACTTCAACTCAATTCATCAAATATCACTTCCCTTCCTTGGAGTAGGTAGGATGGGTATGTCATAGTAGAGATTTCTGTCCAATTGGATCAGACCAGATGGCCCTCTAAACTCCCATAATCTGTGATTCTGGAATTTACTAAGCACCTACTATGTACAATGCACTGTGGAAGGCAAGAAATGATGGGTCTCCCTCCCCCTGCCCCACCATATGTACAGGAATACAAACACCCTAGTGATCTCTAAGGTTGAATGATCACTTGTTAACGATTAAAGCCTTGGGCAGGTGTTAGAGGACTTGGCAAGTCTTGGATTCTTTCTTTCTTAAATATCACTCCCACTAGAAAAGCCTCTTGAGAAGTCTGTTGCTGTTACTGAGTGGCTGATAAAAGCTTGTGTGAGTTGAATAGCTGAGAAGATGACACTGTGTCCTTTTCTGAAGGTATCAGGTTCATCAGATTGTAAGCTTCTCGTGGGCAGGGATAAGTTCTGCTCTTGCCTAACGTGAGGGCCCTGTATGACCTTACAACAATTGCTAGTATTTATACAGCGCTTTGAGGTTTGCAAAAACTACATATGTATCATTTTATGTAGAGATACAATGAGTTGATAATTCAATATTGTTTTATAACATATCCAATTAAATATCATTTGACTTAGCTTTTCAATATTGTTCCCAGACTGAGAAGCCATGACTATTCTCTCAGGTAAATGATAAGGAAAGGGGCAGTGACATGCACGAACCTCTCAGAACAACAGAGCCAAGGGGATCATAATTAGAATGGAGCAATAGCTAGCACTTTTATAGCTGTCTCTGTCCCCTGGGAGGATACTGATGAGAGTTACACAGGCTAGGACTGCAGCCTGCATCATCGGAGAGAACATGGGATGACCATGGATGAAATAAGAAAGGGGGGGGAGGAGAGAGACAGACAGACAGACAGAGAGACAGACACAGAGAGACAGAGACAGAGATACAGAGAGACAGTTACAGAGAGAGAGACATAGAGAGAGAGACAGAAATACAGAGAGACACAGAGAGACAGAGAGAGAGGAGGAGGAGGATTAGGAGGAAGAGGAGGAGGATGAGGATGAAGATGAAGAGGAGGAATAAAGGGTGGGCAAGCACTTTTCTAACAGTTTAAGGTTAAGAAGTTTTATAGAAAGGAAATGAGTCCAAGGAGGTCAGTTGAATGCAACAACCATTTATGAACTGTAAACTATGTGCCAAACACTGTGCTGAGCATCAGAAGAAACAGAAGCACAAATAATCAATATTCTCTGCTCTCAAGAAGCCAACATTCTAGGGGTCAGTGAAGGGTGGAAGGGGGAAGATCTGCTGGGGCTCTCTCTAATTCTCTTATCTGTGTCTCTGTCTCTCCTCTCGCTGTAGGAGAAAATGATGGGAACATTGCGGGCAAGTGAATCCCCCTCCCCCACACAAAGAGAGTGAGAAGAACAAGCAGCCTAATCTGTTGAAAACCCTCCATTTGGGAAAGCAGGAATCGAATTCAAGTCCTCTCTCAGATCCTTGTATGTACATATACGTGTATGTGTGTGTTGTGTGATCATTTCCATACCACACATCAAAATGAAGAGTCCTTTGGTGTACTAGAAAGGTCTTGGGCTTGGAGCAGGGAGACACCTGTGGTCAGTTCCCAGCTTGGCTTCTTGTTGGTGCGTTACTGCAAGTCTTTAAGAGTCATTTTCTGACTCTGAGCCTCCATTTCTCCATTGATAATATCAGGAAAATAATACCTAGACCATTTTTCTCCATTTACTGGATAATCAAATGAAGAGATGCACACAAAAATCCTTTGTAAACCTTCAAGTGTTACATAAACATCAGCTATTGCTATAGTTATTATTAATTATTCCAAGTTGGATCTCTTTGTGGCATCTCCCTCACACAAGGTGGAAACACCTTCATATTTCCAGAGCCTGATATAGTTCCTGATGCATAGTGGCCACTTTATAAAGACTTGATGAAATTGAAATTGAAAAAGATTGGAATTTCTGAGCTGGCAGGACCATAGAAATCAGTATTCTCTCCCACCACTCTTCTCACAGATAAAAAGACTGAGGCCCAGAGAGGGAAAGCAGCTCACAAGGTCATACAATGAGCAGATGGCAGTACCAGAACTTGAAACCCAGGTGCCCTGATTTTCATCCTAATTCGCTTTCTCCTCTCTCAGGCTTTGTCTTTGTAGATTTTCTCCCAGTTTCTTTATCTCTCCCCTGAGTCCAACGTCTAGAAATTTCCTGTGTTGTGCCAGCTTCCAGAGTCAGCCACCAGCCAAGATGCCTTTCAGCAGAGATGGCATTTTCCCCTGGATCAGCACTAAAGCTTTTCACTAAATTCTCTGCTTTCGTGTGGAGATAAATGCTTACAAAGTTAAAAAAGGGGAAAAAAAAAAACCCATCTCCTAGTTTTAGCACATTTCTATTTTAGGTGACAAATTACAGCTCCAACCCTCCAAGTTCTTTCTTTCCCCTTTTGATAGTCTACTTGATGGCATACGAGCAAAAATGAGCCCTGGCAAGGGAGGGTCAGGGCAAGCATTGTTCAGTTTCACGTCCCTTCCCTCTGACTGTAGACTTTGAGCAAAGGAAGTGGATGTCAGTTTCAAGAGCCTTCTCAATGTGGACCGTAGGCATTGTAGGTTTGAGCCTGCTAAACCCTTGGGCTAGTCAAAGAATGGAAAAGTAAATGCTTACTTAAATTACTATGAGATATTTGTAAAGCACTTTCAAACCATGTAGTGCTTATATTGATGATGTTATAATTCCCAGGGACTTGTTGGTACTAGCCTAATAAATGGGTTATATCATGAGCTGTCATCTTCTATGAGAACAGGGGAAATAGCAGAATGGTTATTGTCTTTAAAAACAGAAAAAAAACTTAAGCCTTGACTTCCTGATTTGGGCCCATCTATGCCTTTAAGAGTCACAAACTCAGTGGCAGTGAGAACAGAGGCAGTGTAGAGCAGGGAGTGTCAGGAGTCAGAGGACCTGAGTTCAAATCCTAGCTCAGTTCCATGACCTTGAAGGTGTTTTCTGACTCTGGTGAATAACTAAAACTATGGATAATTAAAGGTCATATTCCCTGTGCGATCCCAGGCAAGTCACTCCCCCTTTCTGAGCCTCAGTTGGTTCATCTGCGAGATGATGAAATAGCACTAGATGAGCCCTAAGCCCTTTCCTAGCCAGGTCTAAGCCTGTGACTCTAATGCCTGCCAACATGTCTCCGAACTGCCCTTTGGTCCTGTATCTCTAGGTTCCTTCCTCTATGGACAATGAAGGGAATGTTACAGATTCTGTGACAAGGGGGAGAGGAAGAGAGAAGGTCTAGGGAGTGGAGGGAATATCTTTTGTGTCATGGTTCCCTGCTCCTGCTGGCCTCAGTCATCCCTGGTCAGTTTTGATACTCAGATACTCCACATGTCAATGGATCTGTGAGCTCATTGATTGGTATGTTTCCTCTCCTGATTCAGATTCCAACCCCTCCATGCCTACCTAATGCTCATGCATTCAAAATGAAATGTGGAGAACCCAATGAAACAATGTGTAAGCAAATTCAATGAGGAATAAATTGGAATAGGAAGAAGGTCTCAGCTGGGGATGTCATGGGTATAGGGAAGGTCCAAGTGGGGAAACTCTTTCCACTAATGCAGGTTGCCATCTTCTCTACAATTGAGAGTCATAAGAAGTTGCCCAAGGCACTAGGAGGTTAAGTGATTTGCCCAGAGTCATAGAATCATACCAGAGTCATAGATGTGTCAGAGGTGAGACTTGAACCTAGGATTTCCTAACCAAAGGCTTACTGTATCACTACACCAAGCTACCTCTCATTAACGAGTAGAGTAAATCCAAGTTGCTGTAGCATATTGCAAGAATCATTTGTTATCTCCATCAGCCCACTGTCACTTGAGAGTAATTCTCACCTTCAGCAAACCTAAAAAAATTTAATATTCATCCAGTGGCCCATATGGCCATGCATACATGCATCCCTCAGAGAAATTATTATTTTCTATTATATTAATAACAAATTATTAAACTAGAATCCATTTTTTATCCTTTATTTTCTCATTTAGGGCCCATCCCCTGTAAGTCACCCAGTCACTGAAGGACTTGACTGATAGAAGAAATTGCCCTAGTACTTGGGAAACATGCTCCTTGTTCTTGGGTGGGACCCCACCCAACTAGGAGAATTTGCCTCTATTTAGAGTGTAATCAGAATCTAATCTAGGTGAATTCCTGCCCCAAAGCAATAAGCCCGTGTCCTTACATCCCTCCACTGGAGTTTAAGGTGACCCAGCTCATGAAGAAGAAAACCAACCAGAGAGGTCTGGGTGGAGGTGAGTTCCTCTGTCCAGAGTGTTGGAGATGGCTAAGTCTCGTGATCAAGCCACGTTGTCCACAGGAGGAGCTGAAGACTTTTAGCCTATCTCCTCATTAATTGTTCACCAATGAGGATTGATTTTTACCTGTTGGAACATCTCCTCCTTTTCTAAAGGTACTTAAAGCATTCAGTGTCTCCATGGTTTTATTTTTGGTTACCGAAAGAAAGCACTGACCAACAATTTGTTGATTATTAGCTAGCCTAATTAATAAACTGACCATTAATTAGTCAGAAACTCTGTCTCTCAGGTTTTTCATTTGTCATGCAACCATCTATTCTACAAGTATTTGGTAAGCACCTATAATATACAAAGCATTATAAATCCATTTAGGCTGGCCATGTAAACGCCAGTGTCACAGGCATGACATGTAGGCATGGAGCCATTAACCTGGACATGAACCATCTTGATTTTTAAAAAATTCTCCAATGAAGTCCCCCTGATGAATGACCAATGATAACTTTTCAGGTTTCTGGCATCCAACACATTGACTTCAACATGTCAAGGCATGTGAGAAGAGCTATTGAAAATACTGACTGGAGAAAACATTCACACACACACAAACAAAAAATCAAAGCAATGACATGCTTGTCCGCAGATTATTCATACAGATCTGTATACAGATTATTCCTGTTATCTCAATATTCTTTGTCTAATATGATTGCCTCGACCAGAACAAGTAATTATTTGCCAAAACAGAGGTCCAAACAGCGTATCACTCCTGTTACCAAATGAAGGAATGGCCTTTAGAAGATAAAGGAGCATTTGGGATATAAATAACCAATTGCAAAGACAATATCTGGGAAGAGAATGAGTATTTTTGAACCACAGACCAAAATAGAAGAATGTAGAAATAGGGTGGTAATAGACTTGATGTCAACAGGGTGATAACGACAGAAGACAGAGAGAAGATAAAACTATTCATCTCTCATTTGGCTTTTCCCAAAGCAGAATTATCTTTAGAAAGATGTGAACAAATAAGTAAGAACATGGCAAGAGAATACATAACTACTTTCAATACTTTCAAGTCCCTGGACCCAGACGAATTCTATCCTAATCTACTGAAAAGACTGGTGGATCACCAATCAGTGAAAAATCATGGTGAATGAGAATGTACAGGTTAAATAAATCTACCCCACCCCTCACTCCTCATCCACCTTCTACTTGAAAAAAAGGAAATCAGTGAGTTTGATTTCTTGAAAACCTGACAAAATACTGGGTGAGTCATGAGAATTTAGAAAGAGAAATAGGGATCGCTAAGAACCAGAATGGGTTTCAGACTAACCTCATTGCCATTTTATGGGGTTATCAGACTGGCAGATTAGGAGAACGCTGTAGCTATAATTTACCTAGATTTTATTTTGTTGTGTAACTTATAGACACATTTTTGATGCTTCCAGGGAAAGAAACATACAAACTCCTTCTAAATAAGGGTTATTTGCCAAACCCTACTGCTTCTTCCCACTAGGATCATTGGTCTTCCAAATACCATATCCTTAACCCCTGAAGGACTTAATCCATTTAATTTTGGAGCTACCACTCTGAGAATAAACTGTCTTAATTGGGGAGTGTGTGTGAAGTCATCTAGACCACTGTATCTAGCCGTCTCCAGACCAGAACATCTGGCCTTGCACTGGGACGATATTGATATGGGCTCTATTTCCTTGTGGGTCTATTCATCATCAGATCCATGCTCCCTTCCTTAGCCACCACTTTCCAATGAGTCTCTGTACATTAGTGTGTAAGTTCCTGGAGGGCAGGAGCCCTCTCACCTTTTTTGTATTTTTATCTTCAATGTCTACCACAGGTGATGGTACAAAGTAAGCACTTAGTGAATGCTTTCAGAAAAATAAATTAGCTTCATATGAAGAACATTCCATCCAAAGCAGTTTACAAATTGTTGACCTCAGAGAGAGACATGTCCTTTGAGTCTGATAAACTGATACTACTTTTTTCCTCTCTTTGGGCCTCAGTTTCCTTATGTGAGAAATAAGGATAATCCTTGGAGTCCCTTCTAGTCCTACTGTTCTATGCTTTATGACCTACAATTAAAATGAAAAGTCACAAAACTGGTGATTTTAAAGTGAGAATGTAAGGTGATAGGAATGAATATGTTTGATTATTAGAGTCTGGTGAGAAGTTTGTTGGAGCTATGGTGTTCCAAGAGGGGAGACCCAATTGGCATATCCCAGCCCAGGAGAGGTCAGACTTGATTCACCAATAAATAAAGTGAGAACTCCAATGTGAAGGCACAGCAGTCTACTGGAATTTAAAGCAGTGGTTCCTAACCTATGGGCCATGGAGTCCTCAGGGACAGTGAGGTTATTGCAAGGGGTCTATAGCTCTATGGACAAATCAATATGTTAGTTGGTAGACAATAAATTTCCTGTATAGTTATCAATACACGCTTGAGAATCCTAGTTCTGGATTTACACAGATCGGGTCCGATCCTAATGACCTGAACACAAATACATCCTTGGTTTCTGCCTTCACTTAGGGATATGGGGGCCATCTCCAGTCATCCTGATGTCATCTGGCCCCTGGACCCAGATGGCTGTGGAGGAGGAAGTGAGGCTGGTGACTTTGCACAGCCCTGCCTAACTTAAATCCAATTCATTTTCATGTCATGGCATCACCTCCATGTCGTCATAGTCCTCTTTGAGAAAGAAGGACAAATAATAACAAATAACAGTTTGGTAATATCACCTGGAAACATCAGAATCTACGTCCTGTTTAGGCCTCTACAGATGCAGTTAAAGGGCCCTCAGATTCTGCTCAAGTACACAGGTTAACATGTATTTTAGATTTAGGATTTTCTTTTTTCACATCTCAGAAAAAATATGAAAGAAAAAGAGAAAACAAAAGAGAGGAAGGAAGGAAGGGAGGGAGGGAGGAAGGAAGGAAGGAATGAAGAAAGGAAGGAAGGAAGGAAGGAAGGAAGGAAGGAAGGAAGGAAGGAAGGAAATCCAATCCCAGGGACTCAAAAATGCTAATATACAATCAAGACAACCCTACTTTTCTTTCCAGTGATTCCCATCATATATATATACATATATATATGTATATATATGTATGAATATATATATATATATATATATATATATGTACAAGCCTCCAAACTTAAATTGGCATCCTATAGTTGAGATTATCCTGAAAGGGAAACACACTTAGAGCCATGTGAGTCAATCCCTCATTGTCTGAGTGTCCCCATCTCTTTCCGGGTCTTGCAGAGACAGAGTGTGTAGAAGACAGGTGGTCTCCTAGACTCACACTTGGCTTACCCCAAGGTTGCCAGCTCTTCTCTCCTCCCCCCATTCCTTTCTCTCTTTCTCTCTCTCTCTCTCTCTCTCTCTCTCTCTCTCTCTCTCTCCCTCTCTCTTTCTGTCTCTCTCTCTCTCTCATACATACACACACACACACACACACACACACACACACACACACACACACACACACACACATACACACACTCCCCAGTGGAAGTCCTACCCCTGGAGCTGCTGTCATTTCATTTACACATGCAGTCTTTTCTCTCCCTAAGCTACCTAGCCAGAGATGAAACTTCATCAGGAACAAGACGACCCTGGTGCCCGAGGCAGGCTATGGGGACACAAGTGGGCACAGACAACAAAAGCACAGCAGGACATGAGTCAGAGAGCCCTGTGATGAGTTTCATAATTAGCACACCATTTGCCTAGTGCCTCAAGGTTTGCAAAGAGCCTTACAAATCGTATCTTATTTTGTCTTCACAACAACCCTGGGAGGCAGGTGCTATTATCATTCCCATTTTACAGATGAGGAAACTGAGGCAGACAGATGGGAAATGTGTTCCCCAGAAGCACACAGCTCAGAGGTGTGAGAGGGAGGATCCCTACCTACCCCAGCACATCCCAGCCCTAGGATGGCTCCCAGGTGGTTAGATCCCTGTTGGTTAAATCAAGGTCCTAAAGAGGTTAAAAGCAGCCTGTGTAGGCTGGTTAGCTTTGGTCTGTTTCATAGCCAAGGACTGTGCCCCTGAGCCCAGTCAGACATCTCACCGGCCAACAGATGAAGACACCATCGAGATCATTTAGTGCAGCCTCCTTGTGGTACAGACGAGGAGAACAAGGCCCAGGACAGCCAGTGACTTAGTCAAGGTCACCCAGCTCCTGAGGGGCAGAGATGCAGCAGGTGCTGATTCCAAAGTGGAATCTGCTCTCCGTGAGTGGATGGCTCAGTGCAGACTCATCACTGCCCTGTAAAAGTCTCCTTGTCAATTAAGACGTTGTAATTGCAGAATATCACTCCAAGAGACTGTGTGTGTGTGTGTGTGTGTGTGTGTGTGTGTGTGTGTGTGTGAATTGCAGATTCGCTCTGGCTTCCTCCACTGTTAACAGGTATTAAATGCTTTTCTTTTGTTGCACTTCCCCCTTTCACACCCTCCCTCACTTCTTAGTCCTCCCTGGAATCTGAGAGGTTTCTCTCTCAGCCTAAATTTACAGGCCTATCCCTTCCAAAGGCAAAGGAGAGCTCTCTCCTCAGGAAGCTTGCAAAATGTCTCTGGCTGTGACACAGCATCATTATTTTTAATAGAAAATTATTCTGGACAAGTCAACGATTGCCATTGTTAGCGAAAGCCTGTCTGATAAGAAAAAATTGGCTTAAGAGCAGTTAGTGAGCTGTAATGGCTTGGCATCTCTCCAGGGACTTTGCTCTCACACCTGGCAGGGGAGGCAGGATGAGTGACGGCCAACCGAGAGCCAGAGCTGGGGAAGAACTATGGGCTTTTCAGCATTGGACAGGTTGGCCAAAATGGTGAGAGGGAAGGGAGGTGGCTCACTCAAGGGAGAGAAGTAATGGCAACATGAGGCAAAGATCTGTCCATCCATCTATCCATCAAGCATGAAGTTTGATGTGAAAATGACTGTGGGGGTAGGGGTAGGGAGAGGGAGAGACAGACAGACAGAGACAGAAACAGAGAAATCAAGAGATATTTAAAAAGGCGGAGATGGACAGAGAACTACAGAAAGATAGAAAAAGAGACATAGAGAGATTGAGAGACAAAGAAGGTAGAGACACATTGAGAGAAATATGAAATAGAGACAGAGAGGAAGGGAGAGAGAGATGAAAAGAGAGACACAGACACAAAGAGAGGGAGGGGAAGAGGGAGACAGAAATAGATAAATACAGGACAGAGAAATAGAAAGACAGAAAGAGAAAGGAAAGAGGATCAGAGGAAGAGATAGAGGCAGAGGCAGATAGAGACAGAGATACAGAGACAGACAAAGCAACAGATACACTGAGAGACAGAGACAAAGATGCAGCAATATATAGTGACAGAATCAAAGACAGATAAAGTGTAACAGCGGCAGAAGAGGAAAAAGAAAGAGGGAGATGGAAGATAGAAGAGAAAAAGAGCAAGAAGAGCAAAGGGGAAGGGAAGATTGAGGAAAAATGAGAGGAAATGGGGAGGAGAGAGTGAAGGAAGACAAGCAAAAGAAAGAAGAGAGAAAGGGAATGGGAGGAGGGGAGTCAGAGCCAGAAAAGGAGAAGGGAGGAAGGGAGTGTGGTGCCATTTGCAGCACTCCCAATGGTGCCCTAAGCTCTGGCCATGGGACCAGTGAGGCCCAGTCCTGTGGGTACCTCCTCAGTGCCCTCAGACCGGTCACTGAACCCTGGGTGAGCCCCCATTTCCTTTTCTGTAAAACAGGGGTGGGTGAGGATAGAATAAAACTGCACATGGACAATGGTGCTTCGTTACATGTTTGTGATGCGTGATAAAAATTTGACCTTCTAGACTTTCCAGATCATGAGGTGGCCTCACTGGGTGTGCTCTCTCTCTAGATGACTTAGCAGGAGTCTCTGAGAGTTGCTGTGGCCAAAAAGCATATCCTCTTGTAGACAACCCAGTGATGAGGTTCTGAACCTGGCTGGGCTGGTCCTCAGACAACATACAATCCCCTCCTGGATCTGTATCTGGCTCTATCCTGCTTGCAAGGACATCCAAAGCCTCGGCTCCCAGGGGCTACCTTCCAGAGTCTGAGTCCAGGGCCACCTCCAAACCACAAAGGGGACTTTGGTGTCATATAGACAAAATCGGGGCGGGGGGGCAGAGAGGAAGGGAGAAGAGAAATCTTCCTTCTTCCAAGACCATAACACCAATTAGAGAACCATCTGCTGCCAGATAAATGTCCCCTCTGCAGAGATCTGCAGTGTCACAGGGTTTGATGCTATCAGCACCGTGTCACCCACAAAGAGAAGCCTCTGGAAGACCCTATTACCCACAGAGAATCCCTCCTCTGGCTGGGATTCTGCGCTGGATCTCCTCCACGACAGTGGAGAACATCTTTGGCGAGTATAATCTCCTTGTTTTGTCCTTTGCCTTACATTAGGGATGAGAGTAGGATTGGACAAGGTCATGTTACACCCAGAGGCAGCTAAGTGGAACAACAGGTAAAATCCCTGGATTGGAGCCAGAAGAACTGAGTATGAATCTTGCCACAGACACTGGCTGTGTGACCCTGGACAAGTCATTTAATCTCTCAGCCTCAGTTTCTCTACCTGAAAAGTGGGGATGATAGCATCCCAGCCCAGCATTATTGAAAGGCTCCAAGGAGGTAACACACAGAAAGTGGTTTGTAAATACATAAATTAGCTAGCTATTCTTATTATTTTGCTCAAGGACTCTTACAGGATTAGAACACATGCTTTGCTGGAGCAGAGCCTTTGAGGTGCCATTTTGCTCTACTCAAATGAATGCTTTTTTAATAGTCAGATTTTTAAATGCAGTAAGTTCTTGAGTTCTCTGCATCTCTGAGCTGATTGTGAGATTTGAATGATGTGGTTTTCTATGGAAGATCATTTGCAAAAATCTCTCTGGCTGAGCAGATAGTTGTTGACTTCTTCCTTTGGAAGATTTTCTTTGACATTAATAAAGTCTGAGCCCCACCCCCACCCCACCTATGATTTTAATATCCTCTTTTCTGACGTCTTGAGAATTGATCCCTAATCAAACTCTGGGATGCTACAGCCCCTCCTGGTTAAGATCTATAATTATGCAAGAGGTTGGCCTAACCATACACACAGAAACAAACAAGTGGATGAAAAATACCTATTGTCCAGTCTATGCCATTTGGTTAGATAAATAGCCTATAGAGTTTATGATTTTAGCTAACGCTTCTATAGCACATTAAGGTTTGTAAAATACTTCTTCACGACAGCCCTTGATGGGGTGAGGGATAGAGGATATTATTATTTCTATTTTATAGAAGAGAAAACTGAGTTTGAGTGAAGTGAAGTGATTTGTCCAGGGTCCTACAATTCATGTTTCTGAGGTAAGATTTGAATTCAGACTTCTGTGCAGTGAGCCAACTCACTTATCCATCAGAATACAAACCTTGGACATATACTACCACTGGACAATGAGTAGACTCAGCTCTAAACACACAGTAGGAGCTTGATAAGCAAGCCAAGCAATCCTGAGGCTTTGTGATGCTGAGCTCCCCATTTGCTCACTCATTCCCACCTGTGTGTAAGGTGATGGTCTGGGCATTGGAGGAGAGCCTCCCTAGAAGGGAGGTTGTAGCTGTGGGAAATGGGAGCTCAGAGAATGACTTCTCCCAGGTCACACAACATCTCTGGGCAAACCTGGGCCTCCCACCCTGGCTTCTTGTCTCTAAGCCCAGTGAACTTCTCACTGCCCCACACTGCCTTCTCAGGTAAAGGTGCAGCACATCAAGGGCTACACTTGTAATTAGGAAGACTCACTTTCAAATCCTGAGTCAGACACTAACTAGCTGTGTGACCCTGAGAAAAATGCTTAGTGTCAGCCTCAGTTTCCTTGTCTTTAAAAATGGGATAGTAAGTACAGCTATTTCCCAAAATGATGAGAAGATCAAAGAAGAGAACGCAGATAATGCAGCTCGTAAACATTAATGTGCTATAGAAATGCTATCGACACCATCTTTTTATTGGGCTGTGAAGGGATCAGGATGCTCATCAACACGGCCTCTTTCACTGGAGTGAAGACAGTGAGATGACGGAGAAGAGCCAAGAGCATCTCTCATCGTCACCCACACCTGGGTGCCAAGACTCCATGCACGTAGTGACAGCTGGCATTCCCATTGGCTGGTCAGGAGAAGACTCCTCAGCCCCTCAGGAAGGCTTCAGCCAAGGAAGAGCCAAGAAGGAGGCAGAGGGGCTTCAGAGTCAGCCCCCAGCCCTTTACCACAGGCTGGGTGATCAACCTCCAGCCCACATAGCCCCAGTCCTCCTCTTGGCCTTCCCACACAGGGCAGGGCAGTGCAGTGGAGGGACTTTGGCTCTGGGCTTGGTGGATCCAGTTCCCATCCCACCTCTGACATTTACACCTGCATGCCTGGCCAGGCATGAAGTCTCACTGGATCTCAGTTTCCTAAACTGTAGAAGGAGGGTATGTGAATATGACCTCTGAGGTCCCCTCTAGCTCTGAAGGTATGAGCCCCAGACTTCTTCTGTTTCACAATCATTTTCTAGAACCCCCTGAGGACAATGGCCACCCCAGAACTGCAGAACCACAGAACCCCAGGATCCCAGTGAGAAAGGATCTCAGCACCCTGGACAGAGCCCAGCCTTTATGTTTCAAGTTTAGAGCTGAGTCAACTTATTGTCCAGTGGTAGCTTATGTCCAAGATTTGTATTGTGATGGATAAATGAGGTGGCTCACTGGATAGAATTCTGCATTCAAATTCTGCCACAAGTTGTGGGACCCTGGACAAGTTACTTCACTTCACTCAAACTCGGTTTTCTCTTCTATAAAATGGAAATAAGAGTATAAAAAAAAAAAAGCCTTTACTTTTCAAGCCTTTTATTTTTACATTTCAAACTCCCCTTAATAACATGACCTCAAACCAGTGGTCATACTTCCCATGCTTGACGACTCCAGTGAGAGGGAATCCACTCCATCCCAGGGCAGTCAATTCTCCTCTGCCATGGCTCTAGTCACTAGGAAATTCTTCTTGAAACTGAACCTGGACTGGCCTGTTTGCAGCTTCTACCCACATTTCCTAGTTCAGCTCTTTGATACCAAGCAGAATAAGGCTCATTTCTCTCCGCACAGCCTGTCCAATACTTACAAGCACTTCCTCTATTTCCCCCAGAGCTTTCTTTGCTTCAGGAAAAAAAAAAGCACCCAAAGTTGCATCAAGGGATTTTATGCTGAGGGGTTGTTCTCAGCCCAGCAGCAGGGGCTTTTCATTGTGTCTGGGGTATCTCCAAGAAGGCACAATGTTCATACTTATTTACTGATCATGCTCAGGTATACACACATACACACACACACACACACACACACACATACACACACTGGAAGGGCATCAATGCCCAGGGAGCATGATGCAATGACTTCTTGTTTGGCAGTGCACAAGAGGCACTGGTGCACACACCTACACTCCCAGCTGTAAGCATCAAACAACGGAGGGAGGAAAATGGGTTCGCTACCTTCATCTGATTGCCTCTTCCTGAAGGCTCTGAATCTTGGCCGTGTGACTTGGGCAACACTGCAGGGATGGAGACCTGCACCATTATGGATTTTTGCCTTTCAAATCAATCGTTCGATGCATTAAGTGGGATGAAAGCAGTGAACAGATCCCTCCCCCCTCCCCCCACCACGGCCTGGACATCCAGGAGTGGAGGTTGGGGAGTGTGGGGGGATGTGGGGAGGGTGGAAAGGGCACTGGCTTCAAAGTCAGCAGACCAGCCTCTGCCAGTTGTGGGATCCTCAGCCAGTTACTCACCCTCTCTGGGCCTCAGGTCTTCTTATGTGTTTGACGAGATTAGCTGATGTCTAAAATCTCTTCCAGCTGCATTGTCCAATGATTTTCAAGGACAGGACCAGCTGGCCAGGCCTTTCACATAAACTCAATGACCATATACTTCCCCAGGGTAGGCCCAAGATATTTTCCCAAACCAGTCTCTGTATTTAAACCCAGGGCCCAGACACATCAGTTCCATGCAGCATTATTAGGTCTGATACTCTTCCAGAACATTTGTGAGTATAGCCCTGGCTCCTGTGATGGGATTAAAACCTGGGACAGATGGTAAGAGTCATTCAGCCTAATGCCCTTATCTGCAGAGGAGGGAGTAACTTGGTGGGATTTGAACCAAAGTTTTCTGCCCCCAGATCTAGTACTCTCTTACTACTGTATGATGAGGAAAGCTGCTCTGGGGATTAGACAGAGGCAGAAAGAGCCATCCCTGCCTGCCTTCCACCTGGCATTCAAGGCCCTTCATGACTGCACTCAGCACCTACCTTTGTCGTCACATAGAACACTCCTCAACATCATGCAACCCACCCTCTAATGAATTGCCACCATCTCTCTTCCCCAAGCCCATTCTGTGTTTCCCTGCTTTTGTGTCTTCTTCTTCCTTGGGAATTCTATTCAACCTTCAAGGCTCAGCTCCAACAGGTTCTTCCAAATGGAAATTATCTTAACTTCCCTTGGACCCTGTTAATGCTTTCTTTCTAGTGTTAAATCTGAAATCAAGCAAGTCCCTCCATCTCTCTGTCTAACTACTAGTACCTAACTCCCAGAGCAAATGAGATAGTCTAAGAAAAGAAAGCCATTTGCCCACTGTCTGCCTGTTCCCTCATCTGTGAAGTGGGGATAATAGGAGCACCTACTTCCCAGAATTATTGTGAGGCCAAATGAAAATAACTTGTGTAAGGATTCACACATACCCTGTAATAGCAATGGCTTAATCAACAGGGAGACTTTTCCAGGGCAATGATGAGTCTGCACTGAGCCATTCACTCACCTGGAGCAGATTCCTTTTTGGAATCAGCACCTGTTGCATCCCTACCCCTCAGGAGCTGGGTGACCTTGGGCAAGTCACTTTCTTTCCCTGGATTTCGGTCTCTCCATCTACACTAAACAATTTCAGCTATGTCTTCCAGCTTTGACATTCTGTAGGTCTGTAACCAGGTGAGATGCCTGACTGGAGCCAGGGCTATGAAATGCTATGCATTTTGCCAGTCTTATAGTGCTACGTAAATATTAGTTACTGTTGTTGTTGACTCGGCTCAACCAAAGAGTGTAAAGTGGAGTCATGCGCATTAAATCTGGTAAGGAAGACTGGAATCAGATTTTGAAGGGTTTTCAGAGGCCTAACAGAGGGGCTGGAAGTCGATTCTAAAGGCAATAGGGGCCCTTGGAGTTTGAACAAGGGAAGGAATGAATGAACAAATGAATGAATGAACTGCCTGGTGAAGAAAAGCAAGAGAGAGAATCACAAAGTATGATCTGAATACAAAACACCGAGGGGATGTAGAATAGTGACATGATCACTGGGGAATAGGATGAGTCAGGGAAAATTCTGGGAAAAGGTGAATCTTAAAGCTTATTTGTTCATTCTTTTAAAAAATATCTGGGTTGTGTGGGCTCAGAGATCTAAATCTCTATGGAAAAATCCTCTGTTGCCTTAGACTCTGAGTTCCTAGTGGGCTAATTCAGGGTCTACGTAATGTTCTGAGCCTGGTACAGCTAGGAGAGAGAAGCATTGGGTGAATGTACTTCCTCAGTGATATTTCCTGCAGAAACTAGCCTTGGAGGAAGAGGGAGATCTCCTGTTTTGGGAGGGACTGAGACCTATTGACACTCCCTCCCCCAGGAATGGCATGGAGGGGCTACCAGCAGTGACATCAGACCTGGAATGAAGTTAAAATGTTCCTCTGAGGACTGAAGGGATGTACTACACAGAATGGAAGGAAGTCAGTGCCAGACCACCTAGGATGCCCTACGCCTCATCTCTTCATCAGTAAATCCTGAAAGGTCAGAGGACTTTCTCCAATGCCACTCAACATGTCTGAACCCAGAAGTGCTTCTTACAGCACTGGGCACTGAGCCTTCAGCCTGGTTATTCACTATGTGACCCTCTGAGGCTCTGGAATTACACACTGGCCACAAAGTTAGGTCAGACCAGTGGGAGAAAGGCTGTCCTTCCTTGTCTCTGATTTTCCTTGTAGCATCCACTGGCATCCTAAAGCCTCTGGAAGCATCTTTCTGGGCCTCACTTATTTATAAAATGAGTTTTCTTCCAGTTTGAAATCTGATTGTGAAGGGTTTTCTGAGCTCCCCAGCTGCTAATGTCCATCTTGCCCCTCCCCAATTTGCTCTATAGAGCAGTATTTAATAAAATAATTTAATAAAATAAAATATATTTAATTGTGTGATACATATTTTGCATACATTGTTATATGTCCATGTTGTCTTCCTGGGGAGACTGTGAGCTCCCTGAGGGCAAGGACTCTATAATTTTTGTTTTGATATCACCAATGTTTAAGAATTGTTTGTGACTTGATTGATCTAATGATTGCCATGGGATGCCTGCCTTGTCTCTTCTGCCATGGAAAACCCAGAGGAAGAAGATTGTCCTGTAGGTACTCAAACAAAGGTAGTGACTGGTCTTGGCATACAGGAGGGGAGGATGGAAAGTAATGGATGGATGGCCAGGTTTAGGGGAATTTGTGCCATGAGAATTCAGCCCTCTGGGAAGCAGTAAGCTTCATAAGAAGACAGATTTAGAGTTAGAGGGAGCCTTGGCCACCATCTTGGCCAGCTCTTTCATTTTACAGTGCAAGCTTCTGAGGCCCAAGGTCCCACAGTAAATGACAGCCCCAGGAATGCACCTAGCTTCTCCAGTTCCAAATGCATTGTACTTCTTGCTACTCTTACCTTAACAACGATGACTACAATGACTAAAAGACCTAAAGCTAGAGTAAGAGTAAGAGTAAGAGTAAATAAAAGAGTAAGCTAGATGAAATCTCGATGGACCTGAAAGATCTGAAAAGGATTTTGTATCTACTACATCATTTGATCTTCAAAGAACTCTCATAAAATAGATTCCACATGTATTATTTGGCCAGTTTTATAAGTGAAGAAACTGAGACTCAGAGAGGTTAAGGGATTTGCCCACAGCCCTACAATTAGTAAGTCTCAGGGGCAGGATTTGTAGCCATGAAATCTACCCTCACACATTTTCTGAAGGGAAGGGATGGGGGAGTGTGAGGAGTCTCCCAGTTGAGTTCATCATCCTGGGTTGTAGCACTGTGGATACTAACGTGTCCTACACATTCTCACTTAAAAGTCTTAGACGTATATTAGATTAGAGACCTAGGGTGTGGAAGGTACCTCAAGGAATATATAGTCTACACCATCCCCCTCATATTTACAAAGGAAATAACAAAGAAGTGACTTGTCAAAGGTCCCACAACTAAAAACTGTCATAAGCGGGTTCTGAATCCATGCCCTTGGATTCTAAATCCCCCATACCAGCCTACTCCTACTCTTCTCTTTTTATCTGGTCAGGTGTGAAACCACCATCCTAAAGGGGGAAATGGAAGGAAGGACAGCCACTAGACTGAGGGGGCAATGAGCTGCTAGTGGGTCCATGAACATTGGGAACTGAACTTTCCCTGGCTAGTCACAGACTTGTATTAAGGCTATTTCTCTGCTTCAAGTCTCTCTCTTCACCCCAACTCCAAATGGGCTAATTCTGTAGTCCATCTCTACAGAGTCAGCTGACTGAAGAGAGGAAGACCAAGAACAATCCCTCAGCTCAGAGAAAGATGTCAACTTTTCTCCATCCCCTCCCCAAGGCCATCCATGGTAAGGAGTTCCCTGTTTTAGCCAATGGTTATGCATGTAGATTCTCATTTCTCTAATGAAGCTCAGGTAGCACAAGGCTGAAAGTAGAGGGATGGACCCAGACAACCTCTCCAAGTCCTTTCCAATGTCTAAGAGATCTAGGAGTCAAGGCAAGTGGGGGTTTGTCACTGTCAAGAATAAGGAGTTGGGCATATTTGTCACTGGGTAAGAGATACCAACTACCCCTTCACCAACCATCCAGACCATATTCTCTCATCCATGCTTTCTAGTCCCATAGTTTTTCACAGTCCTCAGAAGAGGGGGCAAACACAGTGATTCAGGGATGTTTTCATTTGTCTGGAAGGTCAAAGGAGATAGCTTGGGCTGGGGCACCAGGAATACCAGTGGGGTTCATCCATGACATTCCTCACTTCGCTCAAGCACTCAAGAGGATTAGAGCTGATCATTAAGCTGCTCACATGTCATCATTTACTCTATGTCCCACAGAAAAACACAGGCAAGCATTCCTAATGGAAAGATAGACAGAGACAGAAATATGGGAGGGAAGGAGGGAGAGAATGAGAGAGAGAGAGAGAGAGAGAGAGAGAGAGAGAGAATAAAGCAGAAACACCAACCTGGATAACATGTCCCTTAATACAAGAAATGACACTATGCAGCCTCCAGCAAAATGGCCGACCCTCAAGCACAATTTTAAGACCCAAACCAAGATTCTCCTTTTCCCCCATTCCAAACCCTACTTTCTATTTTTAAAGCAAGTTGCTTCCTTTAAATCTGCTAAAGTATCTCATTTTGCAATCACCACCCTCAGTCTTGTCTCCTTTGAAGCACCATCCGTTTCTGTACCTGAGAATGGATCAGCGTCTGTTGCTTAGATATTCTGAATCCCCCCCCTTGATCCCCCCAACAAGGTGCTCCTTTAATATGTTTGCTAAATCCGCTAGTTAAATCTCCCCCTGCAAAATCCATGATCATGTCTGCCCTCTCTTTCTTTAATCCTAGGCAAACCACCTGGAGAATACACAGATTTAGGGTGGATACAGCCTGGTCCAACCAGGGGATATTCTGAACTCATCTTCTACATTCTATTTCATTTTCTGAAATTTTGTTTTCAGAGGAATTAACTTTATGAGTCCTATTAGGCTGGAATTGGGATGGTGGGTGCTTGGTAGGTGAGCAGGAAGCCTTTCAGCCCTGAGTCAAGTAGCCCCTCTCCTAGGCCCTATGACTCGGCATTCTCATCACCGTCTCTCTTGCACATAGTGCAGAGAACATGAGGGTGGGGTAGTGACTAGAACCAGGGCTGCCTTTCCATTTTCCCCGTCTAGATTTCCTAGCCCACTATCTGGAAAGAGGCCCTCTCTCTTGACTGTAAAGAAGCCCAGCTCCTCTTACTGAGGATGTCTGCCAGTGGCTAACCTCTGGGGGAGAGGGGGTTGGAATGGTGTGGGGGTTGGGGAGGGAGGATAGAAAGGGTGAGTTGTACTGAGAAACCAAGGGAAAAAATGAAGGGAAGGGGGGGAGGGCTTAAATGGGAGGGGGAGAAGGCAGGATTTAGAGTCATTTAGAAATGAACCCAAAGCCCACTCCATTGCTACAGTGGCCCTAAAGATACTCATCATTTTCAAAAACGTTTTGTGGACAGGATGCAAAGCTCACCAACCCCAGAGTGCCGGGTATGAGCCAGGAAGGCCAATCGATTTCATCTTGGGTAATGAGTAAGGAGCAATATTCATCATTTATCAGGGAAGCAATTTCGCCTCTCCTCCTGCTCCCTCCAACTCTTACTCCCTGGGCAGACGTCCCCCAGCTCCAGCTTCCCCTGGCTGTTTTTATTCCACTTCAGCTCCTGTATCTCCATCCCCAGAGAATCCTTTTTCTCATCCTGCTCCCTCCCTCCCTGATCTCCATCACTACCAGCAACTCCCGCATCTCCATCTCCATCCCCATCGCCAACTCCCCACTTTCCAGGCCCCTCCTGTCTGCTGCAAAGGTTAACCAGAGACCTGTCAGACTAGGCGTGGTGACGCCGATCGCCAACCGTCCTGGACCCATCTGCCCCCTCCCCCACAACCACTCCCTGCCACAGCCCTATATCCTCAGGGCTGTTTTTCTGCTGGTTGCGGGGTGGGGATATTTGGGTCCTGCCCTGCCTCCCTCTCTTGCCCACATGATGCGGCATGGTGGTGGTCGTGGGGATGGGTAAGCAGGCAGCGATGTTAATAGAAAAAGTGTTTTTCCCTTCCCCCTCCACCCTCATTCAGGACTTGGGCACAAAGGCCCCGATCCTCGTGAATCTGCCTCATTGTTCTGCCCTGAAACAGAGCCAAGTGCAGGCTGGGGGCGGGGAGAAAGGCACAGAGGGCCCGAGGGACTGGGAGGCGAAGGCATAGTGTCGGTTGGGCGAGCTTCTCTCCAAGGGATGCCCAGGGGATGAGTGCTCAGCCCTCTGCAGAAGCCCCGCTGCCTTGACGTGTTAAAGGGCGATGCCTCCCCCCCCACCCCCACTCCAGGTTGTCCCAAGCCGCTCCCCGGAGCTGGAGGAAGGGGATGGCAAAAAAGGCAAAGAGAAAGGGAGAGGGCCCCCCACCCCGGACCCTTCAGAGATGCTGGGAGGGGGAGGACACACACCCATACACACAACGCACACATACGCTCACACACACACACACACACACACACAAGCACACACGCACACGCACACATCCACCGCAATCTACCAAGGCGGGCCGCTTCTGCGCTTACCACGGGCTGCGGGTCACTGGGTTCTGGCGCTCACGCCGGGATCCTCGGCGGCTGGCATCGGGGACAGCTCCCGACGATGGCGCTAGGGCCGGGCTGCGTTTTCTTCTGCTCTTCCTAGACGCCTGCCTCCTTCTCGTGACTGTCCCTCTGCAGGTTCACTGCTCACCGCTCCCCCTCCCGCCTTGCCTGCCAGCCAGCCCCCCTCCCCGCCTGCCCGCCGGCCCCCCTCCCTGCCTGCCTGTCTGCTGGTTGGCTGAGCCGAGCAGGCGAGCCCGGCCGTCGTCAGCTTGCAGGGATGGATGGGAGGAGGCTTTTCAGGGCTCGAGCTCACAGCTGCCCTTGCTGGTGCTGATGATGGAGCTGTGACATCATTGCTCCCAGGAGTTGGTCCACCACTGCGGAATTGCCTCAGCCACCTGGGAGAGCGAGAGAGAGCGAGGGAGAGAGGAGGAAAAGAAGGAAGAGAGGAGACAAACACGACCATCCCCGGCCCTGGCCATTCGGCCATGCAATTAGCCGCTCTTTCGTCCCACGCAAGAACAGAGCATCTTTATCCTGCCAACCTCCCAGGTCGGAGATAATAGGACCCTTATCTAAGTTTGGATTCTTGAATGCACCCAGCATGTGAATGCCTCCTGGGGGAGTTTGAGGTGGGGGAAGGATCCTGTCTTGTTCCTCACCTCACTTCCATCAAACCTGCACTGACAATAGGCAGCTGCTTCATCTAGGTTTAAATAAATTGAGTAAATTATACTCTCCCACACACACAGGTACACACACCATGCCTGTGCATATACATATAGCATATACATATACCTAGGATTACCATCTCAAGATAATAATCATGGTTCCTTAATTATAATCTCTGTCTCTCTGTCCTTTCTCTATCTCTGTCTCTCTTCTCTCCCATATTTAACTACATATATGTAGCGCCCATTTACTGCATATGTTTTCCCATAAATTGGGAAAACATTTTTTTTCTACTGCCTGTCAGAGGTCCTTACTTCTAAAATCTCCTTCCTTGGCAGGTTGATTGTAAGGACAAAGAAAATGTCGAAGGATGGAAATGATGGACTTGCCCTAAGGAAATGACTCCTCTTCTTTCATGGGAGTATCTTGAACTTTTCTACATTTTCAAAAAAAGCTATTGGGTTTTCCTTTATGGGTACCAGGTAACTGATTGATACATCCCGACCCCCAATCATTCTCACTTAGGAGTAAGGTCGAAATTTTAGCTATATGTGTGCTTATTTCCACTGAACATGAATGTCTGTGGCCCAGAATATGATGTGTAGTTCATTGGAAAGCCTGTAGGTCTTCTCCATTATTACACATATTTTATACCATTTTCAGAGTGGAATCAAGAGAAGAGTCTATAGTCTTTGTCTGCAAAGGAGGCAAGGTTGAAGGTCATTGACATTCCTAAGCTACAAATGGACAAAGACTTTGGTCCAAAATTGAACAAGAGGTGGGGTGCTGATTGAATTGCGTTGGGAAAATTCCATATTCTTTTAAAGATCCTAAACTTCTTGAAACAGAGGCCTATTTTTAACACTAATATACTTCTGCTTTAAGGCTAGACTCATAGAACATGATATTGGCCAAAGAATTGAAATAACATAAAGCACAATGGGGAAGAACATGGTGGGCATGAGTATACATCCCCATATACACATAGGGAATTACTAAGGAGAGGCAGAGTAAAGGATGTCATTGGAGAAATATTTTTTAAAATGGGCCAGTCAATTGGCGAAAGTGCTTGAAGGGTGGACAGCACATGTTCTCTCATTGCCTTTATTAAAACAAAGAAAAGAAGTACCTCAGAATAGTGAGTGGGTGTTCTATAGGGAATTTGTGAGAGGACATGGGAAGGAGTTACCTGGGATGTGCACATCTTGCTTCCCTTCACAGAATGTACTGAAGGCAGAGACTACTTCATTTTTGGTCTTCTATGTGTAGTAGCTAGGACCTGTTGATAGATTGATCAGAAGGTCAGGCAAACATGGATGGGTTGTGGTCTACATCAAAGGAGGGAATATTTACAGCTAATGACACCACCTAACTGAGCATTTTGGGGGTCTACAACAACACTTCAGTGGGGTCTTAATCTCATCATGTGACTACTTTCTCTATCAGAGCAGATCTGAGTTTAACCAGCCTTCTCATTCTTTGTGATTCTTGTCTAGAGCAGTTCATCACCAACACATTGACCACCAGATGAGGAACTATTCAGCCATGACTATCCATATGGATGTATGTGTAAACACAAAATATGTGAAATCACCTTATTAGTATGAAGAGCAGTATAATACAGAGAAATAGCGATGAGCTTAAGAGCAGAGTTCAAATCGCTTAGCTTTCCTGTGCTTCAGTTTTCTCATCTGCACAATGAGAAAGTTGAAATAGATGTTCTTTGGGGTCCCTTTCAAATTCTAAATGTATGATCCTAGTAATAAAAACCACAGAATCACAAAAACTCAGTTTGAAAGAACTGAGAGGGCATTTGATTCAAGAGGTACTTGAAAAAGAATCCACCACAAAACATAGTTGACAAGGTATGTCATGTACATTGTGGGGTGTCAGGTATATCATGTGTATGGTGGGGTGTCAGGTATGTCATGTACATTGTGGGGTGTCAGGTATGTCATGTGTATGGTGGGGTGTCAGGTATGTCATGTGTATGGTGGGGTGTCAGGTATGTCATGTACATTGTGGGGTGTCAGGTATGTCATGT
>CM053591.1:193809247-193838099 GCA_028646515.1 Pseudochirops corinnae
ATGTAATTTTCCATTTCTCTCTCTCTCTCTCTCTCTCTCTCTCTCTCTCTTTCTCTCTCTCTCTAAATTCTGAATTTTTATTTTTCCCTTGAGAGTGTATTGCACCTCCTGGTTTTTTTGTAAAGGAAACCTTCTGATATTTTGTAAATTTTCGGCTTCTTGTTTTCATTCTAGATGTGTCTTTAATTTTAGATGTTTCCCAACTGAAGCAAGTTTAGGTTTTGTTTTTATCCATTCTACTATTTTTTTTATTCTACTGAGTTGATTAATTCATTCTCATTTAAGTTTATAATGGTTAGGTTTTCATTTTTCTCCATCTATTTTTCTTTGTATTGATTTTTATTCCATTCCAGAATTTTGTCCCTGAAATTGGTTCTGCTTACACTAATTTGATTTGAATCTCTTCCCACTAGCTTTCCTTCTCAATAGTATTTACTATCTCTCTTTCTCAAGTTCCTCAAATTTGCTCAAATTGTTCATTACTCTTTTCATTTTTACTTATGTGTGCCATATCTCGCTCTGTCTTCTTTTCTCCCACTTTGTTGCATAGTGTTGAAGATTTGCCTTGGGGAAGCAGTGACAGGAAATGATAGAAGATTGTGGAAGAAGCAACAAGAGAAAAAAAAAGGGCATGAGTTTATAAAAGAGAAGGAAATTGTGTAGATAATTTGTAAGGGTCTCTGAATTTTCGAGATGAAGGAGAAGGATAGGAGATGATGTGGTTAAGGTCAGAGAGAGGGATGCCAGAGTGAGAAGATGGTAGTATTGATAAAGACTGCTTGCTGACTTCATGTATCCTGTTCCAACAATAGACTATCTGAGGCAAGGTCTCTGCAATCAAATGGACAGCCAAGAATGAGGAAAGCATTAACCCTCATAAATTCTACTTTGCACTGGATCCTAAGTACTGAGAGGAGATTCTCTAGCCCAGAGTTCTGACATTTCCATGATTACTAGCTGTGCCAGGTATGGGAGCTAAATGGGAGCTTGAAAGTGGTGAGGTCACAATCCCTTACTTACTCAAGGTGGGTCCAAACTGCATTTCCTAGAATTCCTGGATCAGAGGGATACCAAGGTTAAAATCTTCATTGGTAGACTTTTAGTACATAGTACTGCTTATTTACTTATGATTCTATGTTGAATCAATATAATTGTATGTAATATAAAACCATAATTATTTGCTTTTGTGGAGAACCAACTACACTATGCTAAGTTCATATGATTGAGGATCTCTGAAACACAGTAAGTTCAATAAAGAAGTTGAGCTTGGCCAGCAGATGGGAGCTGCTCAGAACTGATTTCTAACTGAGTAAATCCCACAGAATTCTCATGTGGATAAGTAACTGCTATACCATAGAAGGAGTTGGAGCTACGGGATGGAAGGCCACATACACTATATAAGAATCACAATGATCTTAGCACTTACTCAGGGTTTTTGTTCAATGAGGCATGGATGAACCACTGTGATGATCATGGCACTTCCAGGGACCCAAATCTTTTAACAAGATCAAGTCTGTGGTTATAGTCATCCTTAAATCTTTATTTAATTGCTTGTTTGTTTTCCTCCACTTGCAACTATTTTCTCTCCTTGCTCAGATAAGGGTCTAGTTCAAAATCCTCCCTACACTCGTCTCTCCATCCATCATCTTAACTTAAGCAATGCTTTTATGTGGTTCCCAAGAATGAGTACCTTATATGGTACCCTATACAGTACTTATATGGCATCCAAGAAGTATTAATTTTCTGTGTCTTAATTTCTATGCTATTATGAATCTTATCTTCTAATTGATAAATTATATAGTTAACATGTTTATTATTTTATTTATTTTCTCTAAGTTCTTTATGAAAGGTAGGGCTTCTAGAATAGAAAAGTTGGATTCTTTCCTTTTCCTTTTCTGTAAATGCATTTTGGGTATAACCTCATTCTTCCTTCCCTTTAAATTTCTTTATTTTGTTGTTACTAATAGGACCTTCTTCTTCAATGGTCTCAATTCTAGAAATACCAATTCACAAAGGAAGAATAATAGTATGGTGGGAATCACTCTGTATCTTGTTGTGAGGTCCTTTCCCTTACAATGTCCACTCACATGGAATAAATCCAGTATATCTTACCTCTAGATCTAAGTCCACACACCCATGGCAGGGGCTCCTCTTCTGGGCTGGCCTCTGGGGAGCACATTTTTTTCACAGATAATGGTTTCCTCAGATGCCAATTTCTCCTATACTTATCATCACAAGGTCAATATCTCTTCCACAATGCACACTATGGAAGCATCCTTCAATAGTATAGCTTTCCTCTTTTTGTAGTATGAGGGAAAGCTCCCTTCCACTCTAGTCTCTCTCCTTGGTATCTGTTGACCTACTGTCCCGTAACCACCATGCTTTTCTGGAGGCTGAAGAAATAACTCTTCCTTATTTACTCATTTCTGTACCAGGTAGAAGCGTATTTCCAGATCCCCTCCGTATTTTGCCTTTCTATTCCTCGTTCAATCAGTATCTCATTGTGTTATACCCAATATAATACAATAAACATTTTTAAACACCTACTATGTGACAGGCACTGTGCTAAATGCTAGGGTTACAAATAAGAAAAAGAAAGACAGTTTTGGGGCAGCTCGGTGGTGCAGTGAATAGAGCACCAGTCCTGGAGTCAGGAGGACCTGAGTTCAAATGTGACCTCAGACACTTGGCACACTTACTAGCTGTGTGACTTTGGGCAAGTCACTTAATCCCAATTACCTTGCCTTCCCCATTCTTCCCCCCCCCCAAAAAAAAGACAGTCTCTGCCCTCAAGGAGCTTACAATCTAATGCAGAAGGTAACACACAAAAGGAAGCTGAAAGGGGCTTGGGTATCCCCCCCAGGGGCATGATGATGGTGGAATTGAAGCCAAGCAGAGCAGCTGGCAGGAAACAAAGAGTTGGCTGAGCTCCTATGCCCTTAAAAGGGAGACTTTTGGTGTGTTTTTTGCTTTTTCCTCTAACTTTCTAATCAAAGGGACAGAGGTAGCTGAGGGTACTGATGAGGACTGAGCACCCAAGCTGAAGCCATCTCTTTGACGATGAGTTTCTTGGTGATGAACTTCTTCTGGGCTGGAGGAGGAGGGATGTTGCTGCTGAAGCTGAAACTAAGCAGATTAGCTGATGGGAAATGAAGAATTGGCTGTGCTTCTGGGCCCTCTTTAAAGGCAGGCTTTGGGAGACACTTTTTTTTTTTTTACTCCACCAGCCCCTCCTCCTCCATTGAAGGATATTGATTCAGTTCTAGAGGAGCATTAATTTTTGTCCATGAAATATTAAATTATTTTCTTTATTCATTGTGTTCCCATTATATTTTCAGATTCTTAGATCTCTTTGTACTTTGATCCCTCCTTAATTTTTTAAAGGTAAACCCTCCATAGGTTTCTTTTTTCTTTTTTTAAAACAATAACCCTGTCTTTCTCTAGAGAAAAGTTCTAAATCTGCGGTTTGGGGGAGGCCCATGAACAAAGATGAGAAAAATTTCATCTTTATATTTAACAACATTTAACAGAAATCTAACATTTCTTTTAATGACAAATTATTCTGAGAAGTGATCAATAGGTTTCACTAGATGGCCCGAAGGGTCCATGATATACCAAAAAGTTCTGTACCTCTGGCCTCCAGCATTGCGGTGAAGCCTAGTTGGGTAGGAGAATAAAATTGTAGGAGTAGAGAAGGTGGCAGAATTGTGTGGTTCTGTTGTCTAAAAGAATATTGAAAGATATTGGCAAGGAATGGAATGGAGAAGAAAGTCATAAGCCAGGTACTAAAGTCATTGACAAAGTTAAGAGAATATTTATAGACTGGTAGATGATGAAAACCAGAATGGGCATGGCATGGTATAAGCAGATTGCCTATGGGAAATGGAGTAGCCAAGAGAGAAGTTTACAAGTACAGAGGAGGAGTCTACTGGGGCTAGTGTTTCTATTAGTGTTTAGATTAGTGTTTCTGTATGGATGTCCACTTAGGGCAAAATCCAGTTTATTGCATTGCCAATAAGACCTGAATTAGATGGATAGCAAATGTGAAATTAAAAGCAGGAGCAGGAACAGGAAACTTGAAGGTGAATTGAGTCTCAGATCATCATTGATTCTATAGAATGGGCTTAAGAAGTTTCCAGAAGGGAAGCAGAAGGGACTCAAACCCTAGTACAGATTATGATCAAGAAATGTGATCCAATGGAGATGAAAACAGCAAGTTTGTGTCCAGTCCTCCAATTAATAGAACCTCTATTTGTGGGAGACCACAGGCTGAGTTTATGGGGAAATCTTTTGCAGCTATCATTTTTATGATCCCCTCTTGAGTAAATGCCTTTACTAAGAGTTAATTATGTTTATTAGCTGATTGCTAGTAGAAAGAATTCCAGTGGGGGCTCCTGAGCTGTAGTGTTAGAAGGGTGGTCCCAAGGACATGCCCTTGAACTCTAAGACTATCAGCCCCCTTCAGTAACCCAATGTATGAGTTCGTGTATAAGTTGGAGAGGCAGATAAGATGGGATACTACATTATGATCTTAGATGATTAAATTTAAAAGAATTTTAATAGCTATTTCTCTTTCAATGTTGCTTTAGGGAAAATGGTCCTTAGACAGGCTAAGAAATAGCTTTTCCATTTTGGCAGATGGAACTTTCAAACCTGTCTTCCTTTTCTATATCCAACACTTTTAGGAGTTTTTCACACATTGGAAATGCTTGTTTTGTCCTGCCTTTAGACTCTTGTTCATAGGGAATATAACTGTCTAGCCATGCTATAGGTATCTCAGAAATCTTCACTGTGACTGCATTACAAAACTGCATGTAGCAAGGGTCATTCTTCCATGGGATCACTCCTGTGACATGTGTATTCCAGTTCTCAAATGAATAATTCAAAGGAGCTGAGTGAAGCCATACTGGATCAGGGAGGAGGGAGGGAAGGAGAGGACAGACAAATGGGGCCAGAGTTGTTATAGCAACTGGACTGATTTAACTGGCTGGAGGAGGGAATTCAGAGGGCTGTAATCACAAAATACTAGAACCCTTGTGTTCATCAGTTCTTCCCTCCCACTTGCATGCCACAGCCTGGGAGCTGATTGGAATAGCCAATATTTCCCTGATTGTAAGCACTATGTCTCAGGCTGGGTCCTTGTCATCTTTGAGCCTTGGCATTTGCTTTTCCCTCCCTATGCCAGCCTCTGACCTGAAGCAGGAGAGCAAGTGGGTGAGCACAGGGACCATGGACTCTTTGGCACTGTAGCCCCTCCTGACATTTACTTCTAACTCCTGGAACCTTGGGAAATTCTTGTCACTGCAACCAGAAATGCACCTTCTAGATGAAATCTCAGATATTGGCATTTGAGCATGTCATCAAGCTGAGCTCCTGAGCAGATCCATCAGACATCCTGAGCCTCAGGGTTCCAAAGGAAGATCCCCATCCTATGCCTGGCAACTAGAAAACTCCCATAATCTGACCCCATCCTGGTCAGTCAGTCAGAGTCAGCATCCACTGAGGCAAAAATCCTCCTCCTCTCCCTTGGCACCTTCACTCATCTCCCTCTATTACTTCACACCCAATTCCTCCTCTGTCATCCCATTCTATTGTCCCCTTTGGCACCTCTTTTTAGTACTGTTATCAAATTCACCTCCACCTGAGATCATGTGACCTCTCAGTCTTTCATTTGTAAGTGACATTATGGCATAGCAGAGAGCAATAGACTGGGAGTCAGAAGATTTTGGGTTCAAGTCCCACCTTAGATACTTAACTAACTCTGTAACCTTTGGCAGCTTCCCTGAACTTCAGATTCCCCATTTGCAAAATGGGGATGATAATGGGATGGTTTTTAGGTTCAGATGAGAAAATGTATAGAAATCACCATGATACCAGCTATTCGTGGAATTATGGTTCTCCATGGAGTACCTGTCTCTAGCTACCCTCTTTGGTATTGGGTACTCTACCGCCCATGACTCTCAACCCTCTGGGTCAGGTAGAGGAACAGGCATTCTTGGGGCTACTGACTTGCCATCCTTTTGACACTATCTCTTAGCAACTTTTTCTCCTTGAAAAATTCACTCCATTTTACTGTCAGCTGGTCCATATTCTTGAGTTAGTTATCTACCATTGCCCACATCATTCTCTCTCCTTTCTGAAAAATTTCAGTCCTTGACTCATCATCTTTTTCTTCATTCCTTTAACACCTTCCCCAGTGTTTTATAACTAGAAGGTGCTCAACAGATGCTTGTTGATGGAGATGAGACTGATTTCTTCCCTTATTCTAATTTTTCCAGCTGCTATTTTATACTAGATGAAGAAGCATCTATCCAGAAGTTCAAGTGCCAGGTCCAAGGTTTCTGCATCTTTTTTGAAAAGGAAGCCTATTGAAATGAGGAGCCAACCATCAGGTTTGAAACCAATAGATTGTCTACATTTGTTTGTTCACTCTAAGGAATACTTGACCTGAGCATTTCCCAAGGCTCTTGAGTCTGAAGCAGCTTCTGTACTTGTCGGTTCTACATATATGCAATTCCTCACATCCTTCCCTTCTTTCCTCCCACTCATTTACCCTTGAGGTTCATATTCTCATCATCTCTCCTCTGAAGAACTGAAATAGTCTCATCATTGGTCTCCCTTGCTTGGTTCTCCTCTCTTCAGCCTACCCCTTGAACAGTTGTCAGTGCCTATCACCAGTGCAGACCAGCCCATCACTCCTCTCCTCAATAAACTGCAGTGATTATTTGTTCTAGAGCAAATAGAAATGTTTGTTTGGCCTTAAAAGTTCTCACAACCTGGCTTCAGCTTACCTCTCAAGCTTCCTTGTTCATGCACTCTTTACTCCAGCAAAACTGGCCTCCTTGCTGGCCACCCATCTCTGTTTTTGCATGAACTGTCCCCAATGCTAAAATGTTCTCCCTATCTACCTCCAACTTATTGACCTTTAGTGTCTTCAAAGCTATGTTCAAATGTCTCTCTAAGACCTTTCCTGATTCTCTCAACTGTTTATACCCTCCCCTTAATATCTTCTATTTATTTTATATACTTGGTTTTTATATGTGGACATGTAGTGCATGTTGTCTTTCATGGGGGTCTTACACTTGGGTCCAAAAAAGCAACTTTGGAAACACATGGCATGGCAAAGCATCATTAGACAGCAGTTTGTGTGAAAAAGAAATCTTGGAGTTTTTGTAGACTGCAAATGCAACATGAGTCAGCAGTGTGATGTGGTAGCCAAGACAGTTAATGCAACCTTGCACTGGCTAGGAGAGGCATAGCTTCCTTGATCAAGAGAGTGACGGCTCCTCCATACCCAGCCCTACTCAGACTATATTATTAGGATTAGGAATTTTATTAATCAGTTAGCAAGCGCATATTAAATGCCTGCTGGGTACCAGGCATTGCATTAGGCGCTAGAGATATAATGACAAATGTGAAACAGTCCCCACCCTCAAAGAGCTTACATTCTAATGGGAAAGAAAACATGTATGTATATAGTTATATCCAAAGACATACAAGACATGTACAAGGTAATCTTGAATGGGAATAGGCAGCAGCAGCAGCTGAGGGGAGGGGTAACAGGAAAACCTTCATGACATTTGAGCTGCATCTTGAAGGAAACCAGGGAATTCAAGAGAAGAGAAGAAAAAGGCATTCAAGGAATGATGAAGAGCCAGTGAAAAGGATTATTGTGGTACTGTGTTCAGTTCTCAATACTACAGTTTTAAAGAGAACATTATTTTTGAAAAGTTTTCATTTATTTCATTAAATATTTCCCAATTACATTAAAAATGTTAATATTCATTTTTAAACATTTTGATTTCCAAATTCTCTTCCTCTCTCCCACCCCTCCCCTGGTCCTTGAGAAGGCAAACAAGATAAGAAGGACATTCTTAAGCTGGAGAGAGCCCAGAGGAAGGCAACCAGGGTGGTCAAGAGTCTTGAGTCTATGTCCTAGGTGGAAAAGGTGAAGGAACTGGGGATGGTCAGTCTGGAGAAGAGAAGATTCATGGGGCAAATGATAGCTATGTATTAATATTCAAAGAACTGCCTTGTGGAAGAGGGATTGGATCTATTATGGTTTGCTCTAGAGGGTAGAACCAAGGTGGAAGGTACAGAGGCAAATTCAGTCACAATATCAGGAAAAACTTCCTAGCAATTAGAACTGTACCAAAGGGGAATGGGCTCCCTAGGGAATGGGGTGCCTCCATCTCCTACATTTTCAAGTAGAGGCTGGATAACCATCTATTGGTTCTGTTATAGTAGTGATTACTTTGTGAATGAGTTGGACTAGCCCACCACAGAGATCCCTTTGAACTCTTGGTTCTGATTCTGAGCATCTAAGCTCCTTTACCATAGTCCCTGGCAGATAGTAGGCACTTCATCTGTGTTTGCTGATTGATTGATTAATGATACCCTCTCAGAATATCTGGGGTCTGAGACATTGGTGGGTATGTGTCCACTTGGTAGATATTTGATTATGCGCTACTTTCTTGTTGCTATTTTGTTCATAATTCCATGTCAGTGGTAAAAGCACTATTTCTAGCTGTCTATGCATATTTGTCAACTTCTCTGGAAATTGACTTCACAGTGTGCTCCCATCACTTCATAGTGGAAGCTGGGTTTTCTAGTAGATGGGGGCTCAGAGCTATTCTATTTGAGTAATATCATGTATGTCTAGAAAATAAGTTGATGTAAAGCTCAAGAGAGAGAGAAGGTATTAGAGAAAAGGAGATCACTGACTTTCCAAGAAGCATAGAGCCACCTCACCTCCTCTAACACTGTATTTTTAGCCTCTCAGATGCAGTTTTTACATCTGTAAAACTTAGGTACTTGTAACGGTACTACCCATCTCAATAGTCATTAAAAAGCAGGCCTCAGAGTCAGGCCCATGGTTCTATGGTTCAGGCCCACAGACTTAGACAGAGTAAGGTCAAGTGCAACATTTCTTAAGGCTTCTGCCTTGGCTAATGTTAAATGTATGTATGAGCATTTTGGGGGAAGGTACCCCCACCTTAGTGAATGTAATCACATGAGATTCAGACTGAATCAAAACTGAATCAGATCATTAATTAATGGACCCAGAATATAATCACAAAGTATTAAGGATAAAATTGACCACACATGATTAGGGGCTTTTTTAGATGTTAAATAAATATTTATTGAATCAAAAATGAACTAGAAATGTCAACATATCAGAAATAAACAGCTGCTCTATCTGAACAAAGATCTAGAAATTATATAAGTTTATAGCATGAGTTTATTTCATATATATATATATAAATGATTAATAAATATATTTTTGCTTGATCAGAACTCAGTGTGTGACTGATATATACTTTCCTACATAGAGGTTGAGGTTTTAACCTATATTCGATACATAGAGAAAGCTTTATTCTTCTGCCTATGCTTAGGTTTTAATGTTAAAATAAGATTACCTATGTTATATTTTTATCCCCTTATGAGGGAAGAATTCCAATTACACAGTAATAGATGTTAACAATGTGTGGATAAGGCCTTAATCAACTCCAGAGGATCAAAGTGCTTTGGTTCTTAGATGAAAGAGAGTTAAAACCATATTCAAAGCACTTGGTGATTGGTTGGGAGACTCATATATATATACATATATATACATATATATATGTATGTATGTATGTGTGTGTGTGTGTGCACGCATAAGTATGAAAAAAGCAGCTCAATTTGGGAATTCGTCAGTCCAGTGGTGGAGGATTTCCAATTTGGAGTTCTCCAGTTTGAGAACTAGAGTTAGAAGTGGAGGGATACCAGACCCCTCAAAAGTAACCACTCTTGTGAAGAGGAAGCAAGGACTTAGATACATGAAAACATACACCTCCACTGATCATATTATCTGTAAGATTGGGAGGAGACAAATCATCTTGTAGGGAATACACAAAAAACAAAGAGAGACAGAAAGATGGAGGGAGGGAGAGAGACAGAGAGAGAGAGATACAGAGACAGAGACAGAGACAGAAAGAGAGAGAGGGAGAGAGAAAGAGAGAGAGAGAGAGAGAGAGAGAGAGAGAGAGAGGGAGGGAGGGAGGGAGAGAGAGAGAGAGAGACTATCAATGGAGGGAGACAGATTTAGGGAGGGCAACCCCTTGTGGTGAAGACAAGTGCCAGATATGGAATCAAGAAAGACATTTGGGAACCCAAATGAGTAGCCCACACAACTGAGAACTGCATGTAAGGGGAGCTACATGAGAACTCTATGAAGAGAGAGAGTGTTTAGTATAAGGAGTTATGAATTACTTCATACATTCTCTAACCATGACCCTCACTACCATTGTACTCTAAATTTGAGCCTGCTCTTCCCATGTACCTACATTTGTGTATTTGTGGGAGACTGTGTCCTAGGCTTTGGGGAGAATGTTTTTATAGTAATTGTTCTTGTAGTGCTGACTTAAATTCCTTAGCTAAAAGTTAATTACATCTACTGCATGATGGTTAATGAGGAATTCAGTAATTGGGAATCCATAAGCTATAATGTTAGAAATAGCCTCCTAGTATATTATCCCTGGAATCTTTTTTTAAATTCTTTTTAATTATTATATATTTATTTTTAACATTCTTTTCTTTTTTAATTTTGAGTTTCCAAATTCTCTCCCTTTCTTTTGCCTCCTTTCTATACACTTAGAAAATAAGCAATATATTAATTACACATGTGAAACTATGCAAAACATATTTCCACATTAGTCATTCACAAAACAAACCCAGAAAAATTAAATGAGAAAATTATACTTCAATTTGCACTCAGTTCACCATTTCCATCTCTGGAGGTAGATCACATTTTTTCATCATGAGCCCTTTGGAATTGTCTTGGACTATTATATTGATCAGAGTAACCAAGTCTTTCACAGTTGACCATCATTACAATATTATTGTCACTGTGCACAATGATCTGGTTCTTTTCACTTCATTTTCCATCAGTCAGTATAGGTCTTGCCATGTTTTTTTTAAACCACCCCCTCATCATTTTATAGCACAACAGCACTCCATCACAATCATATGCCATGACTTGTTCAGCCATTCCCCAATTGATTCTGAGCATCTAAGTTCCTCTACCATAGTCCCTGGCAGATAGTAGGCACTTTATCTGTGTTTGCTGACTGATTGATTAATGATACCATCTCAGGATTTCTGGGGTCTGAAACATTGGTGAGAATGTGTTCACTTCGTAGATATTTGATTATGCACTACTTTCTTGTTGCTATTTTGTTCATAACTCCATGCCAGTGGTAAAGGTTCTATTTCTAGCTGTCTATGCATATTTGTCAACTTCTCTGGAAATTGACTTCACAGTGTGCTCCCATCACTTCACAGTGGAAGCTGGGTTTTCTAGTAGATGGGGGCTCAGAGCTATTTTATTTGAGTAATATCATGTATGTCTAGAAAATAAGTTGCTGTAAAGCTCAAGAGAGAGAGAGAAGGTATTAGAGGAAAGAAGATCACTGACTTTCCAAGAAGCATAGAGTCACTTCACCTCCTCTAACACTGTATTATCCCCTCAATTTCCAGTTCTTTGCCACCACAACAAAAACTGCTATAAATATTTTGGAACATACAGGCCCTTTTTCTCTTCCTTTGATCCCTTTGGGATACAGACCTAGTAATGGTATTGCTAGGTCAAAAGGTATACATTGTTTCATAGCCCTTTGGGCATAGTTCCAAATTGTCCTACAGAATGGTTAGACCAGTTCACTACTCCACCAATCATTCATTAGTGTATTTATTTCTCCTTATCCCAAACGGTATTTGCAATTTCTAATAGATATGAGGTGGTACCTCAGAGTTATTTTACTTTGCATTTCTCTAATCAATAGTGATTTAGAGTATTTGTTCATGTAACTATAGATAGGTTCTATTTCTTCTTCTGAAAACTGCCTATTCATATCATTCGACCATTTATTAATTGGGAATGATTCTTATTTTTATAGAATTTGGCTCAGTTCCCTACACATTTGAGAAATGAGGACTTTATCAGAGAAATTTGCCAATTTCCAAGATCTCCTAGGTCCATTTATCCATGATACCTTTTAGCAAAATGTAATTTTCTGCTTAGCTCTTTTAATTAGGTTCAGTTTTGCTTTTGTTTTGTCTGGGATAATGTTTCAAGTGTTTCTCTTGTAAATAATATACTGTTGGATTCTGGTTTCTAATCCATTCTGCTATCTGCTTCTGTTTTATGTGTGAGCTCATCCAATTTACATTTACATCTATGATTACTAGTTGTATATTTCCCTCCATCCCATTTTCTTCTATTTCTTTTTAACTTGTTCCTACTCAAAAGTCTATTTTGCTTCTAATCACCATCTCCCTTAATCTGCCCTCTCTTTTATCATGCCTCTTCTTTTTTAACACTTTCCCCTTCTAGTTCACTATTAAGTAAGATATATTTCTATACATTACTAACTGTGTGCATGTGTATATTATTCCCTCTCTACACTAATTCTGATGAGTGCATTCAAGCATTACCCACTCCCTTTTTCCCTCTCCCTGTAAAATCTCTTCCTTTTTGATGTGAGAAAAATTTCTCCATTCTACCTCTCCCTTCCTCTTCTTCTAGTTCATCCATCTTCCTCGCGTTTTCATTATTCCAACATAATCAACTCACACTCATGCTCTCTGTCTGTGTAAACTGCTTTTTAACCAATCATGATAAAGTTCTTAAGAGTTACAAATATTATGTTCCCATACGGGATCATAAACAGTTTAACTTTATTGAGTTCCTTATGATTACTCTTTCCTGTTTACCTTTTTAATGCTTCTCTTGAGTCTTATATTTGAAATTCACACACATATATTCAGGTCTTGTCTTTTCATCAGGAATGCTGGAAATTCAGTTCTCTGTTACATTACATGTCAATTTTTCCCCCTGAAGGATTATATGCAGTTTTGCTGGGTAGGTTATTCTTGGTTGTAATTCTAGCATCTTTGCCTTCTGGAATATCATAGTCCAAGCACTCCACTCCTTTAACATAGAAGTTGCTAAATTTTATGTGATCTTGACTGTGGCTTCATGATAATTGAACTGGTTTTTT
The DNA here is from genome assembly GCA_028646515.1 of Pseudochirops corinnae. Lineage (NCBI taxonomy): Eukaryota > Metazoa > Chordata > Mammalia > Diprotodontia > Pseudocheiridae > Pseudochirops > Pseudochirops corinnae. The sequence goes on from CM053591.1 coordinate 193,822,288, forward strand.
TTTTTTTTCTGGCTCCTTGGAATTTTTTCTCCTTGACCTAGAGATTTGGAAATGGGCTACAATATTCCTTGGGAGTTTTCATTTTGGAATCTCTTGCAAAAGGTAATTGGTGGGATTTTTCAATTTCTATTTTATCCTCTGGTTCTAGGATATCAGGGAAGTTTTCCTTTATAATTTCTTGAAATATGATGTCTATGCTTTTTTTTTTATCATAGCTTTTAGGTAATGCAGTTATTCTCAAGTTATCTATCCTTGATCTGTCTCCTAGGTCAGCTACTTTTCCAATGAGATGTTTCACATATTCTTCTATATTTTTATTCTTTTGATTTTGTTTTATTGTTCCTTAATGTCTTATAGAATCATTAGCTTCCACTTGCCCAATTCTAATCTTTAAAGAATTGTTTCCTTCAGTAAGCTTTTGTACTACTTTTTCCATTTGGCCAGTTCTGGCTTTTTATCTTCTGTGAATTTTTGTGCCTTCTTTTCTATTTGACCTATTTTGCTTTTTAAAGAGTTTTTTTCTTCAGTATTTGTTGAGCCTCTTTTGTGAAGCTGTTAACTCTCTTTTCATAATTTTCTTGAGTCACCCTCATTTCTTTTCCCAATTTTCCTCTACCACTCCTATCTTTTTTATTAACTCTTCAGGAATTCTTCTTAGGCTTGTGTCCAACTTGCATTTTTCTTTGAGGCTTTGTTTGTAGCTGTTTTCACATTAGTGTCTTCTTCTGAGTTTGTCTTGAGCTTCCCTGCCACCATGGTAGCTTTTTATGATCAAGCTTTTTTGTTGTTTTTTTCATTTTTCAGGCTATTTCTTGACTTTGAACTTTATATTAAGGTTGGACGCTGTTCTGGGGATGAATAGGCACTGTCTCAAGCATCAGGCTTTCATGTGTACTGTGGATTTTATTTGTTTTTTTTTTTAACTTTTGCATGGTGGAGGGCAGGGAAATTGGGGTTAAGTGATTTACCCAAGGTCACACTACTAGTAAGTGTTAAGTGTCTGAGGCCGGATTTGAACTCAGGTCCTCTAGACTCCAGGGGCAGTGCTCTATACACTGTGCCACCTAGCCACCCCTGTGCTGTGGATTTTAGAGCTGATTCTGAGGGTCAGTAAGATTTTGGTGTCTCTAAGATTGTATGACCCAGGTAGAGGTATGGTCTCTGCTCTCCTGGTCTGCACTCTGCTCTTTACCCAGGAAGGGCTCCTGTTCACCTGTAGCACTTCTTTTGGCCCTGGAACTATGTCCAGGTCCTCTATGCCCTCTCCTCTCCACAGTCACTCCTCTCTACCCTGAAACTGTGACCAAGAATGTCTCTGAGCCGAGAACTCCCAAAGTTGCTGTTGTTGCCACTGTTGCTAACCTCACATGGGTGTGCTCTGGAGAGGCTTTCACCCCAGTGTTACAGACCTTCCCTGCTGATCTCCTGAGTTGTCTTCAGTCAGAAATGTCTCACCATGACCTTTTTTTTGCCTGTGCCTCTCCAAAATGTCATTGAGGTCTTACTTTAAAGTTGTTTGGAGTAGAATGTTGAGAGATTCCAGCTGGGTTGCTGCTTGTATTCCACCTCCTTATCCCTGGAACCTTTAGGAACCCAACTTATGAGTACACTCTGGGAGAGTAGCTCCAGAAAGATAGAGTTACATTTCATTTGGATTGCTCGTTCAAAACAAAGTCTCTATTTGCTCTTTGACTTATGGGAAGAATGTTTTTCACAGCCAAGAACAAAATGCTGCAAACGAAGGCTGGTATGGAAGGTTCATTTTAATAAATCAATTGGTTAAAAATAACCAGAGAGTTAACATCAATAAGATCTGACCTATGGTTTTGGTGCTGAATTCTTTAAATTCTGGAAAGATTAAATGCAGTTTGGTGACAGAAAAACCCTACTAGGGTCTGTTGAAATAACAGTAGAATAATCCTCCTTCTCCTCCTCATATCACTGACTCCAGTCTCTGGGGTCACATTTACAAGGCACTTCTCCCCCATCCCCACCCCCAACCCTTCATGACAGGTAGAATGCAGCTCTCAGATGAGACTCAAGCTGCATCATCACCATCAACAAATATTGACTCAGCATTTGCATTGCACTATTCTAGGCACCTAGTGCCAGGGAACTAAGAACATTTAAAGCTAATGACCTGGGAACAAAGAAATAAACCTGAGATGAAGCCAAAGCAAGATCAAACAAAACAAGCTTAACAGTAAGATAGGCCAAAAAAAATCTTGAAAATAATAAAATGTCTGCCACGTCTACCTTATCCTGACAGAGGGTGCTTGACAATGGGTAAGAAATATTGGGAAAGGAGATATAAAGGAAAACTATGCTAAAACGTCTGGAGTATTACTAAGGGGAGAGGAGGAGGAGGTAATTGGCATAATAGAAAAAGAACAGAACTTAGGGTGAAGAAGATATGTGTTCAAATCCCGGTCCTGATGCTCTTTAGCTGTGTGACCTTGGGCAAATCATTTGACTTCTCTGAGACTCATTTTTCTCATCTGCAAAATAAGGAACATCATATTTATAGTTACTAACTCATGGGGCTACTGTGAAGATCAAATGAGTAATCAATAACCTCCAGGTATATTTCCAGTATCAAACATAATATTTTCTGTTTGGTTTTCAGAGTTTTTTGTAAACCTGCCCCCTTCCTATCTTTCCAGTCCTCTTATGCTTTACTCTCATGTACATTTGCTGATCCAGAGACACTGGCTCTCTTACTGTTCCTCCCATAAGACTCCTCATCTGCTGACTCCAGGCATTTTCACTGATTGTCTCCCATGCCTGGAACTCTCTCCTCCCTCATCTCTGGCTCCTGGCTTCTCTGGCTTCCTTCAAGTCCCAGGTAAACTCTTAACCTTTACAAGAAGCCTCCCCTTTCATTCCAGTGCCTTCTTCCTGTGGTAGATCCCCAGTGTATCCGGTATGCAGTTTGTTTGTACGTCTCTCCCACTGGAGGCTGAGCTCCCTGAGAGCAGTGACTAGTTTTGCCTTTCTTTGCGTTTCCAACACGTAGTACAGTGCCTGGTATACAGTGGGTGTGTAATAAATGCTTGCTGACATGTGCAAAATGCTTTTTAGGCCTTTCAGTGCTGGGCGAATGATTAAGATGATGAATATAAACATTGATTAAGTGTTTAGTGTGATCCAGGCACTGGGGGAATAGAGGCAAGTAAGAGAGTGCCTGCCCTCTAGGGGCTTATGTTCTCCTGGGGAGAAGACAAAACACAAAGGAGGGCTGAAAGCAGGGCAGTGCCTGTGGTGGCATGGTCTGGCAGGGGCTGGAGGGAGTGGGGAGTGCTGCTTCCAGGCAGCCAGAGAGAATCTTCCATATCTGAGCCCCAGGAACCAAGGCTGGAGTCCAGGTCGTTCCAGAGGAGAGTGGAAGCAGAACGGAGGCCAAATGCTTAAGAAGGGTAATTGGAAGGAGTCTTTCCAACTCCTGTCCACTTGGGGAAGTTGTTTCCAGAGGTCCTTCCCCTAGAAAAATTCTACAGAATCACAGACATTCAGGGGAAATCTAGCTTGTACCTGAAAAGGACTGCTCTCCACTATGTTACCTAAAAAGACAAACATTTGCTTGGAAAGCCCTATAGAGGTGGCACCCACAACTTCCCCAACTGGTTGTCCTCCCTTCTAAGAGCTCAAGCCAAATCTACCTCTCTGAGCCTTCACTCGTTACTTTTAACGGAGAAGACTATTTATGAGGCTTCCACAGGCTAATGGAATTTACATTGCTCTGGATTGTCGCTCACCAAAAGCATCCGTGTGTGTGTGTGTGTGTGTCTGTCTGTCTGTCTGTGTTTGTGTCTGTGTGTCTGTGTGTGTATCTGTGTGTGTATGTGTGTCTGTGTCTGTATTTGTGTAATAGGGGATAAAGAAAATCTGTTTTAGTGGAAAGAACACTGGATTAATAGGTAGGAGGACTGGATTCTTGTTCATATTTCAGTTACCACTCCTTATGTGATTCTGGGCAACTGGACCAACCTTTCTGACCTCAATTTTCTCATCTGTAAAATGCGGTAATAATACCTTTCCACTCTATTCATAGTGAAGATGAGAGAAGCAAATGCATATCTGAGAATCAGAAAATTTCAGAGTTAAGAGGATCATTGGAAGGAGTCTTTTCCAACTCCTGTCCAGGGGCTAAAGCCAGAGTTGGTTATCTCTGGAAATGGGGATACCAAACAGCAGAGAAACTCTCTCAAAAGAGAGGAAAGAGTCAGTGAAATAGAGATAGAAGAAGAGAAGATGGCACATAGATACCATTTATTACAACTCCTTCCCTTTATAGATGAGGAAACTGAAGCCCGGAGCAGGGAAGGGTCATGCCATGCGTCGCAGAGCTGGGACAAGAAGCAGAGGGCTCTTTCCACTGTATCAAGTTGCTTCTTGTGGCCGCCATCTAAGTAAGCTCTATGGTCCAAGAGATCACTGTGTACAGGATAGAGCAATGGGGTGAGCAGCTTGGGTATAGAGCCCAGGAGATCAACTTAGGTGGCTTAGTGATGTGATCAAATGTGATTGGAAGCACCAATTCCTGACTTCCCCCAACCAGCTTCAGTTGGTGCCTGTTGGTTTTCTGCTCCTTGTTGAGTTTAGACAGGGAGGGGCATTTTGAGATGATACCCCAGTACTACTTTTCTCTCTCCTTTATTGACTTTGAGGGCTATATGATTTCTTCTAAGGGATTCTTGTCCCCAGTAGTATGTATAATGATCACCTGAGTTACATTCACCCATTCCTATTCATTTAAGTTCACTGACTTAATGTTTAATGTCAATGTTTAATCTCTCCATCTTCTGTTGGGCCATATCCAGTTTATGCTGGTTCATAGACTTTACATTCCAGGTTCCTATGCAATATTGATCTTTACAGAATCAGACTTTCTTTTCATCACCAGACACATCCACAGCTGAACTTCCTTTCAACTTTGGCCCAGTCGATTCATGAGTACTGGAGCTATTTGGAGTAGTCCTCTGCTCTTCCCCAGTAGTGTGTTAGACCTATCTTTTGACTTGAGGGGCTCATCCTCATTTATCATTTCAAGACTGTTCATGGGGTTTTAAAGACTTTAGTATGTCCTTGTGTGTGTCATCAGCATTGGGGCCCCAGTGACGGACTTCTGCTAGTATCTTATAAAAATCATAAATCACTGCAGGATTTTTTGGCTCTTGGACAGTCCTCCAAGACAAAGTCGCACTGATGTTCTAGAGACCTATTTTCACTCCCTCCTGGTTGGTTAGGTGCTCAAGAACGTATTCCCTGTAGAACAGAAACTTTTTTAAGAGCATTTGTCAAGATGAGCTTTTTCCATTGGTGGTGATGCTCAGCCTCTTGTGAATGTTTTAAGTGACATTCCAAGCAGATAGATACATCGTGTCTATAAAATGCTTGAACATTGTTGGGATATTATGGTGTTCAAAGAGTATAGTCATCTGTTAATATTGTCCAACCTGGGGCTACAAAAGGCTGTCTTCCATGTTTCTCTGTTGGGTGCTATGAATTGTATGTTCCAGATAAGTCCCATTAAATGAATGGATGAAAGCAAAGTACTATGTCCTAAACAGTGTGCCAAATACTAAGGACATAAGTCCCTGCCTTTTAGGAGATCACATTCTAATAGGTGAGTGGTGACCAGAGGAAGTAAAAAGGAGAGACAGACAGAGAACAGCGGGCCACCAACTACATCCACAATCTTTGCCTTACTTCTCACTTTAGGAGACGATCTTCCCCATACCATTCTGAGAGAACAAGTATTTTTTAAAAAGCTCGCTGCAGACCATCTGCTTGGGTAAGGTCATAAAATCTTACTGGCTGTTTGAAAGAATTTGACAAATGTTATAAAATTCCAAAATAATGAATTGGGTTACTGAGAAAATGGGACCCTCTCATTACAAACACTCCTTTTTTTGAAGAGAAATTTGAAGAGATTGTCTTTTTTTCTTTCCCCACAAAGTAATTATATTCTTCCCTTTGAAAACTTATCTAATTAAATACCTGATAGGCTTTAACATAATGACTATAACCTCTCATACCTTGATCATTTAACAGCATCCAGATAGATAAAAAGAGCTAAATTTTCTAGTGATACAACTGCATTACCTTCTTAGAAGTATTTCTTGTACAATAGTCTCCCAAAATTCACAGTAAAATTTAGATCCATAAAATCAAAGACAATAACATACACAGTATCATGAAACAAAAGTTATAACCAGTCAGATGACATCAATTAAGTTTAATGCATTTCCAAATTATCTTACATTAGAAAATCATTCATCCTATCACCTATAGTATTTTATATGAAACACATTGAACACCCAACTTAGAGTTACTCAGTGTGGAGTAACTAATTATATTCAATTAAATCAATAATAATGGGCAGATAGGTGACTGAGTGTACAGAGCACTGGCCCAGGAGTGGGGAGGACCTGAGCTCAAATCCAGCCTCTGACACTTGCTAGTTGTGTGACCTTGGGAAAGCCACTTAACTTTGATTGCCTTCTAAAAAAGAGCAAGTAGTAATAACAACAACAGTTAATTTTATACAGTACTTACCCTGTGCCTGGTCTTGTGTTAAGCACTTCACAATCTTTACAGTATTTTGATCCTTACAACAACTCTGGGAGGCAGGTCATTTATCACTGTGTAACAGTAATTTAACATTACATCCTCTTAACCATATTATATCAAATGAAGTAAATAATTCAAGGTTTTTAGCTCTTATATAGACATATGTGTATATAGTTCTAATTTTAATATAAAAGTCAGATTTTAAAAGCTGTATATCACTCCCCTTACAGATCAGGAAACTGAAGTAAACAAAAGTAAGGGAACTTGCTCAAAGTCAGGTAACTAACACATTTCTGAAACCAAATTTTACCTGGGGTTTTTCTGAGCCATGATCATCTTAATGCCAAACAGTAAATAGAGTTTGCATTAGGTACTAATTTACCACAATTATCCTATTTAGTTTCAGGACAAAATTGTATCCCTATTGAGTCTGAATTTTTAATCACAATTGGTAGCATTTAAAACTTTAAAAAAAAATTTCCCCAAGAGCCATTGGTTGTCAGCATTTCAAAATTTAGAGCCCATTGTTCTCAATTTCAAAGATTTGGGGTGACATTCCCAGGTCCCCATAACTTTCCCTTTATTTCCTTTTAAATCACCTAAACAGTCAAATCAATTATTTCTGCTTTCTCAACTTAAACCTACTCAAATACTTAAAGAGGGTGGCCTCACCTTTTCTGAAGGTATCTGTTATTTTCTGTAGTTTTTTTTTTTTTTAATGGGAGGAACTTTACTTGACTGCCTTGAATTCCCACCCCCTGCTTTTAGGGTCCATGAGGATTTTATATTCCCTACATAACAACTAAAATATACCCTTCTAATGGTCCTTCAAGGACAGAATTTTAGTCTACTATCGTCAAATAATTTCACACTGCAAATATATGACTATACTGTCTATGTCAGAAAGAATAACCATAAAATATTTCTCACATCCTTCTCATCTTAAAAGATCAAAAACCTCCCTCAAACCTCTCTTTATGAAGTCCCAAACCTCTTTTACTTTCAAGCCCTACTTGCTTGAACTTTCTCTTTTTTTATGGCAATCCTTCAACACTGCACCTGTCTTGTTTCTTTCACATCCAACACTTCCTTTACTTCGTTCTATACACTCAGTTTCTTTAAATCTTTATTTCCCAATAATATCCCAGACTATCTATAGAGCTAGTCTCTACTCCATTGAATTTTTCCTTTACAGATTTCCTTATGCATCAATTAATTGCTAAACTTTTACTTCTTGAGTTGCATAATCTATTTCAACTCAGGCAATTTAGCTACTAATTTACTCAAACAATTATTTCAAACTAGGTTCGATTCAGTTTATTCTCTAGTAGGTCAAATCACCTCCTTAATTAAAACAAAACATCCATTACCTCCAATAAGGGGAGAGAGGCTCTTTGCTCTTAATCTTAATCCTAACTACAAACCTCCAAAAATCCATCAAGATATTTTAGCAATTATAAAAACCTCTAAACCACAACATGGAATTAACAGTAAAGATGTTACATTTTATTTACAATTCTAATTTCTAATTCATTTATAATGCTACTTCACATTTTTTTCCTTGAGTGGAGGTACAGTCAGAAGCAGTGGAAAAGAAGGTGGCACCAAGAGGTCTAATAGGTCTGTAAAGTTTAAACACCTTGTCTGTGATGCACTGGAAAGGCACCGAACACAATTTAACAGACTGAACACAAAGCACAAGGCAGGCAGCCTGCATGGTTTAACCCTTCTGTTGAGGGATGGGGGGCAGGGGTAGTCTAACTTCTCCCATCCTTAGCTGACAGCTTACAAATGTCTGGTCTATTCAAATAACAATTAAGTTCTGTTATATCATTCACAGAAGCAACACAAAGCAGTTTTCCAAATTGTATTTTACTTACACTCAGTTTCCTAACTTAAGCAATCTTTTCTTTCCATGAGCAAGAAGCAAGACAGTTCTTAAAATTCAGATTACAAGCTGGCTTTCAAACATATCCCAAACTGATTTCCTTTCTCTAACCTGTGGTTTTGTGATATAAAGTAGGCAGGGGAAGGACGATTGTAGTTGGGGCTTGCAGAGATGTAATCAGGACTGGGGATGAGTCACCAGGAATAGGAAGACCTTTATAGGGATATAATCCCCCTGTGGGGTGAGGGATGTTGCTTCACATTTTTCCCTTCTTTTGCTCTTTCCCTCATATACATATATGGCAGTGCTCTTACATTCACCTATACCCTTCTTATGCTCACAGCAGAAACATGGATGGATTGCTTAATTGCTGGCAGGGACTGATGAACAAAAGTAATATTAATAATTTCTGCATCACGTTGTCTGAATGGATATAACTTAAAATCCCACCTAACACTTCTATATAGTCTATTATAAAAATGGATAGAAGTCTCATCTTCTCCTTGCCAAGTCATTCAAAACCTACTCCACTTAACATCCGTACTTGAATTTGAGAGTTTAATACCATTTACAGCCAAATCTCTAATGTCAAACACACACCAGTTCAAAAATTTCTTTCTAACTTGATTTATATTTAACTTTAATTTGTAAAACTCCTAATATCTAATTAGATATTCTGACAAAACTAATTTACTTTTTAGTTTTTCCCTGATATACACAAACTTTTCTCATTTCATGAACCAGGAAAGAGTTCTTACACAGCAGATAAATTCAGGCTGCAAACCCTTCTCTCCCCGCTCCCCCACTTTGGAATTTCATATACACTCCTTTCAAATTAGCTTTAGCTCCTTTTTTCTAATCAGTGAAATTACCTTCCCCCAGCACTGAAATGATAAATCTGTCACTTTCCAGGGATAGAAAGATAAAAGATCTAAGTGTGGTTTCCCTGTAAGTTTCACGGTTTTGTTTTCATTTTTCCTTAAAAACAAATTCTACAGAGAGTCACCTCAAAACTCACCAAACATTTCAGCATTTATAAAAACATTCAGATCACATTTTATTTTGGAAATTCCCAGTAGAGCAATCACTTATCAGTCACAAATTTAGTCTCTAATTAGTTTATAATGTCATAAACCTTTGCAGACTAGGAAACATCTTATCTGTGTCTCTTCCCTACATTCTAACTTGACCATAGTTAAAAGACAGAGACTTTCTGAAAAAAAGGATATTCACCCTCTCCTTCAACTGACTGGGCTCCAGGAAAAACTAATTTTGACTTATAAAACACAAATAATGCAAGACAGACACAAGAATACTTAAAAATCAGCATGCACAAGTAGAAATCCCTTTTCACGCCAGATTTGAGACTTTTCTTTTATCTTAGGCCAATATTCCTCTATTTTTAATTATTCTCTTTGGGACTGGAAACATTTCCCTGTTTCCAGGCTTTCCCACCTACTTCTTGAATGGAAACTGTCCCTATTTCCAGGCTCAGTAAGATCCCTCCCAGTTTGTATCAGGAGCCTCACTTGAGGAAAAAATTCTCCAAGGGCTTAAGTCCCTCAAGAAGATTTCCCAGACAGATTTTTTTTTTTTGCCAGTAATTCACAAAAGACAGACAACACCAAAATATATAAGCAAAGTTGCAATTTTCCCAACGGTATGGGAGTTTTACATTGACTCAAAAGGATAGGGGTCAAGGGGCAAATAAAGGTTCTCATGTAGTCCTCTGTGGGGAAATCTCACCTGGCAAAAATTCTACCTGAGCACTCTAAAAGGTGTTCTAAATAGGTTGCTTAAAGGATTAGGCTCCCTCCCCCAGTCTCTTCCTGGCTGCCTACTGTCACAATTGAAATTAAGGTACACGGAGGCACAAAGCTCCAAGCATGATCAAATTATTGGTAAAGCTAGCAGTCACCAATACAAGGAATCTTTAGCTCCTCAGCAGCCAAAATCCCCTGAATGAGGGCAGACAGATCATTTTTACAGAAAAAAGGAGAAGCATCCAAAAACTGGAAGACAGTGCCATAGATGGAGAAAACCGTATGATTTATTACAAAGTCAGAAGCATCACAGATGGGAAAAATACGATTGTTTTGAATCAGGACTGTGCAGCTAGCTACCAACCCTCCTTGCATCTGACTGATTGCTGATTGATCACATCCACCTGTGTGTTAGTGAGATCTGGATAACAAACCAGGCTTCCTTGAAGGACAGCCAGTGGGATAGAGAGAGCAGGTTTCTTTTAAATAAAGTGACATATAGGGAAGCTGAACTTATAGACATAACTCAGAAAGAAAGTCTGAACTTCTGGTCCTCTGAGCTTCTGAGCTTGACTCAGAGACAAAGAAATGTGATGTAAGCACTTATGCAAAATGGCAGTGGTTGGTACAGAATAGAATCAATTACCAATAAAATCAGTTTTATTTTCTCATACCCCTAAATCCAAGGAGTTTTACCCTAGAAACTGTGCCTGCTTTGTACAGCCACCATAACTGGATCATAATGGAACCCATTTCAGACTTTGGCTACAATGACTACATCTCCTCTTTGACTATTAGCATATAGTTCTTTGATAATTAGAGATTCAATCCCTAGTTATTCTCAGCTACAAAACATTGAACTATAGTCCTAGCAGAAAGGGGATATTTGTGGGGGATGGGGTGGGGAGGGACTTAAAACTACAATTTTAGTTTACCCTTGAGATTGCCAAGACATCATACAAGTGAGTATTGAGTCACCCCAAGGAAGCTACTGGGAGACCAGTTCTGATTACTTACCCCAAATCTCCAATCTGCCTGGCCCTGCAAGAATATATCAGATTATGTTACTGCATCTTCCTCCAATAGCCATTTGTTCATTACTGTTTTCCCTATGAAATTAGAAATTTCTCCCTAAGAATCTGCCCATTGATTTCCCAGATTAATGGACTAGTTCCTGATCTTAACCCCAGTACCCATCGAGGGACATGAGACATTCACAGTCCATACTCTGGTCTCTGAAGGACAACAAAGATGATGATTTTAGTACATGGCCAATTGGAAGAGCTACAGGTCAGACGATGGGAGCCACCTTGCAATGCCCTTCCATTGATTAGAGTCCATAGTTAAAACTCCCATAAACTTCTGTTCCACAACCATGGGAAAGCTACTAAGAAAAGCAGTAATTCTACATTATTTGCTACTGCAACCCCCTCCTCTACCCTCCAAAGGGGTAAAGCTTGTTGACTCACAGGATATAGAGCTCTTAAGTGGTGAGCAACATAAATTATCTATTTCAGATACCCTACCATTATGTCCCTGTCAAAGTTGCCTAACTTTGACCTTTTGTACTCCACCCACTCCATTCCCTCAACTAGTAGGTTCTCCTACTACCATGATTCAACTTCTCAGCTTTGATCTTACTTACCCTTGCTTTGAATCCCATATTACAGATTAGAATTTGTTTCTTCCAGCTTCTCTGGACACCACTGCATCCTTCATTCCTAGTCTATACTTCCCAAGTATTGCTTTGAGAAAGAGTTCTAGTTGGCTGCCATTTTGCCTGCATAAAACACATCTTGCAAGCATGTGTACTCAGTGGTCATCTTTATCTAGTAATCAGAACAGTTTACATCACTCGTGATTAAAAATTGTTGTCTGGAGAATATGTCGAAGTTCAAAGTTAAAGTTGTTCATTGGTTTCTGAGATTTCTCAAGCTTCAAACTGATCAACGATGTTGCTGTCCCCATGAGACCTTTGACTTGTGGCCCTAGCTCACACAACATTCTTCAAATATCTAATTTGCCACCTTCCAGAGAAGAGGAAAACAACTCCTCCCTAGCTTCTATCCTGCCCCTACAAAGTTCAAGATCCCACTGACAATGCGATCAGTAGGTCATATGATGATGGGATGTGTAAATATCTTTTTTTTTACTTTGTGCTGTGAATGTGTTCATCAAAATGTATCTACATCTCCACCTCCCCTCACTTCACCCTTGAATTCCTTTAATTCCACTTGAGCAAGAGTAATGATTGCTTCTTGTGACCCCTCTTCTCTCACATTTCAGCCTTTTGATTGGATCGGGGCAATTCATGTACCACCAAATCATCCCAATCTAATGTGAGGGCTAGAGTTGAGACAGAAGAACTGAATCAGCTCTGCCTTTGAGATTTTCTCCTGTATCTCCACATGTGGTACTGATCGTGATGTTTGTTTTACAACCCTACACCAGAAATAAGAAAAGGCAGTTGCTCACAGAATTGGTTGGAGGACTGTTGTAGGCTTCCACCTGACCTATCACATTGCTCCTCCCGGGTAGCCTGAAATTATTGTAGTGAGAATTGTTTCACTAATAAAATGATGAAAGTAGGTTCCTAGATATACATACCCTCCCTCTGTTATTGTCCTCTTCTCATCCCTCATAGGGGCCTGGAGAAAACCTGTGATTTTCCAATGTTATTATAACATAACACAGGCTCTGACACATCCTACCAAGTTAGATAGATGAGCTTTGATATGGCCCACTGACAGAACAGCATGACCACTGGCCAAGATCAGTAAAGAGAAGCTCATCACTTGGCTGGCTGCAGATTTACTTCAGCCGTGGAGAAGAACAAAGCAGAAAAGTTGTCATTTGTATCAGTGATAGGTGGGTCCAGTTATGGGGCAGGGGGATAATCATCAGAGTAACATCCATAGATGTTAGAGATATCTGAGAAGAGTTTCTACCATCATTTCTTGTTATTGTTATTATTCAGTTGTTTCCAACATATCCAACTCTTCATTACCTCATTTAGGGCTTTCTTGGCAAAGATACCAGAATGGTCTGCCATTTCCTTCTCTAGTTCATTTTCCAGATGAGGAAACTGAGGCAAACAGGGTGAAGTGACTTGCCCAGGGTCACATGGCTAGTAAATGTCTAAGGCCAGATTTGAACTCAGGAAGATGAGTCTTCCTGACTCCAGGTCCAGCACTCTGCGCACTATGATGTCACTTAGCTGGCCATCAATACTTATGACCTATCACACATCATTATGGGTGAATTTGGAAAGGCAGGGGAGTTCAAAGCACAGGATTCTAAGCCATGAGACCTAGGTTCATGCCCTGGCTTTGCTATTTACTACCTGTGAGACCTCAAGCAAATCACGTTCCATCTCTGGGCCTCTGATTCCTTATCTATAAAATGAAGGGGTTGAATAAATCAGTCAACAAGCGCTTCCTATGTATTAGGCACTATGTTCAGTGCTAGGCATACAAAGAAAGGAAAACAGTTCATGTCCACAGGAAACTCACAGTCTAATGGGAAAGAAAGTATAAAAATGTTGTATATGGGAGATACAGACAGAGTAGATGGAAGGTAACCTTAGAAGAGATGTGCTAGCAGCTGGGGAGGAAGGGTGGGAGGACTGGGAAAGACCTCTTAGAAGAAATGGAATTGGATGAATTCAGCATCCACATTCATAGATGTCTAAGGGCTCTTTCAGCTCCAGATCCTAATAATCTGTAGAAATGGAAGCTAAGAGACAAAAGGGAGATAAGGCTAGGATTGAATTCCTTCTCACAACTTCTTATTGGCCATTCACAAGAAACTCTCTGATACCTGTAGACAGGGTCCCTGAATTCAGCATTATCATCCTATTCTGAAGCAACCTTTCCCTGTCCACCATATCCTAGATATGGAGTGCTGGCAGCCCACATGTACTGAAGGGCCTAAGTGTAAGCCATTGAATAGACAATAAATGACCTGCTATCATGCTATAATAACATCATCATCACTATCTTCTTTACGTCATCATCTTTGTCATCATCATCCACCACTTTATTGCTATCATCGTCATCTTATCATCATCATTATCTTATCATCAATCATCATTTTCTTAATTAGTTATCATCTTAGCCATCATGATAATTATAATATTTTATTCAAATTTTTCATGGTCTCCTTTGTTTTTTTATTTATTTTGCCTCCTGTTTCTCTTCTTTATCTTTCTCCTCCTCTTCCTCCTCCTCCTCCTTCTTTTTCTTCTTCCTTCTCTTCCTCTTCCTCTTCCTCCTCTTCTTCTCTGCTATGAGAATCTTTTTAGAATCTGTTGAACCACGGACTCACTTGGAAAATATCTAAAATTAGTGCCAAGTTAGAGGAGAGAGTCCGAATAAGAAGGCAAGGAGGCCCTGGCTATAACTGTAGCAGCTCTACTTGTATCATAAAAACAAGCTATGGGACCTTAAAAATGGGAAATAGATAGAAGATGCTATTGACCCTGGTTATTACTATTTGTTACTGAAATTTAACTCACATAAAACAATTTCACGATGGGTAGACCAAAAGAACTTTGAAAATGTGTTAGGCAACAAATGCTGGATCCCCTTCCCAACCAAAGAGTTCTTACAATCAAGGACAAAGCCAATCAGCAGTCTGAACTCGTTCATAAACATTAGGAAAAATGGCAATTAAGATGTAATTGTAGCATGCTCTTATAGAACAGGGGGGAAATAGTTGAGGAAAAATATGAGCCTTTGAGAGCATGGTAGAAACTCCAGTGTATCAAGATCAGCATGAGAGCATTTGTAAATCAAATTGTGAGGATAACAAATGGATATGAAGGAGGCCGGAAATCGTGATACAGTGGACCAGCCATAACATCGGAACTCTAATGTTTCAGTGGGTTTGGGAAAAGGACTCCTTAATAGTCAGTGACCTACACATTAAAAAAGTCTGAGATAGTGCCTAACAGCTATTAAACTGGCAAAACTAGTTCACGTGATAAAACGCACTGCTTGTGAGACTGTGAAGAAGTAGGTTTGCTAATACACTACTATTGGAACTATGGATTGATGCAATCACTTGGGAAAACATGGAATTTTGCAATAATGCCTACAATCTGTCATATCCTTTGACCCTGTGATACTATTGCTCAGACAACACCCAAAAAATGTTATTGACAGGAAAAATGCATACCTGTAAAAACATTCCTGTCAGCTGTATTTATCCTGGAAGAAAACTGAAAATGAGCAAGAAATTGTGGCATATGGATGTGATATGATATTAATATGGATAAAGAAATAACAAATATGAAGGAGATCATATAAAAAGACAGGCAGAAACACAGAGGTAATAATGTAGGAGCAAATTTACATATGGACCCCATGAAAAACTATTTTAAAAAAATAAAATCTGAGGGGCACAGAGAATAATAGCTTTTCTTGTTTGTTTGTTAAATAGTTGTTTATTGGAAAAAGTGGGCTGAGTACACTAGATTCACCAGAGAGCAGCAATACCACACAAGTTAGGAGTGATGGGAGAGATCAGCACAAAGCTCTGGGATCCCAGCCTCTTCCTGGACTGTGAGGGATGGCCTGGAGTGTTAG
>CM053591.1:193848270-193873187 GCA_028646515.1 Pseudochirops corinnae
GTACCCCACTGATTCCAAATCCCTTGGACAGTGCCTTTGGCTCAGGCTCACGTCTTCTCTTCTCATGACACTGGGTGTTCTTTATATAATCCATTCAGGGCTAAGGCTCATGTCTCACTTCATTTTCCTTTCTCTCTTTTCCATCCCTCTCCAGGTGCTCGATGTTGGTGACTTGGTGGTCATGCCTGGAATCATAGACTCTCACGTGCACATCAATGAGCCAGGACGAACAACCTGGGAGGGATTCCTCTCGGCAACCAGGGCTGCAGCAGCTGGAGGCATCACTACCCTGGTGGACATGCCACTGTATGGTACCCTGGGCAGTGGGGAGGATTCTGGGAAAGAGGGCTGGGGATGGTGGAAGCTTAGATGAAAGGAGGGAGCATTGGACTTCAGGAATGGGTGAAGGAGTCTACAGGCGGAAGCACAAACCCAAAGACTCCCACAAACTTGCAGGAATGCACAGCCTCCCTACTCTTTCGTGTTTACCAACATTTCATAGTTCTGTGTAACTACAGAATTCATTTACACATATCCGGAGCTAGAAGGGACTTTAAGAGTCATCTGATCTCATCTTGCCTTTACAGATAAGGAACCTTAATGATAATAATGAGGATTTGTATTATACTTATACATGTCATGTTTTCTCTATGTTTTTATGTACGTTGCCTTGTTCTCTCACATGCAAAGTTGAAGGGGCTTGCCCAGTCTCAAAGGCAGTGAATAGTAGAGTCAGCTTCTCAGATGCAGCTTCTCAGATTCCACATCTCAAGCTCTTTCCACTGCCCCACACTGCCTCTCTTGTAGAAGGACAGTGTGGCATGAGGGGCAGAGAATATGACTTGGAGTCAGGAAGATCTGAGTTCAACTTTGCCTCTGAAGCTTACTGGTTGTGGGACCATAAGAGAAGTCCTTTCCTTGCCCAGACTTAAGTTGCTTCATTGTAGGATGGCAGGGCTAGACTGAGTGACCACTGAGGTCAATGATCCTGTCACTTAAGCTCTCTGAGCCTCAGTCTCCTCATCGGCAAAGCAGAAATAAATGATATCTATGGCAGCTACTTTGTGGGGTTGTAAGGTACAAGTAAATTGTGGAGTGTCAAAGTCAACAGGTCTTTATTAGGAATCTACTCTAAGGGTGGCTAGGTGGTACAGTGAGTAGAGCACCAGCCCTGGAGTCAGGAGGACCTGAGCGCAAATCCGGCCTCAGACACTTAACACAAAACTAGCCATGTGACCTTGGGCAAGTCATTTAACCCCAATTGCCCTCCAAAAAGAAAAAAAAAAAAAAAAAGAATCTACTCTAAGCCAGGCACCATACTAAGCTAAGCAGTGGCAACATCTCCATTACTTATTATTCATAGAAACAAGTACAAGGTCACTTCAGTGGAATGCTCCCCCTCATTCCCTATGCACCCCCGTATTTAGTTGGAGAAGACTGAGTCATGCCTGATGGTCAGAGCTGTCTGCCTCCAGAATCCAGATGGTTGAGGTGATCACATTGGTACCAGGCATTAGGGGTGCTGGGAGCTGGAACCCTAGCAGTGGTACAGAGAAAATCTTGAGTCTAGAATCAGAGGACCTGGGTTTGAATCTCTCCTCTGGTGCTTATTCCCTGTGTATCCTCAGGCACATCACTAAGCCTCCAAAAGTTCTTAGTTTTTTCTATTTAAGTTGAGGAGACTGGACAAGATGGTCTCCACAGACCAATTCTTTCTAGGATCTCCATGACAGGATGTCCCCCATGACCATCAGATCTTAGTAAAAAAAAAAAAAAAGTCTCAAGCTGAAAAGTTCACACACACCAGACTCCTCTCCTTACTCAGGCTAGAGCTTGGTGAGAATCCAGTGACTGGCACTTTGCCCCAGGGCATAGAAAGCTTGAAAGCACTGGCTACGTTTGCTGCTCAGGAGCAGTTGAGTTTAGGACCTAGTTAGCAAGAGCCATTAGTTAAAGTTGGAGCTGATCTGAGGATGTATTTTATGCCCAGGAACAAATTGCTAATTTAGGATTCTTTTCTCCTTCAAAATTGGCAAGGTTCCTGTTCATCCAATCTCTCCTGTGTGACTTGCATTAGGGGGAGCAAATCCCAGAGCCTGACGGGAGCAGGGCTTTCCCTGCCCCCTCCACCAGTACGGGACCAGTTCCCTTCCCAGAGGGAGGGCATGTCCTGTCCCTCAGGCCTGGACAGCCCCAGGCAGATGGACACACAGGGACAGCAATTTAAATGTGTCTCTGGGAGCTCTCCCCATCTCTCACTGGGGGCATCTTAGACTTTTAGTCCAAAAGGAGACAGGATGCTATTTCTGTTTCTCACTTTGGGGTCTTTGTTCTAAGAGTTTTCTTCCTTTTTGGGGTCATAGGTTTGCTTGAGGGCCAGACCTTTAGGGTAAAGCCCAGGGTTCTGTGACCTTGGCAAAGCTTCAGGGTGGGATGGAGAGCATAGACACTGAGGTGGGTTTAGGAATCCTAAAGAGAGATTCTTAAAAAAGGATGCTCACCTGCTCACACAGGTAAGACATTAAAGTCTTCTAAAACTTGGGGCTTTGATTCCAAAGAGAGATCTTCAAAGGAAAATCCATGACCACTTGGGAACGTTACAGAAGAGATTCCTGCCGAGGCAGCCAGGCAGTGCCATAGTGCCAAGAGACAAAAATACCTGAGTTCAAGTCCTCCTGTGTGACCTGGCCAAGTCACTGCCCTTATTTCAGACTCAGGTCCTTCATCAGTAAAATGGGAATAAGAGGATAACATTCAAATGGGATAATTAAAGAGCTTTATGGACCTTAAAGCTCTGTGTGCTGACCACACACTCTCACACACAGACAATCACAGACACCCACATGCACGCACACACACACACACACACACACACACACACATTCACAGACACACACACACACACACACACACACACACACACACAGTGTTTCCCTTACTTCCCCATTCCATCCAAAGCTGCCCTTCCTTTTCTGCAGCTCTCTAAAACTTGTGCTGTGGCAGAGAAAAGGAGGATTTCCTCGGAGAAATGAACTGAATGGAACCTCCCAGGGATGATCACGGGCTCTTAGAAGAGCCTTTTTAATGAAGGGCTTGGGAGCTTTGCGGGACGTAATGAGTTCTAGCAAAGCTCAGCCCAGGTTCGCCCCATCAGCCATCCAGTGCTGCCTTGAGCATCCCAGAAACTGTCTCTGAGCTCCCCATTTCAGGAGTTGCCTGAAATTACACATGAGCCAACACTGCCCTCTCCTGGTGGCCTCTGATCCTCCGATACTCGCGAGTCCTAGCATAGGGTCACGGCTGTAGCGCTGGAAGAAACCCCTCACTTGACAGATGAGGAAACTGAGCCCAGGGAGAGGAAGTGCCCACGCTCACCCAGCAGCCAGTGTCAGAGCTGAGATCTGCAAATAGGCTCCCTGGTTCGAGCCTCAGCTCTCATTCCATGGCGCCATGTTGTCCTTCCCGAGAGTAAGAGGGATGCGGGATGTGGAGGCTTCTGGTGGGAAATCTGCCCCGAGAGCTTTGTTTGCTCAACTTCACACCAGTGAGTCCTTGGAGCTGGCCCTGTCCTGCAGCCGCTGACATTCCTGTGAACTTACAATGCTTCTTGCCCACAGGCTCTCTTCACTACCCAGCCTGTCTCCCTCCACCCTTGCCAGCCTTATCCAGAGCTGCCCGATCTCCCCAGGTCTGCCTGCCCTGCAGTCTAAAAGGGCACAAGTGGCCACCCACGTGCTCTCAACACTGATGAGCCCAGCCCATAAAGAGCTCACACAGCTTTGGGGGGTATTTTCTTAGCCTGGAGGGAAACCCCACTAAATGCTTTCTTCTGCCTCTCTAGGAATTGCCAGCCGCCAACAACCACCTTGACCAATTTCCACACCAAGCTCAGGGCAGCCAAAAATCAGTGTTATGTGGATGTGGCCTTCTGGGGTGGGCTGATCCCTGGGAATGCTGTGAGTAACTGTACTCTGTTTGCTTTCCTGCAGTTAAATCCTCCCCTGGAAGCCTAGAACAAAGCCTGGAATGTAGAATAAATGTCACTCATACAGTCAGTTAACAAGCATTCATCAGCCCTTTCTATCTATACTCCAGATATGGGGCTAAGTGCCAAGGGACACAAAGAAAGGCAAAAACATGAGTTTCCCCTCAAGAAACTCACATTCTGATGGGGAAGACAACATGCAAATGACTATGTAGGAACAAAATATGGGCAGTGGGGAGATAATCTCAGAGGGAAGGGGGGGCAGAAGCAGGGGGAGCTGGGAGAGGCTTTGAGAGGGAGAGATCTGAGCTGAATCTTCAAGAAAGCCGAGGAATCCCAATGTGGGTTCAATCGATCAATCAAGACACAGTCATTACGTCCTCATTCTACATTAGGTCTTGTACTAGGTACTACAAATCCCAACATAAAAGTGTGACTGTGCCTGCTCTCAGGAAGCTTCCATTTTAGCAGGCTTGGTCTGCCTGGATCCCTCCACTGCACTCACTGCTTTACGGCAGGTGAACTTCCACTAACATTTCATTTTTCATCATTGCTTGGGGAAGTTTGTTGTTGTTGTTGTTGCTGCTTCTGCTGCTGCTGTTTGAGGAAATTGGAGGTAAGTGACTCACCCAGGGTCACACAGCTAGTAAGTGTCTGAAGCCTGATTTGAACTTGGGTCTTCTGACTCCAGGGCTAGTACTCCATCTAGGAAGTTTTTTAATAATAATAATAATAACTTCTATAGTTAAACAATCTATAGTTTCAGGTGAAAATTTCACCTGATATCCATGAAATTTTTTTGTTTTTATTTTTTTTTTTTACATTTTGATAACTGAATTTCAAAATAATTGGCTTCCTCTGTAATCCTGAATATTTTATATTATGCATTTAAAAACATTATTCTGAGAAGGGAGCCATAAATTTCACCAGACTGCTGCCAAAGGAATCATCCCAGACACACACACACACACACACACACACACACACACACAGAGTTAAGAGCTCCTGTCCTTGAGATCAGGACTGATCAATTTATAAATCAACATGCATTTATTAAGCCCCCACTGTGTACCTGGCACTGTGCTGAGCATGAAGTATACAAAGAAAGACAAAAATGTGGTTCCTACTCTCAAGACAAAGAAAAAATCCCAACTCCCAAGAAATTCTTTCCTCTCTGATTTGGTGCGGCAGCTGTCAGACCTTTTGGTCTTAGGATCCCTTTATGTTCTTCAAAATTACTGAGCACCTCAAAGACCTTTTGTTTGTATAGATTCTATCTATTGATATTTACCACATTAGAAACTAAAACTAATATAATTTAAAATATTTATTTATTCATTTAGCATAACGAATCCATTATATGCTAACATGAATAACATTCATAATGAAAATAACTATATTAACCAAAAAAAAAAAACTAGTGAAAGAGTGACATTATTTTACATATTTTTGCAAATATCTTTACTGTATGACTTAATGGATGGCAGCTAGGCTCTTATATATCTTCTTCTGCATTCACTCTGTCAAGATATGTTATTTTAGGTGGCACATATGAAGAAAATCCAGTCAGTTGGAAAAGGGAGGAGTATTAGCAAATCATATCCTGGTATCATCAAGCAAACGACAACACACTTTTTGTTGGAAGTTGTCTGGTGGACGGTTGAAAGACTCAGACATGTGCTCCACGGTATTTGTGCCTTGAGCCCAAAGCCTGACACACAGTAGGCACTAAACTGGTGATTGGTTGGTTGGTTGATTGGTTGGTCGGTTGGTTGGTTGGTTGGTTGGTTGGTCAGTTGGCCAGTTGGCTGGTTGGCCAGTTGGTTGGTTGGTTAGTTGGGTGGTTGGCCAGTTGGTTGGTCAGTCGATCAGTTGGTTAGTTGGTTGGTTGGTTGGTTGGTCAGTTGGCCGGTTGGTCAGTTGGCTGGTTGGCCAGTTGGTTGGTCAGTTGATCAGTTGGTTAGTTGGTTGGTTGGTTGGTTGGTTGGTTGAGGCTGAAAATCTCAGTCTAGGAGACAGTTCTACTTCTGGCTTTGTCCCTACTTCACTGTATGACCTTTGTCTCCCTGTGCCTCAGTCTTTTCACTTATAGATTGAGGACAATAGGATCACAGAATTTTAGGATGTCAGCAGCCATCTAGTCTAGCCAAACACTTCACAGCATACTAACACTTCTGCTGAATACAACTCAGGCTCGTGGTGGGGCAGATCCAGTGAAAATGACATTTAAGTGTTCTTTGAAAGAATAAAGTAGTCGCTTTCCCTGGCTGTTCTACATGAGGTCCATGGAGGCATGATTGTGCCTTTTATATTTATCATCCAATGGAAGAAAGTCAGAGTTAGAAGTGCCCCCAGAGGCCATCAAGCTCCAGTCCCACCTGAGCAGGCACTCTTCCTCCAGTCTATTAGAGGAGGGGCCACCCTGCTTGAAGCCCTTCAGTAAGAGAGCCCACCACTTCCTCAGACAGCCCATCCCACTTTGGTTCAGCTCTCTGGGTTAGGAAGATTCTCCTGCTGAATCTGCCTTCCCACAAATCTCCCTCATTACCACACCTATTTCTACCCCCTGGGGTCAGTCAGAACAAGCAGGCTTCTCTTTCTATGGGAGAGCATTGAAAGCAGTTGTCCAGCCCAAGCTGATCTTCTCTTCTCCATCCACAGCTCCATTAATTGATCTTTTGCATACATGGCATGGTATGTACTCCCTTTACCATGTGAGCAATTTTTTTGCTGTTCATGCACCTGCTTGCAGCAATCTTTTTCAAAGTATAGTCCAAAGACCCAAACCAGTCACCATGTGGCCTGTGCAGGGCTGATTATAAATGCATGATAAAGTTTTGATGGGGACCGTGTTTCCTGGTCCCCAAATAACCAACGTGAGCTAACGAAAGACTATCCCTTTGAAACACCTATTCAAGTACATTTTATTTTATCAATGCCACAAAAGTGAGATGGGAATCTAGCATACTAAATGACAGTCAGAATGCAAAACCATTCACCAGGCTGAATCAAATAAGATAAAACCTGATGGGGACAAAGGTAAAATCTTACAATCAGGTTCAAACAACCAATTTCACAAACATATAAAGTGGGGGAAGTACGGTAGACTGAAATTTGTCTGAAAAAGATCTGGAGGTCTTAAGTGGATTTCAAGTTCCGTATGAGTCAGTGGTACGTAGTAGCCATCAAAGCTTCCAGGAATGAGGAGATGATGGTCCTGGAGTGGGTCAGTTCTGGGCATCATATTTTAAAGCAAACCTTGATAAGGTGGAGCATGTCCAGAGAAAAGTAATCGAGACACTGAAGAATATCAAGATCATGCCACGAAAAGATTAGGTGAAGGAAGTGGGAATGTTTAGCATAGAGAAGCTCAGGACAGAATGTGGATGAAGGTTTCTGTCTTGAAGGTTTCTGTCTCACATGAAAGACTCTCATATGGAAGAGAGAATCTTCTGGCCCCATAAGGCAAAGCCATGAACAGTTCATGGAACTTGCAAAGGTAGTTTTAGGCTTTGTGTTAAGAGAACCTTGTTCACAATAAGAGCTGTCCCAGAGGGGCATGGGCTGCCTCAAGAGGACCCCTCCTTGGAGCTCAAGTAAAAGTTGGAAGACCATTGAGGCTGCATGTTGTGGTGAGGATTCCTTTTCAGGTATGCGTTGGACTTAGGTGACTGAGGTCTGAAGATTCTACAGTTCTATGACTCCCAGAAAATCCAGAGCATAGGGTCACTCTGATGATGGTTTATCAGCCGCTTCTCTTGTGTGAGACGATTTCAGGAAGGGTGTGTGTGTGGTGTGTGTGTGTGTGTGTGTGTGTATGTGTGTGTGTGTGTGTGTAGGGGGTGCTGTTCCAGAGGGACAGGTGCTGATTTTGAGGATTCTTCCCCTTCCCTCTTGGCTCAGAAACTGGAATTGATTAGGGTGGATGTTTATGATAATAACTGATCTTAACCCAAATGGAGCTGAGAAAATGGCTGATTTTATTGGAGCCCAGAAAGTCTTTCATATCCTGTTCCCAGTCCTGACCTAGTTAGGTCCCTTGCTGCAGGAATAGAACTATAGCATAATCAGGTGGAATCTCAGAATCATCCAGTGTCTGAGCTGGGAGGGACCTCACACGAAGCCTCCATCTTACAGCAAGCCAGGTACTCTGCCTATGACTTGCCTTTCCATCACCTTTGTTCAACACACACCCAACACTTGACCTGCCATCTCTCTGTAACCCTGGCTGAGCACTTGACTTTTTTGGAAGGTCACGGCTTGATGCTTTCTTATCTTCTGTCTCTTTTAGGCTGAGCTCAAGCCCATGAGGGAGGCTGGAGTGCCAGGATTTAAATGTTTCATGATTGACAGTGGGGTGGAGGAATTCCCTCATGTCAGCATCAAGGATTTGCAAGTGGCAATGAGGGAGCTTCAGGGAACAGACTGTGTCCTTCTGGTGAGTGTCCCTCTCCTCACCAGCCTTTTCCCAAGCTACATGCTGCTATTTCCCTCCCTGTGGATTGATTGGGGGGGGGGGGGAGGGGAGTGAGTAACCTAATCAGTTAGTGTCATCTACTCATTCAGCATTGTCAGAGAATCACAGTCCAGAAATGGAAGGAATGTCAGAGGTCATTTAACATGTGGATAGAGTGCTAGCCTCAAAGCCAACCAGTCAATCAGTAAACCTTTAGTAAGCACCTACTCTATGCCGGGTACTTGTGCTAAGTACTAGAAGCAGGAAGATCTGAATTCAAGTCCCATCTCTGGCTGTGTGGCTCTGTGACAGTTACTTAAATCTCTGTTACTCTGGGCAATTTTCAAAAACTCTAAGTTTCAGAGAAAGTGCTGACCTGAATTGGTAGACAAAGTCACCTAATTTGGGAATTCCCAAAGTCAATGAAGTCAAGGGTCTAGACCCTATCCCAAAGTAAGGATAAGGCATGGTACAAGGTACTGGAGGAAATACAAACTGACCTCATCTCAACTGGTACTTGAGTAAGAATCCCCAGGATAACATACCACCGAGTGGGACCATCCAGCCTTCTCTTGGAGAAATCTGGGATGAGGGACCCCATCAGTTCCTACAGCAGTATGTCACTCTTCAGAACAGCTCTCATCATTAGGAAGTTTTTTCCTGATATCAAACCTAACCCATTGTTCTTGATACTGCCATTTGGGAGAAAGTAGCACAAAGTTAATCCCTCCTCCATGTGACAGTCCTTCATATACTTGAACCCTATCATGTCCCCTCTGGATCCGGCTAAACAGCTGTGGTTCCTTCAAGTAATGAACTCAGGGGCCTTCCCAGTTAAGCTTTCTTGGACTCCCTCCAGTCTGTAAAAGTCTTTCCTAAATGTGGCCTCCATAATTAGATGCAATTTCTTCAGTTGGGGTTTGACCAGCACAGAGGAAATTGGGGCTATTACCGCCCTCTTTCTGGACTGATATCTAGAAGCATGCTGTGAGACACACAGAGAGAGAAAGGAAGGCAGAAAGAGCAGGAGAGAGAGGAGGGGAAGAGGAAGGGAGAAAGAGGAGGGGAGAGAGGAGGGGAAGAGGAAGGGAGAAAGAGGAGGGGAGAGAGAGAGAGAGAGAGAGAAGAGAAACAGAAGGGAGGGAAAGAAAGGGGGAAAAGAGAAGGGAAGAGGGGGAAGAGAGAGAGAAAAGAAGAAAGAAAGGAGAGAGACAAAGAATGTGAGAGGGAGGAAGAGGGGGGAGAGGGGAGAGAAAAAGAGGAAGGTAAGAGAGGGGGAAAAGAGAGGAGGAGAGAGGGGTGAGAGAGAGAGAAGAAAGAAAGGAGAGTGAGATACAAAGAGAGTGAGAGGAAAGGAGAAAGAGGGAGAGAGGGGGGAGATAAAGAGGCAGATACTGACAGAGAGGAAGGGAGAAAGTGGAAGAGAGGAGGGAGAGGAAAGGAGCAAGAGGAGGGAGAAAGAGAGAGAAAAAAGAGAGAGAGAGAGAAAGAGGAAGAGAGAGAGAGAGAGAGAGAGAGAGAGAGAGAGAGAGAGAGAGAGAGAGAATATGAGCCCCTTTCTATTTTGTGGCAGCCATGTCACATTGCTGACTCATACTGAATGTGGGCTGTGCCACAGCAACCAGTCCTTTTTTTGCAAGACGTGCTGCCCAGCCCCATGTCACTTCTACCAGAAGCTGAGCTCTGGATTCTGAGCTCTGGATTCGTCGCTTCATATCTAGCTTTTTAAGATCTTTTTGGATTGTGATTCTTTCCTCCGATGCTTCAGCTTTTTCTCCACGCTGTGTATCCCTGTAATTTTGATAAACACACTATCTATGCCTTCACACAAATAATTGCTTTATAAAAGGTTGAAAATGACAAAGCTAAAGACTGGAGACCCTCCACTAGATCAGATAGCTAGCTGGAGCACTTACAATGTGCTAAAGATTTGGGGTATAAATTCAAGTGAAAAAGACCATGCCTGCCTTCAAGGAGCTTTTATTCTAATGGGGAGATGACATATAAAAAAAAACTGAAAAATGCGATGAGAGCAGAAGGAAGAAGGGAAGAGAATATGCACATGGGGACAAGGCTTCTATCAAGGAACTGGTGAAGTCCAGGGTGGGAAGGGGGAGCTGGGCTCTAAATGAGCATGGCCTAGACACTGCTGGTTCTTCCTCAAGGTTTATCTCCAATACACCATTATAGATAGATAGATAGATACATACATACATACATACATACATAGCATATGTATGTACATACATACATAGATATAAATATAGATATATATGGAGATGGAGAGAGATATAATATATAGATATATAATTGATAATAATAATTTATATATATTTATATATGTATATAAAATAATTTCATTGTGAATCTTCCCTCCAATGATGCAGATTGCCACCCACTTATACTGTCCTATCCTGTGTGCTTCTTGTCCTAGCCCTCTCCAAAGTTTGACATGGAACATATGTCCAACAATCTGAGGCCCTTTCTCACTATGTTCTCTTGACATCATAAGGATAACATTGTGATGTGAGAACATGTGCTGTCCATCAGTAATCCCACCCAGGACATGAACTGTCTATCAGTTATCCCTCAACTAGCTGGATTATACCAAGTAAAACCAAATTAGGATTGTGTTTGAGGTAACACAATTTTGAGGGCATTAAGAGTTTGACTCTCAAGGTTCTGAAAGAGAAGAGCATTCCAAAGACCTGGATTAAATCCTATACCTTGCTAGTACTAAGTAAAAGTGACTGGGAGAACACTGGCCCACATATTCCTTTCCTATCTATGTAATTTCTTAATGAGAAGAGTTTGCATGGGTGATGAGAGTATCTTTGGTGAGGGTGTTAGAAGGGAACAGGCTGGCTTCCACAAGTGATATTTCACAACAGACCACATCTGTACCATCATATAACTGACTAAAAGGTGCAGAAAATGCCAAATTCCACTTTGATTTTTGTTCAATGACTATAAAAAGACATTTGGCCCAATAGAGAAAGACGCCACCTTCAAGGTTGTGCTCCAGAAGGATGTCTCCCATGAACATGTCAAAATGGTAAAATATTCCCTGAAAGTGATAGCAACAGAGATAACTGTATTTGACAACCCTCTGATCCTTAATATCAAATGAGGCATAAAACAGGACATTGTGGGCTTGCCAAAAGTCTTTACAACTGTTGTAGAGGAGATCTAACCCAGAGTCCAATTTGAAGAAGGATTACCTACAGATGGAGAAGATATTATAGATTCTCATATGTGTGCTGCCTCCAAAACGAAATCCCTATCCATTCAGAAGAGATTGGCCTGACCATTCACACAGGAAAAACCAAATGGAAGAAAAATGTCTTTTTCCAGCCTAGGATATGCAATGGAATAGACAATAGTTCCATTAGAAATACATACATACATAATACACATATAAATA
This sequence comes from Pseudochirops corinnae, assembly GCA_028646515.1. Classification (NCBI taxonomy): domain Eukaryota; kingdom Metazoa; phylum Chordata; class Mammalia; order Diprotodontia; family Pseudocheiridae; genus Pseudochirops; species Pseudochirops corinnae. Next base: position 193,860,136 of record CM053591.1, read on the forward strand.
TATGTATATATATATATAAACATATATACATATATACTGTGCACACATACATATACATAAATCAGACACTGAAAATTATTGAATGGGAATAGATGAATGACTCTTTGAAAATTCAGCCTTTTAATGCTCTTAAATTTCCTCCTAGAACAACAGGCTATTTAAAAAAAAAAAACTTTATCATCTTCCAGTGATGTCATACAGCCCCAGGTCAGGAGATAGTACAGTCTCCCCAGAATTTAAGTTCCAGATCACATAAGAAGGGAACAGACCAGGTGACCTCCAAAATCTTTCAGCTCCAATCCTGTCTCTTCCTTCCCTAAAACCTTCTAAGGCATCACTGAAAGTGGGATAAAAATAGTCATCTAAAAGTCACCAATTCCAACAAACTTATATTATCACAACAGGTTGCACATGGATGTTATATAGTAATAATAATGGCAAGAATTTATATAACACCTACTACGTGCCAGAAACTATACTAAGTGCTTTACAACCACCTCATTTGGTCCTCACAATAACTGGTGCAGTTAATTAATTAATAAGTTAATTAATTAATGAAGGAGTTAATATCTCCCTTTTACAAATGAGGAAATTGAAGCAAACAGGAGTTAAGTGACTTGCCCAAGTTCTCACAGTTAGAAAGTATCTGAAGCTGGATTTGAACTCAGCTCTTCCTGACTCTATCCCTGGCACTTTAACCAGTGCACCACTTAGCTGTCCCTAAATTTGGAAAAGAATCAATGAGAGGAGGTGCCGTGCCATGGAGACAAAATCACTGGGGAGGTGTTGAAGACCTGGCTTGGGATTCTGGTGCTGTCATTAGTTCCCTGGGTGACTCTGAGCAAGCCTCTCTCTGTAGTTCCCTCAGTCGCACAAGGGAGGGTTTGGGTTACATGGTCTCTTTCAGCCCTCACATCCTAGACAAAGACAAATGCAAAATGTGAGCAGTGACACCAGAATGCACTTTAGTATTTCCTGACCCCTGGATTCTTTCCTGCAGTTTCACGCAGAGGAAGAGTTGGATTTGGAGAAATCTGTTATTGGAGGTAGGCCACCATGGACCTAGCTTTCTTTGATTCTGACTTATGTTATTGTACCATTACTATATTAAAATTACAGTATCACCCTTGTGTTCTTAGTCTAACCCCTATAATATAACCTGTGCTGCTGTTATCATTTCTTTGGGTTATATTGAAATTATTGGGGTCATGGGAGGAAGGACCAGGCCTTTGTTTTATTTCAATCCGTAGTGCCTTATTTTGGTTGATGCCGAGAGTGACGATCTAGGCTATGGCTATAATAGAATCATTTCCTGAACCAAAGGATCTCGAGGGGCTATCGTTGCAAAGATGTGAATGACTAGTGAAAGAGAAGTTTAATAAGTCTTCCACTGGAAATTTTTCTTTGCACATTGTGGAGAAGTATAGGAAGGGAGTGAATATTTGGCTCTGCCACAAATGACTTTCCGGCTTAGCAGTCAAAGGAGGTGCCACATCACATGGGTAATGGGAGTACTTTGGGCTAGATGATGTTTTAAGGATCTTAGATAAAAAGTGCCTCCTCATGCTTTCTACTCTTCCATTCTTCTTTGTGGTCTGGACGTGGGGTTCCTGAACATCCTCAGAACTGAGGAAGCCACAGTCTGCCCTAGGAATAAGAGGCCAGACATAGATAGAACCTCTGCTGTCTGAGGACTAGCTGCCCTACAGTTGTAGAGGCTCATCATCCAACACTGGCCTCTGGGTGACTCGTAATTTGGGCCATAGCAACCCATGGAACATCTCCTCCTAAGAGGGAATGTATCTGTGTCGTGGGAGTGATTCTTTACACCGATGGAATCACAAACCTGTGGAAGTGGTACCTGGGAGGGTGGCGTAAGGATCATGGACTCAGAAGGCAAAGACAAAGGTCCCAATGCTTCCTTTTGTGCTTTTTATTATCTGGGGGATTAAGCAAGTCACTTCACAGACCTCGGGCACAGTTTCCTCATCTCCAAAGTGCAGGTGTTGGACTAGATGGGGGGGGGGGGGGGCACTGTTCAGCTTGAAATTTATGACTCACTTAACCAAGAAGCATTTTAGTGCCCTACGTTGTGCCTGGTATCAAGGATAGAAAGACAAAGATGTAAACAAGGCTGTGTCCAGGACGACTGAAGAAATTGGTCACTGAATAGTCATTTGCTTTTAAACCAGTGTTTTAAGTCTCGCCTAGAGACCAGACTGTTCCTGAGCCTAGTGGGATCAGGATCACAGGATCCAGTCCAATCCAACTGACATTTGTTGGAGCATAGACTGGGGCTAGGAGGGGAACTTAGACGTCCTCTGTCCTTTTACAGACAAGATTCAGAGTCTAAATGACTTTGCTCAAGGTCACTCAGAGAGTAAGTAGCACAGCACAGATTTGAGCCCTGGACCCTGACTCCAAATCTAGCACCCTCTCTATCACACCACACCGTCTCCCTTTAACAGGGAAACATCTCTCGTGGCCCCTGAGTTCCATGGATGGAAAGTCCACATAGCTGCCAAACAAATGGCGTATCTGCTCCCACACTGCATGGGCTGCCACAGGCCTAGATGTCACTGAGGCTCAGGGCCTCAGAGTGTCAGTCATTCTGTGGGTCATGTCCGTCTCCACCTCTGTTCTCTGTGTGCAGAACCCTCTGAGTACAGCACGTTCTTAGCATCCCGCCCAGACGCTATGGAGGTCAAGGCCATCCAGACCGTCTGTGAACTCTGCCTACAGTACAAGTAAGTGGGAATGTAATCACCTCATAGCAGGCACTTGTGGGCTTCACACAGCAACGGGATGGGAAGGCAAGGCAAGGCAGGAAGGATGTTTTCCAATGATGCCTTCAAGGCTCACTGGATCTGCCCTCTGCCCAGTGAGATCACATGGGTGGTATTTGTGGTACTTCAGGTGCCACATTAGGCTAAAATGGCCTCTTTGCACTCCTGCATGCATGATACTTCATCTTTGACCTCTGTGCCTTTGCCCTGGCTCTACCCCATGCCTGGACTGCCCCATCTGCCATCACCTTTACCTTTTAAAATCTCTGGTTTCCTTCAGTATTTAGCTCAAACCTTACCTTCTGGAGGAGGCCTTTCCTGGTCCTCCTTACCCCAGGTTAGCAACGCCTTCCCTGCTATGGTTACCTTCCATCTACTCTAAATGTATCATGTGTATGTGTGTGTGTGTGTGTGTGTGTCTGTGTGCGCATGTGTGTGTATACATACACACACTATATATATATGTAGAAAGATACATGTAGATATAAATATGGATACACATGTTAACTCCCCCATTAGGTTGTAAGCTCCAAGAATTTATCAACAGCGATATGTCCCGAGGAAGACAAGCAGTGTATTAAGAAGGCTTGAGTCTAGGCTGTATCAGGACTGGATGAAAAAAATGAGATGTTCAGTCTGGGAAAGAGAAGCCTCGGGGAAAATGTGGCAGTTGTCTTTAGTATTTGAAGAATAGTCACTTGGAAGGACTTGACTTGTCTCTCTTGGCCTTAGACAACTGAATTAGGATCAAGGGACAGAGAGTACAAAGAGGCAGAGCTGGACCATCTGCAAGGAAAAGCTTGGACACTGTGAGTCATGCAGAATCAGAAGAGGTGGCCCTGGAAGGCAGTGACTTCTCTCCTAACAGAGGTCTCCCAACAAAGGCTGCAGCAGAGGCATCCTCAGGAATGCTATATATTCCTGTTTGGACACAGCTTGGACGAGATGGATGCTAACTCCCCCTCTACCTCTGAAGTCCCAGGATTCCTTGATTCTCATGATACCCCAAGGCCACTTCTCTTGGACTCCTGATCATGTTTATCCATAAGCTAGCCTGGTTTTGTTCTGAGGCTCCAGGTCTGAAAGGTCAGTCTGGCTCAGGGGAACCCTTGAAGCCTGACAACAGCTGTCATTATAGCTGTGACTGGGGTGCTATAAAACCAAAATGCTTCTTCATCTGACTGGGTTGGGGAACAGTGAATCAGGCTTGTACCATTCTCCAGGGAGCTGTTCTAGCTCCAGGGTGGAGCATGACTGTAAAGTCAGGCTTAAGGCATAAAGAATCCATGGCCAATGGCCAGTGATCTCCCTCCCAATGAAGTCATTTTGGAGCAGTTTGCAATGAGCATTCTGGGAGGACTACAGATAGGGTGGCCCACTGTCTTCCTTTCCTTCCCCTCTCCCAAGCCAAGAAACGAAACAGAAGAAATAAATGGCCAGACTTGGAAAGAGCCACAGTTTGGCGAATCTGACCCTCCCCTCAGTCACATCAGAAAGGAATTCACCAGCTCGTAGACTTAGAAACCAAAGGGTCATTAGAAACACCAAGCCCGGCTGTCCCTCCTGAGACTGAGTGACTTGCCCAAGGCCACCTAGGTCCCCAATGGCAGAGCTGGGACTAGAATGCCAATCCCCAGACTCCAAGGTCACGTTGCTTCCATTGCAATGCACAACATCGTTGGTTCAATTCTTCAAAATTCATCAGCTCAAGAAAATAATTGATGTGATTGATCAGCCGATCAACCAGCATTTATTAAACACCTGCTTGGTGCATTCCTTTTGGAATTACCTCCCGGTCGCCCCATCAATATCTTGTTTTCACATATTCTGCTCTTCTCTGCCCTGCTTTGTGTCCTTGGGGCTTAGCACAATGGCACATAGTAGGTGCCTAATGGACACCAGGACTTGGCTTGTCACACACCACCCTAGGCATTGGAGATGCAAAGACAATCCCTGCTCCTCACAGAGTGTGGTGGAGAGGACATAGAGACAGAGTCCTGGGCTGGGCTCTGAAGATAAGTGAGAGGTGACATGGACCCTGCTAGCAGGGAGCATGCAGTTTAATGGAGTTAGAGGGGACAGGAAATGATGCTTCATCTCTGACCTCTGTGCCTTTGCCCTGGCTCTACCCCATGCTTGGACTGCCTGGTCTGCTAACATCTCTTTCCCTCTGCTAATAGGGTGAGATGCCATATTGTTCACCTCTCAAGTGCACAAGCTCTGCCAATCATCAGGGAGGCAAGGAGGAAGGGCGCTCCCCTCACTGTGGAGACCACCCATCACTATCTCTCCTTGGCCGCTAAGCATGTACCCCCTGGGGGCACCCAGTACAAGTGCTGTCCCCCAATCAGGAGTGAGAAGAATCAGGTGACTTGTGGGGAGTTACAGGCAAGGGGGAGGGATGGTGAGAGGGACCAAAACTCCTTGATCAAGGCAAGGCAGCCCCTTTTCTTCAGCTTAGAGTCTTAGAAAGTTGCCTAGACCCTAAAGAGGTGAAGAAGTCTCTCTCTAGGGTCACATAGCCAATGTCTGCCAGGGACATCACTTGAACCCGGGATTTCCTGGTTCTCTATCCATCTCTTTCCCTAAGGATTCACAGTATTATATTAATATACAAAGTATTTACTTCTCTGATAAATCCTTCTTCATCATCTTTGTCACTGTCTCTATCCTGGGAGCTAACATGTCATTGATTAAATGAGATAACATGGAAAGTGCTTTGCAAAGGCTCAAGCACTGTAAAAATGCTAGACATTAGTCTGCCTTTCTTTGAGCGGTTTGACATTTCTACAATTGTCTAACAGAGTCCTTCTCCCTCACACATGGCCCCAGATCTGATCGGGCTCTCCAGGCAGTGGGACCCTGTTTTGGTGGTCCTTACTCCAAGGGATGAATCTTGTTGAGAAGAATCCAAAGAGGATCCATGTTGAGGATAGAACCCAGGGTCACGAAGTTAACCCTTTCCAGCCTGGAAAACACCTTCCCACCACTTCCTGATAGGCACCAAGGAGTCCAAGACAAGTGGTCCCTTAGGGAGCCTAACCATGGTTTGTCTTTTCCTCTCAGGATCAGCTCTGGGGGGCTTTACAGGAGGGAGACATTGACCTGGTCATCTCAGACCACTCGCCCTGCACAGAAGACTTAAAGAACTTAGAAAGTGGAGACTTCCTCCAGGCGTGGGGCGGCATCTCCTCCTTGCAGTTTGGTAAGGAAGGGGCTCTCCTAGTAAGAAGCCAGGCAGAAGCCTGCCTTGTGGTGGAAAGTGGAAATACTGACCTTGGGGTTGGGAGGGTCTGAGTTTGAATCCTGCCTCCCATTGCTGTGTGAGTGGAGGTGCAGCATTTCATCTCTTACAAACCCTGATGCCTCCTCTATAAAAAGCAGAGCTAAGAATAGCATGGGCCTCACAAGGTTGTTGTGAGAATCAGATGAAAGAATACGAGCAAAGTGCTTTGCAAACCTGTGAATGGTGCAGAAATGCGTGGTGTGGCAGTCACCATTACTGTGCTCATTACTGCTCTGTAGCATTGGGGCTTCTTGGTCCGGCGAGGGGTGGGCCAGGCAGCCACACAAGCCTTTTCCAGAGCACAAAGCTTTGCATACAGTAAGCACTTAATAAATGCTTCACTCATTCATTCCAACTTTGAAATTCTCAGACTGAAGGCCATTTCAAGTCCTTTACATTTCTCCCTCAAATGTTTTTGCTCTCCTTTCTGGCTATTTCACGCTCTACCCTCTTTACCAAAGCAACTTTCCTTTTCCACAAGCTGAAGCCTCAGGGGTGGGTCTGATCTGCTCCAGTCATGTCCAGGCATTCTGGAAATTGCTCCAATCCTTGGGTGACATCTAGCCCCGGCTTTGGGAGGAGATAGTTAGAGGATCTTAGCCAGACCTCAGTCCACCTCAGCACAGAGCCATAGAGAGAGCCCTCAGCTGACAGCTTGAGATGGGGGTCTGAGGCTCCTCTGATCTGCTGCTGACTAGGTATGTGACCTTGACAATATCAGTCTTCTTCTCTAGGCACCTGAGAGAAGGTTTCATGTGTTATCCTAGAGAGCCATTGATGATTTTTGTGTAGAGGACAAGGAGGAGACATGGTTAAATCTGATTTTTAGGAATGCCAACTTGGCAGCTGTCAAGGGTGAATTGTCTCTTCCTGACCTTGGCCTCCCACAATCCCAAACTGCCTTCAAAGCAGCCATTGCTGAAGAAACTAGTAATTAGGCCTTTTTCCTGTGAAATTGCTTTCTATTATTTTTTATTCATTCATTGTTTGCATGTTATACCCCCTCCCTCCTTCCCAACTGAATGGAAACTCTTTGAAGGCAACCAACACTGAGCCCAGTGACAGAACTTTTATTAAAGGTTTGTTTAACTGAGTCAGTCTGAGAAGAGAGATGCTGGCCTTCTCTTAACCAAATGTGTTAGTCTCATGTTGCACACAGGGGACAGATTCAGCCGACACTCACACTCATGATCCCTTCCCATCTGTGTTCAGGACTCTCACTTTTCTGGACCTCAGCACGACTCAGAGGGTTTTCCCTTCATGACATGGTCAGACTTCTGTGCAAGAATCCAGCCAAACTCAGTGGCCTTGAGGCACAGAAGGGGTCCTTGTGTCCAGGACAAGATGCCGACCTGGTAATCTGGGATCCAGAAAAGGAGTTTGAGGTAACTGGAAACCACAAGATGTACATACCCAGACATTCTAATCCAACCTAGAGTGTGACCAGACTATGAAAAGGGTAGGAAGAACTGTGAGTGTTCAGAGCACAGAGCCCCTAAAGGCCAGGTGGGAGTAGGGGAGATCCTGAAAGATGAGAGGTCACATGGAGGAAGTAGAATTTAAATTTAAATACAGGTAGGAACTAACCAGACAGAACCTGGAGAGGAGGTCGATGAACTTACATTTCTATAAGAATAAAATGAGTCAAAGCAGCCCATAGGACAGGCAAAGGACTAGCCCCAGGTCTAGTCTGGCCCCACCCTCCTCGAGAGATGGGCTAGCACACTTCTGCTCAGTATTTCTATAGTGTGATTCTATTCAAATCAAGTTCAATGAGCATGTGTTGAATACTTTGCGCTAGGCCTGAGGAGGGAGTAGTAAAGCAGACTTTGTCCCTGCCCGCAAGGAGCTTACATCTAGTGGGGGCACAAATGGCTATTAACCACCTGGGTGATCCCATTGGTAGAAGTAGTGAAGTCAGAAGGAGGAACGGTTTGGGGGCAAAGACCTAAGTTCAGTTTTGATCAGGTTGAGTGCCCAGCATTGGTTGGATGTGTACAGGAGCTGTACAAGAAGGGGTGATGGTCTAGATTAGAGGAGAAAGCTCTGGGTACTCAAGTCCAGCTGAGTCCTCCCTTCTATGACTCTGGTAGGTTAACGTTCATAACAGAATAACATTTAAAGCTTCCTTTCCCTTTCTGATCCCATCCTACACCCAAGGAGAGATGAGAGAATTAGACAGATTAAACCATTAAAATGTGTGTTCTTTCATTTTAGGTCAATGAAAGCATGATTCAGCACAAAAACAAGGTATGGGGGGGTTTGTTGTCTCATTTGGACCACAGGTCTCCTCAGAGCAGACCAGAAAGGTGTTTTCCACCCAGGGCATCATGCCTTGGGCTCTAGTGGGCTCTGGGGACTGATTCTGTACACCTAGGAAAGAGAGGAGAGATTCCCCTCCAGTTATCATAGAGTCATAGAAAATGACTTATATAAGGTCATGCTTGAAGTGTCTGAGCTGGGTCTTAGAATCTGAGACTTGGAAGGAACCTCTGGGATCATCTAGCTCAGTAAGTATGTGAGCAAGAGCCCTTTGCAGACACACACACACACACACACACACACACACACATACACCACACACTCATGCACACATACACACACACCACACACTCACACAATCACACACCACATACATATAAACAGTCATACACTACTCACACACACCACACACACACTCACACACACCACACACACATACACACACACCACATACACACTCACACACCACACACACACACATACACACACACACACACACACACACACACACACACACACACACACCCTGACCAAGAGTCCTCCAGACTTTGAAGGTCTCCAATGAGAGGGACTTTCCTGCCTCCCAAAGCATCCTCTTCTACTCTACAAAGCTCTAATCATTAGAAGTTCTGTCCAGCCTACATTGGCTTCTCATAAACTCCCCCTTCTAGTCCTAATTCTACCCTCCAGGGCCAAACAGAACTGCTCTAAACCCCTTTTCCACACTCCTCCAGCCCCAAGTCTTTTCTTTTCCAGGCTATTTCCAGTTTCTGCCAAAGGCCTCCTGTGACATGGTCTCCATCCTCCCAGCACCCTGCTCACCTCCTCTGTCTAACCTTCCCAGTGACACTCAGAAGCCCCACCCACCCAGTTGGGGTGGGGGGGAGTTGGACGGGGCAGAGGGCATCTCCCCAGTCCTGGGCACTCAGCCTCTCTTAAGGAAGCCTCAGACAGCGTTCTATGCCCTCTGTAACTGAGGTCCACTGGCTCCTAGCTATCCTTGCTCTGAATCGTCTATTCTCTCTCATGTTCCATTTTCATATTTGTGAACGGATTTTTAAAAATTCATCAGAATTGTCCCACTTGGCCACTTCCTCAGAGAGTTCCTCTGAGGAACAAAGGGAGGGCCAGGCAGAAATCAGTCGGCAAGCATTTCCGAAGGGTTTGTTATGTGCCAGTTTCTATTCTAAGTGCTATGGATAGAATGCCAACTACTCCCTTCCCCTAGGGAGCATACGTGTAATGAAAGTGCTGTGATAGGTCCCCTCAGACCAACAGGGGGTGTGGACATCCCAAACTCCAAAGAGGAAAGTCTCCTCTCTTTTTTTGTCCAAGGTTTCCCTGTGTGTTTCACTGCTGACTCTTTGGTGTACAACAGGAGACGTCAAAGCAGGGACAGGGCCTAGCACTGGACTGGGCGACAAGAGGGCAGTTTCTAGTCCCTGCTCTGCCAACAATTGGTGCATGGCCTTGTGCAAGTCACTGTCTTCTGTGCTCCTCATGAGGTCTCTCTTCTGAAAGGAGGTTGGCCTAGATGACCCTCTAAGAGTGGTCCTCCTGAACAAAAACTTGCTGGAGAACCTCCATGAGGAGACTGGCCTTCTAACAGGTTGTCTTGTTTCAATCGCAGCTGACCCCGTATCTAGGCTGTTGCCTTCATGGAGAGGTTTTTGCAACCATTGTCAATGGCAACCTGGTCTATCTGAATGGGGAGTTCTCACCGACACCACTCGGGAATCTGCTTCTGGTGCAGAACAACATGCCCAGGAAAAACAGCATCTCCTCCTTCTAGCAGCTTTCAGGCTCAGCTGAGGCTCCGTCTCTAACAGGAAGTCTCTCCTGATGCCTCCAGCCTCACTCCCCACTTCCCACGTTACTTTGTACTTACTTTTTATATATTTTGAACTTAATTACCTATGTGTTCCTCCCCATGAGAATAAGCTCCCTGAGAGCAAACACTGTTTCATTTTTCTTTGCATCATCTATGCCTGGTACATTGTGGTGCTTAATAAATGCTTATTGGATTGGATTAATAGAGAATATTGCAGCAGTGTGACCATGACTGGACTTCCCAACAGTGCCAGGTAGACCTCGCCAGAAGAAAGACACATTTCAAGGCAGAGAGGGAAATGGTGCGACTAAGTGGATGAATTCAAAAACTTCCCAAAAAATGATCTGAGGGCTAAAGGCGGTCTGGGGGATCTTATGTCCAGGCTTTCTAAAGAGTGAGTTTATCTCTCTAGGTTACAGTTTCTAAGGCATGAGTCCCAGGATGCTGAGAAAGTTCCCTCTCCTTATCAAAATACCTCTCTGATGCCTGTAATTCTGCAACTAGAGATGGATTCCATTGGTTTGTCTCCTGTTAAAACAGAAAATTCATCAAGAAGGAGAATGCCTGAAGCATTTGGGGAAACAGCAAAGTACAAGGGAATGAAGGTCAGATTTGGAGTTAGAGGTTCTGGGGGGTGAAACTCAGCCCTACCACATTTCTGGGGTGACCTTCCCCACTTTGGGCCTCAGTTTCCCCATCTGTAACATGAGCAGATCAGACTGGATGATTTCTTAGGTCGCTGACTCATCTAGGTCCTTTCTAGGATATCATGGCTCATTCTTCATTTACACGTTAGTATGAATGAGCTCTTTGGCTTTTGTTGGGAATAGGTTTTGATTGTAGAAGGAAGACAATCAGAGGGTGCTGGCACCTGCAGAGAGGCAGCAAAGAGATGGTACCTCTCTCTTTGCCAGTGTGTAGCAGCTGAGCCCTCTTGGTCCATTGTGACAATAAGCCCTGGAGGGGTGGAGGCAAACAGTAATAAGTGTCTGAGGCCAGTTTTGAACTCAGGAAGAAGAGTCTTCCTGACTCCAGGACCCCTTTATGCACTATGGCACCACCATAGTATCATAGTATTTAATGTATCAGACAAAATATAGAGGACTGCAAAGGAAACCACTTCTGTGGAAATACTGTTATCAAAATACTAAAGAAACAAGTCCCCAGTCCCCATCCCTGTGCTGAGGAGATGGCTGGACTTTGCCCTGTCTGGCCTCCTATTTCCTATCTAACCCCAAGTTAAACTCTCTTGTCTCATCACTAGGTTTTACTAGTAAGCTGGAGGAGGATCTAGCTTGGTCACCAGCTTTTACTAGTAAGATGGGGTGGTCTAGCCTGGTCAGTAGCTTTTACTAGTAAGATGGAAGAGGGATGCATCCAGGTTTACCTCATGGGGTTGTTGGGAAGGAAGATCTCTGAGAATGTTAGAGCAGGGTGGGAGCAGAAATCAGAGAGAGATCAGAAAGCTGGTGAGATGGAGACCCTCTCCAACAGCCTGGGCCTGGACTCTCTTTCCAGCTCAGTTTTATCCCTTCCTGTGTGCTCAGCTCAGTTTGTTTCTGGCAAACACTGTGGCCAAGGAGGAAGGCTTCGGAACACACTCAGGGCCTTGTTCACTAAGGACCCTTGGACTTGTCATCTGGGCACCACCTTCTCCTAGAAGACCCTGCTGACTCAGCAGGGAGCAGAGGAAGCTAGGGAGTGGGGGGAGGAGGGAACAGAGCCCACATCTTGTTCATCTCATTGGCCCCCAGAGATCTCACAAACAGTCTGGAGGCTACCAAGAGGGCCTTGTGTACGATGCATCAGCAAATACTGATGAAACAAAGACTGCGTATCAATTTCTGTACTCAGCGCTAGGTATACAAGAACAGGAAGGACATGAGTCCTGCCCTCAAGGAGGGCACATTCTAGCTAGTATACAATAGGAGTCTCCAAAAAGCTCTGGACTGGGTCCAGTTTCCTGGGGCTTCCCATGACAAGGGCCCAAACGCCCCTCTAATGAGTGCCTGCATTGCTGGAGCGCTTTCAGGTTCGTCCTTCAGGTTGTTGCATAGATTTTCTTACGTTTTATCCTCACAGTAACCTGGGGGGTCAGGGCTGTTGTCGCCCATTTTAAAGATGACAGAACTCTAACTTTATCCTCTTCTAACCCCAATTCCAAGTTTCCATGATTTCCAGCTCTACCATTACCACTCGTCTGTCCTCGAGTAAAGCACTTTTTTAGGCAGGGAGGTACAGTGGATGGAGTTGTGGCCTTGAAATCAGGAAGACCAAAGTTAGGAAGGTCTGTGACTGAATCCTTCCTCACACGCTTACTAGATGTATGTACTAATGTGCCTAATTGCTAGCATTTATATAATACTCTAAAGTTTGCAAAATGCCTTAGAAATACTATCTCATTTTATCCTTATGACAACCCTGTGAGGTATGTGTTATTATGATCTACCTCCCCCTTTTACAGTTGAGGAAACTGAGGCAAATAGAGGTTAATGACTTGACCAGAGTCCCAGAGGTAGCAAGTGCCAGAGACTGGATTTGAATTCCTCTTCCTGACTCTTGGCCCAGTGCTCTATCCACTGCAGCGCCCCCTAGCTGCTTCTATAACATACATGGCAAATGATGTCTGGGCAGGACTCGGGAATTCCAGGGGTCCCAAAGTACTTACCATAGCCCCGCAGTTGCACATGGTCACCCCAACAACCCTGCAGGGGCTCTCAGTCGCCCCGACGACTCTTCGCAGTTGAACTCCGGATATGGACAGAATAGTCCGACACACCTCAGTGGAATGGCCAAGCGTCTTTATTGTCTTACAAATCTCCTCTTGCTGCTGCCCCCCAAGCCTTATTCACCTGCCCCTTTTATTCCCTTTCCATCTGCCCTTTTG
>CM053591.1:193873687-193888747 GCA_028646515.1 Pseudochirops corinnae
GGGGGGGGGGGCGGGGCTGGACTCCTCCAGGAGGGCAGGGGTGGGGGTGGGGGGAATCTTCCTAGCTTTGGCATCGAGCTCAGTTGGCCTCACCCAAGGAGCAAGGATGGGGCAGCGCCTCCCGGCTCCAGCTGCTGCTGACGTCAGCAACACGGAGAGCAGCGGCGGAGATGCCTCTAGCTCCCCTCAGGCCCTGAGTGTGCGGGGCGAGCAGCAGCAGCAGCAGCAGCAGCTGGAACCCATTACCCTGGCAGAGGCTTCTCGGCCACGGCTTTGCTAATAAGTGACCTACTGTAAACGTTAGCAATGACTGAAGTTTTTGAATGTGGAGCTGCTTTCCCGTTAACATGTGGCGCCTCTGATACCCTAGGGTGAAGGGGAGAAGGGAGGAGGAGGAGGAAAAGGAGATGGAGGAGGGGAGAAGGAAGACAAGAGATGGGGAAAGAGAAGGAGCAGAAAGGGGGAGGGGAGAGAGGAGAAGAAAGAAAGAAAGAAAGAAAGAAAGAAAGAAAGAAAGAAAGAAAGAAAGAAAGAAAGAAAGAAAGAAAGAAAGAAAGAAAGAAAGAAAGAAAGAAAGAAAGAAAGAAAGAAAGAAAGGAAGGAAGGAAGGAAGGGCTTTGTTCCCCAGGAGGGCCCAGCCCACTGACAGCACCCTGCGCTCCCGCTCCCGGTATGCATAGAGCTGGAAGGGGGCTCGGAGCCCCTCAGGCTCCAAAGCCCTCATCTCATAGGGAGGGGAAACTGAGTCCCAAGGAGGTTCGAAAAATCTGAGTTCACAGAATTCTGAGCTAAAGGGCGTCTTAGAAATCATCTAGTTCAGGGGTTCTGAACCCCCAAGGGGATCCATGAGCCTGGATGGAGAAAAGGTGACATCTTTATTTTCACTAACCTCTGGTTACTTTTATAATCCCATTTATTTTACTTTAATGCATTTAAAAACATAATTCTGAGTCCACAGACTTTAGCAATCTCCAGAGTGGACCAGGACACACAAAAGTTTAAGAATTTCTGGTCTAGTTCAATCACTTTATATTGAAGAAGAAAAAACTGAGTCTCTGGGAAGTGACTTGTCCAAAGTCTTACAACCACTAGGTTAAGGAACTGGGATTTGAAGACAGTTCCCTGCTGACTCCAAGTCATAGGCCCCTTCCTTTGCATAGGACCACATTTTGGGGGTGCCCAGTACTCTATCACTTGGGGGGCTGGAGAAAGGCCTGCAATGAGGTCTCACTCTCTGGTCAAGGCTAAATGTCCCCATGTCCAGCCATAGACACAAGCTGCCATTCAGGGCAGCTGGATGTTTAAAAAATACAAGTGTTCCATTCTTTCACTACCTTTCGTTCTTCATCCCTTCAAAGCCCCCCAAGACCTTTCTATGTTCTCATCTATATTATCTCCACCCCGTCGCCCACTCCCCCACATCACTCACTGGAACTTTCTGTCAGGGATTCAACAGTGTGCATGCTCAGGCTCGAAGATTTGCACCAGGGAAGCTCTCAGCCTCTCCTCTTGTGGGTGATGCTCACCCGGCCCCTCCTCTATCTACTTGGTTGACTTTGGAATCTCTTAAAGGGGCAGGGACCCCACCATCGCCCCCCCCCCCCACATGAATATGTTCCTTTAGGTATGTAGACATGCACCAGGGACCTGTGGTTTCACCCGGTCATGACTGTTCCTCCTTTATAATTTAGTGATTTGGAGCAAAGGCTGGGAGAAGCCCAGAAAGAAAGATGGGAAGACAATGGGGAACCCAAAATGCCAAGTGACCTTCCCAGGTTCACATGTCCAGTGTCATAGGAGGGAGGACTTGAACTCAGGTCTTCAGGATGGCTCTCTAGAGACTGAGTCACACTGTCTATAAAGATCAATCAACAAATCAATTTCTATCATTTATTATCATCATCATAATAAATTATTATTATTGATTGAGTACCTACTATGGGCCAGCAACTAAGCAAGGTCTTGATGATACAAGTAGAAAGAATGAAACAATGTTCTGTAATTTTCAGGCATGTCCAACTCTTCATGAGCCATTTGGGATTTTCTTGGCAAAGATTCTCAAGAGGTTTGCCATTTCTCTCAAGGAAGGAAGGAAAGAGGGGAGGAGGGAGGGAAGGAGAGAGGGAAAGAGAAAAGAAAGGAAGGAAGGAAGGAAGGAAGGAAGGAAGGAAGGAAGGAAGGAAACAGACATTTTTCAGTCACTATATGCCAAGCACCATGCTGCATTAAAGTGTTTAGCAAGTTCCTGGCACATAGTAGGTGCTATATTCCCTACCTACTAAGCATTGGAAATACAAAGAAAGACAAAAGCAGCCCAGCTTCTAGGGAGTTTGTAGTCTAATAGGCTAGACCAGCCAGAAGTCTAATATGGAAGACAATATCCAAACCAATATGTACAAAGCAAGCTCTATGCCAGGGAAAAATAGATTGTTAAAGGGGGAAGGAAGTAGAATGAAGAAGGGTTGGGGAAGGCTTCCCATAGAAGGTAACATTTTAGCTGGAACTTGAAGGAAGCCAGGAGGCAGGAGGTGGAGGTAGGAGGAGGAGCACTCCAGGTGTGGAAGACAGTGAGTGCCCTGAACTGAGAGATGGAGTATCCTGTTTGGGGCCAGCCAGAAGGCCAGCGTCATTGTATTATAGGAGTGTGGAGGAAGGGGGACTGGAAAGAAGGACAAGACCAGGCTATAAGGGCTTTAAAAGCCAGATTTAAGGCTTTATATCTGATTCTGGAGCTAATAGGCTGGATCAAATGAGGAGCTTTACATTCTGAATGGTGGAAGAAGTATGTATGTATATACACACACGTACATACGTTTGTATACATACATGGATAGTTGTCCAGTCTTATCAGCCATGTCCAGCTCTACATGACTCCATTTCTTGGCAGAGACTAGAGGGATTTGTCAGTTCCTTCACCAGCTCATTTAACAGATAAGAAAACTGAGGCAAACAGAGTTAAGTGACTTGCCCAGGGTCACACAGTTAGTAGGTGTCTGAGTCCAGATTTGAACCAGAAAGATATATGTCTGTATATATATATATGAATAAATATAATTTAAAAATTATACACATAGTCACACATTTAACTACCATGTGATCCTAAACCCAGGCAGCCTAAAACCAGGCTTGAGGCACACCTCAGTCTCAAGAATTCCGAGGACACAGTTTAGGTCCCAATGAGCCACTCCCACTGGAAACAGACACACATTTCCTCCGCTGCCCTCGTGGCTTCCTGAAGGAGCGATGTCCAGGGCATCGTGGAGCTTAGCGTCCAGGGTATTCATTTCTCCTTCAGTTGCTTTTCTTTGATATTTCTCTGTCACTGCCCAAAACCTCTGATGCTGCCCTCAATCTTCTTTCCAACACAGCCACCCATTGGCCATGGACTGGGCTGGTCATGCCTCCCTTGGATTTTTGATCCAACAGGGGAGTAGAGGCAAGAACAGGTACAATCAGTCAGTCAACAAGCATTAAGCACTTATGTGCTCAAGTACAGGAGACACAAAGAAAGGCAAAGCCAAGGAGCTTCCGTTCTAGTGGGAGAGACACGAGAGCCATGAAAGCTCTATGGAGCAGATGGACAGTTGGGTCAGAGAGAATGCACTGGGGGCAGGGGGTGAGAAAAGTCCTGAGAAAGTCAGGGAAGCTGGGAAGTGCAGGTGAGGAGAGGATCCCAGTTCTGAGAGACAGCCAGAGAAAACACAGGGAATCGGACACTGGGGGTGTCTAGAGCAGAACAAAGGGCTGGCTAGAGGCTCGGAGAGTGGGGAGGAGAGCAAGCAGGGAGAAGCCTGGGAAGGGAGGAAGAGGCAGGGCTGCAGGGAGAGGGCTTTGTACTGGGGGCAGAAGGTGACAGGGAACCATGGGGGCTGCTTGAGACATATTGGGGTTGGGGCAGAGGGAGGCTCGAGGCCCCCGCTAACATGGCCACTTTTGCATCTGAATGAAGGATGGCCTGATGTGATGGTAGATAGGAGGCAGCTAGACCAGCCAGAAGGCTATTGCCATAGTGTAGGCATGAAGTAATAAGGGGCTGAGCTGGGGTGGGGGGTGTGTAAGGGGGGAGATTAGGGATGCTGTGATGGTAAAAATAACAAGATTTGGCAAGAGATTGGCTCTGCGGAGTGAGTGAAACAAGCATGACACTGGGGAACTGGGGAGGGGGGCGGTGAGACCCCCACAGTAACACAAAAGATAAGAAAGGGGAAGAGTTTGGGGGAAGGAGAACAGTAATGAGCTGCTTGCGTATGTCCAGCGTGAGGTGCCCCAAAGTCCCAGGCCCATCATCCACCCAGGCACTTCCAAAATCATGGCCCCACCCCCCCCAAGCCCCCTTCCCTTGCCCCCTGGACCCTCGATTCTGTGTTCAGTATTAGCTGAATCTTGGTCGGTACGCCTGTTACTTATGAACAAGACTGCCTTCGACAGGGGGCCAGGGGTTGGACATTTGGGCCACAGATGTAACCCTGTTGCCCCATGGCTAAGACCAGGGCAGCCCAAAGGCAGGATCACATGGAACACGTTCAAGCAGTGTTTGGAGTAAGCTATCCTCCCGGAAACCCTCTGCCCCCAAATATTGCAATTTTACACATACACACACACACACACACACACACACACCCATACCACATATGCAATGCACACACACGTGCACACACACATGCACACATACACACATGTGCACACACCACACACACACACACACACACACACACCATGAAAATCTTGGTTGTGCTTTGCCTCCTCACCTGGAAGGTCTTCAAAGGCAGGACCAGGTGTGGCCTCTCGGTACCTGCCTCACTACCTGAATACAGCCGGAGCCTCTCATTGTGAAGTAGCCTCTGAAACAGGGAATGTGGCTTCAGGCCAGAGCCTCCCCTTGACTAGCCCTGTGATCCTGGTGAAGTCCTTGCACTGGCTCCCTGAGCCTCAGTTTCCTCCTCTGTAATAGAGGGGCCACACTGCTTAACTCCACTCCCACCCCCCCACCCTCCCCCCGGGCTCTTTGGGAACCCTTGGGGCGTGCTACACATAATGATGGCAGCAGCCAGCCAGACTGGGGGCTCTGCAAACATTTTCCCATTTGGCATTTTTCTATGTCCTTTTGAGGAAGACAGAACAGCCCTCATGATCCTCACAGCACCAATGAGGCTACTGGACAGACTCTGACATCTAAGGTCAGCAGAGCTGCCATTAGAAGGCATGTCCTCGAATGCCGAGCACAGGCCCCTCTCCCCCGTGCAAAGCTGCCTCCGTGTTCAGCCTTCACATAGCACCTCACCCTACGTGGGACTCAGAATCATGGTTTGTTGTTTTCCAGTAGTCCGCCCACGTGAGATTCATCTGGACGAAACAAGGGTTCTTTCTTAAAATACAAATGCTCCTGGAGCCAGGAGGAATGGGAGGGGGGATTTGAGTTCTCAAAGAAATCCTGGGATCTGAGTCGACAGAAAAGAATAACTGAGGCGCTTCACAGAAATGAACCCCAGGATCATCACTCTAGGGCCAGGAGAGACCCTAGAGGTCATCTGACCCAACCTTTACATTTTCAAATGGGGAAACTGAGGCCCAGAGACAGGAAGTGCTTTACACAAGGTAGTATGGGGCAGAGCCTAGATCTGAACTTGGGTCTTGTGACTCCAAGTTCCACATTCTTCTGAGGGCATCACGAGGGTACACTATGAGGAACAGATAGAACCAGCTCTAGAACCCAGGGATGCTGACTTCCTACTGTAACTGAGTAAAAATGAGGAGAGGGGATAAGGGGTGTGTGGAAACTCTGGGAGTGTTTTGTCTGAAGGAAAAAAAGCTCAGGTGGTAATTACTATGTTCAAGAGTTGGGAGGGTTTTCAACCAAAAAAAGCCGTGGGTGGACTTGTGCTGTTTGCTCTGGGAGGTTGAAATCTACAGCAATGAGCAGGTCTTGAAAAGACTGGTTTAGGCTTAATAACAGGACAAACTGCCTAATAATAAGAGCTGTGCCAAAGTGGAATGGGCTGCCTTGGGAGGTGGGGGTTCTCCTTTCATTGGAGGTCTTCAAGCAGAGGCTTGTTAGATATGGTACAATGGGGCTCTTTTGGGGGTGTGGGTCAAGCTAGAAAGTCACTGAGGTCCCTTCCAACTCCGAAATTCAGAGGTTTGGGGAGGGGGGAAGGGAGGGAGGGAGAGAGGAAGGAAGTGAGGAAGAGAGGAAAGGAGAGAAAAAAGGAAGACAGACAGACGGACGGATGGAAGGAAGGAAGGAAAGAAGGAAGGGAAAGAAGAAGGAAGGGAAGAAGGGAGGTAGGGAGGAAGAGAGGGAGGAAGGAAGGAAGGGAGGGAAGAAGGAAGGAAGGGAGGAAGAAAGGAAGGAGGGAAGGAAGGAAGAGTGAAGGAAGGAAAGAAGGAAGGAAGGAAGGAGGGAAGGAAGGAAGAAGGGAAGGAAGGAAAGAAGGAAGGAAAGAAAGAAGGAAGGGAAAGAGGGAGGAAGGAAGGGAAGAAGGGAGGGAAGGAGGGAAGGAGAGAGGGAGGAAGGAAAGGAGGAAAAAAGGAAGGAGGGAAGGAAGAAAGGGAGGAAGGGAGGAGGAAAGGAAGGAAAAAGGAAAGAAGAGAGAGAAAGGGTGGAAGGGAGGGAGGAAGGGAAGGAAGAAGGAAGGAAGGAAGAGAGGAAGGAAATGAGGGAGAGAGGAAAGGAGGGAAGAAAGGAAAGAAGGAAGGAAGGAAACAATCCCCTCCTAAGGCACTCTGGTAAGTGCTTAACAATTATTATCTCATTTGATAATCTGTAAAATTATCTAATTTGATCATTGAGAAGAAGCCTTCTTTGCAGCCTTTGAGCCCATGTAAGAACAAACTGGTTGCTTTTAGGAAGCTGTTTTGCAGAAAGCAAAATGATCCAGCCTTTATCTCTTTCTCCCTCCTCCCACCTATCAGCTCCCTCCTCCCACATTTTCCCTGGTTCTGGGGAATGTCTAAAAGCCTCCAGATCCCCACTCCTCCCCCTCCTTTCCACTCCCCAGAACCCAGGACTCTAATCAGAGGATTGTGAAAAGCAGGCTTTGTTCCAGATGAACCACTTGGGGAAATGAACTGCCCCCCTTTCCCTGGTGGCATCTTTCTCTTCTTCAGCACAGAGAGGTGCAAAGAAGGCTGATATGGACCTAGAACCCTCTGCTCACATCCTGCCTCTGACGTGTACTGGTTGTGTGACCCTGGGCAGGTCACTAAACCTCCTTATGCCTGAGTTTCCTCATTTGTAGAATGAAGACTTGATAGTCTCTGGTGCCCCTTCTAGTTCTCAATCTTTGATCCTAAGAAGTGTCTTCACTCCTCTGGGCATGTTTGTCCCTGGTTGTAGAATAAAGGGTAGGACAAGATGACCTCTGAAGTGACTTTCATCCCTAAATGTATGATGCTATATTCCGGCCCCCTCCCATTCCCATTCATTATTGAGGCAGAAGTGAAAGGTGAGTCCTTGGAGAGGGTAACATTGCTTAATTCTGATCAGTAGATGGGGATCCCTTTATGATGCATGAACGAAGGCCATCTGGCTGTCCTCATTATTTCTGGTCCAGTCTGGGAGGATCTGGCCAGACCATAATGCTCTTTGGCTGCCTACTTTTCAGAAATTAGAAGACACAGTCCTGAGCCCAGAGGCCAAGAAAGAAGACAGAACCCTGACAGTCCAGGGTGAGGGTGGACAGACGACGCCCACACCTGTCCCTGCCAGGATTCGGCAGATTGTGACTGGCAGTCTGGTGGAGGACCCCCTCCAAGGTAAGGAGTGGGGGGAGGGGTCTCTGAGACATAAGGACACAGTCTTCCTACTCCACATCCCACCCTGAGCTATCGATCCCCTTCCCAGACCCTCCGCCTCTTATCCGTGCCTTTGCTTCAGCCTTCCTCGAATGCCTAGCCCAGCTCCAAGCTAGTGCCTCATTGACCCAGAGGCTATCCCCCGCCTAAGGTCTCTCCACATCCCCTCAGCGGGTGTCCCCCTTTCCTGAAAAACCACTTTAAACTGACTCAGTGCACTTTCGCAGGGACTGATTTGTGGCCTTGTCTCCCACAGGAAGATGTAAGCTCCTTGAGGGAAAGGCCGGTTCGTTGCTGTCTCCGCATCCCCTTTTCCCAGCACAGGGCCTGTTACCAGTGGACGCTTAAGAAATGCTCACTGGATGAATGCAGGGTCAATAAGGATTTATTAAGAGCTCATTATGCACCATGCAAATGAAGGAGATCTCAGAGATGACAGGAAATTTCCCATGAACCCACTGATGTAGCCAACCAGATTAAGAAAAAACAGACAGGGAAACAGAGTCAGCTCTGCAGATTGGCATTTTGGCCTGGGATGGCCATGGAACTGCCAGTCCTCAAGGAAGTGGCATTTATGGCTTTTGAACCAGATCTCCCTCATGCACTGTCTTGCGGCTAAAACCTAAGCCTGTTAGCGAAGGAGAAAGGAGACAAACAGTCTCGTGTCAGGGGCCCATTTGGCATCAGTCCCTTTGTTTTCACGTCTCTGCAGTCTTTGGAGAGGCCCTGGGGAATCCTGAATCCCAGGCTGGGTCATGGTGGCTCCCCCCCCCCCACCCTCATTAGTCATTTATGTTTGACTCATTCCTCTCCAGGGCCTCCAGACAGCTTTCACCACCCCACCCTGACCCCCAGGGAAACCAAAGACAAAGGCCTCCTGGCCAGGATCTGCCCT
Source organism: Pseudochirops corinnae (assembly GCA_028646515.1). Classification (NCBI taxonomy): domain Eukaryota; kingdom Metazoa; phylum Chordata; class Mammalia; order Diprotodontia; family Pseudocheiridae; genus Pseudochirops; species Pseudochirops corinnae. The sequence continues at coordinate 193,882,377 of CM053591.1, forward strand.
AGATCTGAAGATTCTTCAGAGGTTTGCTTCTAATCCTGGGGTCTGAATTCAAAGGCAGAACCTCTACCTTCCCCTAGAGCACCGAAGGAAATGCTCTCCACCTTCTCCTGGACTTTGTCCATCTTCTCTCTGTCATTAGGCCTCTGGGAGGTGCCTTCTGGAGTCAGCATGCAGGAAGAAAATCAGCTCTTGCAGGATGAGCTCTCGAGGCTCGAGGATCTCTTGGCCCAGACCCGAGCTGAAAGGGATGAGTTTGCCAGCAAACACCATGCAGTCAGCGAGAGGGTAAGAGCACATTCCAACGGAAAGCCATCGTCATCACAGGGAAGGAGGCAGAGGAGGGTCGCCTCTCTGTCTAACCATGTCTTCTTTTGATTCCTAGACACACACAGCTTCAATCAGGAAGAGACCTTAGCGATAACTTAGCTCAACATCCTCATTATTACTACTACTATTATTATGGATGAGGAAACTGAGGCAAGGAGAAGGGGAGGAGCTTCCCTAAGGCCACATAGCTAATTCATGTCAGAGTCCAACCCCGTTCTCCTAACTCCTGGCCTAGTGCGTCCTTCACATCTCCATGTCCTCATCTCTTTTTGAAACACATTTTATTGATGCCTTTGGTCTGTCTCCATATCATAATAACTGGGTGTTAGTAGGAATGGGAAAAGCCTGTCTCTCCCCTCTCTGGCTCAAACCTGCCCTTGTGACAGAATAATCACTAAGTGAAGATACGCCAGCCAGAGACGAAATCACACAAAGTTGTCAAAACTTTGTCTTAGTCGTCTCTGCCATGAGGATGGAGAGATATTTCATTATTATTTTTCTGGGACTCAAAATGTTTTTTTAGCTATTAACAGTTCACCTTTTAAAAAAATGTTTTATTAACATTTTCTGTTTCTTCCATAACCACACTATCCCATGTATCCTTTCCCAAACCCTCTTCAAGAGCCATCCTATATAACAAACAGCATTTTTAGAGGGGAAAAAAATAAGTCAATATGTTGGAAAAGTTCAAAAACCTGTCCAGCCTGTAACCCCTGTGGATCCCCCCCAAAAGATGGCTGGGGGTGTCCACTCCTCTCTCTTCACTCCAATCCTGTTGGATCTTTCTAATCTTGACACCTTCCCTCTCGATTTTTGGATATGTTGTTGTTCCTTCCATTTTCATTGTAGTCCCTGAGTACGTTGTAATCTTGACTCTGCTGACTTCACTCTGCATCAGTTCATGTAGATCTTTGCATGTTTCTCTGTGTTCATTTCCTTCATTATAGTCCTATTCCATTGCCTTCATGTACCACAATTTGTTTAGCCACTATGGGCATGAGCTTTGTTTCCAATTCTTAGCTACCACAAAAAAGGGCTACTTTAAATATTTTGCAGCATATGGGGACTTTTTTCTTTTCAATGACTTTCTTGGAGTGTAAGTCCAGTAATGGAGTCTCTAGTTCAAAGGATATGGATATTTTAGTCACTTTATTGCATAATTCTAAATTGCTATGCAAAATAGTTGTATCATTTCACAGCTTCACTAACAATGTATTAATGTATCTATCTTTCCACAAACCTGCCAACATGGATTGTTACCAGTTGTTTTTGGTCATTTTTGCCCATTGACAAAGTGTGAGATGAAATCTCAGGGTTGTTTTGATTTGCATATCTCTTATTATTTGAGATTTGAAGTAATTTTTTATGTGGCTGTGAATATTTTTCTGTTCTTTTGAGAACTGTTTATTCATATCCTTTGACCATTTATCTATTGGGGAAAGGTTGTTAGTCATAAACAAACATGCATATTTATTTATTTGATTGTTGTACATTTATTTCAAATACCAAACCCTTAGCAAAAAAATTTGATACAAAGGTATTTACCTATCCAACCTTTTCCCTTCTTATGTTAGACACATTAACATTGTTTGTGCAAAAGTTTTTCAGTTTTAGGTAATCAAAGTTGTTTTATCTTTCGTAGTTACCTTTAACTCTTATTTAATTAAGAATACATCTCTTAACCGTAGCTATGAGAGTCATGTAATGTTTCCTTCTAATCTTTTTATAGTATGATCTTTAATATTAAGGTCGTGTATCCATTTTGAATGTATTGTGGAATATGGTGTAAGATGTTGGTCTAAGCTTAATTTCTGAAAGACTGCTTTCCAGTTTTCCCAGCAGTCATTTTTAATCAAATAAGGAGTTTTCCCTCATCTAACTTATGTTTTCAGCTTTTTCAAACACTGGGTTATTGAGTCCTATTTTTTCTGAAACTCCTTTGTCTAATCTATTCCATTGATCTTCCTCTCTATAACCAATACCAGAAGGTTCTGATGACTTCTAGTCTATAATACAGAGTCAAGTCTGGAAGTACTATTTCTCTCTTCATCCTTATTTCTTTTCATCATTTCCCTTGACATTCTAGATCTTTTGTTTCTCCAATTGAATATTGTTATACTTCTATCATGCTCTGTAAAGTATCTTTTTGGTAGTTTCATTGTGTTCTCATTTTTTGTTCTGCATAATATGTTCTGATTATTCTTTTTTATCTCTTCCAGTTTTGCTGTCATCTTACCTTGATCCTTTGCTAGTTTATTGATTTGATGTTTTGCTCTCTTCTTTTTAATCAGATTATGAACCCCTTGGGTTTATCCATTTTATTAGTCTTACTAAAAATAATTTTTAGTTTTATTTATCATTTCTATGTTTTAATTTCTAATTTATCTATTTCCCCTCTAACTTCTAATATCTCCTCTTTTGTGTTTATTTTAGGTTTATTTAGTTGGTAATTTTCTAATTTTAAAATGCAGATTTAGTTAATCTTCTCTTTATTTTGTTGATGTATGATTGTAACGATTTCATTCTCCACTTGAGCACTGCTTTAGCTGCATCCCTGAAATTTTGGTTATATTGCTTCATCACTATTATTTTCTCAACATAGTTATTAACTGTTTCTATGACTTGTTCTTTGACCCACTCATTATTTAAGATTTCATTATTAAGTCTCCATTTGGGTCTCTGTATTTCTTTTGTGGTCCCTGAATAAGTTTCTTTTCTTATTACATTATGGTTCGTAAAAGATATGTTGAATATTTCTGTGTTTTCACAATTTTGCAAGATCACTGTGCCCTCATACATGGTCAATTTTTGTAAAGGTTGTATGTGGTACAGAGAAATTCATATATCCTTTTGCTGTCCCATTTAGGAGAAGACTTTTAACTCTAATTTCTCCAGAAATTTGTTATGTTCCATATTTTCCCTTTTATCTTTCTATTAGACTTGTCCAAAACTGATAGAGGCATATTGAAGTCTTCTATCACTGTTGTTCACCTATTTGCTGTGCCCCATACAAAATAATATGCCTCTTTTCTCTCTATTCACGCATTCTGGAAGAGGTCCTCATTACCCCTTGCCTGAACTATTGCAACAACCTCCTAATTATCTCCCTCTTCCAAGTTTCTTTGCTCCAATCCATCCTTCATTCATCAACATGGTCATTTTTCTAAAGCTTAGGTCTAACCATGTCAGCTCCCTGCTCAATAAGTTCTAGTAATTCACTCTTACCTCCATATCAAAAAAAAGAATCTCACAGATTACTAAGCTTTATGAGTCAGAGATCTGGACTCAAGAAGAGATGCATGAATTACGGAAATATTACCTCCATGATCAAATATAAAGTACTCTATTTGGTATTCAAAGCTCTTCATAATCCTTTCCTATCATTATATCTTATTACACTTTACTTCAGGCAGCTAGGTGGTGCAGTGGATAGAGCACAGGGCTAGGACTCAGAAAGACTCATCTTCCTGAGCTCTAGTCTGGCCTCCTTGGGCATTTTCTAGCTGTATGACCATGAGAAAGTCATTTAACCTTGTATGCCTCAGTTTTCTAACCTGTAAAGTGAGCTGGAGAAATGGCAAACTACTCCCGCCAAGAAATCCCCAAATGGGGTCACAAAGAGTTTGATATGCCTGAAACAACTCAACAACAACAACAACAACAACACACTTTACTGCCCTCCACACACTTTCTGATCCAGCTACACTGGGTTCTTTTCAGCTAGTCTAACGTAACCCTCCACCCCTACCTCTGCACTGGCTGTCCTCCATGCCTGACATGCTCTCTCTCTTCATCTCTGCCTTCTCTTAGTGTCTTTTCCTTTCTTCAAAACTGTTCACATGCCACCTTCTGCAGGAGGCTTTTCCTGGAAGCCTAGCTGCTAGTGGCTTCTCCTCTCAGATTACCATCCACTTCCTCTGGATGATGCAGTGGTGGGATATGGATGATGAAATTTCAAAAGAGACTGAGAAGGACTTGTCTGAGTGGTGATAGGATGACCGTGACAAAGCACTGTCACAAAACCTTAGAGGAGAGAGTATAGAAGATGAGGATTAGCCCATACTTACAAAGGTGTGGAGGCAAGAGATAGAGGCCACTCATAGCACATTCTGTCCTAGCTGCTCATGCCTTCCCCTGGCTGTTGGAAATGGAAAGTTTAAGGCAATGATCACCAAGAAAAACCACTTCCAGCTGCCCTTTGATAGGTTGAGCATGCAAACCAGTTGAGTTGTCAAGCTGATCTCCACAGGCTGCTATAGTGGGAAAGGATGAAAGGCCACATCATGCTGGAAGGCTTCCATCTCTTAGAAGGTCATGACACTGACCATTGAGAGACAAAGATTCTCATTCAGGAGAGAAGTAATTGTGGATGCCACCCACTAGGCCTTCTCTTCCACCCTGCTATTGGGAACCATAGGTCATCTCTCTGAAATCTCAAATGAATTCCTGGGCCAGACCCTCTGTCCTGTTCTTCATACCCCAGATGGCTTCCTTCTCCAAGGCATCAACTGCTAGAAGCTGCCAGGGACAATCCACACTGTACCATCTGAAGGAAGCCTAGGAGGCCAACATTCTTTCTCTGGGGCTTGCCTTGGTCTCTGAGGGATGTTATTGGACCCCATTCCCCCACCCCCTCATCCCCAGGGTAGGAGCTCTTCTTCTTATATGTGGTGCTTAAGAAAGTCTAGAACAGCCCAAAGTGGCTATGAATCCAGGGACCCTTCTAAAGGAGATTGTCTCTGGCAACATCTCCAAACGTCCCTTAATACTTCATTTATCAAATGTCCATTATGTGTCAAGCATTGTGCTTTGGTGCTAGGGGAAGGAAGGAAGGAAGGAAGGAAGGAAGGAAGGAAGGAAGGAAGGAAGGAAGGAAGGAAAGAAGAAGGAAGGAAGGAAGGGGAAGGAAGAAAAAGGGCATAGAAGCAGGAAAACTCTGCAGCTCCCACAGCTCCCACATAGCCACCTCAAATACCCATAAAATATGACTCTAAACAAATTTTAGGGCTCTGGAACTCACAAAGGTACAGAAAAACACATTTCCCGCTGAAGGCAGCTCAGTAGGCAGGACAGGAAGGGCACATCACAGCACACTGGGAGCCGAAACCAGCCCAGCCTGAATCCATAGCTTGGCCCCAGGACAGCCAGGACAAGCCACAGCTGGAGCCTTCAGGAGAGTGGATCAGTGGCAGCTGTGGTGATTTCCAGAATTATCAAGCCATAAGAAATAAGAACTAAGTGAAAGGTTAGTGGAACTCAGCTAAATTTGGGGGAGAGAGTCCAGCCAAACTGCCCCCAGGGCAAGGAAGCAGCAGAAGCCACATCCACATGGCTGTTTCAGAGCTTGTGGCCTGCAGATTGCAGGGAGGCCAAGCAATCATTCAGGGGCTAACTCTCTTGCCTTAACTGGCCTGGATCAGGATCATGGTCTTGCGTGGTGGTCCTGAGGTGCATTTTCAGTGAGCCAAAGCTGGTGGGGGCTGGAGCAGGCCTCCTAATAGCTCCAGCAGCTGCAAAAACCCCAGCGATTTGGGACAGAGCTTCCCCCTCTGGAAGCAGAGTTCCACAGAGCTAAAAAGTCAAGTAATTGACTGGCAACATGAGCAGGCAAATGAAGCAAAGTAAGAACAGCAATCCAACTTTAGATTCCTTTTCTGGGGACAAAAAGGATCAAAGCATGGAATGGGAGGAAGACAACACATTCAGAACTCCCGCACCAAAAGCTTCCAAGAAAAATGTAGATTTGTTACAAGCCATAGAGCAGCTTAAGAAAGATTTTAAAAACCAAACGAGGGAAGTGGAGGAAAAATTGGAAAGAGAAATGAGAATGATGCAAGAAAATCATGAAAAGAGAGTCAACAACTTGACTGAAGAAAATAACACCTTAAAAAATAGATTATCTCAAATGGCAAAAGAGGCCCAAAAAGCCAATGAGGAGAAGAATGCCTTAAAAAGTTGAATTTACGAGATGGAAAAAGAATCTCAAAAGCTTTCTGAAGAGAATAATTCCTTCAGAATTAGAATGGAGCAAATGGAAGCAAATG
>CM053591.1:193889247-193922289 GCA_028646515.1 Pseudochirops corinnae
TTACTGGAGAAGCCCAAGCCCCTCCACCTCATCCTGTCCTGGAGGAGCCCAGGACTGCTCCCCAAGACGACCCCCTCTAGCTGTCCCTTACTTGAATAAGCCCATAGCAGGGTCAGAAACACCTGAATCTCCTATAGGATCTGGAACTAGAGGACACCTTGGAACATCTGGTCAGCTTCTCACATGGGATGACAGGCTTAGAATCAGAAAGAGCTGAGTTCAAATCCTGCTTCAGATGCGTAGCAGCCACGTGACCCTGGGCAAAGCTCATTGTCTCTCCATGCCTCAGTTTCCCCATCTGTAAAGTGAGGGGGTTGCACTTGAGGGCCTCTAGGGACCTTTCCAGCTCTAAATCTGTGACCCCATGAACAAGTATCTGTGAGTGTACCTGGTACCATTGGGACCTCTGTATCAGAACAAGTTCACTAATTTAGCATTGAGCTTTCTTAAAGCCAATCCACTTGGCTCTTTTCCTCCTCAGTCGTGGGCCTAAGGTACCTAAGGTAGATCTAAAATAGACCACTCTGTAATCCTTTCTCCAGCTACCTGTTACTGCCTGGACAGAGGCAGTAACAGGAGGAGGATCATTGTCATAGTAACTGGTTCCCTTTCCCACCCAATGGAGCTGGTCTCAAGGATTCAGGTCACTCTTACATGAATTACAAAGTTGACTTGATGTTGTGCTTTATCCTGCTTGCCCTGGGTGCTCAAATTGCTGGATACAGACTGGGAACATGGTCTCCTAGTTTGGGGAAGGTGGTTTCAGATTCTGGAATGATTTTCTGGCCCAATTGAATGGCCAGCTGCACTCCTGGCTCAGATCACACTGTACTGGCCATTACATCCCCGAGAATTCCCAGGTGGCCATGCTGAAGTTGTTCTGGTTATATTTCACTTATCAGGGAGGTCCACCAAGGGGAAGGGAAGGGCCTCAATGTGTGATGCTATTGCTAATGGAGGAATCCCCTTACTGGACATTGTGGAGGGTTTGGGCTTAGAATTCAGAGAGCTTCTTGGGATTGTCAATTAGATCCAGGAACTTAGACAAGAGCAGAAGTTAGGTAGAGACAGGTCCTATGTTTTCTGGACAGTGAGTCAGCTCCTGGATTGAAAAGAGGCAGACAGAGTGGACCAATGTGCCAAAAGCCGGATGGACTCCCCAAAGGAAGAGGGATCTGCCCTCTTCCTGGCTGCCTGATTAAGCAGAACCTTTGCATTGAGGTCTGTGTTTAGCCCTGTCCTTCTAGGTCCTGTATCCAATACTTGGTGAGGAAATTCATGAGACACCTCGTGCCTTGGCCAAAAGAGCTCATGTCCCCAGGCTATGTCTAGTCACACCTGACCTCGTCAGACTAGACCAGAGAGAGTCCATAACCATGGACAGAGGCACTAGCTGCCCCACTCTGGGCTGAAGGAGAGATCATGGACGCTGGGCTCAGGCCATTGTATCGTCTTTATTTTTTTTTTCTCATCTCAAGGGGTTGAGGTATCTGGCATTCATTCTTTTATGGAGGTCTTAGGCTCACCAGTCATTGAATCTCCTAAGTGTTAGAACTTGGGCACTTTTAGTCCTGGGGTTTGACCCAATTTTTTTAAAAAGGGCTTAGTTGGGTGTTACCCCACTGATTCCCTAACTGGCCAGTAGCTATGGAGATCACAGGATCTCAGGTCCTATCCTTCAGCCCTCCCTCCACTGGAGACCGAGGTAGGGGAACATTGGGAAGCCTTCACCCTATGATTTATCCGTTTCCTGTGGTTTCTGACAGTCCTTGGAGCACCATGGTTGGCACTGAATGCCCAGAGTGCCTCTGCCTTAGAGTACTGCCTTCAGTGATGTAAAGAAAGTGCCAGGTGGTGGGCAGCTATCATCCTTCGATGGCCCATTCCCCAGTTACCACTAGGATTTCAGAGTCCAAAAAGCTGGAATCTGGTTCCTGCTTTGAGCTCTCAACTGTGACATCAACTTGTTTCTGGGAACTCCATTCTCAAACACATGACTATTGCAATGGTAATGGGAATTTCCCTGCTTTGATATGGGATATTCCCTGCTTTGAGGATTTTCATTGTCCCCAATAGGCTTGCCCCCAATGGATTCTGTTTTAATAATTCTGGTCACAATTAATAGGCAGGATATACTGGTGGTGGTGGTGGTGGTGGTGGTGGTGGTGTGGGGTGTATGTGTGATTCTTATTTCTATATGTTCTATATATTACTCTTATTTTCCTCCTTGCCTCATGACTCACTCCTCTGCTACTTAGAAGAGCCCGGGAAGGCCCTAGAGCTTGACTAAGTGGCCTCTGGATCTAGTACTGACCACCATCACTGCCATAATGATCTCCTACACATCAACAATGAACTTTGGCTCTTAACCAAGAAGCTTCCCTGAGCCCAGAGGACCCAGACACTGAGCTTTTCCCAATCCCGTAGCTTTCTGGTTAAATGTCCCCAATACCATGAAGATTTATATGGTCCTATCGCTTCTTCAGGAGGCCCACAAGGACCCTGGTCCCCACTATCAGGCCTCATTTTCTCCTCCAATTATTATTAACGACTAAGAGGAGTCTGTCAAGTATCTTGGACATGGAGAGGGCAGTTCTAATGTGTCATGGACCAGGAAGGCTATCAGCCTGAGGATCATGCCTGGGGGAGAATATGTGAAGAACCTCCATGCCCCTGAAGTACATTCATACTTTGCCTCCCTGGTGCACCGTGAGCTCTCACAGAATGGAGGCAAGAGTCAGAACGACATACCCAAGGAAATGCTTTTGTTGTTGAGTTGTTTCAGCAGTGACCATCTCTTTGTGAGCCTGTTTGGGGTTGTCTTGGCAGAGACACTGGAGTGGTTTGACATTTCCTTCTCCAGCTCATTTGATAGATAAGGAAACTGAGGCAGAGTTATATGACTAGCTCAGGGCCACACAGCTAATAAGTATCTGAGGTTGGATTTGAACTCATAAAGATGAGCCTTCCTGACTTGAGGCTGGGTGCTCTGTGTGCTCCTATACTGCCTAGCTGCCCTGGGGAGCAGCTAGCAGGACAATTTGAATAAAACGGGATTTTTAGGAAGGAGCGTGAGATGAGGTAAGATTGTAAGGGGTGGGGGGTGAGAGCCAGATCATAGAGGGCTTTAAATGTTATGCTCTGGACTTGGACTTTTATCTAAAAGCAATAGGGAGCTGTTGACCATTTCTGAGGACAGAGGTGTGGTTTAGGAATATCTCTTTAGTAACTAGAATATTTTAGAATGTTGAGGAATATCTCTTTGACATCAGTGTAGTGACCGAATTGGAGAGAACCAGTGAGCACAAGGGAAGCAGTCACTAGAGGGCAGGGTTGGGAGAGTTTGACTTGGAGAAGAGAAGCTAATGAGGAGGCAGTCTGGAATGACAGATGGATGCCATGCTGGATATGGAGTTGGGGAAAACCTGGCTTCCAATCCCACCACTGACACTTCCTAGTGGTGTGACCAGAGGCAATGCTTCTTCCAATCTCAGTTTCCTCATCTTTAAAATGGTGACACGAATACCTGCAGGAACTCCCTCTGAGAGTTATCGTGAGGTGGAGGGACCTTTGGAAACATCATTTATTATTATTGTTGCTGCTGTTGATGATGCTCTAGGATGGCACTGAGTGGGGGCACCCAAGGGTTTGCTGGCATCTGGGCCTGAGGGTGTGGGAATGGGGAATGAAGAGGCTCTGTGTTCTTCCTTGGGAATCCCTGCCGCCATGACTGGAGAGGACCAGTCTCAGAGAAGCCAATGAGGCAAAACGAGAAGTCCACTGGCCTGGACAAGACCCAATGTTGTGTCCTCCAAATTCTGAGAAAGATATCAGAGCTACATTTTAAGAGATGACCAACTGTTCACATCTCAGGAAAATGTCAGTAATTTTACCTGGGGAGGGAGGGAGGGGTAGGGCCGGGGCAAATGGCTGAGCTCGGGGAATCCTGGAGAATCTGGAGAATGGAGGGGCCCCATTAAAAGTGAAGCATGAGGCTTTAGGGACCAAATCCCCTCCCCTCTGCCCTCCAGCCCTTTTTGCCCCCTGGGTTTAGAAAAGCCCAGCATTCAATGGGACAGCAGCTAAGATCTGGAAAAATCTATTTGGAAGTTTCACACACAACCTTTCTCCTCCCACTCCACCCCCATATACCCATTTCTTTTCTCTTGTGCTCCTGGGGCTAAGATGGAGCAGAAACTTGATGGTCCCTCTTTGTTGTTGAGAGGGCTGCTGTTGCTGCTGACAAGGATGCTGTGTCATACATGCTTATTAACATTTTCATGTATGTGTGTGTGTACCAGTGTGTGTGTGTGTGTGTGTGTGTGTGTGTGTGTGTGTGTGTGTGTAGCTTCTTGAACCTTACTTAACTGTCTACATGCCCCATCCACCTGGAAATCCCAAGCACCATGAGGGCAAAGATTCTCTCTCTCTTTTTTTTTTTTGGTCTTTGTATCACAAGGTCTGGCACACAGTAGGTGCTCATAAATTCTGGATGGATTGGAGCTAGGTACAAGGTCTTTGCAAAGCTTTAAAAGGCTGTCACATGAAAGAGGGATGGACTTTGTTCTTCATAACTCCAGAAGGCAGAGACAGGGACAAAGGGGCCACTTTAGGCTGAATATCAGGAAGAGCTTCCTGCCAGTTAGAGCCATCAGCCAGTGAAGGGGCTGCCTGGGGACATGGTGAGCCCATAATATGCCCACACCGAACAACACTGTCATAGTGGAGATTTCTGTTGTGCACAGGTTGGGCTACAAGACTCCTGAAAGTCCTTCCAACTCTGGGATTCTGGGGTTCTGTTGCAACTTGTAATTTTCTGGACTCTAAAAGGGACCAGCCACAAGTTGGGGACAAGATGGCAAACCCAGCTAAGACAACAGAAAACTAGCCCACTCCTCTCAGTCCTTGGATGTGCCTGCAGACTTTGCCTAGTCAGTAGTAGGTGCCAGGGCTGGCCCATGAGGAAACACAAATTCAGAACTAGCCTATATGTTAGTCCCAGTAAGAGCAGGGATGTAGGAAAAGCACATGAATGATAGAATCTCAAGGTTGGAAGGGATCTCAACCACCATCATAATATGCCCACACTGAACAAGAACTTCCTCTATTTCATAGCTGCCTACAGGCCTCCGAAGAGGGGGAACCCAAGCCTTCTGGAGGCCACCCTTTCCATTTAGGGACAGCTCCCTTTTGTTGGGTACTTTCTCCTTACATCAGAACTAAAGCTGCAATTTTGTAGGATCAGACCGAGAGTTGGAAGGAACTTTTGAGGTCATCTAACCCAATTCCTTGATTTTACAGATGGAGAAACTAAGGCTCAGGGAAGTTATCACACTTGTTCAAGGTCAGAAAGATAGTGAAATGGGGATTTGAGCCCAGATTCTCTGACTCAGAATCTATGCTTCTTCCCTTGCCTCGTGCTGCCTCCATACAAAGCTTCGGTTTTCTCCTCTAAGGCCAGATGGAATATGTCTAATTATTCTTCCTCCAGATGGGCCAAAAGATAGCTCTACTGAGCCCCTTGGGTCTTCTCATCTCCAGATTAAACAAGCCCAGTTCCTTTAAGAATCCACATATGTCCTGATCTGCAGGTCCCTCACACTCTGGTTCCCCTTTTCTGGATCTTCTTCAGATGATCCACGTTCTTTCTAAAATGTGGCACCAAAAACTGAGCTTGTTGTTGTTGAGTTGTTTCTGTGTATCCAACTCTTTGTGACCCTATATGGGGTTTTCTTGGTCAAGATCCTGGAATGGTTTGCCATTTCCTTCTCTACCTCATTATACAGATGATGAAACTGAGGCAAGCAGGGTTAAGTGACTTGCCAAGGGTCACACAGCACTCTAGAAGTAGTCTTACCAAGGCAAGGGACAACATTTCTGAGGAGGGGGCATATTTCTTAACCTATGGTCCATGAATTTGCTTCTTTCTAAATATATTTCTTTTCCTTCCTTCCTTCCTTCCTTCCTTCCTTCCTTCCTTCCTTCCTTCCTTCCTTCCTTTCTTTCTTTCTTTCTTTCTTTCTTTCTTTCTTTCTTTCTTTCTTTCTTTCTTTCTTAAAGGGTTTAAGTGACTTGCCCCAGGTCACACAGCTAATAAGTGTTTGAGGCTAGATTTGAACTCAGATCTTCCTTATTCCAGGGCCAGTGCACTATCCATTGTGCAGCCTGGTTGCTCCTAAATATATTTTTAATAACTGTATTTTGATATGCTGGTTTCCTTCATAATCTTAGGTATTTTGTACGTTTAAAAACATTGTTTTAAGGAGGACTCCATATACTTCAGTGGATGGCCTAAGTGGTCCATGATTCAAAAAAAGGCTGAGAAACCTTGGCTCTAAACCCAAATTTGGCCAACTACTTGGTCTTTTGGGTTGCACGTTTTTACCCTTTTCTCTTCCTTTTGAGAAGTTTCCCTGCCCCCCCTGCAAGGGAGACATCCTTAGAGATCGATGTTAGATATTGGAATTTATTGTTTTTCAATGAACAAAAATCAGTCTTCACCCTCATCCTTTCCTGTATCATTGGCAAAAACAACCCAGATCCTTGTAACAGCTAGACATAGTGAAGCCAAACTATTTCTTCCACTGGCCTTGTCCATGGGGCAGCCATTTCTCCAGGCAGCCCTTTGCACTTTCAAGCACCTCCAACTTTTAGAACATTTTTTCTTTATGTAAACTTTAAGTTTGTCTCTTGGTAAGTTGCCCTAATTTCTCCTTGTTTTCCTGTCTAGGACAAAGCAGAGTAAATCAAAGGCTTCTTCCATGTGCTCGCCTGAGGGAGGTGGCCTGGCAGCTGGGCATCCTTCCTAAGGAGGAGGCAGGGCTCTGGATCGGGAGTCAGAGGAGCTGAGTTTGAACGTAGCCTCAGCTGCTTCCTACCTGTGCACCATTGGGCATATCACTTCGTGTCTCTGGGCCTCTGTAAATGAAGGGACTGGACTCCATGAGCTCACCCCTTCCTTCTAAAGTCTGTACTTCTGTAATCACTTGTATTTATTCATTGGTACATATGTTGTCCCCTTTCCCATGCCCATTCTCTTATGCAACATCAGATCCTCCATGGGATGGGGTTGTGTTGTTCTATCCTAGTGCCCCCGAGGCTGCCTGGCACAGAGCCTGGTACACACAGAGAAGAATAGGCAATGGACCTGCCCTATCTTGCTGTGGAGAATGGCCAAGGGACAATTCCATTTCCGATGGAGGCCGGAGGCTGCTTTGCAGCTCCTAATTTCAAAGAGCTGCTGGGACACTGAGAGATCTAAGTGATGGGACTAAGGTCATGCAGTCAGGACGTGTCAGCAATAGGACTGAGCCTGCCTTGACTTCCCCACTGGCTCCCCAGCCGTACAGCAACGCTCCTTCTGATGCAGAGGGGGTGCTTTGTGAATTCTCTGGGGGAGTGGATTAGATTGAGTCTGTGAACAAGGCTGTCCCTGGAGTTGGGAGTTCTTAATCCTTAGCACAGAAGTCACTGTCCAGCAAAGCCTCCCTTCTCAGCAGGGTTGCCTTCTTCAGGAACGAAATCAAATGTCATTTTGCTTTGTGTTGCTTGTTGTCTAATGCTGACCATTGAGGCTTGGAAAGCTCTTGCTTGTGACAGCAGAAATGAGCATGCAGAGATGCCAGTTTCTAGGGTCTCCAGAGCCTTGGGCTGTCAGCAGCCAAGAGTCCGCTTCCCAGAAACCCGGCGCTGTGAAAGGAAGAGTGAGCTAAGCCAGCAGGCAGCCTGCCAGCTCCTGGCTCAAGCCTCAGGGCCCCAGGACCGGTTCTGGCAAAGCCCTGTCCCATTGCTGGTGACCCTGAGCCATCTCAAGCCTAGGGAAGCCAGAGCTCTGAGTCAGGGCCATGCCAGGTGGGAAGCTCTCCTGGGTTGAGGGCTGCCAAAGGGGCCAGGTACCTGGCCCAGCTGTCCCTCCCCTTGAGGAGGGGCCCCAGGCATCCCACCAGGCCATGGACTCAGAGGTTACTTCCAGGATGTGAACAGCTTTGTCATGTAGCACCAGGGAAGGAGTCTGGGCTAATAGAAAAGGAAGGATTGGGGAATATTGGGTTCTGTTCACACAACTTAGCCAATGCATCAGCAGATGGGGTGACAGTGGAGGCAGCGTTAGATGTGGAGTTAGGAAAGCTGGATTCAAATCCGGCTTCAGACTCTTTCTAGCTCCATGGTCCTGGGCAGGTCCTTTTACCTCTGGCCTCTGTTCCTTCTCCTGGAGTATGGGAATAATTATAATATCTATCTCAGTGGGTTGTTGTGAGGATCAACAAGCCTTAAAGTGGGGGCAGCTGGGTGATGCAGTTGGGAGAGCCTCAGGCCTGAAATCAGGAAGACTTGTCTACCGAGTTCAAATGTGGCCTCACTTACCAGCTGTGGGACCCTGGGCAAGTCACTATTTTCCTCAGTTTCCTCATCTGTAAAATGAACCGAAGAAGGAAATGTCAAACCACTCTAGGATCTCTGCCAAGAAAACCCCAAGTGGGGTCCCAGAGAATTGGAGCCGACTGAACAATAACACAGACGCCTTGGGAGGCTAGCTGTTACTATTTCCAAGTGCCTCCTCTGAGGAAGACTCTGTCCAAGTGCTGGGAACAGTCAGGGCCAGCACCCCCACCCAAGAGGATGTTTTGTTCTGGAGGAGGGCAGAGGCACAAGTGTAGTCAGAAGAAACACAAGGTCATGGGATAGGGGAGCAGCCCCCCAAGGGATCAGGGAAAGCCTCACATGGGGGGGGGTCTTTAGTAGCCAAGGGACTCTCAGGTCACTTTTTCTTTCCTACAGAGTCTGAACTTCTGGGGACCCCCTCATTTCAGAAGAAGAAACAAGGAAGGGAAGTGCTTCACTCTAAGTCATACAACTTGTCAATGCCCTCTCTAATACCTGGCACTATTTCCATGCATGAAGTTCATTGGGATATCATTTGAGGGTCTGCTGGGACCCCAAGAATGGGCCTACCTGGCCATCAGAGACAAGATGTCCAACTGAGATCGTGTTTGATCTATCAAGTTATTCAATACTAGCTCTGCTCACATATGAGGCAAAGAGTCCTGAGGTCATAGCACCAGAGCTGAAAGGACTTCAGAGACCAACCCCTTACTTTACAGCTGAGGACACTGAGGCCCAAAGTCACACAGATAGGAATCATTAAAGGCAGAATCTGACCCCAGGTCCTGATTCCAGAGCCATTACCTTCTCAGAGGACTGGACACTAGCCATGTAACCCTGGGCAAATCCCTTCCCCCCTCAAAGGGCCCCAGAGAGGCAATCATTGGGAAAGAATGAAGCCCCAGGTCTCTCTCTCTGGGCTGTCTCCATAAGGTTCTTCCTAGCGTATTTTTTTCCCACAGGAAAAGGCATCTTGGTAAAGCTGTATTAGTCAATCGACATTTATTTAGTGCCTAGCAGTACAAGGACGATGTGCTCCATGCTAGAGATACAGAGAACTTACACCTTTTGGGAGTGGGGGCACACAACATATAAAACATGCCCACCGAAGAGTCACACAATATGGTGGAGAGGCGCCAGCAGCTGAATGGATCAAAGCTCCCTGTTGACAAGCCCCAGAAGGTAACGTTGGAGCCTCATTGTCCTTCAGGGGTTCCCCGTGGATCTAGTGCTCTGAGATCCTCCATCTCAAAGTCTGGAGCGGTTTGCTACCTCCTCTCCTGCCAGATTTCCATGATCCCACTGCCCCCTGGTGGACGTTCTAAGGGGACAATGACCATCTGGGAGTTGCCAACTTCAGTTAGGACGGTTTGCCTCACTTCATCAGCCTTTCCATTTCTTTTCCCTGATAACTGATTTTCCCAGATGCATCCATCTGGGAAATACATCTAAGCATGTATCCAAGCACAAATCCAGAAAGAGTGGACCAATTTCTTCTGACGATCAACAGAATCTTTCCCCGAGCCCTAGGCGTGTCCATGGAATAGGTCTGACGCCTTTTCAGCTGCTCTGGGTTGGCAGGAACCTTAGTGACCATTGATGTAAGTCTCCACACACAAGAATCCCCTCTATAAACCACTTGGCATGTGAACATCTAGCTTTTGTTTGAAGACCTCCCAGGAAGGGGAATACACAAGCTTCCACATATGGACAGTTCTCATTTGGAGCAAGCTTTTCCTTACCCTGAATCTAAATATGCCTCTCAGAAAATCCTCTTTTTGCACCCCCCCCCCCCAAGGTAATGTGGCCCTCTGAAGCAAGCAAAACAATACTTGAAGAAAACTGTCATCCCTCCATGACCCATCACCATCCTCCACCTCCCCCAAAGTGCTCTCATCTCCAGCCTTCATAAAATCTACATATCATTGTGAAGACTGATTAAGATGTACATATTCACCCCGCCAACCCAGAGATTCCATTGCTAGGTATATACCCCAAGAAGTCAGTGACCAAAAGGCTCCATATGCATCAAAATATTGTTAGCCACAATTTTGGTGGCAGAAAACTAGAAACAAACTCCATGCCCATCTAGTGGCTATGTATTATTACACTGTAGGCAATTACAAATGCAGAGAGGCAAGGCAAGGCTTGTATCAACAGATACAGAGCAGAATCAGCAGAACCAGGAATGCAGCATACCCAATATCTGCCATGACGAAAATGGAAAGAATATGGCCACCAACTCTACCGCAAGAGAAAGTGAATGGTAAGAAATCAGAATCACCAAGCCTAGCCTCAAAAGGGAGGCAGGAGGAGGCAGCTTCCCTGGCTTCCACTCACAGGTGGGGGACCCGGGGTCCTGGGGAATGTTGCACGTGGCATGCCATTTTTCTATATTGTTGGCTAACTTGGCTGATTTTTTGTTGTTGTTTTTCCCGTTTGATTCTTCTTCAAAAGGGATGGCCCTCTGGGCCAGGGTACAGGAGGGATACTCAGGAAATACAGAAGAGGTCAAGAAAAACTGATTTAAGTTAATATACCATTGACCCGCAGGGCTGCCCCCTAAATTACCTGGGGAGGACTGTGCTCCTTTACCCACGCTAGGGGCTGAGCTGATATTTGGCCTAGTCTTTGTCCTTAGTGCTTAGAGTTGGCAATAGTTGATGGGGTTACAGATCTGGGCCTGGAAGGGACCATTGAGTTGGCTTGGCCGTGATGCAAAAGCAGTCTCTACTCAAGTTCAAGGCAAAAGGAAGTCCTGTACACTGTAATTCCCTCCCACCAAATACCCCTTGGACAGTTTGGCACAGGATGTAGCCAGGGGCACATCCTCCACATTTAGGAGAGATGGGGATTTGGAAGGACTTCTTCACCACCAATATGTGGACCTGCTGGGGTTGAGGACTGATAGAATGGGGGGGCGTAGCTGGGGTTGTGGTCACTGTGATTGTGGGGGCATTGGATAGGTCCATAAAACCTGCTGCTAATTAGAACCATTGGCCGCACTCGACTGACACAGGGCCTGGCATTCTCAGCCCTGCTGTTAATCCTGGAGGAGCTGGGGAGGTTGGTGCAAAGGAGAGGAAATAACATTGAGAGGGGGTTAGTCTTGTTTTGCTTGGCTCCAAAGGGGAGAACTGGAAGCAGAAAAGGGGAAGGTGTAAGGAGGCAGATGTGGGTGGAATAGAGGAGCAGCTTCCTGAGCGGTCCAGAAGTGCAATGGGCTGCAAGCACAAGGGACAAACACCTTCCCTGGCACTGCAGGGCTTTGCAGGGATTGCTGAGCTTTCTGATGAGGTCCATGTTGAACTCAGTGGCCTCTGAGGTTATTCTGGCCTTGAAAGTGAGAGATTCTTTGACTCTATTAGTCAGGAACCCCCAACCTCACTTTGAGTCCTGGTTTTGGCTCTTGCTTGGGGGTCCTTGGGCAACTCCCTTGATTTCTCTAACCCTCAGGCCCCTCACCTATAAGACAGACTTAATAATACCAGCCTGTTTCTGGGTTACGGGAAGAGATGAATGAGAGGATAGAGAGTATAATACATTGGTCCAGAACAAGTATCAGACACTGTTATTACTATGATACCTGGGTTAAGGCATCTGACAGAGGACAGTTTCAGGCGTTAATCAGCCTCATTACACCACCCATTCCGTAACTAAAGATCTACTTCCTCATTAAAAATAGTAGTAATCCCCTATCTGACCATAACTTTCTATCAGTCTATCCAATGCTTTACTTCCTCTACCCCCAAGCCTATTCTTTGTCCTCACAGAGACCTTCCAGCCTTCTACCCCTCAAAACTTTCTTGGGCCATTACCCCTGCTCTGACTTCTCTTACCTCTCTTCACAATCTCCACTCAATAGTTAGCCATTTCAACAAAGCCAGTGCTTATCACCTTATGGCCGGCCAGACCTCAACCCTGGATCACTCTCGCCATCTGCTTCCTTCATTCCTCCTCGGTGTTGCAGAGTAGAGCTGGAGGGAGTCTGGTCACTGCCGAGTCGGTATATTATTGGTTTAGATCAGCCAACTTCAGGGGGCCTTCACTGCAGCAAGGCAATCCTTTTATTCCTCCCTAATCAATTGCTTCAAACAGAACTTGTTCTAAACCTTCTCCTCTCAAGTTTCCCCTCCCAGCTGAGGACCTTTTCTCTTATTTGGCTGAGAAAGTGAGGCCATTCAATGTGAATTCCCTCTCCTCTCTTTTTCTTTATCTCAAAACCCCATAATACCCCAGACTCTGCCCTGTACTTTATCCTCTGACTGGGAGGTAGCCCACGATCCCTCGACCTTTTGTCTTCTTTAGTTGATCCCATCCTTGATCATCCATTCTCTCTCTCTGACCTCTGACCTTTCCCTATCAAGTGGTCCCTTACATACTGCCCTCAAACCTGCCAAAGTCTTCCCTAGCCTAAAACAAAGAAACAAAGGCCATCCTCCAATCAAAGCCCAAGCTCCCAAACCAACCTCCCCCAAACAAAAACCCATAAACCTTCACTGGATCTTACCATCTCCTCAAGCCATCGCCCTATTATCTTTCCTCCCTTTCTCAGTCAAATTCCTAGAAAAAAGTTGTTGCCTTCACTTCTCTGCTTACTCTTTAACCCTTTGTCTTAATCACTCAACTGAAACTACTCTCTCCACGTGTGACTACTTCTTTTCAATCTCATTTGCTGTCATTGTCATTTCCTCTAACATTGAGTTCCCCAAGGGCTCTTCTCTCCACTCTCAGGGACTCTGTCGTCTTCCATGGGTTGGATGATTATCTCTATGAGGATAACTCATAGATTTATACAATAATAATGGTGGTGGTGATAAAATGATGATCACTAACATTTCTATAGTAATTGAAATTTTTCAAGATACTTTACTCATCTCACAACAACCTTGGGCAGTGGGTGCTGTTACTATACTCATTTTATATATGAGGGATCTGCGACTGAGAGAAGTGATTTGCCCAGGGTTACATGGTTAGTGTTTGAGGCCAAATTCCAACTGAGATCTTCCTGACTTCAGGTCCAGTGCTATTCTTTCTACTCCCAGCCTTTCTACTCCTAGCCTTAGACTTTACTCCCCAGAGCTTCAGTCCCACCTCATCTAAAGGATGTTCCAGAAACATCTGAAACTCGTGTCCAGAGTCAACCTCATGTTTCCCTTCACACACCCTCTCCAGACTTCCCTATTTGTGTCTAAACTAAGACCACCATCCTTCCAGTCTTCCAGGCCTGTCCTCCTGTACCTGTGGATTCCACACTCTCCCTCACCTCATATATCCATTGGCTGCCAAATCCTGTCATTTCTGCCTGCACAACATTTGTCACATCTGATCCCTTCTCTCCACTCACACAACTGCCTCCATAGTGAAGGTCCTCGTCATCTTTCACATGGTTTATTACAACAGTTTATTACAACAATACTCCCTGTATTGCACCTCCAACACTCTAAACCGTTGCTCACATCATCGAAGTGCTTTTTCTTAAGTTCAGATCTGACCACATCACTGCCCTGCTCAAACCACCCCAGTGGTTCCCCAATTGCCTCTAGGATCAAATATAAATTCTTCTGTTTAGTTTACAAGTCCTTCACAACCTGGCCCCAGTCTATCTTTTCAGTCTCCTTGGTCATTACTCCACACCTCCCTCCTTGCATCATCCCCAAAGCTTCCATTCAATCAAATTGGCCTTCCCTTTGTCCCGCCTGCATGGCACTCTGTCGATCTCCAGAGACTTGACACTGGTCAGCCCCTGGAACGCCCTCCATCCTCAGCTCTGCCTCTTCTTTAAAGACCCAGCTCAAGCACCACCTTCTACATGAAGCCTTTCTGATGCCCCCTGACCCACAGCCGTCTTGGGGAGTGCTCACTCAGCATTGGGAGTACCGCTGCTTCATATATAACTACTTTGTATCTATTTTTGTTTTTTTTGTATAGACTTTTATGTATCCTTTTTTGTTTCACCTGTTAGAGGGCACACACTTAGCTACTATGTATTTATCTGTATCTAATTTCTTTATACTTATATTGTACATATTGTGTCTGTCCTCTTCACTCCCCTCTCCTCATGAGTCAGGATTGTTTCATTCTCTAGATTTGTATCTCTAGCACCCAGCACGGTGCCCCGATCATCACTGGCCCTTGATAAATGCTTGTTATCCATCCACCCATCCACCTTTCATTTACTTATTTGATTCATTTATTCCTATATAATAAATGTTTGTTGATTGACTGTCACATATGGGAGAGCAGAATATCCAGGTCTGGGGATACATGATGGGAGAGCAGCATCTGTCTAGCCAGGGGGCGCTGTACAAACGCGGTGAGGGAGACAAAGAAGAGAGTGAAGCCCCTGCTGCTTGACCACACCGGACCTTCCCTCCTCTTAACTCCTACAACCTAGTCAATATCTTGGATTTTGGTCTTTTCTAGGAGGTGCATGTTATTTCGGAAAGAATTCTGGGTCTGGAGTCAGAGGTCCTCAGTTCAAATAAGTTTGCCACTTGCTGTCTACGTGTGAACCAAGAGCATTGGACTCCATGATCTCCAGGTCACCCCCCCACCCCTGCCATGGCCCACTCCATCCTAAATACTGCTGCTCTGTGATTAACCCCTTCAGCCCAAGAGCAAGTCTGCAGGGCAGGAAACCTGAGGATTGGTTGTTTGAACACTTGGGGTACAAAGAGAGACAAAAGACAGACCTGCCTTCAGGGAGCTTACAATCCAACGACAGTATGCAAATGATTAGGTACAAACAAGATAAATCACACACGCACAGACACACACACACACACACACACGTGTGCACATGCCCTTCTGTGGCTCATCTACATCTTCTACCCCTTTGAATTTTGTCAGCTTGCCCTAGGTGCAGCTGTGGTCTAACCCTGCTCTGCTCAGGGAAGCCAGGCAGCTGATCTCTCAAGGCAGGAGGGCAGCAGCTACTGCCCACAGCCCTCAGGAGGGGCACCAGCTTTTTTCTCATGCTGAGACTGGGTGTAAGAAACCTACAAGAGTTCCTGGGCTGGTGTTCAGTACTCTGTTATAGTCCAGAGTCATTGCCTAGGATAGTAGTATGCTTAATAAGTAGATACTTAATAAGCTTTCTGCTTGATTGATTGAGGTAAGGTCTCTTTAGGACAGAGCAATGCAGCTCTAGGAGCTGGTAATTCAAGGGACTTTTCTTATTCATCTCTGCTTCCGTATGATTTGTATGTCCCCAAGGAAGTCATAGATGTAGCTAGATGGCTCAGTAGGCAAAGCACTGGGCCTGGGGTCAGGAAGATCTGAGTTCAAATGTGATCTCAGATACTTACTAGCTGTGTCACCCTGGGTAAGTCACTTAACCTCTGTTTCCCTTAATGTCTGGGAGAAGGAAATGACAAATCACTTAAGTATCTTTGCCAAGAAAATCCCTCAAGTCATTAGCATGTCATGGTCCATGGGGTCACAAAGAGTCAGATATGACTGAGCAACATATAGTCTTGTGCCTTGGACTTTGCTGAAAGCTGCCTGAAGTCTTGAGACCAGACCCCAGAGAATGACTGGCCAGTGATGCCTGTGTGTCCCAATGTCAGAGACAGTTACGTCCTCATTGACACTTTCCAAATCCCTTATCATCTGCTCATAGGGGCAAGCCTATGCTAGAGGTCAGGACACCTGGGTGGAGTTTGTTCTCACCTTGACTCTGACAGGTCTGACTCCAGATTCCTCCGTGTTACCACTTCCCAGAGGTCCTCTGTCTTGGTTGATTGGCTATGATTTCAATGGCAGGAATGCTGCTCACAGCGGGGCTCTCAGGCCATAAGAATCAAGTCTGGGTACATGTTTTTGGGGGTGTTCCCAGAGAGTATTCCTTGAAATCACATCATGAAGGTTGCCTTCAGTGGGCAGTCAAGATGCTCTGGGTTTTCCTTGGGCGGGATCTCTATGAAATGTTGTGTTTTTCTAAGATATGTTCCTATTTGTTCCCAGCCAGTGGCTCTAATGGTAGAGGCAGAGATAAGTATATGATAGAAACATGGAAGACGCTGAATTTGACTTCTAACAACTCCCCTCATCTTTATTTTCCACTCTCCTGAGGCAGACACACCCAAATTCTTACCAGTTTCAGAGTTGTGTAACTCAACAGGCCTTTCCTGTCTTCCCAGTAACTATTTTTGGACCTGCTTCGAGTTCCCATTCAGAGTATCTCAGGGCATTACAGGTTCTGTGGCCAAGTTTGGTCAGGGAGGGTTTGATTTTTTTCCCCCTTACAAAGCATTCCAGAAGTTGGCATGCTTGGAAGGGGCCCAAAACACAGTTTAGTGGCTGTTGGCTTATAGCTCACTGTAAGGAAAAACAAACCTCTCCCTGATATTCCCACACCTGGCACTTCAAAATCCGTCCTTCAGACGTTGCTCCTGGCTGCCATCCCTGCTATTGTGGATAGAGAAGATGGTTTTTGCCAGTCTCCTGGATGATAATCTATCCATAAGAAGTCAATCATCTCCCTTCTTCTTCTTTCTGCAAAGGCAGAGGGACCATGGATGCAGAAGACTGCATGTGCTATCAGACAGTTGTGTTGGTTCATTTTGCTAAATGCTACCCACCCCCTCACCTTTTCTATTTTGTGTTTGTTCCATGGAATGGATCTCTGGTTGGGAGAAGGGTAGGGATATTTAAGGAAATGAAGGTGATGTTGAAAAATTCATCTATCATATCTGATACATAAAACAAGAATATTGTACTTGTCTTTCTTTTGCAAAAATAAAACCCTTGTTCATATAGGAAGATAAGAAAGTGAAGCACAGTGGGTAGAACTGGTTTGTGTTCAAATCTTGCCTTTGACATTTGCAAGCTGTATAACCATAGGCTCGTTGCCTAACCTTCGGTGCCTCAGTCCCATCCTCTGAAACATGGCTATAACAATAGTACTCAGCTCAGGGATTACCTTGAGGACCAAACAAGGCTAAGATATGTAAAGGGACTGGCAAAATTAGGTGCTCAATAAATGTTTGTTTTTTTTTAAAGAAAGAGTTTTCAACTCCAAGAAGGCTAGAGGTTGTCAGTTACTGTAAGGGCATTTCCATTTCCATGTTTATATATTCAATAAACAGGCATTGTGCTTCCATGGAGGGCTCTGTGTCAGACAGTTAAAATTTATTTAGTTCTTGCATCCTACTGACTTCCAAATATAAAAGGGAACCAATAAAAGTGAAGACAATACAAACCAATTAAGAGAAACAAACAGATGTTACAGGCACTCATCTGAATCTGTGGCTGTTGCCATGTTCTTGAGTTCAGCTCATGAGAGTGTGTGTGTGTGTGTGTGTGTGTGTGTGTGTATGTGAGAGAGAAAGAGAGAGAGAGAAAGAGAGAGAGAGAGAAAGAGCAAAAAGAAGGAGAACTTTGATTTTATCAATTGACTTCCAAAATCTTTAAAACATTTATTTTTAAACCATCTGTAAACATTAAGATGGGCAGCTCAGTAGACAATACATAGAGCACTGGGCTTGGAATCAGGAAGCCTCAGACACTTATTAGCTGTGTGAACTTACGTAGGTCACTTAACTCTGCTTGCCTCAGTTTCCTCATCTGTAAAATGAGCTGGAGAAGGAAATGGCAAACCACTCCAGTATCTTTGCCAAGAAAATCCCCAATGGGATTACAAAGAGTCAGACAAGACCAAAACAACTGAACAACAACAATAAAGATTAACTGTGGGTCCCCTAGATGAAGCTGGGTGATTGGGTTATCAGGACCTGTTATTTCAACTGTTTAGGAAGCTCCTGGGGGTAAATAGGCATGGTGGGGGGCAGTGAGAACAGAATCCTAGAAACAACCCACTTATGGTCTATGCAGAACCTGGGCTTGGGGTGGTTAGGTGGTGCAGTAAATAGAGCACTGGCCCTGGAGTTAGGAGGCCCTGAGTTCAAATCCGGAATCAGACACTTAACAGTTACTTAACAGTGTGACCTTGGGCAAGTCACTTAACCCCAATTGCCCTGCCTTCCTCCTCCAAAAAAAAAAAAGCAAAAAAAAAAAAAAGAGCCTAGGCTAGTGTGGATGCTTCCTTCTGAAGTTGCTAATCAGCAACTCATGCTTAACTTTGCATTTTAGCCATTCCTAGGGCCACATAAGAGGCTAGCTGACTTGTGTCCAGGATCCTTAGATCTGTAGGTCTTAGAGGCAGGAAGTTAACCCCGGTGTGCATGACTTCAAAGGCAGTCCTCCTTTTACTATCCCATACTGCCTCTTGTCTTGTTCTGCAAATGTTTGAGTCAAAAGATCAGCGTTCAGATTCTCTTTGCTACTTACTGGGACCTTGGGGAAATCCCATTGCCTCTCTAAACCTCAATAAGTTCTCTGTAAAATGAGCTTGGCCTCTTTCCTGCCTGCCTGGGCTTGAGTCAGGAGGCAAGGGGATTCACTGTAAGCCTCCTGGAGGGGAAATAGAATTCAGCTAGGGAATAGAGACTTCCT
Organism: Pseudochirops corinnae; assembly: GCA_028646515.1. Classification (NCBI taxonomy): domain Eukaryota; kingdom Metazoa; phylum Chordata; class Mammalia; order Diprotodontia; family Pseudocheiridae; genus Pseudochirops; species Pseudochirops corinnae. The sequence continues at coordinate 193,908,088 of CM053591.1, forward strand.
TTATTGCCTCTAAGTCTTTGCTCTTTCCTGTTCTTAGGTAAATGAGTATTCACAAGACTCTGACCCTGCGAACTTCAAAATATTGGGTGGTGGAGCCCCCATTCTAGGACCCCAGTGAAGAGCAAAACCCTGGACCTCCCTGACCCAGCATGGAAGTAGACTAAATCCAACTCAGAGGAAGTGATGGCTCACTCATCAGCTCTCTCTCACTGGGAAGGGAATTTGGTGGGGCCAGTGTTCTACATACCTCCTTAAGCTTGAGCCCATTCTTGCCAAGTTAGGGGAGATCATGCCCCTGGGTGTTGGGGGGAAATGTTTCTGTTTCAGGTTTTTGCTCATTTTTTTTAGTCCATTTGTGTGAAAACTAAGTAGAATAAAGTGGAGAGGATTGGAGTAGATGACTACTAAGGGTCTCTTTTGGGTCTAAATCTGTAATCTTATATTATGAATTGAGAATATAAGATCTCTGAATGTTTCCTCTTCCCAAGAATTTAATGATGGAGTGGAAGGACAGTGGAGGAGACAAAATGGAGGGGGATCAACAGAACAGGAGTTACCAAATATCTACCAGGAAGCCCAGAAGGCCTGGCCAAGGCTAAACTTTTTTCCTCCCAAACATAATTGTGGTGTATTTTAAATTTTATACAATAACTTGTTTAGGCAGTAGTTTCAGAATTTTGCAATTGGAGTGAATGTTACCTTAGCTGATACACCAAATTCTGACTAGGATCGTAGAATTTTAAAAACATTTTAATTGACATTTTCTGGTGCCCAAATGCCCCCCTGTAGCACTGTACCATCTCACTCATAAAAAGAATCAACCTATATAAGACTTTTCACAAAAAGAGGAGGAAAGAAATTCCCCAGAATCTCTCTACCCCTGTGCATCATGACTTCTGTAAAGGAACAGAAGGACTTATCTCCTCCCATCTCTTTGGATCCAAACTTGTTCTCTGTAATTTGACAACACTTTTTTTTGGGGGGGGGGGGGTTTGCTGGTCATTATGTAGTTTTCCTGGTTCTGCTTACTTGACTGCGCATCAGTTCCTGTTGTCTTTTCATGACTCTGTATTTATCACATTGGTTTCTTACTCAGCACAGTAATATTCCGCTGCATCCAGGGACCGCAGTTGTGCAGCCAGACTGCAATTGTTGGGAACCTTCTTGGTTTCTAGTTATTTGCAGTCACAACACAGGTTGATATAAATTATTTTTTGTATATGGAACCTTTCTTTTTTTGTCATTGACCTCTATGAGATATTTGCCAAGCAAATTGGAATCTCTAGTTCAAAGAAAGTCAGATTCTGAATTGCTTTCCTGAATTGTTGTCCTGATTGACAGCTTCATCAATAATGCACTAGCACCTCTATCTTCCCCTAACCCTTCCAACACTGACAATTTGACAATGCTGAGCTTTTAAGAACTTGGGTCAGGATAACATGGTGTTGAGCTGAAGCATGACTAGGTGAGCCCAGTGAAACTACTACCAGGACGACCAAGTATCTGATTTTCAGTGCTTAGGGTTCTCACGCCAGGGGGATCTAATTATGCCAGTATTATGCTGTCAGACTGCTCTCCAGCCCTGTTGTTTGGGCAACATTTTGGGGAGGGCTAATAGAAGTAACACCTGCAAGGGCCGTGGAGATTGGGGATCCTCAGTGAGCATGAAGCTCATGATTGCTGGGAAGGGTGGGGGTGGAGGTTCTAATTATGTGCTGGGCTGCTCACATAACTAGAGTTATATGGCCCAGTAAAGCACTCAGGTCAATGAGGAGTGTCTGTGTCATGGTACATTGGAAGGACATTGGCTGTGGAGTCCAAGGACCTGAGCTTCCATATTACCTCTGACCTTTACTCCTTGTATCATTTAAGCAAGTCACATCAGCTTTGTGGGCTTCAGTTTCCTCCCCTGTTCAGTGAAGGGGTGGGGCCAGATGACCTCTGGAATCCTTTCCAGCTCTTTATCTGTGGTTCTCTTGAGGAACTGATTTGCAACCTTGGAACCACCCTCCCTCAGCCCCATATCTGTAGTCTTTGGCAGCATCCCTCCCCTTGGTCCTTTCTTTCCACTGAGGGGCCACCACCCTAGAAGTGACCTTCTAATGTGCTCCAGCCTTCCAATCCCTGCCATCTGTGGTCCCACCTTCCACAGAGCCACCATTTTGACATTTCTAAAGCACACGTCTGACGCGTAGTTCTCCTGCCCAAGAGTCTTCAGTACCTCCCCATTGGCTCTCAAGCACAGGACAGATTCTCCGCCCTGGCATCTAAGGCTGGTGACAGCCTCTTTCTAGTCTGTCTCTCCATATTTATGTCTCATTGCTTCCCTTTGCTCACCCCATTCCAGCCAAATCACTGTCAGTGTCATCAATAGCATTTACTAAACATGTGCCAACTATGTGCCAACTGGGGACACAAAGAAAGACAAAGCCCCAGCCCCTGCCTGTGCAGACATTTAGCTCTGCGCTCCGAGCCTGGCCCGTCCTCTCTCCAGCTTCCATCTCTTACAATCGTGAGCTTCCTCTACCGCTGAGCTTGGAGGCCATCTCCACCGGCAGCCTTTTCAGATCCCCCTGGTTTTCTCTTGTCCCACATTCTCCTGTGCTTATTCAGGTCAGTGTTGCACCCTTTCCATAGGAATCAATAACTTTTTATTAAGGACTCTCCGTGGGCAGGGTGCTGTGCCAGCTTCTGGGGGTATAGAAGCCAAAACTGGACGGAAAAACCCCTTCCTGCCCTCAGGCATGGGGGGAGGCTAATAAATAATACTTACACACGTAAATATAAGCCGTAGACAAAGCCAGCCCAAATCCTTAGAAACGGAGAGCTCTGATGCCTGAGGGGGTCAGGAAAGGCTTCCCGTAGGTGGAGGCTTGGGAACCAGTTCGGGATATTGAGAGGCTTCAGCAAAGGGATGGTTTCCAAACTATTGTACAATGTGAAAGTATTTGCAGATCCTATACATGATTGCACGCCACCATGGGGGGGGGGGGGAAGGGAGGGGAGAAAATCTGAAACTCAAGTGATTGTGGAACTGAATCTTGTAAATTAAAAGTAAATGAGTAAATAAAAAAAAATTAAAAAAAAAAAGGGATGGTTTCATTTTATCTTTGTCTCTCTGGTGCCTAGCACAGAGCCTCGTGTGCAGTAGGCACTCAATACATGCTAACCAAGCGTGAATGAATAAAATTCCAGAAAAGTCACAATCAGTGTGGGAAAGGGAGAAATGCCTTTGACTGTGGGACCTACTGGAGTGGGGTCCTGAGCCTGACAAGGATTGTGCTCCTGTGTGGGGCAGGCACACTGCTCCGACCTAAGCCCTGTGCTATGCGTCCCATGGAGGACGCGTCCTTCGCTCTTTCCTTCAGAGATGCCCATGGGATCACAGACACTCTATTCAGTAATGATTTAGAGTCTGGTCTTTCCTCTTGGCTCCCATCACTAGGTAGTGTGGGGAGAGCAGCACCCCAAAGCCTCCTCTTCTCTTTCTGATACTAGTCACCCTGCAGTGCCTGGACTCACAGCCTCCAACCTTAACAAGGTCGGATTCCTGAGCATGGAAGTTCTTGGTCTTTTCTGGGCTATGGACCCTTGGGCAGACAGGCTGAGGAAGGAGAGGTCCCTTGTAGAATCTTGTTTTTAAATGCATAAAACAAAATACAAAGGAAACCAACGATATTGAAAAATGGTGATCAAAATATCTCTGTTTAAAAACACAGTTCTAGACTCAGGCAAGGTCCTTGTTAAGGAACAAGCTGTGAGAGCCACAAGCCTATTGCTCTTCTCGGCCCGAGCCAGTTCTTAAGGACATAGTCTATCTCCCAACTCGCCTCTGGCTCTCTTGAACAAATTCCAACACTCCCTTGGGTTTTAGAGGCAGCATTTGGGGCATTCGCAAGACCTGGGTTCAAGTTCCGTTTCAATAAATATTGACTAGGAGACCCTGGGCAAGTCATATCTATCCTCCCCTACTCCCACCCCTTCTGCAATTTTCTCATCTCTAATAGGTGGCCCAGGTCCTCCAAGGTCTGTGTTCTGGTGTTCTGTGAAGTTCTGCCTCTGCCTTGAGGGAACTGTTCTCTAGCCAACTGAACAAAACAGGGCTAGTCAACTGGGTGTATAAGGCTCTTTTAGGAGGATAGAAAGGGGGTCCTGGGTCTAGTGCTAGAGCAGAAAAAGCATCATCTGAGACTGAGGAGGCTGATTCAATCCCCAGCTTAAGACCATGTACAGGTGATGTCACCTTTCTAGACCTCAATCTCTTCATTTGAATAATGATACATATCACATGAATGATGGAAACACTGGCATAGGAACCCCCAGCATGTCACAGGACCCCCAACATGGCAGAGGATCCCCACATGCACAGGACCCCCCCAGTGTGGCACAGGATCTCCCAGCATGGCACAGGACCCTCAACATGGTATGCTCACATCAGAGAAGGTGCTGAAGCAAAGCAGAATTGCACTAGCTCAAAAGAAACATGAGATGTGAAAATTTAAAGCCATCCCCACTCCAAATGTTCATATGGACCATTTTGTGCTCAACTTGTGGTTGAGCCTTCTGAGCTCCTATTGGTCTCATCAGCCACAGCTGGTCACACTGTACCTTGACCCCAACATTATGACATCATTTTGGTCCTATTTGAGAGTGAAAGACAACCACCAATATAACATGAAATGTAAAGGCTCTTTCTGACCCTAATGTTCTATGATAGTTTTACATATTTGGTATTATTATAGCCTACAACATCCTTAGGAGTCGGGGGGGAGGGGAGGGCCTGGGTTGGTGCTGGTGTAGAAACAGGTATGCAGTGATAGGTGAGTCAGGAAGCCCTAAGTTAAATCTGGCCTCCAACACTTACTAGTGTTTGGGATGAAAAATACCCTTCATCCTTAATTTAGTGAAAAAATAAACACAGAGATCTCTTAGGCTAAGAACAGGAGTTTATTCTCTTCCCTGGGAGAAGAGGGTGGTCTTCCCCATGACTCATCATGGAGAAGAGGCAAGTTACAAAAGACAGTGCAGGAATTTGAAACTTAATTTAGTCAAGCCCCCTCCTCAACTGTTTCCTCTCTCATTGGTGGAGAGGCAGACTTCACCAAATACTTCCCCAACTGGGACAGCAACGAAAGAAGAAGGGAGGGGTCCCACCAAGGCGGGAAAACAGACAAAGGAAGATAAAAGTGATTGACAGCAACAGTGGGAGGAAGGAAAAGTTAACAACCTCAAATTGAGAAGTTTTCACTCATCCCACACATTAGCTAGCTGTGTGACCCTGGGCAAGTCACTTAACCCTGTTTGCCTCAGTTTCCTCATCTGTCAAATGAGCTGGAGAAGGAAATGGCAAACCACTCCCATATCTTTACCAAGAAAACCCCCATTGGGGTCATAAAGGGTCAGACATGACTGAATGACTGAGCAAAAGCAATTATTATTATTGTTGTGATTTCTATTGGAGAGAAAGGGGAAGGGAAACAAAGGCTCTAACTCCTCTCTGCTCCACGCTTGGCTGGCTCAGCACCCTTCACCTGTTTCATCTTTTGATACCCAGCTCGGAGCTTTGGGAGAGTAAGAGACCAGAAAATATCTGTGGAACTCAAATCATACAGATTGTTCCAGGTCAGTTACTGGTGATGTCAAGAATCAAACCGAGCTCTTGGGATGCTCAGCTAACAGCTCCCAAATCTCACCCACCCAGCTCTGCGTCTAACCAGGCTCTGGTGCACAGAACTCTCCCAAGCAAAGTAATTACCTGGAGAGTGTGTGTGTGTGTGTGTGTGTGTGTGTGTGTGTGTGTGTGTGAATCTAGTCCAAGCCCTCCCCTCCTTTTTATTTACAGAGGAGGAAACTGAGGCCCAAGGGAGAGAAATGATGTGATTAAGGTCATACAACTAGAAGAGAGGCAGAATTTGAACTCAGGACCTCTGATTCTAAGTGTGGTGTAAAATTGAGTGTTTAACCCAGGAGTCAGGAAGCCCAGAGTTATAACCCTTCCTCATCATCTGCATGGCCCTGGGCAGTCACAGAACTACTCTGGGCCTCAGTTTCTTCATCTTCCAAAAAAAGAAGTTGGATCCCAAATCTGTCTCAGTCCTTTCTCCGAGTGTTTGTTTCATGGTAACCGCTGACTGTCTTTGGCAAATGGGGTCCTGCGGTCACCTCTACTGCAGGAAAGATTTCCTGATCCCCAAGGAAACTGAGTAGATTTCGTCCTGTTTAGTCAATATTGATTTAGAGCCTCCTTTGTTCAAGGCACTGGATTAGATGCTGACTCTTCAAGCATAACAATGAAAAATGGTTCTTTCCCTCCAGGAGCATCCATGTATACAGGTAAGTAGAACCCCAATTCTGCCTCAGGCTGGAGCTGGGTTACAGAACCAGAAACTCACTTGAGAAAGGAGAGTGAAGCCAAAAGGAGGGAGATGAGGAAGGGCTTCCCTAGGAAATGACACCCAGGCCTAGTCTTTAGGGCAGCTGCGAATTCTAAAAGGGGGAGCTGAAGAGTGTGCTCCCGGCATGGGAGACAGCCTATGCAAAGGTATAGAGGTGGGAAGAGGAAACATTTTACAGACTTGAAAGTACCATATGAATGTCTCTTAGAATTAATCATGCTTCCTCCCCACAGGTCCAGCCTTTCCCCCAGAACTGGGGTCATGTTTAAGTCTCAGCCAGGGTATCGGTTCCTGGTATATCTAACGTGCTTAGGCAGGTTGGGGCTCTTTCCTCCTCCAGCTTCAGCAAGGGGAAGAAATGCTAAGTGCCACTCAAATGCAGCCTTCCCCTTTTTAAGTAGGGGAGAAATTTGGGGAAGGGGGACTGGCAGATGCACTGGAAGGATGGGAAAATGAAAACAGGGTGAAAACATCAAAAGCTTGTTTTACCTCTAAAAGAAGGCAAAGTACCTGAGTTTGTTTTCTTTAAACAAGGCAACAGCCCTGAAAAGTGAGATCGAGGGCACCCTTGGGGAGCAGCTGGGACAGAACTGCAAAGCAGACAGTGTGGGATGCAGATGACGTGTCCTGTCTGCCTTTTCTTCTCTCTTTCCTACCCACCGAGAGCTCAATCAACCTGTTGTATTCGATGCTGGTCTGACCATTCCTGGGGGGCTGGCCCCACCCCAGATGTGTAGGAATTGTAAAATTCTCTATCTCCTCTGGCTCCTAAAACAGCAGGTGTGCAGAGGTATGCTGAAATGTGTATTGGAGGAACAAATGAGCCAAAGCTCCTGGGGAATTTGTCATGGATTCTTGGGTTATCTTTTAGATTCTCTCTTTCTGCCAAGCAAAAAGCTTTGTTGCCCAGATAAGGAATTTTTGGGACAGTGGAGCCTGCCAATACACAAGTATGCATATTTTGGGGTGGAGACCAGTAGCTTCCCAGTGCTTTGGGGACACACCCATAGACTGGGACTGTCATATGGAAGGATGCCTTCCAAAATTGTTCCCTTGGGTAAAACCTCTCACCCATGAGATGAGACAGTCCTGATGTTCACCCCAGCAAGAAGGTGTCTCCACATTTGCTCAGTGGATGATGCCAATCCTCCAGCCCTCTTTGTGAAGCAGAGGGAAGACCTTCCATCACTAACTAGAGTAGAAAGTAAGCTCCCTGAAGACAAGGGTTATACCATTTTTTAAATGGAACATACATTGTACACAATAGGCACTGAATATATGCTTGTTGAATTGAATCAAATTACAAGACTGACCTGCTTTGCGAACCTTTTAAAATGACTTGCTAAGGCACCAGAGCAGAGGAGCTCAGCATTGCCACATGTTTTTGCCTCTTTGTTAGAAAGTGCCCCTCCCCCCAACTTGTGATAGCCCTGGTCAAGTTCCCACCCTCCATCTCCTCAGGTCCAGGACTGTTCTTCCTCTGCTTGGGGCATTGGGAGCTCTTCCCCCGCTCCCCACAGCCTTCATCCTGCCTTTCATTTTGAGTGTGAGCAATCTGCCATTTTAAACATTTCCTTAATTATAGATCCCAGATAGAGTCTATCAGTGAGTCATTCCATGCCCCATCTAATCTCAGTGGCTGCACATCCCTGCATGTCCATAGTGACACAGACACACCTCTGGGGACACAATCGTTTGTGGTTCTCTTGCCACCTCCTGATTCTGCTTCTATCATTTCTCATCACCGTGGCATTGGTGGCCACATGGCCCACCTCTGATTCTTACTTGCCATATCACCCTGTTCAAGTCATTTTATGTCTCTGAACTCCAGTTTCCTCATCTGTGAATTGGGCATAATCTCTCTCAGCATCTCTCTCACAGAGTTGTCGTGAGGCACAAATGAGGTGCTTGGCAAATTTTATAGTGTGATATAAATGTCAGCTATTATTAACAGTAATAACGGCAGGCATTTACACAGTGTTTCAAGATCTGCAGGGCACTTTGCAAAGACTGTCTCACTGCAACCTCACAACACCCCAGGGGCAGAGGTGCTATTATCATCCCCATTTTACAGATGAGGAAACCAAGGCAGACCAGGGTTAAGTGACTTGTTCTGGGTCACACACTCAGCAAGTTTCTGAGGTTGGATTTGAACTTAGGTCTTCCTGACTCCAGTCTCAGAGTTCTATCCCCTGCGCCATCCTGCTCTGTCTTTGTGTTTTAGTGTTGATGATGATGAGAACTAACATTTATAGAGCGCCTACTGTATACCGGCATGGTGCCAAACACTTTACAATTATTATCTCATTTGACCCTCACAACCCTAGGAGGGAGACACTGTTATCATACCCATTTTTACAGATGAGGAAACTGAGGCAGAAAGAGGTTAAGTGACTTGCCGAGGTGATGTGTTTTGGGTTACCTTTTTGATTTTTCTTTGAGATAGGTTAACACCTTATACAGATCACAGAAAGTGTGGCTCAGTGGGAAAGAGGTGGGCTTAGAGTCAGGAAGATGAGGGTTTGGATTCTGCCTCTGACAGTTCTATGCACACGTCATATAGCCACTCTCAGCCTGTTTCCTCATCTACAGTGGGAACAATAATAACTTTAGCTCTTATCTCACAGGGTTGTCATGAGACTCAAATGAGATGTTTATAAAGTGCTTTTTGCGATCACAAAATACTACGTTAATGTCAGCTATAAAAACAACAAGAGTTATGATTATTGTAATGGATGGGTCCCAGGCTGTTGTACCCTCTCCCAACCATTACACACACGTGTCTGTATCTGTGTGCCTAGTCAGATGGACACGCAGCATATTATTACATATCCGTATGTACAAATGCATATGGTTGCCTATGTGTAAATGTGATGTGTGGGTGAGAAAGACCCAGTGGCCATATTATTTAACCCCCTTTCAAGTCTCCGTAAATGAGAATAGTAGTAGCACCTAATAATATGTTAAATGAGATTGTGTGTGTATGTGTGTGTTTGTGTGTATGTGTGTGTATTTGTGCATATGTGTGTGTTTGTGTGTATGTGTATTTGTGTGTGTAAGTGTGTATGTGTGTGTTTGTGTGTAAGTGTATGTTTGCAGTGCTTTGCAGACTTTAAAGTACCTTATAAATGCTAGTTACTAATTAATTATGTATTATCTTTCTACGCACAGGCTCCTTTTTCCTTTTAATTTTTTAAATTAAAAATTCTTTGAACACCCAAGAGCCTGGGGTTTGCTGTGGTTTTGTTTGTTCATCTGTTTGTTTTTGCTCTAGTCACTTGGTGGAAATGCAGGATGGGGGAGACCAGGATATTTCAGGGGCCCTGATGTTTCCTCCCCCCCTTCTTCCTCCAGTCCTTGGCATAGGCAGATGGGACCATCCTCTGGACTCCCCTCCCCAGCAGACACTGGGAGAGAAGAGCAAAGCCTATGTGGGCAAAGCCTATCCGAGTGGCGCCTGCCTGCAAAGCATGAGGCCCTCAGGCGCAGATACCTACCCCTGCCAGGTGTAAATGACAAGTTATGGGCCTGTTGTCCCATCTCAGCCCTGGCTGGTTGCTGTCACTGCCCCCGAGGAGCTTTCATGTATCGGAAGCTAGTCCTCCTTGCAGTCGGCGGCCTCTGATTAGCATCTGTCTCCCCAAAGACTGGCTCAGGGCACCTGACTTCAGCACCAGCTCTTCTGGACCAGAAGACAGAGCGTTACTGGCAAGCCCCACCTCTCCTTGGGCACTCTAGGCCGAGGTGTTGCTGAGCCAGGGAAGGGGAGCACCAGAGGAGGAGCTTTTCACTCTTCGGAACTTAGGATGGGGTCCCAAGGATCACAAGTAACCGAGCCTCTTTAAAGAGCCTGGAGACATTAACTAGCCTAGTCTGCCATTCTGCCGCAGTGACGAAATTTATTAAAAAACAAACAAACCACAAACAACTGCACATCCAAACTCACCCAACTGGCTCCGTGGTGGTTTTACATTCACACTGGCCAATTTCCATGCAAAAAGTTTCCTTTCTGGTTCCTTTATCTAAGTCAGAAACCTCTGTCTGTGCGTTTGCCCAGGAAGGTCCCTGGGCAGTGTGCAGTGTGTCCTGATGCTGGTTTATTTTCCTTTTGGGATATTTCACAAATGGTGCCCTCACTTTCTCCATGGGCCTCACGCTTGTCAGAATGTGATTTCATTACTTTTCATGTGCCATCATCTATTGGTACATACATTCCACATTTAGGCTGCTTCACCTCATTGCTGTCCCCCCTCCCTGCCATGGATGTCTGGACAGATAAGCTCCTTGTCTTGTTTTGGAAAGTCCTTTCAGTGTGTATCCAGTTGTAAACTTAGCATCTGATTTTATTGAATCACCCTATGAGTCTCAAACCAGTGTTGTTATTTTTTTAACCAGATTGATGATTCCATTAGTACAGTGAGAACATTCCCTCTGCCTATTCTAAAGCTTTGTCTTAGGGTTTCCTAATCTGGGGTATGTGAAACTAGTTCTTCTTATCCAGCTAAGGCTGGAAGTGCAGGGTCCCCTGAGGTGCCCAACCCACTCCCATCAGTAAGGAGCTTTAGCCCGTTCTGTTTCTGGTCTCAGCCTGTGTGTCCCTCCTCAGGCAGCCTGGAGGATCCATTGTCTCTCTCCTGCATCCTTCCTCTCCCCACCACATCCATGCCACACTTAGTGAGGATCCTGGGTTGGCTTAGCTCACCGAAGCTCAGAACACCTGAGCCTCAGTTTCCCCAGGAGCAGGGATGCCTGGGATGCTCCACTACTGCTGGCTGGCAAACTTTTTTTTAAAAAGAATTTATATTGCCATATTTCAAAGTAATTGATTTCCTATGAAATCTTATGTATTTTTTTAAAAACACAATTCTGAAAAGAGGTGCAGAGGTTTCACCAGACTGATTGCCAAAGGGCTCTAAGACACACACACACACAAAATAGCAGAGAATCCCTATTGTAAAGAGTCGATTGGGGCATGCAGAGGGTGTGTCTTGGCCAGGATCACAGAGCCATTATTCAGTCATCAGAGGCAAAATTTGAACCCAGGTCATCTCGACCCTGAGACCACTAAGTCTTGCCACTTCTGAGCCTAAACAAATTCTCAACAGCACCTTAATTCTGAATATTCTCCTCCTCAACCCCCCCCCCCCCAACACACACCTCAGTACTAACAGGTCTAAACTGGTTAGCATCGAATCATGACACTGGGAAAGCTTGAGTCCTTTAAACGGATGAGCACAGATTGGGAAGGTGTCAGTGAGGATTCAGGAAAGGAAATGTCAGTCAGTTGGTCAGTCAACACACAACTATTAAGCGCCTTCTGTCTGGCGCTGTGCTAAGCACTGGGGGGGGGGGCGGGGGTGGGGGAAGAAAGGCAAAATCATCTGTTGCCCTCAAGAAGCTCACATTCTGGTCGGGGGAAAGGGGGAGAAAATAGGAAGCCGGCAGCAGTGAGAAGTCCAGGGTCTTCTTCACTTCCTGCATGCAGATCATGCCTCCTTAAAACCTCACCCCTCACTGTGAGGACCAGGACCGTCTCTTCCTGGGCTGCTCCTCAGGAAGATCACAGCAGCTGAAACTGGGACCTTCCCCACCACCCCATTCAGGGCTTCTTGCTTCTTTGTGTTACGAATGAAGGAATGAATAAAGCATTTATTAACTATGTATTTGGGGGACTGCTAGGTGGCACAGTGGATAGGGGAGCAGATCTGGAGTCAGGAAGATCTGAGTTCAAATGTGACCTTAGATACTAACTGTGTGACCTTTGGAAAGTCACTCATCGGTAGAATGAGGTGGAGAAAGAAATGGCAAACCACGCTAGTATCTTCACCAAGAAAACCCCCAGTGGGGTCACGAGAGTCAGACATGACTGAAATGACACAATGACTGTGCACTCTCCAGAGCTGGGGATAAAAACAGCAAAGTGGGTGGTCCCTGCTCTCCAGGGCACGAGTGAACTCACCTGGATCACAGCTTCCAGCTTCAGCCTGGGCTTTTCCTCCCCACGGTCACCCGGATCACTGGCCTCAGCACTCATGGCACAGACCACAAAGAGAAAGTGGGGTGGGGGCAGCTCCAGGCAAATCCGGCTCCTTCCTGAAGGGCCAGCGGAGGCTTGCTGGATGGTCTAACAGGGGAGATTCAGATGGATAGGGAGGGATGTTTCTAATACCGTCAATCCCCAGATTCCACCAGAAGATTCTGCAGACAGAGGAACCCCAGTTTGGTGTTAGGACTGGCTGGCCGGGCCCTCCTGACAACGAGTCCTGGCTCACCTGCCGTTTGCAGAAACTGCTGGGACTTGTCCAGGGGAGTGGAGCAGGGAGCAAGCTTTCACTGGGGCCTTGGGTGGTTGCTGTGGAAACCCAGGACGCTGAGGGCCTGGGGTTGTCCTGGAAACAAGAATGCCAGCGCCCTATTGCCATGGGGACTGTGGAATGCTGCTGGGTGAGGGCTGTCTCCTGGAGACCTTGGGACGCCTCAGCTGAAGTCTCTAATCTTGGGAGGTTCACCAAGAAAGCATCTTCACCAGGAACACAGGTGGTTCAGGGCCTAGTCATGTGTATAGGTGCCACCAAGTTGGCCTCCTGGGCCAGGCCAAGGGGCTACCCAGCCCAGGACATGGGGCTCCCAAGGGAGACCTTGTGGGTAAGTGTGACCAGACAACAGCCTGCTGAGGCTGGGTGGAGTGAGGTGGCCCCAGGGGCCCTCACTTCTCCAAGTCACCTAGAAGCATAGAGATGCCCTGGGTAGACCTAGTTTCCCTTAATGATTTAGAAACAGATCTTTAGCTCTGGAAGGAATCTTAAATGGCATCAAATCCACTTCCTCCCTTGAAACCAAAGGCAAAGCAGAATGGTCAGAGTTGGGACCCAAGTCAGGTAGCCCAAAGCCCAGCTCAGTTCATGATCTAACATTCTGTGGTTTTACAGAAATGCTCCTGGAACATAGATCACTTTTGGGAGAGAGAGCAGGGAATAATGAAGAGAGAGATAGGTCTGATGTAAGAGGACTTACAATCTAGTCCTGCCTCTGACCCATAGGGACTGGGTGACCCTGGGCAAATCACTTAAACACCCAGTGTTCCAAGAAACTCTAATCATGTTGCAATCTGCATGGGTGGAAGGACTTTCCATATCAGGGAGTTCCCCCACTGCTGAAATCACAGCTCTAGGAAAAGATAACGAACAAAAATCACTTTTGAGATTAACAGGATACATAATTTTACTCTAGATTTGGCAAAGTCTTCTTGATGTATTCTCTTTGCACAGAGAGAAATCCTGCGTTCCCAGTAGGGGAGAAACAAGGGAGCCTGAGCTTTGGTGAATTCCTCTAAGCTAGACAAGCACTGAGTCTGCAGCTCAGGACTGGCCTGTTGTCTCGGGACAACAGTGCTGGGAGGCTCTTCTCCTGCTTGGTGGCTGGCAACAGGGAAATGGGCATTTCAACCACTGCCAGTCTTGGAGACCATCTACTAAGTCTTATAGAGGTGACACTCTCCCCCGGGGAGAGGGGATTCCCATTGTGGTAAACTTAAGGGTCCCAAAGGCCTGGGATGCAGCAAAGGTGGTTTGTTCCTTCATTGTAATGCCTGTTGGGGAGGAGACCAAAAACCCTGAGAAGGGAGGGCTCTTCACCCTCACTTGGTGATCTCATCAGTTCCTATGGGTTCAATCATCAATGTAGCTCTCTCTCTCTGTCTCTCTCTCTGTGTCTCTCTGTGTCTCTGTCTCTGTCTCTCTCTTTCTCTCTCTGTCTCTGTCTCTCTCTGTCTCTCTGTCTCTGTCTCTCTGTCTCTTTCTGTCTCTCC
>CM053591.1:193922789-193940973 GCA_028646515.1 Pseudochirops corinnae
GCTTGTAATATTTTCTCCTTGACCTGGGAACTCTGGAATTTTGCTATAATATTCCTAGGAGTTTTCTTTTTGGGATCTTTTTCAAGAGGTGATCAGTGAATTCTCTCAATTTCTATTTTGCCCTCTGGTTCTAAAATATCAGGGCAATTTTCCTTGAGGATTTCTTGAAGGATGATTTCTAGGTTCTTTTTTTTTTTTTTTTTATCATGGCTTTCAGGTAATCCTATAATTTTTAAATTATCTCTCCTGGATCTATTTTTTAGGTCAGTGGCTATTCCAGTGAGATATTTCACATTACCTTCTATTTTTTCATTTATTTGGCTCTCTTTAACAGTATCTTGATTTCTCATGAAGTCATTAGCTTCCATTTGCTCCAATCTAATTCTGAAGGGATTATTCTCTTTGGTGAGATTTTGAGATTCTTTTTCCATCTGGCAAATTCAGCTTTTTAAGGCATTCTTCTCCTCATTGGCTTTTTGGGCCTCTTTTGCCATTTGAGTTAATCTATTTTTTAAGGTGTTATTTTCTTCAGTCAAGTTGTTGACTCTCTTTTCATGATTTTCTTGCATCATTCTCATTTCTCTTCCCAGTTTTTCCTCCACTTCTCTTACTTGATTTTCAAAATCCATCTTGAGCTCCTCCATGGCCTGTAACCAGTTCATATTTTTCTTGGAAGCTTTTGATTCAGGAGTTCTGACTTCATTGTCTTCCTCCCATTCCATGCTTTGACCCTTTTTGTCCCCCAAAACGATTCTATGGTCTGTTTGTGCTTCCTCTGTTTGCTCATCTTGCCAGTCAATTACTTGACTTTTGAGCTCTTTGCCATGGTAGAACTCTGCTTCCAGAGAGGAGAGCTTTATCCCAAATTGCTGAGGTTTTCACAGATGTCAGAGGTCTGAGGAGGGCACCCTCTCTACAGACACTGCACTGGCAAACTGGCATTTCTCGCCCCAGGACCACTGCCCAAGAAAGTGACCCAGATCCAAACAGGTTAAAGAAAGAGCAATTACCCTCTGAAAGGTCGCTTGGTCTCCCTACAATCTGTAGGCCAGGAGCTCCTGAGGCAGCTGAGTGGCAGCTGCTACAGCCACCTTTGCTCCACCATCTCTCACCCTGGGGGGCAGGGGCTAGACCATGCCCTTCCTTTCCAACAGAGTTCTGACTGATCTTTTACTTTCTTTTTGGCATTTATTGGTTGATAAGTCTGGAGACTGCCACAGCTGCTGGTGATTCACTCTTCTGAAGTGTACTCTGGCACCCTTCCTGTCTGCCTGCTGGGCTGCCTTCAGTGGGAGATTTGTCCCTCTCTATCACTTTGTGGGCTCTGTAGCTCTAAAATTTGTTTAGTGTCATATTTTATAGCTATTTGAGGTAGTTGTGGGGGGAGTTTCTACTCTGCCATGTTGGCTCCACCCTTCATCCTCCTAATTTTATGACTGAGGGAACTGAGGCTCAGAGAGGGAAAGGGACTGGCCCAAGGTCACACAGATGGTCAGTGGCACAGCAGAGACAAGAATCCAGCTAGATCTTCCAGGAGGACCACGTTCCCTTCTGAGAGCTGACTGGCCTTTCTCAGCTGGCATATTTCGACCCCCTTTGGTATTTACCCCAAACAGTTTTTGCTGCCTGCTTGACCCTTCCTGAGGCTGCCAGGGTCTCTAGGTCCAATGCCCTCTCCACTATGACCCGCTGCCAATGTTATACACGGAGATGTTGCAGCCCACCAGAGCACTGAGATGCCTGACATTTTGGAGACTTCTGCCGCCATCATCTCCCTGGGGGAGGCACTAGGGTGCTCCCCTTCCAGCTTCACTTCTTGCTCTAACTATCTGGGAGACTCTGGGCAAGTCTGGGCACCTCTCTCTGACTCAGTTTCTTCCTCCCAGTTATGACCCTCACACTACAGGGTCATTGTGAGGAAAGTGCTTTTTGTCACTTGTGTCATCTCCACTTTACAGAAGAGGAAACTGAGGCTCTGACTGTCCCATGGTTATCATCACAACTCAAGGAAGTGTCAGAGGCAGGATCTGAACCCAAGTTTTCCTGATAACCCCACTGCACTACCCTGCTTCTGGGGTCTGACATCCCTCCCTATGCTTTGTTCCTCACTGTTGAGATTGTGTTTTTAGATACAAGCTTTTTTCATTTTTTGATACCTTCATCAGTCACCCAATGAGCTTTCATTAGGTACTTACTATGTGCCCACTGTTGGGGGAGGCTAGGCGGTGCAGTGAATAAATAGAGCACCGGCCCTGGAGTCAGGAGGACCTGAGTTCAAATCCAACCTCAGACACTTAACACAAAACTAGCTATGTGACCTTGGGCAAGTCACTTAATCCCAACTGTTCTGTCTTCTCCCCTCAAAAAACAGAACAAAACAAAACTATGTGCCCACTGTTATATGAAGCCCTGGGACAGGCACATGAATAGGGACTGTACTTGCATTATTGTTCCTATGAGAGAGAGGAAACTCTCTTAGGCACTGGGGATACAAAGGGAAAAAATGAAAAATGTCTGGCCTCAGGGAGCTTGTGTTCTATTCTAGAGACCCTAGAGCTCCCCAGCCTGAACCCTGAACTTTACAGAATAGGTAAACTGAGGCCCAGAGAGAGGGAGAGCCTTCATGTGCACAAGGAACCTCCTTCATAAAACCCAAGGGATTCCTGGCTCTCTGGTCTTTCCCGCCCCTTTGGCTCTTTAACTGTCTCAGGCTCTTTCTGTTTGTTTCTGTCTCTTTCTGTATCTCTGTCTGTCTCTCTGTCCATCTGTTTGTCTCTCTCTGTCTCTCTATATGTTTCTTTCTCTCTGTTTCTCTGTCTGGGTCTGTGTTTCTGTCTGTCTCTGTGTTTATTTCTCTCTATATCTCTTTTGTTGCACTCTGTCTCTCCATCTTCTCTTTCTGTTTCTGTGTCTCTGTGGCTTTCTCTGTATCTCTATCACTCAGCCTCAGACTGACCCTGTGGAAGTGTCTTTGCCAGCTGAGTCAAGCTTTGTGATTCAGTAGAAAGGCAGATGTCTATCTGTCCTGTCTGGGGCTGGCTCCAAAGACTGGCTGACTTGTGCATGGTGGGTGTGGATGGAGGGTGGAGCCAAGAGATAAAGGCGAGGAAACACTCCCTCTCTCCCCCTCCCCATCTTCTGGCCCAAATTTGAGCTGCCTGTAGTTTAAATCATCATTTAGATCTGAACTGTGGTAAAGTAGGACAGGCACTGCTGTCCTCACATCTCTTCCTCTCCAGGCTTGATCACTCATCGGCTCAGCCCCAAAGACCCTTCGGGATAGTATTGAAATCTTAGGAAGAATCAGATGAAGAATCAGACTGATGAGGACATCAGTCAAACCAAATCTTGTTTTCGTAAGCCTAGTTCTGTGGCATTTTCTGAGAATTTAATTAGACAAGCATTTCTTCCAGGCCAAACTCTAAATAAACAAACCTCTACAAAGTGCAAGGGGCAGCGAGGTAGTACAGTGGATAGCACACTGGGCTTGGAATCAGAAAGACACATCTTCCTGAGTTCAAATCTAGCCTCAGACACTTACTATCTGTGTGACCCTGGGCAAGTCACTTAACCCTGTTTGCCTCAGTTTCCTCATCTGTAAAATGAGCTGGAAAAGACAATGGCCAAGATGGGATCATGAATAGTTGGTGACTCAACCACAAAAATACAATGCAAAGAAGGTGCCAACTACACGTGTTGCCTTGAGTAGCCCACTCCCCCACCCTTCCCAAAAGGATGAGTTTCTCTTTCTGTAAAATGAGAGGGTTGGAATAGATGGCCTTGGAGGGCACCCCAATCTTTAAGTTAGTCAGCAAGCCTTATTAAGTACCTATTATGGTGCAGTGGAGAGAGCACCCAGCCTGGAGTCAGAAAGATCCTAGTTCAAATCTGGCCTCAGACCCTTGTGTGATACTTGGCAAATCATGTAACCTCTATTTGCCTCAGTTCCTCATCTGTAAAATGATGACACACTGGAGCAGGAAATAGCAAAACACTCCAGTATCTTTGACAAGAACACTTCCGGGACAAATATCCATGGGATTATGTAGAGACTCGACTGAACAACTGACATCAACAAATGTGCCAGGCAATGTGCCAGGCACTGAAGACACCAATCGAAGGAGTGACTAGTGCCACCTCATGAGGATTCTGATGGGGATGTGCATGCCCGAGAACATAAGAATGACAAACACAATTAGGTACAAGTTAGTTGGAGTATCAGGAGGGCTTCATGCAGAAGATGATGCTACATTTTATTTTTTCCCACTTAATAGTATTGCATTTTTCCCAATTACATGGAAAGATAGTTTTAAACATTCACTTTTGTGAGTTTTTTTTTCTCTTTCTCCTCTCCCCCCTCCCCAAGACAGTGTGGAAGTTGACATAGGCTATACATGTACAATCATGTTAAACATATTTCCACAATAGTTATGTTGTTAAAGAAGAATCAGAACAAAGGGGGAAGACCATGAGAAAGAAAAAACAAAACAAAAATTAAGTGAAAATAGTCTGCTTCGCTCTGCATTCAGACTCCATAGTTCTTTCTCTGCATGTGGATGGCATTTCCCATCATGAGTCTTTTGGAATTATCTTAGATCCTTGCATTGCTGAGAAGGGCTAAGTCTGTCAAAGTTAGTCATTGCACACTGTGGCTGTTACTGTGTACAATGTTCTCCTGGTTCTGCTTGCTTCACTTAGCATCAGTTCATGCAAGTCTTTCCAGGTTTTTCTGAAGTCTGCCTGCTCATCATTTTTTATGGAACAATAGTGTTGTTACATTCATATACCACAATGTGTGCAGCCATTCTCCAAATGATGGGCATCCCCTCAATTTTTAATTCTTTGCCACCACAAAAAAGAGTTGCTCTAAATATTTTTGTACATGTGGATCCTTTTCTCTTTTTGATGATCTCTTTGGGATACAGACATAGCAGTGGTATTGCTGGATCAAAGGGTATGCACAGTTTTATAGTCCTTTGAGCATAATTCCAAATTGCTCTCCAGAATGTTTGGATCAGTTCATAACTCCACCAACAATGATGTCCCATCTTAAAGAAGAGACAGATTCTGTTAAGCCAGCTGTAAGGAAGGACTGAATACCAGGCAGGCATGGATGACATCCAAGTCAAAAGCACAGAGATGGGATATCATGTGAGGAGCAGAGGGGAGGACAGTTGGGCAGGATTGTAATGAGGGATGAATTGAGGCCAGGTTGTGAAGGGACTTAAGAGCCAAACAGAGTAATTTATATTTGATTGCAAAGACAATTGATTCTAGGCTGCTGGAGTTAAATGAGCAGAGAGAGTCAGGGTCAGATTTCTACTTAAGGAAACTTGTGTTTAGAATAGATTGGAGTGTGGGGGGGGGCAGGAGATGAGGCAGAAAAACATAATCTAGGAGAGAGGTGAGGAGGGTATGAACTAATATGTCAGCTGTGTGGCTGTAGAGATGGGTCAGATGTGAGAGGTGTCATAGAGGGGGAAATGACAAGATTTGGGGTGAGGAAGGATGAGGAGCCATGGATAGTGATGAGTAATGGACCTGGGATATGGAGAGGATGACAGTGTCTTTGGCAGAAATAGAGGAGGCTTTGGGGGGCAGGGAAAGAGGATGAGTTCAGTTGGGACATGTTGAGTGTAAGATGACTCTAAGTCTTCCAGTCTGAAATGTCCACTGGGCAACTGTTGAGGCAGGACAAGCTCCAGGAAGATGCTGGGAGTGGATACATACATCTGGGAGTCATCAGCATAGAGAAGATAGCTAAACCCATGATGAAGTCAAGTTCAGATTGTAAAGGGTAGAGGATAGAGCGAGGGGAGCAGAAGTAGAGGCAGCAAGTATGGACAGCTTTTTCTAGGATTTTTCTAGAGAGGAGATGACAGCTTGAGGGGATGGTAGAGTCTGGTGAGGTTTTTCTTTTCTTTTTTTTTTAAGAATGGAAGAAACCAGATGATAAAGAGAGACTCAAGATTTGAGGGAAGGGGGAATAATTGGGTATGTGACCTGGTGGAGAAGACATGAGAGGATGGGATTAAGGGCTACATCTTGGTCAGAGGCTGGGAGAAAGGAAACATACGTCAAGGTGGGGCTTGGTAAGAACAGAAGAGGGGAACCAGGTTGAATGGCCTCAATTGCTTTTAGTAAAGCAAGAGGCAAGATCCTCTGCTGGAGATGGAGAGGGGACAGAAGAGGAGCTGGAAACTTGAAGAGGGAAGAGTAGCTTCTGTGGGTAGTGAGATAAGGATGCAGGTAGGGAGGAATGGAAAGACTGCCTTGGTGCAAGGAGGGCCAGCAGAGGAGCCTTGAAGGATTCTATGCCTTGATAGAAAGAATTTCCTCACTGGGAGTGCCTTACTAATAAAACCATGATTTTAGGTTTTTTAAGGTACCAGGGAACTGGGAAATGAGGATCAAAAACAGTCACTGCCCTCCAGGGGCTCCTACTCAACATAAGAGAGGAGAGCTGGCAGCAGGCATAGAGTATGGGTGCTATGTATGCTATATGCACATATATGTTCTTTCTGTATGTTCACATCTGTTATCTGTCTCTATCCAACTATCATCTACATTACTGTTTATCTCTATCCATCCATCCTTCCATCTATCAATAATTTATCATCCATCCATCTACCTATCATCTATCTATCTATCATCTATCTATCTATCTATCTATCTATCTATCTATCTATCTATCTATCTATCTACACATAAATGAATAATCCAAGGTGGGGAGTGATGAAGACCAAGGAGAGAGGCAGACAACAGGCTTTCAGACAAGATGGGGAAGAGAACATTGGGGCAAGTCAGAGAAGACCAGAGAAGGCTTCACAGAGCAGGTGGTGCCTGGGCTGAGCCTTGAAGAGAGAGAAGGATTCAGAAAGGCAGAGAGGAGTAGAGAGAGGGTTTCTGGCATGGGACCAGCCATTGAGAATGCAGGGTGGCCAGAGAGGGCTAGTCCAATTAGGTGTGTAGACATTAATTGGTTCAGTCCAGACGCCATGTGGGGTGAGTAGAAGGGATCTAGGAAGGGGGGCTGCCAGGTAGGCTGGAGCCAGACATCTGCAGGCTTTAAATGTAAGGCACGCTGGGATCCTTGGTGAGTTGGGGGCAAAGGCTCGCCTTGGTGTGGGAGGGGGAGAGGGAGATCTGAGTCCACAGGCCTGGGGGAAGGTGGAGCCTCCTTCTGTTCTGCACCCCATCCTTACATGAACACCTCTCTAGCCATGCCTGTCCCTGCAAGCATTCCATCACACGGAAGGCTGAAGTTCTCCCTATCATTCACATATTCATCCCTATAATGATCCAGTCTAAGTTAACATCAGATCTGAGTGCAGACCCTTGGGGCAAACTCTGAAGAGTCCTGGCAGCCTCTCTGTCTTCCAGCATTGCCCAGAGCCTGGCCCTCTTCCAAAGTTCACACCAACTTGGCACTGCAGGCGCAAGCCTAGAAGGGAGGATTCTGATGGGGATGTGAAGTGTGAGTGTCTATAGGCTGCAAACTCCTTAAAGTCAGGGACTGGCTAGTTACTGTCTGCTTAGCCCGGGTCCCTCGCTCATGGTTCCTGGCACATAATGGAGACCCGACAGTAATAATGCTGATTGAACTGAATTCTGAATACCCCTAGTGGAGGAGGCAAGCAGGCAGAGTCGGGTGAGGGGGTGGCATCTGCTTGGGTTTTGGTTCCTGGGGTTTCCCTTCCAAAATCCCTTTATTAATAGAGGAGGGTGGTAGCCCTGTTGGAAGTAGTTAAAGCAAGCTCTGGAAAGAACCAGGGCTGACATGGAGACACACGACAGTTGTTTCAAATCAAGTCTAAGGCTACCTTGGGCTCTAGTCACTGGCCATCTCCATGGAAAGGCTGAAGGACCATGCGCTGGGGAAGTTTGAGGGCAAGCTTGTTCAGGTAGGAGAGGGGAATTCAGCTGCTGTTCCTAACAATCACAGCAAGCATTTCCATAGAGCTCTTTAAGGTTGGCAAAGTCCTTTATGTGTATTCTCTGTTTGATCCTAACAGCAGCCCTAGGAGGTGAGTGCTGTGATTATTCCCCTTTTGCAAATGAGGAAACTGAGGCTTGTGGAGATGGAGGGATTTGTTCAGGGTCACACAGCTAGTGCGTGTCTGAGGCTGGATTCGAACCCAGGTCTTCCCGCCCCTGACTGCCCAGGATCCATGCTGCCGTCTCCTCTGCCCTTGTTTCTTTTCCCCCTCGCTGTCCTCTTCCCTTCCTCTCTCAGTGGCCTTAGGCTTCAGAACCCCAGTGATCTTCAGAAGAAGCACCAGTGAGGAAGCCTGAGGCCCAGCCTATGAGCCCTCCCTACCTGGTCTGCTAACAGAGAGGTGCAATCAGCCTCGAGCCCTTGTGGCAGGCTGCCTTCCCCAGCTGTTTGTGCTAATGTTGGGTGTGAGGCGTCTGGGGGGGAGCAGAGACCGAGCCCCTAGATCTGCCCCACCTGCCTCTATGGAAGGGAAAAGAGGAGGCCAACGGCTGAGTCTGGGGGAAGGTCTTTGCTTTTTTTCATCATGAACATTGATTTCAGCTGAATCACTCCGGCCACAGCGAAGAAGGAGGAAGCCAGGTGGTTTAAGTTTCATGCTCAGCCGGATCAGATAAAGGCGTGTCTGCTTCCTGCCCTGGGGCTGATGGAAGTTGGGCCTGGGGCTCTCAGGTAGAAGGAATGCAGGTGGGGCTGGGCTTTGACACGCACCAGAGCTGTGGATGACCCAGGCAAAGACTGACGCTCACCTCCTCTTCCCTCTCTTGGCCCTGGAGGTACCACCATTACAATTAATATTGTTATTAAGGATATCCTCACAAATAATGGGATAATAGCAATGTTTTTTGTTAAGCAACCTTACACATAAATGGTCTCATGTGAGTTTTATAGCAGTTCCGAGGGTGATGGTGCTGCCCCATCTTAAGCATAGGGACCCAGTGCATGGTTTGTTGAGAACTCCCAGGCAAGGACAACCTCTCCCTCGCAGTTGAGAATCTTCTCTCGCCCTTCACCTCTGCCTCCACATCCCCATGGCCCCACTCTGTCTTCTGAAATGTAAGCGGTGGCCGGTCCAAAAAGGTGAGCAGAAGCAGCTGTGTGTCTGGCACCCAAGAGTTTGCCTGCCTAGGGTAGAGTGGCCCATTGATGGCTCCCCTAGGGAAGTTTTCAGCCACTGGAGCTCTCTAGGATGGGGTAGGGGCTGTGTGGCTGAGGAGGGCACCCATGTCGGTGAAGCCACAGATGCCTGAAGAAGCCTTGTGGGACAGTAGATGGATCGTTGGACTTGGGAGACTTGGGTTTAGATCCTGGATCTGTTTGAGCCTCAGGTATGTTAATGTGTAAAATGAAGAGGTTGGTCTCAGTGACCTCTGAGATTCCTTTAACTCTAGATTTCTGATCCTATGAGATCAGTCCCCTGGGGGTTACTACTGCCCTGCTATTTTTCAGGTGTCTGACCAGGGACAACTGTCATTAATGAGCATCTATCTATACAGGCCTAATCCCTGTTGTTCAAATATAATCTGGAAGCAATGATTGAGGTGACTTGAGACTGAAATGGGTGTTTTGGATAATTAGTTGGGTGATACTCATAAAAGAAAGACCTACCTCTCCATTTTAAAGTGGAGATTAGGAGGAATTGGCCTAAAGCATCTCAATAAAATGTAGATATATTGACTTCTGAGAGTTGTGTGGGAAAAGAGAGAAAGAACATTGGGCTTTGAGTTAGGAGAAATCTGGATTCAAATCCCACCTTTGATGGTAGTTGGGTGGCCCTGGGCAAGCCTCTCTCTCTGGATGCTCCGTCAGCTAATGTCAAAGGTTGCTGGGAGGCCAGGATGAGAGAGCTCCTGCCTGGCACGTTGCAGCCATTAGAAAGGGCCAGAGCAAGGTTGGTATCACAACTGTGCCTCCTCAGCTTGTGAGGCAGGTCTGACTTCCATTATTATCACATCTGCTCTTTCACACTAGAAAACAGATTCCCAGAACAGATTCCCACCCCCTACAAGCTGGTGACTTGTAGCAGAGCTTCAGCCCAAGCTGGTGCCTGGTGTAGAGACCCAAGACTGTCCACTACTGCCTTCCTCAAAAGCTAAGGAAAGTCAGTCCTTGCTTGGGGCACATCCACAGGGATGGAAGAGCTCAGAATTAAGCTAGGTCAGTTTTAATTTGAATCATGCTTATTTCACAGATAAGGAAACTGGGACTCAGAGAGATTTGTCCGAGAGCCAGTGCTGTGGGTAGCAGAGAAGGTATTTGAATCCACATCCTTTGTCCTCACCTCTATTCTGCCATTCTTCTCTGTATGGAAGCAGAGTGGGCAGCGTTCTTCCCCAGAATCATGGAACACCCTATCTCAGAAACGTTAAGGCACCAAAGACTCCCAGTCCACGAGTGATGGAGAGACACAGGATGGATATGAGTGGGCTATAGTGGGATCTCAAAGAAGTGGAGGGAAGGCCACCATGGATGCTCTATGTAGAGGCCAGAAAAGGAGGTGAGGGGCCATGTAGCCAGAATGAGAGGCAACAAATGGGTGAGAAGACAAGGTCCAAGGAACCCCAGAGGTATAAAAAGACACAAGGAATGAAGTACAGTGGAGAGACCTCTGGACCTGGAGGCAGAGGACCTGGGCATGAATCATTCCCAGTCCCTATACAGCCTTGGGCCAGTCACACCCTCTCTGGCTTCTCCTTCCTCATCCCTACAATGTCATTAAGGTCCCTTCTGGCTCTAAATCTTGTTAAACTATGAAAGGGTCATTGATTTGAAGCCCTGTCAGCCCCTAAGAATGTGGGGCTGCTGCTCAGAACAGGTTGCCCGTTTGCTCTTCCGAAAAGGTAGGCTTCCTGCCTTCCCATCTCTGGATGAGTCTGTCTTCTCCTGTCTCTTTTTTATAATTTGTTCATCCCCCTCTCCTCTGGGGGAAGTGGCAGGACTGTAACAAACACAGAGAAAGGTCAGGCTTCTGTCTCATCTTGACAGGTCAGCGTAGTTCCCAGGAGATGACAGGGGGCACAGAAGGGACATTCCAATGACCCAAAGGATCGAGCTCCGATTCCTCCCTTGGTTTATTTTTCTTAGCACCTTTCTTTTGTCATCATCCAGCCTTGTTGGACATTCTGCCCAATTCAAATTTCCTGTGAAACCTTTTAGGACGACTTTGGAACTTGATGAAGGTGATGCAGTTGGTCTCAATGTATGAGAAGATTCCTTGAGTGGTCCCAGGGCAGAGATCACTGCTGACTCAAAGCATATGGAAGCCTCCGTAAAGGACATTTTAGGATGAGCAGACATTCAGTGTGGGGGTGGAGCAAGAAGGGTGGAAAAGGGAAGAGAAAGAAAGAGCCATTCCAAGCATTGAGAACAGGGTGAGCTAACACATGGACCCAGGAACATGTGGACCATGTTAGGCTGGGGGATTCGTAGAGCAACATAAAAGGCAAGGCTGCACAGGACCAGCTGGTGGAAGGCCTTGAATGCTGGGCTAAGAAATCTAAATTTTATTTTCTGGACATTAGGGAGCCCTTAGTGAGCCCTGAGCAGAAGAATTATGAGACCAGGTCAAGGGGCCTTGCCTCATAGTATCATACATTTGCAGTTACAATGGAAGTTCTAGCTTAGAATCTTAGAACTCATCTAAGTCATTTTAGAGTTGAGGAAACTGAGGCCCAAGTCACAATTAGCAGAGCTGAGATTTGAACCAGGTTCTCTGACTCCATATCTGGGGCCCTAAGCATAAAGAAGACTATTCTGAAAGCGGTGTGAAGAGTGACTTAGAGAGGGAGAGAAAATGGAGGCAGGGAGGCCCAGTAGGAGGTTATGTGCTAGGTCATGAGGGTCTGGACAGAGGGATGGCAGTGAGAATAGACTAGAGGGAATGCAGGGCAGCAGGACTTGGGACCTGATTGTGAGCAATGAGGGAGGGGGAAGGATGGCAGAGGGGCAGGGTGGTGCAGTGGGGAGAGCACAGATTTGGCATCTGAGGGTTTAATCTCTTTTTAGCTGTGTGACCTTGGATGAATTACTTCACCATTCTGGGCCTCAGTTTCCTCCTACGTAAAATGAGAGGGTTGAATTAGATGATGTCTTGGGTTTTGTCTAGCTCTAAATCTATGACTGAATGACTTTAATCATAGTTATCACCAAGATTTTGAATGGATAAAAGGTCACGCTACCAGACAGGAGAGTGGAGTCAGACATGGTTTGGGAGGAGGAGGAAATTACCACCCAAAATATTTTCTGACCAAAGTCTGACCTAAAATATCCATGAGGAATTGACTCAGATTTATTCAGGTATGAGCTGCTTACACCTCAACAGATAAATATTCAAAGGATATGAAGTGGCAATTCATTCGATGGATTAGCAGCTCACCTCTGGTGCTTACCAGCCTTGAGACCCTGGGCAGGACACTGACCCACTTCTGTCAGAAGCCTTTCCCAGTGTCTCTTATTCTTAGTGACTTTTTAATGTTATTTCCCATGTGTCCTACCTGGGTCTTGTTTGCACATAATTGTTTGCACGTCTTCTCTATCAGACTGTGAATTTCTTGATGGCAGCAACTGTTTTGCGCCTTTCTTTACATCCCCAGAACTTAGTACTGCTCCTGGAACATTGTAGGTACTTATAAAGATTTACTGACTTCTCTCTGGATCTCTAAAATGTGAGGTGTCAGACTGGATGGCATCTGATGTCCCTTCCAGTTTATGATGCTACGAAAAACCAATTGAAAAACCACCCAAGCTCTGGAATTCAAACAACTGTACACTCCCTAAGTTCACACATGTAGGGGCTTAGCTTGGTGAAGCTATCAGCTTTAAATGGCATGCATGCTATCCCGAGATTTTCATAATGGTGCCTGACTGTGAGATCCTGAAATGAGCCCCCTCCGTTCCCACCCACCTTCTCCCCAGTCCTCTACTATGCTGGGCAGATTGACCTGTGGTTCAGAATCCTTGTCCTGCACAAAGGTCAGCTGAGCTCCAGCTCCTCAGCTCAGCCATTCTCAATGAATTATTTAGGTAGTGCTGGAATTTGAAAGTCTTGAACAGTGTGAGTCAGTGTTTGAGAAAGAGGATTGAGTAGTACAAATTTTGAATTCCCCATGAATACGGCAGGGATGGGCTGGACTAGAAGACTGTGACCAGATGCTAACATGGCTGAGGATGCTGACAGAGGGACCTCTGGGACAGTAAGTGCTGGCAACATGGATGGAGAGAATGGGATTGAACACAGACTAGGGTGAATGGGACCCTGCAAGGAAAAGGGCTAGGGATGAATTGAAACCCAGAGAAATTCTATGACCAGTCCAAGGCCCCAACATTAGCAAATGGCAATCTAGGACCCAAAGGTGGCTCCCTTAACTCTTCTCCTGTCCTAACTCCTCTGTCTCATATTCTTTCTAACATCTTAGAAGACAGAGGCAAGGTACCAGACGGAACCAAGCTAATCCTTCTTTTACATGACAACCATTTACTCGAGAAGATAACGTTTGTGCCCATTCCACTCCCCACTTCTCTTTACAGGCAATGTTCCTCATTCGTTCAGCAGATGCTGCTAAATATTGGCCCAAAGAACTGTTTCATGGTGGAATTTCCATAAAGGTGTAACAATAGCGATGGGAGATTTAGCATCTTA
This sequence comes from Pseudochirops corinnae, assembly GCA_028646515.1. Lineage (NCBI taxonomy): Eukaryota > Metazoa > Chordata > Mammalia > Diprotodontia > Pseudocheiridae > Pseudochirops > Pseudochirops corinnae. The sequence continues at coordinate 193,936,424 of CM053591.1, forward strand.
GGAGACAAAGGCAAGGGTGTAGAGTGGACTCGACTGTTTAAATTGCCTTTGGGATTTTGAGAACAGCAGGAATCCAAAACTTTCTTGGTGCCTTTAAAGTTAAGCAGGGAAAAGAACAGTTCACTGGTCTCTTCCCTTATTTAAGGACTAGAGGGTATTGGAGAGATCCACTGGGCAGGTGGGTGATCCATTCTCTAATCTTAGTTATCCAGCTCTGGGACCATGCATAGACTCACAGAATGTTAGGGTCAGAAGGGACCTAAGCTCTGTCATCTAGTACAGGAATTCTTTCATGGGATCCATGAACTTGGATAGGAAAAGTATATCTGCAATTTTACTAATCTTTGGTTTGCTTGGTAATCTTGTGTGTTTTATTTTATGTCATAAGGAAGGAAGGAAAGGAAGAAGGAATGAAGGAAGGGGAGGGGAAGGAAGGAAGGAAACATACATTGATTAAGTAACTATTATGTGCCAGGCACTGGACTAAGTACTTTAAAACTATCTCATTTGATCCTCCCAACATCATTGGAAGGTAAATGTTATCATCTCCATTTTAAAGTTGAGGAAACTGAGTCAAAAAGAGGTTAAGTGACTTGCCCAAGGTCACATAGGTATCCATTGCCCTCTAAGGTCCTTTGTAACTCCAGCCCTATAATCCTTAGTGAACCCTAAGGTTTCTTCCAGCTCTGACATTCTATGATTCCAAATTTGCAGGGAAGTCAACAATTAAAAGGTTTCTACACCATCTAGCCAACAAGACAGACAGTATCTGCTCCCATGGCCTCATTGTTACAACAGCAAATAGAATTAGAGATGTTGACTGATATGGGAACGACACTCATGTTATTGTGAAGGTGCAAAGCTATGTTCAGTTTCCCCTCTCTCCGGAGCCAGTTTCCATTTCTGGAGCTGAGTGTCTGAGCTCTGTGTCGTCTCTGTGATTTGCTGGTGAAAAGGCTGCTGGGGGATCATGGCATTCTTTTCCAGGTCTGAGTGGTTTGCAGAGATTCTCTGTAAAGCAGCTTGACATGAGCAATGATGCTTTTTGAAAAAGAGATGGAAATCACAAAGGGAAGCTGCTCCAGGGCTTTTGCCCTGGAATCCCTTCCATTCTTCGAAGAGGAGTGTTCATTTTCTGGTGTTAGTCCTTCTAAGCCTCAGTTCTCCATTGAAAATCTCCCATCGCTATTGTTACACCTTTATGGAAATTCCACCATGAAACAGTTCTTTGGGCCAATATTTAGCAGCATCTGCTGAACGAATGAGGAACACTGCCTGTAAAGAGAAGTGGGGAGTGGAATGGGCACAAACGTTATCTTTTCGAGTAAATGGTTGTCATGTAAAAGAAGGATTAGCTTGGCTCTGTCTGGTACCTGAGGACCTAACCAAGAGCAGCGGGTGAAAGTTGTAAAGAATCCAGCTTAGACTGGATGTCTGGACAAATTGGCTAACAATGAGCCCTGTTCCACAGTGCCTGGGGAAGGGGTAACTTCTCCCTCCTCTGAGGTCTTCAAGCAGAGGTAGAGGACCACCCAGTGAGTGTGTTAGAGTAGATATTGCTTTCGTAGATGGGTTCGACTGATGGGCCACTGATGCTCCTTCCAACTCTCAAATTCTGTTTGATTGGTTGCCTAGATGAAGAGGTAGTTGAGAAATATCTAAGACAATAAGTAAAAGTACAATAAAGCATAAATAATATTTTAAACCTAAGTCAGTATGTGGCCGGCAGGGATCCTTGGGTCTGATTCTGTTTGACACCACTGGCCTAGATGACCTGAGACTTGGACAAAGTTTTTCCTGACTCTCTGCTCCCCTCTGTCTTGTAAAAGTAGGTGTTTGTTAAGTGTCTGCTGCATGGAAAAGCATCATGAATTGGGAACCAAGCCCCTTGAATTCACTTCCTCCGTCTGCCCACACTTTTGCCATGTGAGCTCAGACAAGCCTCAGTTTCCCCCTCTGTCAGATGTTGTATTTGCAGGAGATGATCCCTAAGGCATGTTCCAGCTCTAACCATCTGTAAAACTGAATGGAAATTGAGAGACATTCTCTGGCTCAGCCCCCTGCCTTCTGGCCAGGAAGATGTTTGTGGAAATCTTCAAAGGTTCTGAACCAAACTGAACAGACAAAGAAAACAAAGGTTTTGGCTTACACAGGAGTTCTGAATCATACATCCTGGGGAAGGGACTCTAGGTAGAGATTTAACATCAGGCCCAGGGAAGCAGAGATTTCCCATGAGCCGAGTGCCCAGCGCTATCCTCATGCCTTCCAGGAGGGACACCTGTGAGAGAGGAAAGAAACCCTTGGCTTCCCAGCATTGATGGATCCCCACCCCCCAGGGCCCAAAGCCAAGCAGGCTAAGGGTCAGGCGTGGGCTCACACACCTGCTCAGACTGAAATCAAGACCTGCACTGCTCCCCCCGGGGTGGGGTGGGGGCGGGCGACAATGGGCAGGTGTAGAAGAGCCAGGCAGCTCGGAAGTTTTCTTCAGTCTTCTTTTCAGCTGCGACAAGGCAGGAAAGTGTTGGAGGTGCTTTCAGATCCTGACTCCCTGCTCCGGTGGTCCTGCCCCTGGAGGAGGCGAGTGCTGCTCATAAGCTGATAAAGTGAGATGAGTTCTAACCTTTCTCATCTTGGAGAGAGACAGTCATCTGCTTAGACATTGAAAGGGGTTTCTAGATATGATCAAGTTAATGAACAAGGCAATTTAAGAAAGTGTCAGAGGTGGAATTTGAATCCAGGTTTCCTACCAAATCAAGTCTCCATATGCACTCTGCTGTTATAGCCACTAGGGTGGAACAAGTGAGATCCTTGCCTCAGGGCACAGAAAAACATTCATTTACTATCTTCAAAAGTATGCCAGGAATAAGAGGGCTAGGTGGGGAAGTGGAGAAAGGTTTTGACTTGGAGTCAGGAAGAAATGAGTTCAAACCCAGCCTTAATCAATTACAAGCTGTGTGACCCTAAGTAAGTCATTGAACCCCGTCTGCTTGAGTTTCCTCATCTGTAAAATGGTGTTTAATAGCACCTCCCAGGGTGGTTGTGAGGATCAAATTGGAGAACTTTTGTAAAGCTCTTTGCAAACTTTAAGTGGCTACGTCCATGCTAGCCTTTGCCCAGAGCACAACATTAGTTAAGGCCCTGCCACTAAGTGCGATAATTTAAGAGAATCTGGGGCTTAGGGTACAACCTTGAGCAAGCCCTAGAATAATGAGAGACAAAAACTGAGATTTCCATTGTGTTTCTAGGTTTGAATAGCACTTTATGCATAAGATTTCATTTGATCCTCACAAGAGCACTGGGAAGTAGGTGTTATTATTATGCTCTTTTTACAAATGGAGGCAGACTGAGATTAAGTGACTTCCCCAGGGTCACGCGGCTGCTCAATGTCTGAGTCTGGCTTTGAGCTCAAGGTTCTGAGTGGAGGTAGGTTCAACCCTCTATCCCTCAGCCACCCAACTCCTCTCAGAGGCTTGGTTTTTTCATCTGGAAAATGGGTATTATGCAGTCCCTTTACTCACCCTGTAGAAATGCTGATCAGAACAGTGATATCATGTCTATAGGATGCATAGAACCCCTCAGAGTTCTGGGTCGAGTCCAATTTTTACTGTGTCATCATTTTTAAAGAGGAAAGAAGGCAAGTATATCTGCCATTTTTCTGTAGGTTGTATAGAGGATGAGCTCTTTAGAGCAGTGGTTCTCAACCTTCCTAATGCCACGCAACCCTTTAGTACTCGTTTGTGGACGTATCTGCATGTGGGCAGACCCCCCTGGAGATGGATAGAGGAGTGGTGTTTTGGTTCCTAAAACCATTGGAAATATGTGTTTTCTGATGGTCTTAGGCGACCCTTGTGAAAGGGTCATTCGACCCCCAAAGGGGTTGCAAACCCCAGGTTGAGAACCACTGCTTTAGAAGGTGAATAAAGCCCTCAAGCACTGGTAGGCATCAAGAGGCAGTGTGCTCCAGTGGATAGACCCCAGGGCCTCAGAATTCTAATCCTGCCTCAGACACTTAGTGGCCCTAGGCAAGTCACTTTCCTGGAGTCATTATTAGAATGCGGAGATTGGAGTGGATGACTTCTAAGGTTCCCAACTCTAAAAGGGAAATTCTCTCCCTGCTCACATCTACCTCCTGCCTCCTCTGGCTTGCTTTGAGTCTCAGCTGAAACCTCACCTTCTGCAAGTCCCTCATTTTCCATTTTAATCTCTTCTGATCTTGTTTGTACATAATTGTTGGCTGCCTCTCCCATTACAATGTAAGCTCCTGATGGACTTCATAATTAGCTGGAGAGGCTTATACGGACTGATGCTAAGTGAGAAGAGCAGAACCAGGCAAAACCTGTACACAATCACAGACACATCGTACATATGATGACCAACCTTGATAAACTGGACTATCCTCAACAATGCACAGCTAAAGACAACTCTACAAGCCTCAAGATGGAAGGAGATACCTAAACTCAGAGAAAGATATGGAAAGACTATAGTTTAAATGGAGACTGAGGCAAAACTCGTTATTGTTCTCTTTCATGTCTGGTTTTGCTTTTTTTTTT
>CM053591.1:193941073-193992976 GCA_028646515.1 Pseudochirops corinnae
CCAAGCCAGCACGCCACTCACTCTGCTTCAGAAAGTCCCCTACCTGGGAAATCGAACCCCCTCCCTGGGTCTGGGGATGTGACCCTCCCATTTGGGCTCTTTCTCTTGCTGGTCTGTTGTTCTCAAGATATTACTGGTGGTGTGTTTTCACTGTGTAGTCTGGCAACAGGGAGTGGGGACGGCAAAGGTGTTCTGGGACAGCCTAGTCGGGGCTGTCCTGAGATAAGCTAGGCCAGCCTCCTTGCTGTTGACCCAGCCCTCCTGCCACCCATGCCTCTAATTGTGAGTTGCCTGACACAGTAATTCCCTTCAAAGGTGCTGCCTTGGCCCCAGTTCAAGTATTTAATAGGGAAACACTGGGACTTGTTGTCTCCCAGGTATTTCTCTCGGCTGGCTGGTGGAGGCTCCGCCCCATTGTACCTGCTCCTCACCCTGGTTCTCAGGAACTTTCCCCTCCCAGGTGCATTCAGGCTTTGCCCTATGAGAGAGCACAGCACAGATGCCAAGCTCCAGCTGGCCTCTGACCCATCACTAGAGGAGAGTTGTGTTGGCTGTGTCTCTGCCGCCATGGCGGTGAAGATCTCCCTGTGGCATCATTGCCTCCAAGCTATCCAGTCCCGAGAAACACCCAAGATCCAAGACTACCAGCGGGCTGAGAATGTCCTACTGACTATACTCGAGAGGGTCCAGGAGCTGGACTCCAGGTTTCTGGTGGATTACTCCAGGGACCTGGAGGCTTTCCAATTTGCCTTGCGTACCTCTGAGGATGACCTGATTATGGAAGTGCCCCTCTGGGTGGATTCTGATGCCCTTTTGGTAGAAGAGGCAATAGATGATCAGCTTGAGGGAAGAAGGATCCAGGAAAACCTTCCCAACCCAGCTTCCTATACTCTGGGTGTTCCTCGGGATGTAGCTGGCTTAGAGAGATGGATGACTGAGGATATCTTCAGCCCATCTGAGAGTACTGAATGCCAAGGCTACATCCTGCCCAACAAAGTCCTTAGGCGGCTGAAGGACCTTCTTGTGGCTGCCATTGTCCACTGCAAGCACCACTGTCTCATCATGCCAGGTACTGTGTGTGTGTGTGTGTGTGTGTGTGTGTGTGTGCATGCCCACATGTGCAGAAATCTGGGGTGAGTTTTTTGATGTTTCCATAGGACCCTAATCCTAGAACTAGAAGGGGATTTGGAGGATAGCTGATCCAATCCTTCTTTCTTCTTATGGATTATGAATGAATTCCAAAGAGAAGTAAAGTAACTCAACCAGGTCCCACAGCAAGTGCCAGAGCCAGGATGTGAACCCAGTTCCTCTGACTCCCGACTTCAGGGCCATTTCCACCAGCTCTCACTACCTGAACGTATGCTGAACCTGCATCTTCTCAAACTATGGGCTCTTGGGGCTCAGTCCAGGTAGAGCGGCCAGGCAAACCACACAGTGAGACTGTCATGAGCAGCAGCTTTTTGGTAGGGAGCTAGCCCCAGGGAAGGGCCTCTGCTGACAGGAGGGGCACTGAGGGCCAACCTATAACCATAACAATGAGCTACCTTCCAATCCGTGGAGAGTTACTCCATTCAGACATTCATTTACTTTTGCTTTGGGTGTGAGGCTGCTCCTTGATCTAATCTGAGTGCCAAGCCATTGATGCTGGAAGGGAAGCAGATGACATGGGAAAAGTCTGCCTAACAGGGAGGGCTATCCAAAAAGAGAGGGGCTTCCTCTCAGCAGGCATTGAAAAGGCTGTTTGACCAATTGTTGGCAGTGGTGGAGGGAGCATTCTGTCTGAGTTTTATGGGCTAGACAAGATGGCCTCTGAGGGACCTTCCAGCTCCAGGATTCTGGAATTTGGGGATTTTGCTTCTTTGCACCATGGTCTCTGGGGCTAACCACAGTAACGGTGACAATGATTGACAGGCGTGTTTTAAGTCTTACTGTGTGCTATTCGGCATGTCCTGGGGACACAAAGACAAATGATGATAGTAAAAACAATTATAAAAATATTAATAACAGTATCATTCTTAACCTTTATTACCTTTAGAACCTTAGACATGATCTCTGGGACAGAGTCTTTAGAGAGGATTTGCAAAGTCTATGGGCAGGAAGGCAGCCAGGGATTTTGACTTCCATTGTTAAAGGAAGTCCCAGGCAGACAAAATCACACATCTTCCCAAGTGTCAGAGCGACCTGGCCGTAGTTCAGTGACCTTAGGAAAGAAGTGTCCCAGAAAACAACGCCGAGCCAAAAGAGGTAATGGGGGATTGGAGTAGGAGCCTAAGTGAGGGGGAACGTGGGGCCAGGAAGGAAAGAGCAATCTCATCATTCAAATCCCTAAGAAACCAATTTTTGTTTTTCTAATTGCCTTTTATTTTTGCGCGGCCATTTCTTCTACCACCTTCCCACTCTCCTGCTCAATCCTACTGAGCCCTTCATGAGAATAAGCCAAACTGACATCCATCTGTAGTCTCCATCTCTCTGATTCACTCCATGCCCTAGGGTAGGGTCCTTAACCTGGGGGGCTGGAGTCAAGAAGACCTGAGTTCAAATGTGGCCTCAGACACTTGCTAGCCATGTGACCCTGGGCAAGTCACCACACTCCTGTTTGTCTCAGTTCTTTGTACCATACATAATAATAACACCTACCTCACAGGGTTGCAGTGAGGCTCAAGCAAGGTAAGTCCGTAAAGTGCTTAGCGCGGTGCACACAGACCCAGGAGCTGTGTAAATGCTTTTCCCCTTCCATGATCTTGCTTAATTATTTTTGATAACTTTCACTCTGATTGGTTTCCCTTGCAATCCTATGTGTTTTAGTTTGTGCTTTGAAAAACACTATTCAGAGAATGGTTGCTTAGGTTTCACCAGACCGCCAAACACAACACAGACAGATTAAGAACTTTGTAGTGAAGGAACTCAGTCTGGGGAAACGCTGCTCTGGCCATCAGGATTAGAAGAGAAGGGGGAAGGAGGAGGAGGAGGTACAGGATTTGAAAGATGACTTGGATTTCTCTTTCACGTTGGGAGAAGACAAGGAGAGCAAAGGAAGCGTCCAGCACAGAGGCAATGAAGGGAAACCAACCTTCCCATACCAGTGGTCTCTAGAGGGTTCCAGGGATTTATTGGGGACAATGCCAAGCTCTTGACCACCTCCTGAACGTCCACATTCTCAGAGAGGAATCTGCGAGGATCTATTTCTTTCTCCTTTTCTCTTTGTTCTTCTATAAGCCACCAAACCACAAATCTGTGCACAGTCAGGAAAAACGGCCCTGCTGATTTGTCACCATTTGTCCTCTGAAAGCTAATGTACAAATCACCATGAATTTTTATGAATCACCAAAGTCCTGAACTCTCTTCCTTGATGGCCAGCTCATTCTATTGACTTGACTGGAAAGCTCCCCCACTTCGCAGTACCGTTGGCTGCCATGTGTTGCCAAGGCGAGAGATGTGTTTGGGGGGGAGGTGAGGGAGGACTTTACCTTCTGTCTGGCTTAGCCATATAGGCTGTTGACAGAGCCTGAAGGAATAATGAGAGCTAACAGTTATATTGCCCTCTAAGGTTTACACACATTATCTCCCTGGAGCCTCCCAACAACCCCAGGGGACTCGGTCAACACTCATTTGTTAGGTACTGCTTATTGTGGGCCAGGCACTGTGAAGAGGCTCCTCTGGACATCTTCCCTCTTTTATGAAGAGCAGTCATCCAGTAACAAGCAGCAGCCAGGCTGACATTTGAGCCCAGGTCCTTGGTCTCTGAACGGGACAAGATTCATGCCCGCGTCTATCCTACCTCCAGACTTAGTGCTCTTTCCACCCCCACTCCCACCCCTTGGCCTCTCTTTAAAAACTAAAGTTCTCTGGTCTCATCCCCTTGACTCAAAAGCCCAGAGCATATTTATCTCAGACCTCCCACCTTCACCCATCAGACAAACAAAAGATGCCTTGGCTACAAGGAGATGTGGGGAGGCCTTGTCCAAGCCCACCTGGCTGAGGTGTAAGGAGGGTGACAGTGTAAAGCTTCAGGCTAAGATTCCAAGCATAACTCTCTAAAGCCTTCCTTAAAAGGCAAGGCAGCCTGCCGCTCAGGGCTCCAGTCCAGCCCCCTGCTTACCTCCCCAGGGACCGGAACAACAAGTCTGACGTCTTGTGTGAGAGGCAGGTGGCAGCTGGGAGAGCCTTTGGAACCTGGCCAGCCCTTTTCCTGCCTCTCCGGACCAAAACTGCTGGGAAAGGAGATGGGCTTTGGTGCATAGAGCCACCAGGTTCAACACCTTCATTGCACAGATGGCCAGACTGAGGCCCAGGAAAAGGAAGTAGACTGAGATGGGGAAGAGCAACTATCATGGCCTTTTGAATGGAACAGCAGAGTCGGAGGTAGGAAGAACTGAGTTCAAATCCTGTCCCAGGCACTAACTGTGAGACCGTGGGCAAGGCACTTAACCTGGTAGCCTCAGTTTCCTCAACTGTCAAATGGGGATAATAAAAACTAGTATTTCCCAGGGTGAGTGCAAGGATCAAATAATGAAGTATTTGGGAAGCTCTTTGCCAGCCTCAAAGTGCTCTGTTCATTACTGTTATTGTCATAGGTACTTTAAATCCTTGCCAACTGCCTGACTGACATGACTAAGGTCACGTAGATAGCAAGCCCCCAATCAAAGCTGTACGTGAGACCATAGCTCACATTGATGTAAAGCTTTAAGGTTTACGAAGCACTTTACAGACATTATCTCATTTGATTCGAACAACAGCCCTGTGAGGCAGGTGCTAGAATTATTTCCATTTTACAGGAAATTGAGGCAAACAACTTAAGTGACTTGCCCAAGATCACAGATCTAATAAGCATCTGAGGCAAGGTTTGAACTCAAGTCATCCTGTTAGCTCCTAGTTAGGCCTTGATAAGATGATGATATCGGCTGACATTGATTTCAGTGCTTCTAGGACTTACAGGATATATGATCTTGGATAAGTTTCTTGACCTCTCTGGGTGCCAGATTATCCCAAAGAGATCAGAGAAGTGGGAGAAGGACCTGTATGTACAAAAATATTTATAGTGGCTCTTTTTATGGTAGCAAAGAATTGGAAATCGAGGGGATGCCCATCAATTTTGGGGAATGGTATATGAATGTAATGGAATACTACTGTGCTATAAGAAATGAGGAGCAGATGGATTTCAGAAAAACCTGAAAGACTTATATGAACTGATGCTGAGCCAAAAGAGCAGAACCAGAAGAAGATTGTACACAGTTACAGATACAATGTATCTGTGATGACTGCCTTTGACAGACTGGGCTCCTCTGAGCTATATAAGGTTATAAGACAACTCCAAAAGGCTCATGATGGAAAAGGCTATCCACATCCTGAGAAGGACATTGAAACAAACTACTTGCTCTGTTTCTTTTTCTTCTTTGTTTTGTTTCCTCTTTCCCAACGATCATTCCATCAGTTACAATCCTTCTTTATAACCTGACTAATGATGAATGGGAAGATATTTGTAGATCCTGCATCTGAGTGCATGCTGCCATGATGGGGGGAGGGGAGGAGAGGGAGGAGGAGAAAATCTGAAACCCAAGGGACAGTAGAACTGACCATTGTAAACTAAAAGTAAATAAACAAACCAATTTAATTTTAAAAAAATGAAGAAGTTGGGTTAATGTGCCTTCCAGCTCTAAATCATCTTTGACTTCTTTGTCCTCCCTTTGTCAATGCTGATAACAGCCTTCTACCACTGACTAGCCAGCCCTGGTCTTGGAGATATGTGGAGGGCTGGGCCTGGACTGGCTGCTATGATTCATTCTTGGACCATGGCAGCTTTTGAAGACCATCCATTAGCTAAGGCTCAGACTCTCATTAGCTGTATTCCTCTGGCGGAGATACTTAGCCTCAGTTTCCTAATCTGTAAAACAGGCATAATAGTATCTGCTCTCCAGGGTTGCAGTAAAGATCAAATGTGGCGACGTGTGTGAAGTGCTTTGCAAACCTTAAAATGTAATCTAAGTATTAACTAATATAAGGTAATTGAGCTTCTGAGGAGTCCAGTGACCAGCCCAAAGCCATGCAGCTTAAAGCACACCCTCAGAAGGAATTTAGATCTAAAGCTTCCAGGGCTCTTCTCACTAACACTTCTGTTGTAGGAGCAGAGATGAGCATATGTCTCCTGCTCAGAACGGCAGTGTCAGTTTGGTGGGAAGGAAGAAGCCCTGGCAGCTTTGCTGCCTTCTGGAAGGTGAGGGACTCTAGAATAAGAGGAACTGTGTTTGGGTGACCCCATGATGCTTACTGCCTCTGTGACCCTGGGTTCGCTTTGGACTTTGGTCTCCTCAACTCCAAACCGAGGGGTTTGGACTCTATGGCAGCCAATGAGTGAATGAAAAAGTGAATGGACAAGTCCCCTTCCAGCTCCAGTCTATGGTCCTTTCGTGTTCTTGTGATCAGAATGTGTTTCGAAAATATTTTCATTTTGTTAGACAAAGAGAATGATTTGCAATTCAAGTATCTCTAAATGCTGGTTCTCTAGAGTTGGGCCTCTTGGAAGTGTCAGGAGTTTTCCCCAGCACTATCTAAAACCTGGGAATGGAGGCAGCAAGGACATCTCTTTACTATGCTACAAATTCTGCTCTTCCCCTGTCGTGTGTATTCCCTACCTGGGACATTCAGACGTTCATGTGTGGGAATGATGACCTCCAACTTGGAAGGGGTTTAGGGTGAGACAGTGAACAAGCAAAACAGCTCTCTTTAGAACAAAGAAAGGGCTTGGAGTTAGGAGATCTGGGTTTGGGTCCTGGCTCTAGCCCTTATTGGCTGCAAGACCATAAGTGAGCCCCTTAAGCACATGGAACCTGTTTCTTTATCTACAAACGGGATACAATACTACATATACTATTGCTGTAAGCAAAAGTTCTCTCTAGATCAGTGATAGGGAACCTCTGGCCTTGAGGCCACATGTGGCCTTCTAGGTCCTCAAGTGCAGCCCTTTGACTCCAAACTTCACAGAACAAATCCCCTCAATAAAAGGATTTGTTCTATAAAACTTGAACTCAGTCAAAAGGCCAAACCCATCTACCCGTTAGTGTTTGGTCATGAGAGGTGCAAAGAGAAGGGCTTGCTCATGGCTATTCTTGTCTGTTTTCCCTGAATGCCAATCTGTATCAGCGAAGGGAGTTTCACTACTGGATCCCCTATATAGATGACACCACAGGTTCAGACCCTTCCCCAAACAAAAAAAATCATAAATAAAACCAGCTTCCAGCCTCTTCTTTATCTTCACTCCCCTCTCTGACAGCAAGGAAACAGGTTTTCAAAAGGTCAAAAGTGTCCCTTTTCCCCGCATTTTCCTTTCTTTGGGATTAGCTGTACAAACTGTTAAGTATTTCTCAAGTACCTAACGTCTGGTTGGCGCTAGCTGGAGATACAAGGAGAAAGCAAAATTGGGTCTTTTCCCCAAAGATCTCCTCAGATGGAAGTGATAAACTTGCCAATTCACTCATTCCACAGGCCCTTATTAAGTGCTGACTAGGTACTAGACATCCGACTACCTTTACTCGTCTGCATGGGCCTGGGCAAACCTGTATATGTAACTTGAGGAGAGAGAAAGAGAAAACATTAAGGAAATCAGGGGAGGCTTCCTGGAAGAGGGGGTACCTGCTCTGTGTTCTGAAGGGAGCTAGATAGGGATTCTGAGAGGCACAAGGGAAGAAGGGAGAGCATTCCAGGTAGAGGCAGAACATTTTCTAGGACCAGCAAAGTCCCTCCTTGGTTTCCCTGAAGAGTAACCAACTATTCCCCTAGTTGGCTTTTTGCTCTCCGGGACACACCCATTGCCTTCACTCTGTTCTGCCTTCTATCTCTATCAGAAACATCTCCAGCTCTTTACACATCAGAAGCAGACACACGTGAAATAAATACCTAAAGGTGCTTCCAGACCTTGGGTGGATGGATCAACCCAAGGACAGAGGGTGTGTCCTTGGGGCTGAAATGCTACAATTAAAGGAGTCAACAGTGTGGAGCCAGAGAATTTTATTTCGCCATTTCCACCTCCCTATTTTGTGGAATCTTGTCATCAGAAGGGACTTTAGCCTTCTTCTAGCCTAACTCCTTAGCCCACATTTACTTTGATATTTGGGAACTGTTTCCAGTAATGGGGAGCTCACCATCTCACAAACAGTCCATTCAAATTCTAATTGTTAGGAAGATTTTTCCTGGTTTTGAGTTGTAATACATATCCACGGAACTTCTACCCATTGACTCTTGTTCCTACTTTCTGGAAGTGAACAGAATCTGTCTAAGCTCTTTTTGATGAAAACAAAACAAACAAACAAACAAACACAAAACCTTCAGATATTTGAAGGTAGGTCTAAGGTGACTCTCCTAAACCTATTCTTTTCCAGGGTCCTCCAGACACTTCTCATATAACACAGCTTTAAGGCTCTCCCTCAGCCCTCCCTGCTATCTTGGTCCTCATTCTCTGGAGTCACATCCTCTTAAAATGTAATGTCCAAAATGGGACCCGGTCCTCTAGGTGTGAGCTGGCTAGGTGAGAGCATAGTAGAGTTCTATTGTCCTTACTGTGGACACTAGAATTCTGGTCCTCATATTCAAGAAAGCTTTTGGAGAAGCCAAATCATATTGTTGACTCAGAATCTTAGAGTAGGAAGGAAAGGTCTTCTAGTTCAATTGCCTGGTATATAGTAGGCACTTAATAAATATTTATTTATGACTTGACTTGATGTGAGAAAAAAATCCCTCCACATCACACATCCAGCCTTTGATGATCTGCAGTGGGTAGGAACCCACTACCTCTAGAAGGAAGAATGCATCAAGGAAGAAGTACTAAGAGTCTACTGCATGCTAGTTTCCAGCAAGAAGCTATCTTCCTCCCCTTCCCACCACCAATTGAGTGGAAGCTCCTTGAGAACAGGGAACACTTCACTTTGTCTTTTCCTTAGCACCCAGTACAATGCCTGGGGTATAACAGGTGCTAAGTAAAAGCAAATCGATCCTAGTGAATAATATTTTGAATATGTTGTTACAATCTTTCCGTCCAGCTTTTGTTTAAAAATTTTGAACCAATGTTCATTGATGATGTTGGTCTGTAGTTCTCATTCTTTGCTTTATTCTTTGACTTAGGTATCAGGACTATATTTGTTTAATAATATGAGCTTGATAAAGCCTTTTCTTTCTCAATTTATTTTTACAATAATTTGTGTAGTGTAAGTACTAATTGTTCTTTAAAAGTTTCAATTAATTCTGCTTTAAATCTCTCTGTACCAAAGGAATAAATGTTTATGGTAGACTGATAAGTTGTAGATACAAAGACAAGAATGAAACAGATCCTATCCTCAAGGAGATTACATTCTCTCAGAGGAAACATCAACAGTAAATACCAAGTAGTTGCCAGTTATTTTTTTTTTGGAGGTGGGAAAGCAGGGAAGATGAGTAACTTTGGAGGTCAGGAACGGTCTCATGTGGGAGGCAATTCTGTCACCGGGTTCTGGAAGAACCTAGAGAATCTAATGAGAAGGGATGAAGAGGGAGTGCATTCCAGGCATGCAGGTTACCTATGCACACAGGAAGAGTTGGAATGTCACATATGAGAAATAGGTAGATCAAGTTAGCTGGAATGTAGGGTGAGTGAAAGACAGTAATATGTAATGAGCCTTCAGGTAATCTATAGCCAGCTTGTGAAAGACTTTAAATGCCAAAGAGAGTTCTAGGACTTTGCATCAGTTCTTAGACATGGTGGAGAGCAAGTAGGGGAACCCAGCTGCCTCCTTGTAATTGAGGCTTCCTTTTCTAGATGCTCAAAAACCATCTCTTGGAGTAATTTGTTTGGCCGTATTCTCAGAATAGAAGTCAAGCCCACTAACCTAAGCCTCTGACTTCTTCCTTTTTGGAAGGGGAAGGGAATTTGGAAGGGGATTTGGGGAAATCTCAATAACATTTTCTCTTCTCCCCTCTTATGGTCCCTTTTCCATGATCTTTCAAATGTCACTAGCAACAGCCCAGCGATCATAGCTGCCAGTTCTTTCAGTCACCAAGGACTTCATTCCTCGGGGCCATCTAAGTGCTTCTTATCTTGGATATCAACTCCTGGTCACCCATTTTACTTTGATCATTTTCAGGACAAAAGGGCATCTTGGCAAAGAAAACAGAAGCAAAATAAGGGAGCAGAAAATTTCATTCATCCCAGGCTCAGTCCCTGTTTCATCTTTGGTGCTCCTCTTTCCAGAAAGATAGCTTTAAAAACAGGACATCTGTTTTTTGTTTTCATTAGCCTTCCTTGCTGACTTTAACTCCTTGAATGAAAGAGAAAGCATTTACTAGGCTCTTACTATGAGCCAGACATTGTGCTAACAGCTGGGGGTACAAATGAGCCAGCAAGCAAGACTGTTCCTGTCCTCAAGGAGCTTAAGATGTTCAAAGGTCTTAGGGAACATAATGCAGAAAAGGGAGCTGAGGCCAGGGAGGGCTGTTTGGTTCTAGTGAGGCAGAGGGATGGTGAGTTGACATGTATGCCATGCCATTTCTATAAGTAATAGCACCATTGACTGATTACTGTGCTCAGGCAGAGGGGGTCAATGTATGCTGGGGTGGGGGGGTTGGAGATACGTGTGTAGGGGTATGTTGAGAGGGCAGGCAGAGGCCAGCTGGATTGGGTGGACAGCTCAAAGACCAGATGGGAGGTGGAGGTAAAACGTGATTTAGGGTCTGGGCTTTGCACTCACTGGGGCCCAGGGAAGGGAAAGGAAGTCATTCACTCACATTTACACAGCTGATGAGAAGCAGACCTGGGACTCTAACCTGAGCCTCTGAACTCCCTGGTTCAAGCAGTTCCCTCTATCCTGGTTTGTCTTCTCCTCTAACCCCAGTGTCTCCTGGATTGCAGAGCTCCTCACTGTATGTATATAGCACTTGCTTGCTCATTGCCTAAAACAGATCTAGGAACCACAGCATTGTGGGTCACATCTGGGCACCCAAACCTTGCCTAGGACTCTACCTCAAGACCCTCCTACGCTCTAGCTCTAGCTGAAGTCCTCCCTCCTCTATCCCATCCCAGACACTGTCTCCTATCAGATTCCCAATAACAAAGGTGTATGATCAGCAAAGGAGCTAGGTTGGGTTTGGGAAGGCTTGCTGACACTGCACTGTCCCAGAAAACTGGTGTCCCCTCCCATGGACCCAAGTCAAGAGCCAGGATCCAGCCTCAGGTTTCCGGGGAGCAGCTGGAATGGAAAGCCAAGAATGGGAGGGGCTAGAGCACATTGCTGGGGCAGAGGATGTTCCTACTGAGCCTGGTGTGTAGGGCTTGGGATGGATACGGGGCTCTCCTATGCATCCCCATACAATGTGAGTGCTTCATGCTCCAGGACTCCATTAAACCCTGGTGCCACTGACCCAGGTGCTCACCCCTGAACAGGTATCTCTAGGGATGGGAAAGGAAGGAGAGTCTCATCTGGAATAGTTCAGGTATGCATCTAGCTATAGGTGGGCTCTGAGCACCGTAATATTAGCTGACATTTGGAGAGCTCTTAAAGGTTTGTACAACAAACCCAGTCCCCAATCTGCTATACCACATGGCTATGACTTTCCTTACCTAGTTTGGGTCTATCTTACATGAGGACCCTGGAACATGAGAGCTGGCCTGGCACGAGTCCCTCTAAACACCGCCCCCCCCCCGCCCCCCCCAGGATGGAACAGGGGCAGTTGTTGCAGGATGCTGTTGGAAGTGAGGAGCCTTGAGCCATGCCCCCACCCCCCACTCCCACAGTGCTAACCTGTGTTAGTGTAACCCAAGACTCTGGGGCCAACCTAGGGCAGGTGCCCCAGGTGCAAGGGTTTGGGACGCAGCAATGAGCCCTGCCGGCACATAGCTTTTGGCTGTGGAAGGGAGCTCTTGAGACTCTAGACACCTTTCTTGTTAATTATCTCCTTGCCAGGGGCCTTTATTTGCTTTTAATGCAGTGTGGATCGCTTTTCCCTGAGGGTTAATACATAATTTTTATTAAGGGAATTGTTTACCTGAACCCTCAGGCTCTGAGTGATCCAGTAGAACCGATCTGGAATCTAGATCAAGCTGATCTTGCCCTGAGAGTGTGCCTGCTGCCCCTCCAAATACAGACTGGATCTACCAGCTCCCTTCCCACAATCTGGTGGCTGCAAATGTCCAAATGGGAGTCTTGGCACAGATAGGTGCCCTTCCCCAAGACTGCTGCTAAAGAGCTTGGGCCTGGGGCATTTCTTGTGGGCAGCAGCCTGGGCACTCCCTTCTACTTCAGGGTGCTCCAACTGGCCTACTGTCCTGCTATAAAACTTCAACAATTATTTTAAACTCTCAAGGGAAGCGGAAGGAAATCTATTTCTGAAGAACACAGTTATTAGCAGGCCAAGATGGCACACCAAGACACCCAACAGAGCTGTTGGCATGGATAGGGGCAAACATCAACACCTGGAAGACCAAGGAGAAGGAGCAGGTCAGAATGACAAATGGATTCAACTCAGTTAGATGTAGGAACACAGACTCTACAGGGCTGGAGGGGTCATCAGAGGCCATCTAGTACAAGCTAGCATTAAGCACCTACTGTATACATCATTCTATACGTACCCCTGGGAGAAATCCAGAAAGTTGAATCCAGAAAGCAGCTGCTCCCCAGAAACCTGAGGCTGGATCCTGGCTCTTGACTTGGGTCCATGGGAGGGGACACCAGTTTTCTGGGACAGTGCAGTGTCAGCAAGCCTTCCCAAACCCAACCTAGCACCTTTGCTGATCATACACCTTTGTTATTGGGAATCTGATAGGAGACAGTGTCTGGGATGGGATAGAGGAGGGAGGACTTCAGCTAGAGCTAGAGAGTAGGAGGGTCTTGAGGTTGAAAGCCTCATTGGGGCAAAGAGGGAAGGAGGTAGGGAAAGAGGGAAAGTATTGAGGGAGGCATGGCTGCCGGGGCATCATTCTCCAAAACTCCTTGAGTTTTCTTTGCTGACATTGAAGCCAACGCTGCTGAAGATAGAGGCTGGAGGGAGGGAGAAAGTGTGCCTTGGAATGACCTCTGTGTTCCTTAACGTGGGTCCCTGAGACACAGTGCCCAGGAACTTTGACTTAGTTGCAGTTTTGGTGAAAAGTTTAGTGTCTAATATGGGGATTCCTTGGTACAGAGTCACAGAGGAATTCTTGATAGAAGAAATATCTGAGTCAGGCTTTAAAGACGAGATTGGTATCTAACAAGTGGAATCAGGAGTAGGGTGTTATTTCAGGGCTATGGAAAAGAGTAAGTCACGAATGGAGGCTGGAAAGTGTGGGGACATGTAGAGAAGAGAGAACACAGTTGACTTTGGCTGGAGTATCTAGTACATAGAAAGGAGTGGTAGGTGGCCAGACTTCAAAGGATGGAGTGGCAGCAGATTGGGGAGAGCTTGCAGCTAGCATCATGAGCCAGCATGGTGTACTAGATAGAACACTGGACCTAGGAAGCCCTGGCTCTGCCTCCCACCTCTTACGCTTCTTAACTGTGTGATCCTGGATGTCACCTCTCTGAGACTCAGTTTCCTCACTTGTCAAATGGTAATCAGAAGAGCACAGACAATGTGGGACTGCTGGGAGATGGGCAAAAGCCTTTGGAAACCTTGGAGAGCTATAAAAGTGTGAGTTCTTATTAACAGGCATTCTCTCACATAAATTTACAGCTTTGATTGCTGGAAAAACCAAAACAGGCATTATTTGGGAGACTCGTCTCTGTGAATGCTGCTGAACGTTTCCCCCAACACCCAGCAAATGACGCACTTTACACCCCCAGCCAAGATTAGTTATGTCTAACAATAGCCTGCTAAGTTTTTGTTTATCTGGGCATCAGTCATAAGAGTCGGGGTGGTAGGCTGCTGGTTAGGAGGCTGGCTCTGAAGCCAGGAAGTGCTGCCTATGGCATGTACTGGCTTTGTGGCCCTGGGCCATCACTGAAATGGGGATAATAATACCTGCCACATGAGGTTGTTGTGAGGAGCAAATGAGGTAATTGTAAAAGCGTTTATCTTAGTGCTTGGCACGTAGTAGGTGCTTAATAAATCCTTCCTCCCTTTTTCCCTTCCTCACAGAGGTCCAGGGCATTGATCTCTACCAATGAGTAGAAGGTCCCATTCCAATGGGTTTTGGGACTCAGGTTACACACACACACACACACACATACACACACACACACACACACACATAAATTCAAGGTAACTTGGGGGTGAGTGGGAAGGTACTAGCAGATGGTGGAAGGATCAGGAAAGAGGAACAACAGATTCAAATGGTACTCAATGAATGACAACAACAACCACACTTGCGTATCATCCTTTGCATCACTTATCTCATTTGGTTCTCACAGCAGCCCTGGGAGGTCAGAGGATGGGGTATGATTATTTCTATTTCACAAATGAGAAAACTGGGGCTCAGAGAGCTCAGGTCATTTTACCAGGCTCACACAGTTAGCAAGTGTCTGGGGCAGGGATTCAAATATGACAGGGCGACTCTATTTGTGCCATCTGGTGGTTCATCCAGGAAGCATCCATCAGTCAATCAACATGTATTTATTAAGCATCTACTGTGTGAGAGGCACTCTGTGCTGGGCACTGGGATACATAGGACAAAATCAGTCCCTGCTTTGGGAAAGGCAAACCTAAGGCAACATAATTGATTGATATTCAGTCCTCTCTTCTTCACATGCTGAAGTGCAACCATATGCCCAGCTTCTTTGGAATGCACCCAACTCAAATGAACAAACCTTTATTAAGTGCCTACTATGCACAAGGTTCTCCCTGAAAGGGGTGGGGGTGGGATTAAGGCCAACAGAGAGAGGAAGAATGTTTTCATTTAGTCACCACCAGAAGAAAAATCCATTAATTAATCAGGAGGAAGGATACCCAGGCTCTTTTGGGAACATTCCATGACTAATAGGACAAGAAAGGTAAACTAATGAGTTCAGAAAAAACAACACCTAAAAAAGGAGCTCTGGGACATTTCAACTTCAGAGAAAAACAAGGCAAAAAAGACTGTGCAAAGGATACTGTACAAGTTGGCTTTGGTTTGAGGCCAAGGGGAAACTGATAGCCATCTCCATCATGGCTGACATCGTGGCTCTTAATATTCACCATCCACATCAGCCTTTTATACATCAATGGTTTCATGATTCGCAGAAGCCAGTATAGGTCCTGGAACAGAGTTAGGTCCTTCATATGTATTGTAACTGAATGAAATCTCAACCACTTGGGTTTTCCCTCCATTGGTACAAATCTTATCCTATCTATGTCTTTTCATCCTTCATGTTTATTGTCTTTTGTCTCCCATTATTCCTCCATTAAAAGTCTACCAGTGATCTGGGAACCTGCCTCAAGTTCTTTCAGTGATCTGTGGGTACCACCAGGGAGGCCTCAGTCTGTTAATCTGTTGTCTTTTATGCTCCTTCCATGAGTGATCCACCTCTTTGTCCATTCATTTATGCCACAGACACTTCCCTATATGTCATTTCTCACATAGAGTTGAAGCTCCTTGAGGTCAAGAACTGTTTCATTTTTATCTTTGCATCTCCAGCACCTGATACAGTGCCTGGAACCAAGACGTTAAGTAAGAACTTAATGAATTCTTATTGATTGATTGCACCCATGTTAGTACAAAATATCCCTCCCTGGTCACCACTGCCCTACCTGTCTTCCTCATTAGAATGTAAGTTCCATGAAGGCAAAGAATGTCTGTTTGTTTAAAAAATATCTGTGTCCCCACTGGTTAGTATAATGACTACCATAGTAAGCACTTAATAAATGCTTTTTCATACATCAATTTTTTCTCACTTTATTCATTCGCTCATTGACTCTTTCATCGTGGGTAATATTCCATAGCCAGCTTATGGGCCACTGTGGACTTCTCCATTGTCCTTTGGGTGATCTTCCTTGCTGATAACTCTTTTGAGATGGTGGTGGTGTTTGTGAGTAACAGCCACACAGGGTCATACAGCTTCCTACTGATAACATCTTGCCTACAGTATGCTTATCAGAACACCATGATGGTTCTGGTTACTAATCAGTTTGGATAATTACCAGAGCTGTACACCATGATGCTGACACTCTGAATCGATAGCACCTAGAGAATGTTAGAGGCAAAGCCTGTTCATCATAACATCAGGGTTGGTTTCTTCAAGAAAAGATAAACTATCCTCCTAATAGATAAGCAGCCAGAGGAGATGAACCATCACTTCTCAAAAGAATTGCCAACTATTGGCAGTCATTTGAAAGAATGCCCCAGATCACCAATAATAAAAGAATGAAAATCAAAATAACCCCAAGGTTTCACCCTATGTTTGGCATATTGGCAAAGATGACAAAAAATGGCAATGGTGCTGTTGGAGGGGTCATGGAAAGAGGGCACACTAAGGCGTTGTGAGGAGAGCTGTGAATTGACCCAAACGTTCTGGAAAGCAAGTTAGAATTATTTAAATAAAGCAGTAAAATGTCCATACTCTTTGGCCCACAGATTCCACTGCTAGGCAAATATCCCGAGGAATTCAGAGACTACAAGGAAGAGTCTTTGAACATTAGGATATTTATAGGAGCATTTTTTTGTGGTGGCAAAAAAATGGAAGAAAATTGGATTTCAGGCAAAAAGAGGTTAATCAAATTTGTGATGCATGAAGTTATCATGCTGTAGGAAATGATTAGCATGATGAATACTGAGATGCATGGAAAGACTTATATGAACTGAGGGAAAGTGATGAAAGAAGAATCAGAAAGCAATGTGCACAAAGACTATAATAATGGAAATGGAAAAAATAACCACAAAACAAGTGAAATTCAATGTTACAAAGTCACAAAGACCAAGTTGGGCCCCAAAGAAGAAAGATGAGAAGAATCTGCCCCTGGCTCCTTGGCACCTACTCTTTGTTTTGATGTGTTGACTGGTTCTGCTGACTTTCCTCTCCTGGCCCCCCCTTCCTTAAAATGAAACAAAAACTCCCTTGTTATAAGGGATAGGTTTCTGTGAAGGAAGAGAAAGGTTACAGGGGAAATGTAGACAAGGTTGAAACAAAAGATATGAATAAAATCTGTTTTTAAAAAGAGAAATGAACTTTCCTGCGAGGAAAAAAATAGGGGAATGACTATAGTAGATTGGAAGAAGACCGAGCTTAAGGGGTGGATGGATGTGAAACTGTGAAAGGCAGGAAAGAAAGAAAAGGGAGAGAGAAAGGAAGGGAGAGGAAGGAAAACAGAAGGGAAGAGAAAGAAAGAAAGAAAAAGAAAGGAGAAGAGAGAAGCAAAGGAAGAAATAAAAAAAGGGAGAGGGAGAAGAAAGAAAGGAAGAGAGGGAGGAGAAACTAAGGAAGGAGGAAAGAAAGAAAGGAAAGTACTAGAGGGAGAAAAAAGGAAGCCAAATTCTGAGTACTGTGACAAAGAAACAATTTCTGATCTCAGAGAATAGAAAAAAGGGCTGCTTCTTCTCAGAAGAAAAGGTGGGGATCTACAGATACAGAATCTTGCATACATTGCGGAAATCACTCTATAAGTAGCTTTTGCTTGTGTTTCTGTGGACTATTTTTCTTTGTTTTAAGGAAGATAAGTTTTGGGGATGGAAGAGTATGTATAGAAATGACTATGATATATAAAGGGCATCAACAAAATGGGTACACATCTATATGTGTGAGTGTGTGTGTGTATGTGTGTGTGTGTGTAAAATAATTCTTTACATTTAGGGATACCCACTGTTGTTCATTTCTGGTGCTGGCCCTTGTTTCAGGTTCCCTGAATGCAGGGAATTTAAAGGAAGAAGATCTCCACATGTCCTTACTGGTGTCCAGCGGCTGGAGAATGATCCGGTTTAACATCATTCCTGTGGTGAAGAAGAACCACAAGATTCTTCACCTTCAAAGGAAGCATCTGGCCCAGGGCTTCCCAGATGGCAGCTTGGAGAAAGTTCAACGCCAAGGAGCTGATCTTATACCTTCGAGTGCCCATCATTGGCGGTAAATGCAGTTCTACTCTCTTTCTATCCCTCCCGTCCGCTGTCTCCCAGGACATAGAGACATCCTGGAAGAAGGGAGCAGGGGGCTTGAGAGGCAGGAGGGGGAAACATGTCATTGGTGCACATCTGGAACTATTTGGGATCAAAAATACTCGAGTTCTAATCTGGCTTCAGACAGTTATTAATTGTATGAAATTGGGCAAGTCACTTCTCCTCTACTTGCCTCTGTTTCTCCATCTGTGAAATAAAGCTAATAGTAGCACCTACCTCCCACAGTTGTTGTGAGCATCTCATGAGATGATAGACGTAAAGCACTTTGCAGCTTCAAATCTCTATATAAACGTTATTTACCCTTATTTTCCCGATAGAAGCAGTCGT
This sequence comes from Pseudochirops corinnae, assembly GCA_028646515.1. Lineage (NCBI taxonomy): Eukaryota > Metazoa > Chordata > Mammalia > Diprotodontia > Pseudocheiridae > Pseudochirops > Pseudochirops corinnae. Next base: position 193,959,414 of record CM053591.1, read on the forward strand.
CTTATCATGGGCGCTAATGGTCACTTAGGCTCTGTCCAATCGGGGCTCCTTGACCAAAGTACTCGAGATAGAACTGAGCCCTGTGGTCGGAGGGTGCGGTGGCCCCCAGTGACAGCTCCTTACGAAGCTGTTGGAGAGACCACATTAACCAGCGGAAGATCTATGTGTGCCAGGCTCCTCACTCTCTGGGCAGTTTCCACACCTGGGGACATCTAGGGCTTCTCAAGACTGGCCTCCCAAAGGGATCACAATGATTAGGTCCCATTCCAGGACATTAACATAATTATCATTTGCATTCATGTGACCCCTTTCATTTGGGCTTCTCAGAGCACATCAAAAATATTCATTAAACTGGCCACACCCCTGGGAAGCAGATTCCTATTATTCCTCACCAGATGAAGAAGCCCAGATAAAGGGGCGTCATCTGTCTTGTCCAAGGCCACCAAGTAAACCCATGGCAGATTTCAGGTTGGAATTCTGGATCTGTTTAGGTAAAGATGGGCATTAATACACAAGTTCCCATTTGTCCTGTTTTCTTCTCCCCCCTCAAGTTGCATGGGCTGGAGAACCTGCAGCCTTAAGGCCACACGTGGCCTTCTAAATCCTTAAGTGTGGCCTTTTGACCGAATCCAGATTTTACAGAACAAACTGGCAAAATCTGGATTCAGTTCAAAGGTTGCACTTAAGGATTTAGAAGGCCACGTGTGGCCTCAGATTCTCCACCCCTGTGACCTAAGGAAAGCTACATTAAGGGAAGCATGGCTTCCAGTCTTTGGGCAGTGACAGTCACCCGTCCTGTTCTGCCCTTGTCAGAGGCCCTCTGGAGGACTTTGCTCAGTTCTGGGCACAGTGCTCACTTGGCATGTGGTTGGCGTTTCATATTTGCTCATTGATTCCCTGAGTGATCACCTGAGATTCACATTTTAGGGAGGGCATTGATGACATGGAAACCACCGAGAGAAGGGCAGCCAAAACATGGAATGTTTCAATAACCTGCCATGTGAAGGGGCATTGGAGAAACTGAGTCCTTTAGGGTAAAGACTCAAGTGGATGGGGAGGCATCTTAGAGTATTCGAAGGACTGCTGTGTTTGGCAGAAGCTGGATTGTTCTGGACGATCACTGAAAAGATGCCTATTTGGCTGGGTGTCAGGAAAAACCTCCCTGCCCATTAGAGGAGCCCCAAATTGGAATGACTGCCTTGGGAGGAAGAGGGGCCAACCAGAGTTGGGTTTTCAGGCGTCTCTTCCTTGAAGGTGGCTTCAGGCTCTAATAGCTTTTTTTTTTTCCTGGAAATCAGAAATACCTGTCCTGTCTCCTCCTTTCTCACTCTCAGGCCTTTTTAGGTCTGCCCATCCCTATAAGCCCTGAGCTATCAGCCTGCGCCAAGGACACTGTGGCCAGGACTTTCCTCTGTTAGCTGGCTCCTGGTGGGTGTTCTTCCCAGGAACAGGCTCTGTCATCACTGATGAGTAACACTTGTGGGTGGATAAGGAGAGGCAGGAAGCTGTAGCCAGTGACTGAAGAGAGACATTGAGCAGCCCCACTGTCCTGAGACCCAAAGGGAGATGTGAGGAGGATGTGGGATTAGATGAACTCAAAGGGCATTTGCAACTATGGGATCTGAGAGATTCATGGGCTGCCATTTGTGAAATGACAGTGTATAAACAGAGCTTTTCTTGTTAAAACCATTGACTTAATAATAGTGACTTGGAAGATTATTTAAATCACATCATCCAAGGACCCATTAAAGGAACTGGAAATAATACGTGTACAGTAGAAAGGTGGACTGCCTCAGAGTCACAGAATCTGAGCTCGAATTCCTGCTTTGCCACTAGCTGGGGACCTTGGGAAAATCAACTGAATAAACACAATATATGCAAAATAGCTCAAAACAAGGTAGTTTGAGAGATGGGCAGTTTGGTGGCTTAGTAGATGGTGCAGTGGATGGCGCAGTGGATGGAGCACTGGCTTGGGATCAGGAAGACTCATCTTCATGAGTTCAAACCTGGTCTCAGACACTTACTAGCTGGGTGATCCTGTGCAAGGCACTCAACCCTGTTTGCCTCAGTTTCCTCATCTGTACAATGAGCTGGAAAAGAAAATAAACCAGTCCAGTGTCTTTGGCAAGAAAAGTCCAAATGAGGTAAGGGAGGCAGACACAACTGAAGTAACTGAACAAGTTTGAGAGAGAGAGGAGTCAGAAGATGGGGATCGGCCAGGAAAAGTGTCATGTAGAAAGTGGGGTTTGATCTGCATCTTGAAGAAGGAGATGGGTTTTCTGGGGCAGAGAAGAGGAGCAAGCACATTTCTCAGGCATGGGGGACAGGATGGGCAACAATGTGGAGACCTGAGATAGAATAGCAGGTGTGAGGGAAAGAGAATGGGTCCATATGGCTGCATCTCAGAGTGCAGGAAGGACAGGACTGTGTGATGACTTAGGAGGGGCAGGGACAGCTTGGGGCAGGCTATGAGGGGCTTTAAAGCTGAGCAGAGGAGTTTATAGTTTATCAGTCAATCAAAACACAAGTATGTTTCATGGACTGTACTAAGCATGGAGCATGCAAAGAAAAAATTGGGGCCAGGTTGTGAAGAGCTTTATATACCAAAGAGAGGAGTAAATATTTAATCCTAGAGGGAAGAGATCACCATTGGAGTTCACTGCGTAGAGAGAGGGGTTGACACGGATAGATATGGGATTTAGGAAAGACACTTTGGCAGCTGCATGGAGGGTAATTGGGAGTGAGGTGAGATATGTGAGGCAGGCAGGCCATTTTGAAGGCTGTTGAGGTAGCTTAGGTAAGAGGCACTGGGCACCTGAGCCAGCGTGGTGGCATTTCAAATGGAGATAACATGAAGGTAGAAATGCTAACACTTGGTGATTGGTTGGAGATGTGAGTGGTTGGTGATTGGTGAGTGCAATTGAGGAATGAAGAATGACACCAAAGTTTCAAGCCTGAGAGGCTGAGGGTGCCCTCCACAGTAATGGGGAAGTGTGCAAGAGGGGAAGGTGTGGGGGAGAGATTTAAGTTCTGTTTAGGACATGTTTAGTTTCAGTCAATAAAGAGATGCCTCCGAAACATCCGGTACAATATCAGAGATGGAGTTGGAGGTGCATGAGACAGGCTGGGGCTGGATTTAGGGGTCTGTGAGTCCTTAGCATTCTCTGAACATTACTCGGTACCTTGTTAATCGCCAAGAGAGCACTGGGCAAAAATGTGAGTATTCTAATGGACTAGAGTGCATCTGGGAGCTGCCTAGGAATTATGGCTTTTTGTCCACAGCTGTGATTCCACAGTCCCTGGGAACTCTTTGTCTGGAAATCCTCCCCTTGATGGAAATCTTCCCCTTCACTGTAGCTCAGTCTCAAGGAGTTGGCTGGGCATTGAGACTTCAAGTGACTTACCCAGGGTCACGCAGCCAATAAGTATCAGAAGAGATTCGGTGAATCTGGTCCTCTTGCTGCCTCTATTGATGAGAGTTAACAAAAAGCACCCATCTTTCCTTTCCTAGCTTCCAAAAAAAATTTCCTATGAAGGCATCCTCCATGCATACTCTCTATGCCCCACCCCCTTTTTTGCTTTTTGGAGGGGGGAAGGCAGGGCAATTGGGGTTAAGTGACTTACCCAAGGTCACACAGCTAGTAAGTGTTAAGTGTCTGAGACTAGATTTGAACTCGGGTCCTCCTGACTCCAGGGCCAATGCTCTGTTCACTGCGCCCCCTAGCTGCCCCGCCCCTGTGCCCCTTTTTAAAAACAGTTTTGTTTTATTTTTTTTTTCCTAAAGTCACATCAAATTGTTTTGGAAACTACCTCTGAAACCGTAGCCCAGTCAGGCGTGCCTACAACAGACAGATATCTGACCACTTTCATCCAGTGTGGCCAGTCTTCTGTTTGATTTCTCTGTGTGAATTGTTTGGGTTCTCACTTACCTATACAGGTGCTTTACAATAATGGCAGAAATAAAATAGAATTTTAAGGGACCTCTTTGTGGATGTTTCCCAAGATTCCCAGCTACAGGAACACTTTGAATTTTGCTCATTCATTTCCATATTGCTTTATCCTTAGGATCTCCACTGACAACCTTGTTACCAAACTCCTCAGTATTGTGGGGTCCCTCCAAGGCTACCGTCTGGATAGCCTCTCCATCTTGGATAGAGTCAACAATGAGAGCTGGCGAGAGGGAGGCAAGAAGGCTGGCCTCACGTTTGACCAGCTGAAGGTCAGTGCTTGGGCTCATCATGTGCTCTTGAGGCACAGGCTGTGTGCTTGGATTCCCTGTTCACTTCCTCTGAAGCCCCTGTCAGTTGTAGCCCTGTAAACAATATGGTTCTGGGCTAGAGCAGAGACCTGGGACTGGCTGTATAGAAATATGTCTATGGCTCTTTTAATGGTAGGAAGACCAAATGATCAATAATCAATCAGCAGCCCCTTATTGAGGGCACACTACATGCCAGACACTAGAAGACAAAGACAGGAGTCTGAGTGTTGATGCTGTCAACAAGCGCCCCTGACCTTGGGAAGATAATGTGTGAGTCAACACAGCGGAGAGAGAACAGATACAAGAAAGCCAAGAGCCAGAGGATGGGTGGGCTTGAAGCCAGAGAGGGCTTCCTTCAAGGCAGCTCCAGGCCCTCCTTCTGCATGAGGCCTCTCCATCCACCTGTCCCCAGCTACGAGAGCCTTTCCTCTGAGATGACCCCTCTTTCACTGAATGGCCTTATATGTACTTGGCTGGTGGCAGTTTCTCCATTAGACTGTAAGATCCTTGAGGGTAGGGGCTAAGTTTTGCCTTCCTTTGTATGCCTGCTGCATAGTAAACACGAGTAAGGGCCCTCCCTGGGTGAGTGCAGCCCTTGCATGACCAGTACCCAGGACAAAGGTGGAGATGGGAGACTGGTGAAGGGTGTGAAGCTGCAGATGGTCTGCTGGTGCTGGTGTGTGCATGATGAGGAGTGATGCATGGTGAGCCTGGAAAGATCCCTAGAGGGCAAGATTATAAAGGGCTTTAAAAGCCAGGTAGGAGTTTGGGAAGATCTTTGGCAGAAGGTGGGATGGAAGGAATCCAGGGATGCTAAGAGGTAGAGTGAGGAGGGGAAGCATTCCAGGCATGGGGGACAGCCAGTGCAAAGACCTGGGGGTGGGAAACTGAGTTTGAGAGAGACAGCAAGATGGTGGGATCCTAGTGAATATGGAGGGAAGTAAAGTACAAGGCTGGAAAGACAGGAGAGGGCCAGGTTATGAAGGCCTTTGAAAGCCAAAATGGAGGAATTTCTATGTGATCCTATAGGGAATAAGTTTATTGGAATTATTATTCTTCCGATACAAATTATTTGTATAGGAACCATTGGAGTTTATTGAGTAAGAAGGTGACATCATGAGACATGAACTTTAGGAAAAAACACTTTGGCAGCTCTGGGGAGGAGGCATTGGAGTGAGGAGGAGGAGAAGGGATGAGCAGGATAGGGCAACGATCCAGCTGAGAGGGGCTGGGAGCTGGGACTAGGGGGCTGTGTGTGGGGAGAAGGGGACGGCCATGAGAGATGCTGTGGAGGCTGAGTGATGGACCTCACGATGTCAAACTCCACTATAAAAACCCCACCCCTGTGATCTAGCCCCCAAGGTCCAGGCCTCCCTCCCTCCCTTGTCTCTAGACAAGCTGAGCAGCAAATCCAGGCCACGGGACAGTTCTGGGGTCCTGGGTCTAGGTTTATTTTTGAGGGATCTCCTATGGCCTCCTTCCCTGCTCCTCTCCCACCCTTGGCTTTGGGCCCTGAATGGATGCTTTGCTTCCCACAGATGGTGCTGCTGTGGGCCACCGAAATCTTCCCTTCCCCAGAAGACTGGAGTGGCCTGGAGGGCTCCGTCTACCGGCTGCTGGTGATCCTGCTCTGCTGCCTGGCCACCAAAAACCTGCCTCACTTCCTCTTCCCCCAGCACAACCTTCTCCAAGGCCAAGGTCTTGACCTGAACTCTCTGTACCAACAAGTAGAAACATTTGCCAGCCAGCCAGAGCAGTTCCTCAAGATTCACGTGACCCACCTGTTCCCCAGCCCCCCGAGGATAGACAATGGCATCAAGGCATTTCTGCAGCTGCCTGCCAACAACCAGACCTATTGGGATACTGCCTATTTTGATGTCCTCCTGGATAAGGTAGGCACCTTCCACCAGCAGGAGGGCAGGGCCACTGGCCCTGACTCATTTTATATTCCCAGCTCCTAGCACATAATAAGCCCTCAACAAGTGCTTGTTGATTGAGTGGGAGGCAAGGAAGGTCTCTTTATATAAAGTCCTATAACAGCAGTGTTGGGTAATTGAAAATTCTCTGAAATGCTCATTCCCCCAAATATTTTTCCCTGCTACCTTAATTTAAAGAAAAATAAAAAAACGTTAAAAATGCATTCTAATATGTAAGTAGAACATGAAAAGCAGATTGTGTCTGAAGCCCTGAATCTCTGTTCCAGACGGACTGCTCTTTTCCGATTTAACACACAACTTTCAGAGCAACCCTGCCTGTCTATGCCTCCTGAACTTTCTTCTCTTCTCTTCCGTGAAATGAAAAAAAAGGTTCACTGGCTCTCATGTTCTCTTACCTTTGTGGCTGTTCTGTTGTTCCCTCTCCTCTGTTTAAAAAAACCACAGCCACTGAAGTAAGTAACAATGTTTGCGGGTAGCCTCACATCTATACAGCACTGTGAGGTCTTCCTGACTCCTCCTCAGTGTCACCTAACTGCTTTTAACGTATTAGCCGAGTCAAGCAAAACAAATCCGTTTCTGAAAATGTGTCCTCCTGCACCTGGAGCCCATCACCTTGCTTGGGCAGGATGCTTCATCGCTGGTCCTCTGGAGTCATGATGGGTCCTGCCTTCGACCGGAGTTCTTCAGTCTTTATCGTGCTCTTGCTGCTGTTTCATTTTGTATCGGTTCATATAAGTCTTCCGGGATTCTCTGAAATTGTCCCTTTTTACAAGATGGCATGATGATATTCCATGAAATTCATATGCCATGATAGAGCCGGCTAGGGGGCACCATGGCACACGGACAGCTGGGCTTGGAGTTAGGTAGATGTAAGTTCAAATCCAGCCTCAGACACTTAGCAGTGTGTGACCCTGGGCAAGTCGCTTATTCTCTATTTCCCTCAGTTTACTCGACTGTAAGATGGGAATAATAGTGGTATCTCCCACTCAGGGTTATTATGAGGACCAAGTGAGATAATATTTACATTAGAACGGTGCCTGGCAGGTGCTGCCGATGTGCTTACTCCCCTTCCCACAGTTTTTTCAGCCACTTCCCAGCTGAAAGGCACTCATTTCATTGCCGGTTCTTTGCCAAAACAGTCTCCGGGCCAGCCCCCCGTGTCTGTGTGCACACCCCTTCCTGGCCCTCTCCACTAGAACGGGGAGGTGGGTTTCATTTTTGTTATTTGTTTTGTTTTTGTCTTTATGCCCCCAGAATCTAACATGAAGCCTTGCACACATCAGGCACCCAGTAAATAAACGCTCCCCTGAATGGAAGGAAATCCTCCTCAGGCCTTTCATTGTGTTCTGCTCTTGACCTTGAGCTTTCATAGGCTGCACGGACCGAGCGGAAGCAGGTCTGGCCGAGCTGGGGGAGAATCTATGTTGGCAGATTCAGGACCTGGGCTTAGTGGGGGTCCCTCACCAGACTAGTTGGGGGGTGATGACATTTCTGAATGCATCAATTCTTGAGTCAGAGAAGTCTTATGGTCTGCCTTCATGGTGGGACCACCCCACTGACAAAATGAGACAGCCTTCAGGTCCTGGAGCCTGGCAGCATGGTATGACTAGGAATCATTGCTGAGCTTGGGGGCCTGGGGCTTATTTTTCCACTCTTATAACTTGGTGAAGTGTGACCATGTTCCCAAGGGTGTCCTCCCAGACTCACAGAAGCTGTGGTCCAAAAGGACAGTGTGCATTCCTCTTGCTTGCATGAGAAACATTGTGAGTTCTGCCTGAGTGGAAAGGCATACACATACATACAAAGACTCTTTGTCTGTCCTCCTTCTCACCCTCCTCTGCTCTTTAGTTCCAGGTCTACAACATTCAAGATAAAGATCGGATTTCAGCAATGCAAAATATCTTCTTGAAGACCAAGAAATTAGAGAATTCTGCAAGTTGAGCAGCACTTTTTTTTTTTTTATCCCTGAGAAGTTATAGACTTTTTGGGATCTTCTCATGAGGTCATTGGGCCTTTATGGGGACCTCCCTCCCCTGGATGCTCTCCTTTCCTTCTTGCCCTCAGACACTGCCTCAGAGCACCATGGGACAAGAGGGGGAGGGAATGGCATCAACTTTCTGGAAGACGTTGGCATCCAGCTTGTTCTCCCAGAATGCAGGGGTGATGGGCTGTGTATGAAGTTCTGACATGGTGGATCGACGTCTCAATATTGGCATTTCCCATTGTGACCTAGTCCACCAGAACGGGTGCTGCCATAACCGTATTCTGTTACACCAAAGCACAGTCTTCGGTCTCTAGAGTTAGAGTTCAGATTTGCTACTTTTATTTATCCTTATAGAGATTCCGGGCCAACACCCACACCCACCCAAGCATACCCACCATTGACAATGGGTATGTGCGCATGAAAGAGAGTTCTCAGGTGACTTTTTAGCAATGAAATGTGATGTATTTAATCCAAAATAAATAAGTGTCAGTGTATGGGATCTGTGGCTGGAACAAGCCTCTGGTTTTCTTCTAAGGATTTACCTTTTCCTCTTTGGAGTTTTGCCTTCTGGAATGTAGAGGAATGCCCCCATGCTCTTCTGCATCCTTCCCCATGGTAGTGTTCTAGAAGTAATTTCTAGTTTTCCTACGTTCTCTTATGGGCCTGGACAGAGCTCTAACTAACAGTTTTTACATCAAAGCCAGATGGTACAAAGCTGCTCTGGGGCTTATACCATGAAACAGGTCCTTCATTCACTAGTTGGGGAAGAATGTGGTAGAACCCCTTGGAGGAAGCTGGTCAAGGCCAGGCTGGCACAGGTGGGAGCTCATTCACCTAATGGCTTACTGCCAAGGCATCAGGAAGCTCATGTCACTCTTGCCTACTAGGTACTAAGGCTGGTTGTTTCTGGAAGTTATGTGGCGTAGTGAGAGAGTGCTAGACTTGTAGTCAAGAAGACTTGTGTTCAAATTCTGCCTGAGACACTGCTGTGTGGCCCTGGGGAAGGACTTAGCCCCTTAGCCCCTTTCAGCCTTAACTTCCTAACATGTAAAAAGGGGATAATAATGTTATTAGCACCTGCATCGTAGGGTTGTTAGGAGGATCAGTGAGATATGTAAAGAGCCCTCTAAATCTTAGACATTATTTTTATTATTACTGCTTCTACACTGCTGAAAATCTGAAAATATTACCATTGACCTCTAAATCTGTTGCCCTGGGGGAAAAGCTCCATCTGCCTTGCCCTAGGTATGGCTCTGCCCCAGCATTGCAAATGTGGGAGAAGGGCGATGGGGAGGAGACAGATGGGGGAGGCAACGTGTCACAATCACGTCTGGACTGCTCTGTCTAATGACAACGATAGAAATGATAATGATGACGATGGGAAGGAGGAAGGAGGTAGTAGCAGGAGTTCCCACTGATATCACATTTTATGGTTTAAAAATGACTTCATTTAAAATTGCCCCCAAACAGATGAAAGGCAGAGGTAATTACTCTCATTTCACAGACAGACACACTGAGGTTCAGTGATTTCCCAGAGCCACATGGGACTAGAACCCAGGTGTGCTAATGCCGAGAGGTAGGGGCTTTCAGACCCAAGGTTTCTCAGGTAGCCGGAGGCCAGCCCTCCTCAGCAATCACCAAGCCCAACCCACTTGGGACCCAGCAAAGGGTCATAGACAAGTAGATGCCTAAGAATGGGGAATGGGGCCCACCCCTGGATTTCTGGGACAAATTTCAGTAGAATGGAGTCAGATATGGGCTCCTTCAGCACTGTCTCATTCAGAGAGCCCTTCAACTAACCCCTCCCGAAGCAAAGACACAGGGCCAGGTCTGAGAAGCAGCACGGAAAAGCTTGCTATACTGGGCTTTGCAGGTGCAGGCATTTCTGATTAGAAAGGCTATTGCTCCTCTAAATCCAGGCTGCACGTGTGGGCATTGGGCATCCCCAGGGCTGGGTTTTGTTTTTGTGTTTTGGTGTGTGTGGGGAGGGATTATGGTTGCAGCCCAATCACAGGAGAGATCACTACTAATGATTCAGAATTACAGGTTGCTTTGAGGGATCAGAGTAACCGCTCCTTAGTAACCAAACTCTGGTAGTGCAGCTGCTTTAAGGCATGTCTTCCTCCCGTGGTTGTTGGTGCGAGGATTTGGCCCAGAATGTCTGTGAATGGGTGAGAAGTGAAGTGAGTGGCCAAAGTCACACAGCGTTCAGGCCCAGGTTCTCGGACTCAATTCCCCTGAACTTTTCTGTTGATCAACAAGGAAGGCTTAGTCTGACCACCTTTTCTTTTCCCGACTCACTGAACTTTTCAGTCATAGCCCAGAAATTGAGGGCTGGATGACTCTTTCTCAAATCAAGCAAACGCGTTGACCCAGTTGCTATTTTCCAGGTGGTGGGAGGCTGACCCTGCGATGCCTGGGGTGCCAATCCCCCACCAACTGTGGGGGACACCTTGAGCTACATTTCCCTCACCCCTTGTCCCTTTGGGTGGGCTGTAGGCCTCATGAAATCGCTGAATCTTGCAGGAGGGACAGGTCTCAGAGGCCATCATTGAACCTGCCCCTGAGGAATAATCCTCTCTCTCTCTCTCAAACTCCCAACCAATGGTCATCCAGCCTTCACTTGAAGACCTCCAGGGAAATGGAACCCATGGCCCCTCAGGCCAGCGGCCTGTCCTGCTTGGGATGGCTCTCAGGTCAGGAATGTTTTCCTGACTTCTCTGGCTCTGTCTGCCCCCTAGGGTTGAAGGAAGCAAGTCCGATGTCCTCCTCGGCCAAAACACTTTCTGATTCTAGATGGCGCTTGCATTTCCTGAGTCTTCTCTGGCAAAATGATCCCTCTTCCTTCAATTGGCCCTTTTATGGCAGGAACTCGAGGTCCTTTGCTATCCTGTCTCCCCTCCTCCAGGTACTCTACAGATCAGTAATATTCTTCCACAAATGTGATACCCAGAACCAAACCCTTCCTCTACAGGTGCTCCGCCTTGGGATTCCCTGCCAGCACCTCCATTCACAGCCCAGCCCAGCCCTTGTTGCTGAGCTGTGCTTCTCCACTGCCTCCCTAGCTCTCACCTGCCCCCCTGCTACCTCCCATCTCCAGTTCCTAGTCTATGGAGCTGGGGGTTTGAAGTCAGGTGGATGGTGAAGTGAGACTGCCAATTTCAAAAGTAAAAAAAGCTGGAAAGGGTGATTTTCTCCCTTATTAAATGAGAATTTGACAGGCAGCCTGTCCTAGTGGAGTGAGGTCCAGTCTGAAAGTCAGAAAGACTCGCCTCTGATTCACCCTGGCTGGGTGACCCCAGAGAAGTTACTTAGAAGCTTCCTGGGCACTGAGAAGTTAAGCCAGTAAGAAACAGAAGAATGGCCAATCTGCATCGGAGGAGGGCATTTCCACCCTGGGAGTTAATTTTTGACAATGATGACATCGCAGAACTAGAGTGAACTGAGAAGGAGTTTTGGGTTTTGTGGAGTTTAAAGGTTTGCGAAGCACCTTCCATTCTTTGCTCACTTGATCCTCACGGCAAGCCTAGACAGAGGTACTAGGGATCCTCTCCATTCAAGAGATGAGGCACTGAGGGAGACTTAAGTCACTTAGCTGCCCCAGTCCCAGAGTGAGAAAGGCTCTCAGGAGGGACTTGAACCCAGGTTTTCGTGACTCCAAATCTAAGGACTTATCCAGTATGCCTTGGTGCTGTCTGATGGAGGGGCAGTGTGTGGGTGGAGGGAGCCATTGCAGGGGACAGGGTGGGGTTAGTGGTAAAATAAATATGTGTATGTGTATGTATGTGTGAGTGTGTATGTATGTGTGAGTGTGTATGCGTGTGAGTGTGTGTATGTGTGAGTGTGTATGTGTGAGTGTGTATGTATGTGTGTGAGTGTGTATGCGTGTGAGTGTGTGTATGTGTGAGTGTGTATGTGTGTGTGTGCACACACGCATGCTTGCTCTTGGGTTAATCCCAGTTGAACTTTGCTCAAAACTTCACTAGAGCTTCTCAAGCCTTTTGAGCCTGGCCCTCAGTAAACCTTCCTTTGCCGTCCATGTTCTTGATGGTACCATTGTGAGAGCACATAAGAAAGAAAATGGAGGCTTATGCATTTCAATTCTGATTGATTATTGTGGTGATTGGTCAGAGAAGCCCAGGCTGAGATTCCTGTGGGGTGCACAGTCTCAGGCTGGGAGCCCCTGCTCTGGACCTTGGCCTCAGTTTCACTGAAAGCACTTCAGTGCCATTCCCATGTCTCTCTGATTTCCCTTGGGTCCTTTTAGGGGGGGCTTTGATGGCCGTTGTACAGGTGACTTTGTTTAGTCTTCTTTGTGGGTAGAACTGGGTTGGGAGGAGAAAGGCACAGAAAGGCTGGGGCACACCAGACGGATTCTTTAATTAAAGAAAGATGTAGGCATGGATTGAGGTGACTGGTTTCTCAGCCCCAGAAAACCCGTGAGAAATCAGAAGCTGCAAAGACCACATTCCAGAGGCTGGGGGCTCTGAGCTCTACAGAAAAGGCACTGAGGGATGATTGGCCTATGCTAGGAGGACACACCACCAGAACAGAGGAAGGGAACCCTTAAACCCTGTTACTCAGAGCACGTTCCCTCTTCCTTCCTTGGACCCCTCTCCTTCAGATTCTCACCCACCTCCAGCCCAATCAAGGTCAGGTTCAGCTTATTCTGATGAAGAGGTGAGGGAGGGGGCTGCATCCCCTACAGCTTGTTCTTGGGGCAGTGCTGCAGTGCATCCTTCAAGGCCAGGATGACCCGGTCCACATTGGCCTTGGTAGCGTTGCACCCAAGGAGACCGATCCTCAGCACCTAGAATAGGAGAGAGCACAAGGACACACAGTCACCCCGTGCGCGGTAGCTTTGGCCAGAGGCCAGGCTCTTGGTGGGCCCTTCCCCATGGAGGCCTGGCTGACCAGCCAGGCTTATGTATGACATGGGTCCCCTTTGTGCTATGGGGGCTTCAATCAAACGGACCTGTCTGCCAATCCCCAAATGGAGCTTAGGGCAGGAGCAGAGTTCTGGACTGGGAGTCAGAAAGGCCTGATAACAAATCCCTCCCCTGGCGCTTACTGGCTGAGAGACCTTGGGAAAGTCCTTTATCTGTTCTGAGGTGCAGTATCCTCATCTCCTAGATGGTTCTGGCTTTCAATCCACACCTCTGACCGGGCTGTCCCCCACGCCCGCGGCATATTGCCTGTTTACTCTCCTTTCCAGGCTTACTTCACCGACCCCTTCCTGAGACAGCCATAGAGACCCTATAGCTTTGTTTGAAACTTCTTTCTTCACATCAAGCCTCAATTTCCCTCTGTGCCTTTTCATTTGTTCTACTGCATCACTGATTTACTGGGCTTGAGGTCCACTGAGATGCCCAGCTCTTTTTCCAGACACACGGTTGCTTAGCCATACCTCTCCCTCCTTGCTACTTGTCAAACCCCAGCTACACTGAGAGTCTGTGGAGACTCATCATATCTTCAATCAACTTGTTTATCTGACTCTTTGTGGTCCCCGCGAGGAAATGACCAGGTCCAGGAAGGCCGCTGTCACGACCTGCTCCTTTGGTATTTCACCTCCCGGAAGGCACAGAGTAAGAGGATAAATCCCTGTCACTTAAGCCCCCTGGGCCTATAAAGTGGGCATAATAACAGCACCTGCCATGCAGATGAGATGGCACTTGCCGAGTGCTTCACACATCTCAAAGTGCTGGATTAATGCCAGCTATTATTACTGTGGTTGTTTGGTACAACCCAGAGCAGAACGGATGCGGCAGGGAACAGCTTCTGCCTGTGAGAGGAATGTGGAGAACATCTCTCTGTTGGCGCTAAAGGGCATTCTTGGTCAGTTGTGAGCTGGGCCAGATGACCTCAGGGGTCCCATTCAACTCTGAGAGTCTGTGATTCTGTAGATGAATGCATCTGACCATCACACACTCAGACACACACATACACACACACTCAGACACTCACACACACACTGAGAGGTCACAGACATCTGGAGTTTCCCCCCACTTCAACATGGAAACATAGTTCATAGGATCACAGGTCAGTGATCATCCAGTCCAACCTTCTAATCTGACCAATGAGTGTGCTAAGGCCCAGAGAACTGGTGTGAGATGCTCGGGGAGTAAGTAGGAGGACCCAGGCTGGACCCAGTGGCTCTAACTCCGGATCCAAAGCTCTTCCCGCTGTGCGATGGCCGAAAGGTTGCAGCTTCCTTGAGCACACGCAGACAAGGAGCCCAATGAGCTCCGTGGTCAGATCTCTGCGGCCCATTTGCCCTGCCTTCCCATACTTACCATTCCTTCAGAAGGTCCCAGGCCCCCAGTGATCTCGATGCCATGATGCTTCAGGATGTAGGAGGTGATGTCCTTAGAGTTGTATCCCAGAGGCACAGCCACTGTGGTGAGTGTGGGTAATCTCATCTTCTGGAAAACAAAACCACACACAGGTGCTCACATCTATAGGTGATCAGAAGGGTGAAACAACAAGCTGGGTCATTTAGGCCTGGATTTTCCAGGGAAATCTTCCTCTTGGCATCCTGAGGCCAGAGCAGTGGGTGACCACCAACTCTGGGTCCTGTGTCTAGCAGAGCCAGAGGAATTAATATTTTTTTTTGCTTTTTTTTTGGTGGGGGGGAAGGCGGGGCATTTGGGGTTAAGTGACTTGCCCAAGGTCACATGCCTAGTAAGTGTTAAGTGTCTGAGGCCAGACTTGAACTCACATCTTCCTGACTCCTGGGCTGGTGCTCTGTTCGCTGTGCCACCTAGCTGCCCCAAGGAATTAACTTTTAAAAATAAATTCAGTTGGTGAGAAAAGAGCCTGAGCCTTGGGACTCTAGAGGGAGACACACCACAGGACACTGACCCGTGGTGGGGTGGACAGACCGGGGACGTTGTCAGGCCAAGGCTGGAGAGGGTGTTCCCTGGGAAGGGAGCAGAGCGGGACTAGGCTTCAGGGGAGCTCTCTCTGCCAGGATGGAGCCACCGGCTTCTTGCTTTAACCAGATGCCCTTGCTAAGAAGGTGCTGAATTTGGTTGCTGAATGAGTGTTGTTCTTAGAACTTTTATGCATTTTTATTTCCTATTTTTCTGCATTTCTAAATTTCAGTGCCCTGAGGCAAAGCTCCGGTGGCCAGGCTTGGTTATTGTTCTAATTCAGGATAATTTTCTCAGATTTTCAACTTGTCTCTGGCTGTGGATAAATGATGTGGTGTTGACCATATGATACTCATAGGTTAGGATAAAGAGCTGGACCTATGATTTCTGTCCAGGGAACTCCTTATGAGGAAAGTCTTTCCACTAATGCAAGTCAGTACTTTCTTAGAGCAAGCTGGAGCCTTGTAGTGATAGAGAGCTCTGAGAGGTTTGCCCGCCCAGGGTCACACAGCTGGTGGATGGGAGAGCAGAGAGCACAGAGCACAGGCATCAGATGCAAGGCCCTCTGCAAACACCCCTGAGGCTGCACCAGATTAAATGTAATTGGGAAGTATTTAATAAAATATGGCTAAAATACAAGAAAATACAAGAAAACATAGGCTGTATTCTAAAGCCACATTAATATGTAGAGCCCAGGGACCCTCAGGGGCAGAATTGTGACCTCCTGTCTCTCTCTGAGTTTGACAGCCCTGAGCTAAAGGATAGACTTGAACCCAGATCCCTCCAGCTTCTCCATCTGCTGCTAATAACAACAGAAATCTATATGGTGCTTTTAAGGTTTTCGGTTTACTTATTTCTTCATCCATTTCCTTTTCTTCTTAAAGACTGGGTGTCCTCATCTCCCAGGGACTGAAGTGTAGGGGCTTCTCAGGCCTGATCCCCATCCCTACTGATGAGCATGGCACCTTCCCCCTGCTCCATTTCAGACTGGGACAGTCCCTTCTACAGGTTGTCCCCACTCCCTCCACTGGTCCCCTCCCGGGTCCTGGAGTCTTCCCGACACTAAGGCCAAACAGGGCAGCCACGTGGTCAGCCCATGATCCCCAAGATTAAATGACCCCCCAGCCTCAGCTTCCCTGGAGGCAGGAATTACAGACACACACTCTCTGTCCCTCTTGCAAAGACAGGCAGGTCAGTGTCAGGGATGATATAAGCACGTCATTATAAGAGAAATGCCATGTCCAGAATTGCATAGGGCTTTTACTGATTGTACACCCTGGGAGGGTCTAGGATTTTGGCACAAGTGAGGCAGATCAAGCCTGTAAGAGCCTATGAGGCAAGTAAGTGATCCAGACTCCTGTAGCTGGTGTCTGAGGCAGGATTCGAACTCAGGGCTTCCTGCCTCTGAGGCCAGCACTCTATCCAGCCACTGGGAGGAAGTTGGGGTACCAGGATTCAAGCCCATCTCCTCCAGCTCCACTAATCCCACCCCTCCCTGGGTTGGAAGCCCCTCAAGGGCAAGACCCGGCTTTCTTTTCCTTGAGATTTTCCTGCCCATGACCCTGAGCTCAAGCCCCAGAGCTGCAGTGGGTGAGAGCTCTCCCTCACTGCAGGGCCTCTGCCTGCCAGATCTCCCAGCCATCTGGCCCAGCCCTTTGGCCTCACCGGATCCTTCACGAAGAGCTGGAGGCCCAGCTTCTGAAGCCCTTTGTGCAGGTAGTCTGTGACCTCCCGATGTTTCTTCCAGCTCTTCTCCAGACCCTGAACAAAGAAAAGGAAGACCTCAGATGTCTACAACTGCAGAGAAGGGGTGCTGCTATGGGGGAGGGAAAGGAAACCCCACAGAACAATGGCAAGGAAAGAGGAGGGTCCCCTACAAGCAGGAGCTGGAGAGCCTAGAGTCACAGTGGACACCAGAATCCTTGCTGGTCTAATGTGTGTGTGGGTCAGAAACTCTACTTACCCAATTAAAGAAAATTCAGAGGCGCACTTGTGGTGAACAGGAATATTTTATTACCAAATTCCTGGGAATGGGGGCGTCCCTTCCGAATGCATGTCCGAAGAAGGAGGCCATCCAACCCTCCAGGGGCTCAGGTTTTATACCCTGAGTGTCGTAAAAATACATTCTTTCGTGGTCCCTGACTTCTATTGGGTGAGAACGGGGGTACAAGCTCAGCGCGAGAAAGGACAAAGAGGGAGAAAGTTTTCCAGGACTTCCTTCCGACTCTCATTGGAGGAGACGTGGGGTCTCGTTTTGGGGCGGATTCAAACAAAGAGATTTCAGCTCCCTCTGCCCTGCTGTCCCTCGCCTCCACTTGTGCAAAGGGCCAGGCGCACATTCTTGACATAGGGAGGCAACTCCCGTCCCCATTGGTCTGTCCCCACCCCGTTCCCAACAAAGGTTCCGGCGTGCATTCCGATACAGAGGTAAACAAGGGAGGCAAAGAAAAATAAAACCTGTCTGGGGAGTCTTCACCCCGGGGGTCTCCCCATTCACATGTAGGGAGGGGACTGAGAAAAAGTAGAGAGAAATGGAGGAAAAGGAAGGAGTGAGAGGAAGAGAAGGGAATGAGAATAGATTTA
This sequence comes from Pseudochirops corinnae, assembly GCA_028646515.1. Classification (NCBI taxonomy): domain Eukaryota; kingdom Metazoa; phylum Chordata; class Mammalia; order Diprotodontia; family Pseudocheiridae; genus Pseudochirops; species Pseudochirops corinnae. The sequence goes on from CM053591.1 coordinate 193,977,048, forward strand.
AAGCCAGGAAGGACCTCGGAGGCCATCGAGTCCAATGCTTTCATTTTACAGACGAGTTAAACTGAGGCCCAGAAAAGGGACGTGAAAGGAGCAGCAAAGTGGAGGAAGCAGAGTCCTGCTGACACCAGGTCTCAGAATCCAGCCCTTGTTCTGCTGTCTCCCCCAGACAAGAGAAGGTGACGGTGACTGGCCATTTCCCTCTAAACCTCCCTTCCCTTCTAATCAAGGCAGCCCTCTGGGGTGGCCTGTGGGGGCGAGTGATAAGTTCACCTTTCTAGGGATCCTTCCCTGTGACCAAGAGCCCGAATGAGTCACTCCACAAGGGACCAGACTCTCTGGGCCCCAAGGTGGGACCCTTTCTTCCAGCAGGCAACGAGAGATCCAGCAATGCCAGCCCAGGTCCTCCACGGCCATTCTGAGGTGGTCTCCCCTCTTCCCAGAACTTCCTCTCTTCATAGCCCATTCATCCCTTCACACCCAGGCTGGCTGAGCCACAAGTCATGAATGATTTATTTTTATGCGACTCTCAGCAATTAAAAAAAAAAAAGTCAACCAATCCATGGGGTGAGAAATGGGGGCACGGACCAGGAAGAAGCTTGTGATCTCTGGGGCGTAAACCTCTAAGCTAGAATATTTTGTTCAGTTTGGCTCAATACTTGGAGTGACCTTGGGGGCATGGAGAATGTTTAAGGGAAAAACCCCATATTACGAAAATATCAGAATATAAAGCCTGTGGATATTGGCCATGCCCAGTCTTTAAGTAAAAGGATGATTGCAGAAGATTTGGCGTGCTCAAAGCCAGAATAAGAATAAGCAGCCTTAGCCTTTAGCTGGAGACACTTGAGTCCACTCTCAGGAAGTGTTTCCTGTGGTCAGCCTTTGGTTATCATGAGAATGGGGCTCCCCATGGGGCTTGCGGACATAGCCCTTGGAGGAAGAGCTTAAAGGCTGGATGGGCTGTGGGAAATACATCTTCTCAGAACTTTCTGGAGACTGTGGACGTCTCTCCATCGTCTCTCTATCCGCACATTTCCCGGGAAAGCCTGGGTCATCAGACCAACTGTGGCCGTGCTTTCCTGTGTTCAGCCATGGGAGCCCTTGGACCCTCTCTCTAAAGGCAACAGGTAGACGGCACGAATGACAGCCAGTGTTTAGACAGCAAGATCAGCGGTGCTGAACACTTTACATCTCTTATCTCGCTGGATCCTCACAACATCTTGATGTTACTAATATCCTTATCGTACAGATATTTTACAATATTCTTCAAATTCCTTGCTTAGGGTCATGTGTCTAGGCAATACCTGAGGCAGGACTTGAACTCAGGTCTGGCTGCCTCCTAGTGCTGTGCTCTGTCCACTAAGCCAGGCTGGGTAGCATGTCACCCAAGGCTCTTTCTAGTTCATCATATTGGTCCAAATCTATGATTTTACCCATTTGGAGAACTCCTGAGACTCTCAAATGTCACAGTCTAACCATTATTTTTTCAGTTAATGAGCATTTCTTTTCTTTCTCTCAACCCACCCCCATGGGGGAAAGAGGGAGGAGAAGAACCTTTGTAATAACTATTCAGAGTCAAACAAAACAAATTCTCACATTGGTCGTGTCTAAAAATGTGCATCTTATTCTGTATACAACTGTTAAAATGTTAGAGAGCTTCCTAGACAACGGGGAGGTTAATGGTGGTCCCTGGACACATTCCTGTCACAAAGGACACCACACCCCACTGCCTCTCCTGCTTATACATCGGGGGTCCATGACTTTGCTTTGCAATAGATTATAATCCAAATCCCCCCAGCAAAGCTCCCAATGAACATATCTGCAGAAAGAGGGTCAGGTTTTCACCAAAGCATTCCTCCCTCCCTCCCTCTCTCAGCCTTCCCCTCCTCAGCTGAGGCTGGCCTGTCAAGAAAGTGCTCACCTCTTCAGCTAACAGGGCCAAGCTCTCTCGAAGGGCAAAGAGGCTGATGACTGAAGAGGTGGTATGATACCTGAAAGACATCGTAGAATTCAGCGGCTGTGTAGGGGATGGCAGCAGGACTGGCCCAGCCCATAGGGGGCGAGATCCACGGAACCTCGGAGCTGGGAGGGACCTCAGGGGGCATCTACTCGGCCCAGTACCTGATTGAGCTTCTCTACAATACAGTTGCTGAGTTGACATCCAGCCTTTGCTTGAAGACCTCTGATGAGGGGAAACCCTCCCACCACCTGCCTAGGGGACCCCTCACTCTTAGCCAGATCTGATTTGGAGGTGTTGGCTGATGGCTACCCTACATCTGCTTCTCCCCAGGAGCATGTGCCTAGCTCTAGACTCCCACGATACAGCTCCATGTTCTACTGCCTGACACCAAGCAAGGCAACACAAAATCTCTTCCCCCTGGCAGCCTTTTGCACGCTCAGGGATAATTAGCCTCACCAAATCTTCTCCGTGTCAGAATGGCTATTTTTGGTCATGACGATGCTCCTTGGCTTACTGGCGTGTTTAATGAATTAAGAAATGTTCTAAAAGTTTTATTGGTGTTGATTTCTAATATGCTAAATATCAACAGATAGAACCTATTTAAAAAGCTCTTCAGGGTTCTCCATAATTTTTAAAAGAAAAAATGGGTCCTGAGGCCAAAAAAAATTGAGAACCACTGTCACAGAATGCTATGTGGGCCACAATTTCCCTCTCAAATATGGCAAGTGTATGCCTTAAATACAGCCTATAAGCAATATTTTTTCAGCATCTCTCTCTCTCTCTCTCTCTCTCTCTCTCTCTCTCTCCCTCTCCCTCTCCTCTCTGTCTCTGTCTGTTTCTCTCTGTCGCTGTCTCTCTGTCTGTCTCTCTAGCTCTATCTCTCCTCTCTGTCTCTCTTTCCCTCTGTCTCTCTGTCTCTCTTTCTCTCTCTCTCTCTCTCTCCCTCTCTCTCTCTCTCCTCTCTGTCTCTGTCTGTTTCTCTCTGTCGCTGTCTCTCTGTCTGTCTCTCTAGCTCTGTCTCTCCTCTCTGTCTCTCTGTCTCTCTTTCCCTCTGTCTCTCTGTCTCTTTCTCTCCTTCTCTCTCTCTGTCTCTCCTCTCACCCTCTGTCTCTTTGTCTCCCCCCCTTCTCTCTCTGTTTTTCTCCTCTCTCTGTCTCTCTCCTCTCTGTCTCTGTCTGTCTCTGCCTCTCTCTGTCTTTCTATCTCTCTCTACTCTCTGTTTCTCTCTCTCTTACTTCTTCATCTTCTTCTTCTTCTTCTTCTTCTTCTTCTTCTTCTTCTTCTTCTTCTTCTTCTTCTTTTCTCTCTCTCTCTCTCTCTCTCTCTCTCTCTCTCTCTCTCTCTCTCTCTCTCTCTCCTCTCCCTGTCTCTGTCTTCTCTGTCTCTCTCTCTCCTTCTCTGTATATCTCTCTCTATTATTTCAATGGATATCATTTTAGGAGTATACCCCAAATTTGGGGGCAGCCTACTTCATGTCATTATTTGGAAAGGTATGGGGTTAGGACAGGCTCCTCTTTGGAAGCTTGTGAAAAGTGAAAGCCAGTTCCTATGTGTGTGTGACCTTGTCTTCTCCCCCATAAACTGTGCATCTCTAAGGTCCTTCCTGGCTCCAAATTTCACAGGTCTACTTTTACTATCAAGGAGCATGGGAAGGGTTGGATTTCTAAGGCCCTTTCTTGCTATGGATGCACAGGGACTGGAGCCCACAACCCCTGATTACTTACTTTCTAGGATTGTTGTCACAACCCCAAAAGTTGGACAGCCACTTCATATCCAAATTGAAAGAAAAAGGCTTTGTCTTTCGATTAAAAATCTTACTTCTGGGAAAAAGAAAAGAGGAAAGAAAACTCAACATTCATCCTTTGCTTAGTGCTACAGGAAAGTTCCAAACCAGCTAGTTCCTAAACTGTGTTCCTTGGTAATCCTTCCCTTTTAAAAAGAAAATTGCTTGGCCAATCCTGCTTCCTAAGCAGAAACAGGGCAGAATGACTCGATATAGAGGAATGGAATTTGGGGCTGTCATCAGGTAGGAAGAGCTGAGACATATTCCATGGGATACCTAAGCTTGATTCTGCTCCCGGGGGGGTCACCAGGGATAAATGAAAAGCTAATCACAAGAATTATGATGATTTTGTTTGTTTCCATAATTTCTATTGGGGAATTTGGTGTGTGTGTGTGTGTGTGTGTGTGTGTGTGTGTGTGTGTGTGTGTGTTGGAGATGTTAGCAGAAAAAAAAGTTTTCCTACAACTTCCAGGAAGAGTGAATCTAGAGGACACCTCCATCTCTCTGTCAGGAGGTACCTAAGACTGGGTGTCTTGGGCTCTGGAAACCTTAAACTCTCCTTTGTCTTCCCTACTGCCAGGTTGGCACGACTTCCACCATCAGAGAGAAGTTCTAGCCACTTGTTCAGATATTGGACAAATTATTCAGGAAAAGGACTCTCTGGTTGCTAAAAGGTGTAAGCTTTCTGACTTGGTAGGACCTTCTCAGGTCCCTAGAAAGACACCCAGAATGAGAGAAACAGGCTAGCCACACCTTCTAGGAATCAATTGACTAATCAATTAATCAGCTAGCATTTAAAAAGCACCTTCTATGGTCCAGGCATGGTCTTAGATACCGAGGACACAGATAAAACAGTGAGATAGCTCTTGCCTTTAAGGGGCTTATAGTTTATTGGGTGGATCTACAGTTTTCACAGATTAGTGAACACAAGGGTAGATAATAAAATAAATACACGATGACGAAGGAAGACAGGGCACACTAATGACTGGGAGAATCAGCAAAGTCCACTCTTTTGAAGCCTTGAAAGGAGTGAGGTGATCCATGATATGCAAGCAAGGAGTGAGAACATTCCAACCACGGTGGCCAACCTGTGCTTTAGATGGAATGTTAAGTACAGGGGCTAAACTGTAAGCCAGGGAAGCTGGAGTGGAGAGTGGAGGAGGATGGGAGTCATCTGCCTGGAAAGAGAGGCTGGAGCCAGAGCCTATAAATGGCAAAAATTATGCTAACACTTCTCTGAGGGACAAACTCTACTCTCTGTCTACATTTCTCTCTCTCTCTCTCTCTCTCTCTCTCTCTCTCTCTCTCTCTCTCCCTCTCTTTCCCTTTCTCTTTCCCTCTCCCTCTCCCTCTCTGTCTCCCTCTCCCTCTCTCTGTTTCTCTGTCTCTCTGTCTCTGTCTCTGTCTGTCTCTCTTCTCTTTCTGTCTCTCTGTCTCTCTCTCTCTCAAAAATGATCTGAAGGAGTGGGCACATATACACTGTGTGTGTACACACTTCCTGGGGAGGGAAAATCTGGGTCTGGGTGTGGTGCCTGAGCTGGGAAGTTGAGGCTAGTAAGAGAGACTGGTGTTGGTAACAAGTGTGGTAAATATGAAATATATAGAAGTCAATATGTATGTATTTTGTGCATGTGTGCATATATTATACATAATAATATGTACACACATAAAAAGGGGGGGGGGTGAGACAGAGAGACACAGATACAGACACAGACAGAGAGAGAGTCAGAGCCAGAGAAAGGGATAAATATAGGGAATGTAGAACTTGGTTCAGGGAATCCAGACTGGCCAAGAGTGCTTCCTTTGTGTTCAGATATCTGGGTGCCAGAATTCTTCTTTTCTCCCAGGAGTCCCATGATCATTCCACCAATACCCTTCCATTGCTTCCAGGTCTTATCCTGCACCTCCCATGTTGGTCATGAGTTTTTCCTACTCTTCTTCTTTCTCCAGCTATTGCTGTCCTTGGCACTACATGGTTTCCTCTTCACCTAGGCCCTCATAATTTCCTGGGGGACCCCCAAATATGCAGGCTCCCTCTCTGTGAATCCCAGTGAAAGTCTCTTGCCCTCCTGTTCTCTCTACCTCTCAGCTGCAGTCCTCTTGGTTTTATCCAGAGAACTGAGATCCGAGAACTAGCTCAGAGACCCGCCACCCAAGACCCAATCCTTCATATGCAGCATAGTGTCACTGGTGAGTTCCCTCATTTACCCCCATCAAAGAGAGATCATTATAGTCCTAATTGGACTGCATGTGCTCCAAGAGGGGGATACTTATGCTTTGAATAAGAAGACATATCTATAAAATCTCAAGCCTTAAACCTTGTCAACCTTGACCAGTTGACTTTGGGTTGCACTGTCCAAACAAGCATTATCATTTAGTATGAAGATACTGAATAAGGGTCCAGGATGAAGAAACTGGGTGGTATGTTTTCATAAGGTGACTTGAATGCCCATGAGTTCCCAGAATGTCACACACACCCATTAAGCCACAAATTAATGACTTTTGGGATTTTTTTTTTTTTTTTTTTACCATTTCCGAGTAGCTCTTTGAAGGGTATGGCATGGAAGTGACTTAAAATTTAACAGCCCTCTCCTGCTGAGTCTAATTAAATGTTCAAAGGTTCATAATAGGTCATTTTCACATTGATCCAGCTCTTGGATGCCCAAGCAATTCTATAACCCATCCAAATGAATGGTCCCATTCATGAAGATGTGAGTAAAAGAGCTATGTGACCAAAATAAATATTTTCTTTTCTTTAGATATTTATGGCCTTTCATGGACTTTAAAAACTCTCTAAGCATAACTACACAATATTTGTAGGACACCCAAATTTGAATGCTGATTTGGGCTACCAACCAGAGACTGACTCACTCTGAGGCCAGCATCTGGGGTAGGTAAGAGACTCTTCCAATGCAGAGAAGACATTTAGCTGTATGGCAAGATAATGGGGGTTGAATTTTTCACATTTCAAAAAACAGTTTTCAGATGAAGAAATGCAAATGATCACTGTTTGGAGAGGAAAAAAAAATGCTCCAAGACCCTGATAAGAGAAATGTAAATTAGCATAATTCTGGGGTTAATTCACACCCAGAAAATCAGTGATGGTAATGAAAGAAAAACACTCTCCCCCAACCCCCAAACCAGGAAGTCGATGTTGGATGGGCAGGATGGAGCTAAGAACTGGTCTTTCCATTCTTGACAACAATTTGGAATTATGTGAGAAAAGTCATCAGTCTATTCATACCCATTGAACTTGTTATTGGGACCATCCTCCCAAAGAAGTCACTGACAGAATCAAAGGTTGTGCTGATAACAGAATATTCCTAGTATTGCTTGTTGTGGTTACAAAAATGCTATGAATAAAATGGTGATGGCTACAGAAATTGTGACACACGAAATTAGTGTGTGCAACATAGAGGAAATCGTAGCATGTGAAATTAGTACACAACAAAGTATAAAAGTATGAAGTATATTTTGCTAAGCAAAGGTGCTGGCTTGACTCGAATGTAATCTAAAAGTATCAGGACTCCAAAAATGATGGCTATGAAGAGTTTGAAAAAATGGAGGAAGATTTGCAGGAAGTCATGAAGACAGAGGGAATCAGAACATACCTAGTGGACACAAGAATGTGAAAGAGGACAACTGAACTCTGACTAATTGCAATAAGCAATCTTGGTTTCCAAGAATAGATGATGGAACCCATTCTTCTTGGGTGAGAGGTAGAAGATGGTGCGTGTGTGGTCAGACAGGTTTGCCTTGTCAGTCTGTTTTGCTTTCCTGTTAACCCTTATTTCTAGGGGGAATTCACAGGGGTGGGAAGCATGTCAGGAAATCCATGAAATGGGGAAGAAAACAGGAAAGAAAAAGGGATAATGGAACAGCAAGCTTACCTGGCTTTTTCACTGAAGGAAATTATGGAAGTGCCAGGAGGGGAATTTAAGATTTTCTGAGAGCCAGAGTACAAGATGTCAATGCCTGCGATCACAGAGAAGAGTTTGAGTGACATTTGTCCCTTGCCCTGTAAGAATGGGACTTGGTGCTCTAGGTCTCTCCCTGAGGAGTCAGACTTGGAACACTTGGGGAGGTCCTTTTCAACATTGTTTGACAATGCCTTCAAACAGAATTCTGGGTGGGGGCAAAGCTAAGTGTTGCTGATTATTTTATCATCTGTGCAGCTTTAGTCTTCTTCTTTAATGACAACTAGTGGGTGGGGTTGGCTTATTTAGTGTCTATTTTTCTACAATCCTTGCCCCAATATCTTTCTCTCTAACGCCCCCTTGGCAACTCACCCAGATGTGCTCCTGTTGGGCAATATTCATGCTCCAGACTTTGCCTGGCCCTTTCTTTTCCATTAGGAGTGATCTGTCCCAAGTCCTAGTTCCCCAGAGACTTGCTTTCCAAGAATTTAGTCATCTAGTCTGAGTAACTCATTTTTGTTAATAGGACAGTGGTGCTAACGTAACTCTACCCTTCCCTAGGTAAGGAATTTGCATTTAAAAGGAGCCACAACCAAAGTAGTGTTGTCCATGAGGAAATTTCAGCCTTCATGGTAGATGGAAAGGTCAAATATAGTGGGTTAGGTGTCTTTCTAAATGGTGCAACCTAATCATGCAGGAATCTCTATACCCCAGCCCATCTGGCAGCATATGGAAGCCCAAATGTGGGGCTCATCACTGCAGGAATTAAAAGGGCCCCTGAGTGACTCTTACCTTGCTTGTCCATGTAAATGGGTGCTCCCCCTAAAGAGACTACAGAGTCCACCAGGAACAAACAATTATGCCTGACAAAGGGAGAGAGCAAAGTCCATGAAGAAGGTATGGCTTTCTAGCATGAGTATTGAGTATCCCTTATCCCATTTGATCTTCTTATAGCATAGTGAGGTAGTTGTTACAGATAGTCCTAATGTATAGATAAGGAAACCAAGACATGAAGTGACTTGTTCATAGGCATTTAGATGGGGCAGTGGTTAGAACTCTGAGGCTGGAGTCAAGGAGACTTAAGTTCAACTCTGGCCTGAGACACATACTAGTTGTGTGACGCTGAGCAAGTCAATAAACTCTGCCTCAGTTTCTTCAACTACACAATGGGGATGATAACAGCATCTATCTCACAGTTGTTGTGAGGATCAAATAAGACAATATTTTTAAAAAGCACTTGGCACATACTATACATACATGCACACAGGTAAGTGTGTGTACTTATATATGTATGCGTGTATATATGTGTATGTATGCATATATATACATACACACAGATGTAGATATATATGAGTACATATGTGCATACACAGTCCCAAATGTCAGCTCAGTTTTAAACTTTAATAGCTTTTAAGTTCTTGAAAGTTTCACAAAGTTTACCAAGGCAATGCTCCTGGAAGGCCAAGGGATGGGTTGTGAGAAGCGAGTGGATTTCAAGCTAAGGTAAAGAATGTGGGAGACTGGTGGCCTCTCTTCTCATCTTACTTAGGGGTCTGTGGGACTAACCTGTGGCAAAGATCACCATATCCATCCAAGGGCTGGAGTACTCCAGTAGATGATTCTCCGTGGGTGAGAAAGAGCAGCACAGGTTTATACTGAGTGAGACCCTGAGGAAAGGAGGGAGGGAGAGAGGGGGGGAGAGGGGGAGAGAGAAGGAGGGAGGGAGGGAGGGAGAGAGAGACAGAGAGAGAGACAGAGAGAAAGAAAGAGGAAGGAAGGGAGGGAGGGAGAGAGGGGGGGAGAGAGAAAGAGGAAGGGAGGGAGGGAGAGAGACAGAGAGAGAGAGACAGAGAGAAAGAAGGAGGGAGGAAGGGAGGGAGGGAGAGAGGGGGGAGAGAGAAAGAGGAAGGGAGGGAGGGAGGGAGAGAGAGAGAGACAGAGAGACAGAAAGAGAGAGAGAGACAGAGAGAGAGGAGGAGGGAGGTAGGGTGAGAGGGAAGGAGAGATGAGTTTCCTTCCCTGGACAAGGAGGGCAGACAGGGAGACAGTGGACGCCAAGGTGCTTCCAGCTCTATACCCGTGTTCCTTGAATCCTCCCCAAAGCCCTTTTCAATCTTCCCCACCTGAAATTGCTCTTCCTCCTCACATTCTCTCAGAGCTCTTTGTTGGTGTTGCCTTTTTGACTTGGTCATCCTCTGCCTGCCTTATGTGCTGCACATGTGTGTGTTCGCTGTGTCCCTGCAGAGTGGAAGCCCCACTGGGGCAGGACCTAGCTGTTTAGCTCCTCACACAGTACCTTATAGCAGGTGCTCAATATAAGTTTGCTGAATTGAATTAAATTTACTCAATGGGACTGACAATGGCTTCACTACCAGAAGGCAGGCTATGTCTTGAAGTCCTTTTGAGCCTTTTATTTACTGGCTGGGGAAACTACAACAGCTATTTACTTCACAGACTCTCTGCCTTGTGCTAGCTTTTCCTCTTTGTTCTTCATCATCATCGTCATCATCTCCTCTGCCACCATTATCACTATCATCTTCATCACAATAATCATCACTGATATTCACTTAGAGTCTTCAGATTTCTGAATCCATTTACACACACTATCTCATTTGAACCTCACAACAACCATGGGAAGTCCATACTACAACTATTATACCAACACCCCTATTATGGTGGATAAGGCTTGCTTTGCTTGGCCCCAGAAGGCAGAACTTGGGTGTGGGAGTTGCAAAGAGGCCAATTAAATTTTAATGTAAAGGGAATAAGTTTGAAGAATTCTACTTGTCCCAAATTGGAATTTGCCTTGGGAGGAGGCAAATTCTCCTTGTAAGTCTCCAAGCTAAAACTGGGCAGCCACCAGTTAGGTATGTTATACTAGAGACTTCCACTCATGTATAGATTAACTGAGCTGACTGGGTCAAGAACAAACAAGCCATTATTGCTTTTCCTGTGCCAGGCGTGGTGCTAAACACTGAGCACACAAAGCAAAAGCAAAAACAATCCTTCCAACTCTTAAACTCTGTGGTGTGATCAGGGAGGAAAGCGAAGCTCAGAGAAGTGACCTTCTTGGGTCACAGAATCAGTAAGTGTCAGAGACAGAGCTGGAATCCCCGTCTTTCTGACTCCATGTCCAACCTCAGGTCACTACAAACCCATTTTCTCCAAGGATAATGATGGTGAAGATCATCATCCTTTTAGACTTTCCAAAGAGTGTGAATTGAATTGCTTTGGCTTATCTAACAATAGCTGTGTAAGGCAACGGAGCATGTATTTTTCCATCAGATCTAAAGAGGTAAAAGGAACACTTATTTACATTTTAAAATAATGTTTTATTTTTTCCCCAATCACATGTAAAGGCAATTTTTGAAGGGAACATTTTTAAGGTAGGTGCTCCCCAAGGCTTTGTCCATGACCTTCCTTAGTCCTCTCCCTTCTTTCTGTGAGACAATAATCTCACTAATTCCCATGACTTCAGTCATCACCTCTTAACAAATTGACATTGACATCTTAGATCCTGATACTTCTTCTGGCCTTCAGTGGCCTATGGGATGTTCCTTTCTGGCCATCAAACTCAACTTTCCCCCAAATAAGTGTCATCTTCCCCCTAGACACCCCTTCCTTTTGTTGTCAGTGACCCCCCATTTCAAGGGAGCAGGCGTAATATTGACGATGAGAATGATGAGAGTTAATGTATACATAGAACATTATGGTTTGCAGTGTTTTACATGTTCTCTCATTTGACCTTCACAATTCTGTGAGGGAGGTTCTATTTTTATCCCATTTTATAGATAAAGTGAGATTCAGAAAGGAAACATGGTGACACAGATAGAAACTGACTGAAGAAATATTTGATCGCAGGTCTTGGCTACCCCTAAGTCCAATGCTGGTCATGTCTGGCACTGTGTCATCTTGCCGCTTAACATCTCAGCCCAGAACAGTGATCTACATACAGATGCTTCACCAGTGTTTGCTGAAATGAGCTAAATTGGATTGGCTTGGATTGTCTGGGTCCCTGTTCATTGGCATCATGGCCACAGCTGGACTCTAAGCTCCTAATCCAGAGTTTTTCTTGTTGTTGCACCCCCTTTGCTGTCTAATATTAATCTGAAGTCCATTATAGGGTGGAAGTTTGAGTGTGGGATGACTCAATGCAAGCCTGATACTTACCTTCTCCACATCTTGCAGTGTGAAATACTCTCCAGGGACCTTCACCATTTGGTGCACTTTGCCTCCTGATAGAATGAAGAAATATAGGAGGCAGAGGATCAGAGGGAAATCAAGGAGAAGTCCTACCTTTGACAGCATGATAGACTTTGCTGTACTGAGGGTAGAGGGCCAACCCCTCAGCATCCAGATGCCTGGTGAACAATGACAGCTACTCGTTTGTAGGTGGCAGCAGAGTAGTGGGAGAAGGGGCCAAGGGGTGCTGAGCATTACACTATTTCCAGACATCCTCTTGGTAGTTCATATTCCAAAACTGAGCTCTTTGGTCAGTGACAAACAAGTGACAAATACTGATAGCTTCATTTAAATGGTACATAAGGAATAGTATCATTGGGCAGTTGGGTGGCACAGTGGATAGAGCACCAGGCCTGGAATCAAGAAGACCTGAGATCAAATCTGACTTCAGATACTTGCTAGCTGTGTGACCCTGGGCAAGTCACTTAACCCTGTTTACCTTAGTTCCTTATTTGTAAAATGAGCTGGAAAAGGAAATGGCAAACCACTCCAGTATTTTGGACAAGAAAACTCCCCAAAAGGGGTCATAAAGAGTCAGACATGTCTGAAATGACTCAACAACATCATTGAAATAAAGCTGGTGACCCTTAAATCTGGCTTAATTTGGATTGCAGTGACTCAACATCCCCTCTGTTCTTCAAGAGGAAAGTGGGTGACAAAGGGAGGCTGTAAATCTCAGAGCAACAGTACAACACTTAGCTTCCAACACCCACAGAATGACCCTTTGGTACTATAGTTAGGAAGCTGGGAGACAGGCATGGGGTCCATTCCTTTCCCTTTTTCTTTCTATCATCTTTCGGTGATGAACACATATGGTTGATTTGACTCTGTGTTGCTGCTGTGTAGATGTGTGTCTCAACTCTCAATGCCTGCCTTCTTTCTGTGCATTCTGTGATGCTTTAGTAGGGACTAATGGAAAAAGCACGGGCCCAGAGTCTTGAGAGATTTGGGTTTGATTCCCAGCTTTCACAATTAGCAGCTATGTGACCTTGGGCAAATCACTGCTTTTTTTTTTTTTTTTAACTTTTTTTAATGGACTCGTTTCTTTACTTTTAGTTTACAAGATTCAGTTCCACAATTCCTTGAGTTTCAAATTTTCTCCTCTCTTCCCCTCCCCCCCAACCCCCACCATGGCAGCATGCAATCAAGTATAGGATCTGCAAATACTTTCACATTGTACAATAGTCTGGTTGTATAGAAGGGTTGTAATCAATGGAGTGAACAATGGGAAAAAAGAAAGAAAACCAAACATGAAAAAGAACACTAGCATGTAGATTGCTTCAGTCTCCATTTAAACTCTGGTCTTTCTAGATCTTTCTCTGAACGTAGGTGTCTTCTTCCATCCTGAGACTTGTAGAGTTGTCTTATAACCTTGCGTTGCTGAGAAACGTCCAATTTATCAAAGCTGGTCATCACACATACAATGTGTCTGTGATTGTGTACAAGTTTTTCCTGGTTCTGCTCTTCTCACTCAGCATCAGTTTATATAAGCCTCTCCAGGTGAATATGAAGACCATCTCATCCCCATTTCTTATAGCACAATATAGTATTCCATTACATTCATATACCACAACTTATTTAGCCATTCCCCAATTGATGGGCATCCCCTTAATTTCCAGCTAGCTCTTTGACACCACAAAGAGAGCTGCAATAAATATTTTTGAACATATGGGTCTTCCTCCCACTTCTATGATCTCTTTGGGATACAAGCCCAGAAGAATCACTGCTTTTCTTTAAGCCTCAGTTTCAACATCTGTAAAGTGGGGATAATATTATGTGTGCTACTTGGCAGGATGCTTTGGAGATTTCCTTGAAAACTTTGTCATTATAAACATGAATTATTATATATTTTTTCCTTGAATGTATATGACTGTGATTTAGGACTTAGAGGCCATACTTTCAATTTATAGGAACTATTTTAGAAGAGTCTAGCATCCTGCTGGACATTTCCTCCACGTTCCATGTGGGCTCTGAGATGGTGGGACACTATGGCTGGAGGACCAACCTCAAAGCCAGACTCAAACCCCACCTCTGACACCCATCTCCCTGAGCCTTGGGTTCTTTCTTTGACTGGAAAAACAAGGTTGACGATGCCTGTAGTCAGAGGAGTCAGGCTTGATGGTCTGATATACAAAATTTGTTTAAAAACCTTCAAGTGCTATGTGAATACTTCAATCACTTATTCTTTTTCTGGGAAGTTTATCGATGACCTTTATCTTTCAAGAAAGTGCTTTTGCCTTCCAGTTAATTGCTCAGTTTTCTTGACAGCTTTTTAAGTTCATGGTGTCATAGATTTAGTACTAAAAGTAATCTTAGAGGTCATGCAGTGAAATGTGCCCATTTTCCAGATAAGGAATCTGAGTCTCAGAGTGAGTGAAGTCACATTTCCAATGTTACCCTGCTAATAAGTGGCTTTAAATCATGTCTGCTGACTTCAGATTTTGTCTGGAAAGGAAATTTGGGAAACCCTTTCCCATGAAATCCTACCATCATGAAAAATTCTGTAGCTCCCTCTGTGACTCTCTGAGGTTGTCCATTAACAAGAACTTGAAATAATGACCCATCTCTTTTGGACTGATTTCCTAAGCAATTGCACTGGAAATTGTGGTGAAATGTGTGTAAACAGTCTGATCAATCATTAAACCCGATGAGATCCATACTCCTCCATCTCATTTCCCCTCTTCTGAGCCATTGTTGGTAGGCTGAGATGGGAAGCTCTAATGTGGCATTGGCCATGTGGAAAAATTGCCCCAGACCCATGGTTAGCTTATTCTAGAAAACTCTGGAAGATGGAGAAATTCTTGGGGTCAGGGGGATGCCTTTTGGGAAAACTTTGTACATGGACAGAGGTTCTTGGTGAAATGTTTGACCTCAAGTTGGACTGGACAGGACTTGTGGTAATCAAAGGTATTGCTATGTGTCCTGCCACTCTTCCTGGAAATAATCTCCCTAGCTTATAGATGGCTATTCAGTATAGTCATGCCCTAGACCTGTGGGAAGGTAGAAAATTTAAGTATGGCAGACAATGGATTTATATTAAACTGGTTAATTAAAGTGGGCAGTTAGATGGCACAATGGTAGAGTGCTGGCCCTGGAATCAGGAATGGCTGAGTTCAAATTCAGCCTCAGACACTTACTAGCTGTGTGACCATGGGCAAGTCACTTAAGGTAGATAACTAGAGTCCATGAAAGCTCCTTGAGAATAGGGATTCCTTCATTTATAGCACTCCTTTAGGGATTCAGGATGGTTCTGAAGTCAGAGTTTCCTCATTGGTAAAATAAGAGAGTTGGACTATGCTTTCCAGGGTTCTTTCCAGCTCGAAATCTCTGTTCCTGTAATGCCCTTCTTCCAACAGGAACTTACATTTCTCTTCAATGGGCCTGTTCTAAAGTCACTTACCTAACCAGTCTTGGTCTGAGTCTGGAACTGCCCCCAAGACAGAAGTGGCTCACTTACCAATCCTCTCAGCTATCTCTGCTATCCGCTGTCCCCAGATGCCATTCACTCCCACCAGGATGGAGTTGCCTGGTTCAACCAGGTTGAACATGGCAGCCTCCATAGCTGTGTGTCCACAGCCACTGATGGCCAGGGTGAGCCTGTTCTGGGTTTGAAAAGCATATCGGATACCGTCTTTGATCTCATCCATGATCTGAAGTAAAAAAAAAAAAAGCCAATGAATGCCCTGTGACCGCCAGCTAGGTGGGCGTGGGCCTAACCAGGGCATTTTTTATTCCAACAGAGGATTCTTAAAGACGAAGTTTATTAAGTGCCTACTATGTGTAAGACATCATGCTAGACAGGGCAGTGAACACAGATACAACTGCTACCCTTACCTTGAGGGAAGGACTCAGACACCCTCTTTCTAGCTTTCTTTCTTTTTTCCCTGTCCATGTCTTTCTCCCTCTTTCTGTTTTTGCCTCTTTCTCCCTTTTTAATTTTCTTCTCCTCATCCATCTGTCTACCTGTCTATCTATCTATCTATCTATCTATCTATCTATCTATCTATCTATCTAACTATCTATCTATCTA
>CM053591.1:193993476-194095040 GCA_028646515.1 Pseudochirops corinnae
AATTAAGATATACAGGCACTGGGGTAGGGAGATCAATCTTGCCCTACTGGAAAGTCAGAAGAGCTATGGGGGAGGACATAGGAGAGAATAGATTGTGGGAAGGAGTATACAGTGGGATGGCTGTTTTGGGGTGGTGGGTGGGGGAAAGATGGGGAGAAAATTTGTAACTCAAAATCTCATAGAAATGAATGATGTAAACAACAAAATAAATAAATGAATTTTAAAAGATATTAATTGCATTTAAAAGAAAGGAAAGAAGGAAGGAAGCAACAGAGAGAGGGAGAGAGAAAGGGAAGGAGGAAGGAACGGAGGAAGGGAGGAAGGAAGGAAGGGAGGGGGGAGGAAGGAAGAGAAGAAAAGGAAAGGAGAAAAATAAAAAGAAAAATCTCTGCTCCCAAAGAGAGATTATTATCTTCATGTTATAGTTGAGGAAACTGAGGCAGAAAGAGGTTAAGTGACTGGTCCAGGGTCACACAACTAATATGTGTCTGAGGCCAGATTTGAACTCAGGTCTTCCTGATTCCAGGACCAGCTCTCTATCCACTAAGATACCTAGCTGCCTCTTTAACCAACTTGTGCCACATTTCTGTGGCCCTCCTCCCATGGCAGGGGTCTAGCCCACAGGATAGGGACCCCTGATCAGGAGAAACACTTCATGATTCTCAGAAGTCTCTCAAGCATCCTTTGAGACAAGATCTGCTTTAGAGAGCTGAGGTTACCATTTATACTCTCCACCCTCCCCGTACCTCCTGCTCCTCTCCTCTATACCATCCTGGGTTTTGAGATTGATTATGAAGAAATCTCGACCTCAGTTCCTGGTACCGAGGGTATCTTTCTGGTCCTGCAATAAAGGGAGGGAGGATTTTGGGAACAGGGTCCATTGGGAATAAAAGCCACAAAAATCTCACAAACAGATTACTAAGCTGTATGAGTCAGAGATCTGGACTCAAGAAGAGATGCACAGACTATGGAAATAAGACTTAGGAGACCTGGCAACAGAGAAGACATATGGATGGTTGGGAATTGGATTGGGAAATGCAGTGGGACTGCAAGGACCCAATAGGTTTGGAGCCTCCAGGATTGGAGGAGGTCAGCTGTTGACTAGGGAGAATGGACCACTGGAGATGAATCTCAAACCTCTCATGGAACATAGCAGAGTGAAGAGAGGACTGGACTTGGCATCAAGACCTGGCCTCAAATTCGGGCCCTTCCATTTACCAGCTGTGTGACTACAGACAAGCAATTACCCAACCTCTGGACCCTAGGGACCTTCTCCATAAAGGAGATTTTCACTGTCTGCCTCAAGGGGCAATTTTAAGGAAAGAGCCTTGTCAGTCTCAATCCTCCTATATAATTGTGACTGATCATTGTGGTGACCCACAGTCTTTATGCACATGACAATTCCTTTCTGTTCTTTGGACTAAGACAGGTAGAAACAAATACTGGCCAAGCAATCCCTGAACTGGAAGGGAGAAGGATCTCAAGAAGAAAGAGGGTTTTCTGCTGGAGATGTGGCAGTCATTGTGCACAGGTTTAAACTGAATGAGAACCAGTGACCAATGAGATTCAACATGCATTTAATAAACCCCTACTGTTTGTGAGGCACAACACTAGCCATGGGGATGCAAAGATGAAACAATAACCAGCCTCTAAACTCGAGGAGCTTCCACTTTCCTTGGTGGAAGAGTCAATACAGCATGGAAACAAGAAGATTTGCTGTAACAGAAAGAACTAGACCCAGGTTCAAATTCTGTCTCTGATACAATAAATATTCATTAAGCACCTACTGTGCACTGTGCATTGTGCTAAACCCTGGAGACAGTCCTGGTCTTAAGGAGCACACAGTCTAATGATGCTCACTAGCTATGTCTCCTTGGACAGTTCAATAGCTTCCAGACCTAGATCTATAAACCTAGATCACTTTCTGGGTCTCAGTTTCCATATATGTAAAATGGCTTCTGAGGCCCCTTACCTTTAGCCCTAGGAGCCTATGATCTTAAAATAAGAGAATGTAGAGTGTGGTGGGAGCTAAGGGGAGCTCCAGACCACGTGCTCAAGGAAAACTTGGGGAGGCAGAGGAAAGACATTTTTCTGCTGGGGGAAATCGTGAAGGTGCCATGCAAAAAAGGGGTTCCTGAACTGAGCTTTGACAAAAAGAGGATACTAAAAGCTAGAGGTGAGGAGGCAGGGGGAGCAGAATGCACATGGACACGGAGGCAGGAGGTATGAGGTCAAAGTCAGCTGCCAGCAGGGACGTCAGTTTGGCTGAACAGAGTCAGGGAAAGGGTAGATGCCTTGAAGATGCCTAAGAATTGGGTGAAGTGAGGAAGGGCTGAGGAATTGGTATTTAACCCCTGAGGGGTCCAGAGGGGGCCCATTGAAGTTCTGTGAGCAAAGGAGTCAAATAGTGCCCTTCCAGTCTACCTCTCCATCCTTGGCATACTTTAATCCCTTTCCCACACACTACTGTTGAGCCAAACTATCACAATTCTTCACAGACGGGTCTCATCTCCCTTCTCTGTGCACTTGCCCTAGCTGTGCATCATGCCCAGAAGGTTCTCCACTTCCAACTCCACTTCACAGAATTCCATAGTGCCTTCAAAACACAAAGCAAACAAAACTGCCTTCTACAGGAAACTTTCTGATAGTGCCCTGTCTTGTTCAGTTGCATCTGACTCTTCATGACCCCATTTGGGATTTTCTTGGCAAAGATACTGGAGTGGTTTACCCATTTCCTGTTCCAGATCATTTGACAGATGAGGAAACTGAGGCAAACTTGCCCAGGATCACACAACTAGTAAGAGTCTGAGGCCAGATTTGAACTCAGGAAGATGAGTCTTCCTTGTTCTCAGCCCAGTGTTCTACCCACTACACTATCTAACTTCACCGAAAAAGCCACAAATGGGGTCACGCGGAATTGGATATGATTGAAAAATGTCTGAACAACAATGACAGCAACACCTCATCAGGAAAAAAAGAACAATTGATCTTAATCATAGATTTCAGTTTGGATCAATCGTAGGTTTTAGACTAAGTTTGAAAAATCCTTGGGACTGAAGTGATGTTGCACAGGCATCTGCTCTGCTATGCTGAAGAAACTTGACATAGATAAATGTTCAGGCTAGTTACAACCAGGTCATTTAAGAAGTTGGAGCAAGCTTGGAATTCCAGCCAAACCTCTTGAAGAAGAGGAGCCACATGGGAGGAAGGGCCTCGGCTCTAGCCTCAGCCCCCCACTTTGGCTAGAAGAAGGCCTTATGAGCTTTAACTGGGTATCCCCAGATCAGCCCATGGCAGGGTCTGCCTAGGGAGCCAGAAGCAAATGGGACATGCACTTGTGGCTCCACAAGGGGGAGACCTTCCTGAGCATCCCAAGACTGGGAGAAAGGGACCTCCAATCAACAGGGGCTTGGAATCATCCCTTTGCTACATGTGCCCGCTTTCCCTTGGACTCTGTACTCATGGGAGAGTCTATAACTTTGGGGAATGTTTCCTACCAACCATTTCTACTGTACCACCTCATTAAATACTTCCTCCTAAAAGGACTAGAGGGTACCATTGTGCATAGAGTACCAGGTCTGGAGTCAGGAAGATCTGAGTTCAAATTTGATGTAGCTGCGTGACCCTGGAAAAGTCATTTCACCCCATTTGCCTCATCTGCAACATGACCTGAAGAAGGAAATGACAAATTGTTCTAAGACCTTTGCCAAGAAAACCCAAAGCGAGGTCACAAAGAGTTGGACACAACCGGAATGATCAAACAACCAAAGCTATTGAAGGCTGGATGACTCCAATGATTCTCAATTGGTAATCTCAGGGTAAGGGTTCAAGCTAATGGCATCTGAGGGTCTCGGACTCTCTGGGAATCCCCAGAATCCTGAGGGGAAGATCTAGTCTTGCTCTGGGATCTGAGATGGTTGGGACAAGGATCCTTTGAGCCCACATGAACTACAGTGACCTATGCACATTTCATCTTCCCCTGGCAAATTGTATGTTCCTTGAGAGCAGGGACTAATTCATTTCTGTCTGTATCCTCAGCATCAGACATAATGTCTGACACCTTGGAGGTGCTCAATAAATGTTTGTTGATTGATTGATTGCCTTGGGAAGAGTATTTTGGAATTTGGATTGAATATGGGAAAGATAGGGGCCAAGGAGACCAATTAGGAGTCTACTTAGAATTGTCCAAGAAAAAAGGTGGTCAGGACCTAACAGTAGTGAAGACTTTCATTCAGTGAGAGCAAATGAGGCCAGCCCAGGACGAGCCATTGGCTTCCTGCGTCCTCACCGCCTCTCCCCAGACAGGGCCCTTGGCTCCGGAGGGGCTCTGTGTCTTCTCCTTGATTTGGGTGATTCATTTCTAATTACAAAATCCTAGGATTTAGGACTAGAAGTGGCCTCCTCCTTTTACAGATAAAGAGACAAGCCTAGAGAAGGAAAGGAATATGTCCAAACTCACACAGTGATTCACACAGAAATTTATTTTCAACCTCTCTGGAAACCTCTTTTTAGACAGAAACCAGATAGGTGTCCATAGGGAAGGTCCAGAAGCCAGCCAAAAGGCTTCCTACACCAGGACACTTGGGAGTTAGGTCAGTGCTAGGGACTCTTTCCATGTGAGGAATGCTGACTCTGAAGTCAGAGGGCCACCCAGCACCCAGAAGACCTGCATCTCAGTTCCCTCATCAGTAAAACGAGTAGGTGGAAAGGTCCCCCTCAGCTCTCTGAAGCAAAGGATCCAGGATTGGGGAGGGAAATGTAAGGAATTTAGTCAGATACAAAGGATCAGAAAAACAGGGAGAGAGGTTTATAACCCAATGTCTGCCATTCTATATAATATTTCTCTTGAATACCTTATATAAAAACATGCATGTTACAGGACTTTCAATTGGTTTCCCTCGGAGCTCTTTGATATCAGGTCAGTGGTTTCTGCCCTCTTTAACTCTGTGACACTCCCATCCCTGCCATTTTAGGGTCATTGAAAATGTTCATCCCTGGTTCAACAATTCCCCTCCACCAACCCAGACAAACTCCAGACGTAGACTCTGTTCTGCCTGCCATGGGAGGGCAGAACTAGAGCTAGGAGGGGACGTTGCAAACTTCAGTTAGCCAACAAGCACCCATTCTGTGGCAGGGACTGTGGTAAGAGACAGGGATACTCAGAAAGGTAAAAACAGGGTCCCTGCCCTCAAAGAGCACATGTTCTAATGGAGGTGACAGACTAGGGACCAATTGCACAGACCCAGGATGAATGGAAGGTGATCTCAGAGCAAGGTGCCAGCATGAATGAAGACGGGGAAGAGTCCCTGCAGAGTGTGGGATTTCAGCTGCACCTCAAAGGAAGCCAGTCTCCAAGGAGACAAAAGGGGGGGCTTTATGTAAGAGAAAGCTTCCTGCCAATTAGAGTTAGGCACAAATGCCAGGGGCTGCCATGGGAAAGAGAGGGAGCACTCCTTAGTCAGCTTGGATGACCTTGCCAAAGGCTCTAAAGGGGAATGTTGGTCAGGTCTGGGCTAGATGCTTCCTTTTAGCCTAGAAATGGTCTCTCTTCCTTACAAATTAAGAGAACAGGGCTCGAGGTGGTCTTGCTGCTGGCCCCAGAACAAGGGTGCAGTGTGCCCTTCAGCAAAGCACCAAGTAATGCCTTCTGCTCATATTGAGAAAAGCTCTCCTGTGCAGGTGCTCCCCGATGCAGCAGCTACTCCCCTGTCTTCCACCAGGGTCTACCCATCAATCAGTCGTTCTCAACATTGGCCAGCCAGGAAGAGGCTCTGTTCTTCATGGGCTGTTGAATCTTTCCTGTTTATCTCTGTGTGCCACCTCAGAGGGGCCATTGAGCTATTAAGCAAATCCTTGGGTTTTGAGAACACTGCCACACAGATTAATTTATAATTTAGTAATCCTGCCGATTAATTTACGCACATACTTTCCATTCCTGTCCAGTTGCTGGTGTTTCTGAATCACTGGTTGGCACGAGAGGCCGGAAAATGCCTCTGGCCATCTCTCGGCTACCAGGATGTCTCTGGGTCTGGCAGCAATTTCTCATAAGGGTAAAAACAAGAAAATGATACAAGAGAGCGTGGAGAACGTGCTCTGCCTCACTAGAGGAAGGACCCCTGCTGCCAAGGCCAGCACCTCACAGGGTATTCTGAACCTGGCTGGGGAATTCCATTCTTTCGCCCTCCCTATAGGCAGCAGGGCTAGGTCTAGAATGAGCTGGCCTTGACAGTGGGAAGACCTAGGTTGAGATCTCACCTCAAAGGCTCCCTTACTGCCTCTTCAAGTCTCTCTGAGTCTCTGTTTCATCATCTGTGAAATGGGATAGTAACTACTATGGAAAGATCTGGGTTTAGCACAAGAAGAGACCTTGAGATAGACCCTCTGGCACCATGTTGTCATGGTTTTGGAGATGAGAACCTGGTGGCCACAGAGGTTAAATTCTGTACTCAAGGTCATAGGGCTAAGAAATCTCAAACTGGACTAGGGTGTGACTTCTGGTGTTCTGACTGCTGTACCAGCACACTGTCATCTGCTTCTCCCTCTGATCTACCACCTATCAAGGGATCATAAGAGAGAATGGAGGAAAAATACCATGTAAAATTTAACATAGTCTTTGAGAAAACAGCTAAGCAACAGAAACCCAGTTTCATATAAAATCTACTTTTCTTTATGTAGCAAAATGCTCATATTTGTTGATTTTTAAAAGTTTATAATTAAAAAGAAAATTTAAAAATGTTTATCAAGCACTGGCAAATTTAACCATGGGATCATAGATGTCCAGCTGCAGGAGCTTCAGATGCTGTCTGTCATTTTACAAATGAGGAAACTGAGGCCAGAGCCCAAGGTCACCAGGTAGGAAACAGCAAAGCCGGGCTTTGAGCCCAAGGTCTTCTGACCCCAAGCCAGGGCTCCTTCCCCTCCACCACACTTCTCTCCTTTGTCATCTTTTTTTAAATTTCCACCTCTATTCACCTATGCCAGGCACTAGAGGTCTAGGTCCATCAGTGGGTACTAAACTGAATTCCCCAGAACTATCTGACTTCCTGTCCTAATGTATGTTTTGTCTTCATTCATTTGGGATGTGATTTCTTCCTTAGATCGCTGCTGCATTGGTTTGTTGTAGATTTTATTGCGACAGATCTACATACACGTATATACAGATATATAGAGGACATCTGTACATATAAAGAAACATCTACAATAAACCAACAAATGCACATATGTATTTAGATATATAGACCTGGGAGACTACATCTGTGTGATGTATGTATGCATGTAGGCATATGTTAATGTAGATATGACATATACATGTACCGCATATACATATACACACAGATATACAGACACATATCTAGCAGAGGCATGGTCTCTCAGGTCTAGAGCTGCAGGAGGCTGGTCCAACATGAAGCTGATCCAGCACTCTCACTTTACAGATGAGGACACTGAGGCCCAGCTCTCCTGCCTCTCCCTGGCCATCATCCTTGGAGCACAGTGGTGTGCAGCAGATGACCTGTGTCCCATAAGCCACCCTGCGCTAGGGCCACTCCGAAGCCTCAAGCACCATAACCACACTACTCTCTGCCACAAGGACATTCTGGCTACTGCCAACCCTTGGAGATCTTCCCTGCCCATCTGGGCCCCCAGGAGATGCCTGCTCACTAATTTAATTAGTCACACACATTTCCAGTCTGAGGCACATTTTCCTATGTGGGCTTTGCAATGAGAACAGCGCTGCCCTCTTCCCAAATGACCAACGGATGCCTCTCCCTCCCCCTCCTTGGCCTATCTGTTTTCCTGAGATGCCCTAGCCTCGCTGGGGCCCTGAGGACATTTGGGGAGTTCTCTCTGTCCCAGCCCCAGTGTCCCCTGGGGGGGTGGCATTCCTCAGCCCAGGTCAAACAGAGGTCTCTGCTTCTTTCAGCTGGACAAGGCACTGAGTGTGGAAGCTGAACAGCGGGAGGGAGAGAGCAGTCCCACAATCTGGGAAATGAAGCGCAGGCTGGAGGGGGCTGAGAGAGCCAGCCAGCAGAAGCTCCAGGCCTACCAGGAGGGGCAGCAGAGACAGGCCCAGCTGGTCCAGAGACTGCAGAGCAAGGTAAGAGTGGGGGGCAGCCCCGACAACGGACAAACCATGAGCCCACCTCCTCCCAGCATTACCCAGAATCATCAAATGGTAGAATCAGAAGGGGCCTCCAAGGAGATCTCCCTCTATCCCCCCATTGTACAGATGGGGAAACAGAGGCACAGAGAGGTGACTTGCGTGAGGTTCCACAGCAGAGCTGGGGCTTGACCTGAAGGAACAAAGGAGATCTCACCCAATCTTTGTCCACCTTTCCAGGGAAGGGAGCCCTAGGGTCTTCCATAATAGGGCCTTGAACTGGCCTTGGAGCCAGCAGCTTGTGTCAGACACTGACTTGGGCAAGAGAAGATAACTCTCTGGACCTCAGTGTCTTCCCCTCTAGAAGAGTTTGGACTTGATAAACCCCAAGGTCCTTCCAGCTCTAGACTGACCCAAGGGACAGCTTCTTATGTCTCTGGATGAGGTTTGGGTCACGCCTCTGTGCCCTGAAGGGCCTAGCACTGCTGCTAGTGGGGCCTTCAGAGCCCCAGGCCTCTGTCCGCCAGCTGCCCTCCTGGCTTTGCCTTTGTCGGGTCTCCCTCATTAGACCATAAGCTCCTGGAGGCCAGGGACTGTCTCATTTTGTCTATTTGTCACCCTCCAGCTCATCAGCACAGCGTGGGGCACATTGAAGGGCTTTCAAATACTTTTAAATTCATTTTTCAGCCACAAATTACAAACCACGTGGCCTTCAGGCCTTCTAGTTCCTTCTTCTTAGCTACAGTTTCAGGGCGTTACAATTCCTGACTGAGGAGCAGACAGATGAGATCAAACCCCCCACCCCCCCACCCCCGCCCTCCTCAAGTGGTCATCCCTTCGTGTGTGAGTGTGTATGTGTGTATGTGTGTGTGTGTGTGTGTGTGTGTGTGTGTGTGTGTGAAGGTTGTCAACCTGAAAGGGCAGAAGGGGTCATGATTCTCTAACAGGCCAGCACTGGACCAGCCCCCCTCCATTGAACCCCACCTTCCCCCTCCTGGGTTTTTGGGGGAAGGATGAGAATGGGGGTGGAGTTACCACCCTGTAGGGGCGGGGCCAGACTCTCTTGTAGAGAGTCCTCTCCTCCAACGCTACTTCGCCCCACCCAGGAGAACACTCCTCCACTTCGAACCCCCAGCTCTTCCCAAAGTCTCCCCAAAACTCCAAGCACCAGAATCCCTCACTGTGGCCTCTCCCCTCCCCCTCACCATCTCCCTCCCCCCTTCTCCCCCTCAGGTGTTGCAGTACAAACAGAAATGTGCGGAGCTGGAACAGCGGCTGATGGAGAGAACGTCCGAATGGGAGCACCAGAAGAAGATGGTCAGTGGGGGTGGGAGACCCAGGCTGCGCCTTCTCCTTCCGCTCCCCCTCCCCAACCCCTGCCCCTCCCCGCCTTTCAGACAGAATGAGTGGCCCTCTCATCATTGAGGCGTCCACAGTCACTGTGTTTGGGTTATCCATGGCGGCGGCAGCAGCAGCAGCGGATACCCAAGTAAAGGACCTTCCCTCAATTATCTTCCCGGAGCCTTACAGAAACCCTGGGAGAGAGGGGGAGGGCCCGCGGGTGTTCTACAGATGCGGAAACTGAGGATCAGGACGGCCCTCGGGCTCTCCCAACGTCTCTTTTCGTGCGCCGATGCCAGTGGGAAGAAATAGTCAGGCGCAAGCGCTCAAACAGCTGCTGAGTGCCAAGGGCAGAATTTGAACCCCGACCTTTCTTACTCAGTGCCCTTCCTCGCTCCCAGTCTAGCACGGAGCCTGTCCGGAGCCCTCGCTCCCTCCCGAGCAGGCTCAGCCCCAGCAGTGGCCGGATGAGCCCGGGGCACGGAGCCCTGGGTTCACCAGGCCGCTGGCACGTCAGTCCCTTCCGGACGGAGCGTGTGTTATCTTTCCCCTTGGCAGCCGGCCTCCCTTCGCCGAATGCCCGCTCGCAATCTCGCTCCCCAGAGAGGCATCTCCGCGCCTCGCGGGCTCTCACGAGCTGAAGCAGCCACGGGGGCCTCTCTGAGATGCCTTTGCACAAGCTCCCTGGCAAAGATAGTAATCACATCTCACATAACAAAGCGAAAGCAGACCCCCGCGACCCCGCAGGCAGATCCCTAGGCAGGCCTCTGTGCGCCTCTCTGCGGCCTTGGGGACCCCCTAGAAGTTCTCAGCACCCCAAATTCTGGGCCCCAGCGGAAGTTCATCATTCCCACGAAGGCCCCTCGTCCCCCGCCAGCACCGCCGCGGCACTGGGAGAGCCAGCGGCTGCGAGGCATTTGCAGGTGGATCTTGAGATTCCCCACACAGAGCGAGGCAGCCGAACAGCTCCCGGGGAATAGATATTTTCTAAATTACAAATTCCAAAAATGTTTTCTTTTAAGAAAGGAAGTGTGGTATAACAAGAACACCGCTGTCTAGAGACTCTCGCCTTGTTTGAGTATTGAAAAGCCATGTGACCTCTTTGATGGCCAAGTTTCCCATTATACAGAGGGCATAAAACAAACTGAGGCCATGCCTTTCTAATTCCTGAATGCTGTATTTCTCTTAATGGCAATATGGCCGCCACACCCTACCATTGACTTGGATTGTACTCCAAGGTCACTGAAACCCTTTCCAAAGAGTCTCTGGCCAACCCCTCCCCTTCTGGTTCTCCTGAAGTTTATCTTTTGAGCCCACGTGTAAAATTTTACATTTGTCCTTTTCCGATTTCACCGAATCAAATCTTCTCCAATGTTCTAAATCCTCTGGAGATATCTTGGGAATCCCAATTGTCATCTCCCTATGGGCAGAAGTGCTCGTGTAGACTAGAGATTGCATGCTAGGCTCAAAGTCCACCTCTAACACTTACTGGTCACCCTGGACAAGTCAGTGGAGTTTGGTGAGCTCACTTTTGTACCCTGCAAAATGGAGACAATAATTCCTTTATTACCTACGTTACAGTCATGTTATGAGGTTCATCGGAGGAAATAGATGCAAGGCATTATATACACATTAGTTAATATTACTTCAACTACATGTCAGCTACAACATGTGACTTATTTACCTAGCCCTTAGTTAAAAAGCCTCCTGGACCCATGAGAGTACAGTGTTTAAGACACCATCTGTCTGTCTCTCAAAACAGCCCTCAGAGGACCTTTGGAAAACCCAAATAAATGTCTTAGTGTGAACTTCCTTAGGAAGCCTCAGGAGCCCTCCTCCAGTCTGAAGCTCATACTCTCACCAAGGATTCTTGGGGGCTGGTGGTTAAGCCACCTTCTCCTTTCCTCTGTCCACCCCTCCCAGATGCAGACAAGGCTCCAGTCTGCAGAACAGCGGCTACACCAGTCAGAACATGAGTACAGCTCACACTTGGATGAAGCCCTTACTCGACTGGAAGAAGAAGAACAGAGGTGAGTCTTGGCCATTTGAAGAGGATCTGCACAGACCTAGGGCCAGAGAGACACTTAGAGGCCCCTGAGTCCATCTCCCCCCAGGCCCAGGAGGGGAGCCAGCTTGCCCAAGGTCATACAGGGCAGGAGCAGAACTGAGAATACTTCACTCTCCTGCTTGCTCCACATATACTCAGCTGCTGCCCTGGGTCAAAACCTTATCCCGTCCTGCCTGAACAATTGCAATAGCCCCCTGAGAAGGGTTCTGAGTCTGGTCTCTCCCATGATCAGTCCTTCTTCCATGTGGCTCCCAAAGTCACTTTCCTGGCCATGTCCCTTCTTGGGACAAAACTCCTCAGCAGGTCACATGTCTGACACATGTGATCTAGAACAACACTGTCCTTTCACAGAAGAAAGTGAGGCTCAGTTTGGTGAAGGGAGATACTAAGCTGCCACAGCAGCAAAGTCAAAGCCTACTTTTGGTGCCAGACATGACTTTCCTTTATTTGGAATCTGGTCCCCCAGTCCTCACTGCCTGCAGGATCAACACTCTGATGGTCTTGTCTGTGTTGTTCCCCAAACCCCCAACCCCACCAGGAGCTCTAGCCTTTCCCAAGTGAATGCTCTTCTCCGAGAACAGCTGGAGCACATGAAAAACTCCAATCAGAGGCTGGCTGAGGAGCAGGACAGGATGGCCAGCAGCATGAGCAGGCTGAGGGCTGAGCTGGAACAAAAAGAACTCCGCTGGTGGAAGGAGAAAGAGGTGGGCTTTGGGGTTCCCCCATTCTGTTCTTAGAGTCAGGGAGGGAGGGGAGTGGATAAGACCCCTAACATGTCCAAACATTCCTACTAGGACCTTAGCAGAGTTCTATGCCTGAACCAAGGGCAGGGGCATTTGTGAGCTCAAGGCACTGGGCCCTAGAAGAGTGGAATTCATAAATGGTTAGGAGACACCATTGGGATTCCAGGCACAACTCAGACCAGGGCTTCCCAGTGACAAAACCTCCTCAAGCTCTCAAGCCAAGGAGAGGAAAAACATGGTGGGCTCCTAGAAAGAGGAAGAGAAAGGGAAGCACTGGTTTTTTCACTTGATTTGTGAGTCTTGCTTTCTCATATGTTTCCATTCCTTTTAGGTGCCCAGGGTGGGGTGGAAAGGAGAGGGACAGAAATACAGTGATATGGTACCAACAGTGTGCACTTGGCTGGCCCCAACCAAGTGTCACTTCCCTCCATTCTCATCATTTTACAAATGAAGAAACTGAGTCCCAGGGAGGTTAGGTGACCTACCCAAGGTCTCAGAAGTGCTCAGTAGGTGGGTAAGTACTGGCTATGGAGTCAGAGGATCAGAGTTCAAATACCATCTCTGATGCTTACTAGCGCCGCGACCAGAAGTAAGTCAAATTAACCTTTCTGGTATGAGGAATCGTCATCTGTAAAATGAGTGGTGGTCAGCCGCATCAGCCTCAAATGTGAGGGATTCTTGCAGGCAGCAGGATGACTCAGAGAAACAAAAACTTACATCATCCATGTTGCGTGATATTTTCATTTATTTAGTCAAACATCTCCCAATTCCATGTTAATCTGGTTCAGGCTATACTAAGAGTCACTGAATTTGCACCTCTGGACAAGATGACCACCAAGGTCCCTTCCAGTTTCAGACTGGTGATTCCCCCAGAAAGACATGTAGCTCCTCCTGCATTGACCAAAATGTTAAAACAGCTGTTCCCAACCTAGAGCTCTGAGGCACTCCTATGGAAAGAACCAACAGGGATCCTAATCCTCTGGAAATATGCTGTCGTCCTCCGGAGCAACTTTGCAGAGCTCCAAGCAGTCGCTGAGAGGTGAGCTGGGCAGAACATCTTCGGGATCCACAGAGAGGGGTATGAACAAGTATACAAGGTGTAAGGCTGAGAGGGTTAACCAAGCCCAGGCTAGGAACCACTTGTTGGGATTCTTTCCATTATAGCTTTCATTCAATGGCTCCTGAGGTCCATTCCAGTCTCAAATTCTAGATTCCTTGACCAAACTCACTCATATGTCACTCTTCAGCCTCACTGCTTGGCTCATTGATAAATTTCCTTTTGTCATCCTATGTTCTAAAGAAATCCAAGGTTATGATGAGATAGTTTCTTATTAATTAATAAAGCTGTAAACTCTCAGTAATTAATCAGTTGACTCAAATCTCCACCATAGTTCATTCAGTTTTACTTATTGAATAAACTAGGGAAATCTCCTTTCCCAATAGCGCTTATTCTTATGCAATTTGCTAACAAATGAAATCAACAGTAAAGTGAAGGCACAGATAACTATTTACAACATCTTATTGCAAGGAAGTTCACAGCCACTCCTCTCAAACCCGTGCTGTACAACAGGTGAGCCCTCTTCACATTCGGAAAAACAATTTGGCCATTCGACTAACTCCAGATATTGATTCAAGTCTCTTAAGAATCTTCTTCACATAACTCCTAGTTAAATCCAGTTTCTCAGGAACTGAATTAGTCCTTTTTAGTAGATTATTATCCTCTCTTCAGTCATTACAGGAAACAGACTTTCCAGAATATGCTGTACTTGCCAGCTTCTCACAGACTCTTCATAGAATTCTCTTTACAGCACAACAGTTAAAACAGATCTGATAAAGAAATGTCTCCTCACATTCTCTCCTCACAAACCAAAAATCACACACACACACACACACACTTTCTCTGTCTCTGTCTGTCTCTCTGTCTCTCTCTCTGTCTGTCTCTCATCTCTCTCTATGTCTCTCTCTCTCTGTCTGTCTCTCTCTCTCTGTCTCTCTCTCATCTCTCTCTCTCTGTCTCTCTCTGTCTCTCTCATCTCTCTCTCTCTGTCTCTCTCTATCTCTCTCTCATCTCTCTCTCTGTCTCTCGCTCTCTGTCTCTGTCTCTCTCTCTCTCCCTGATTACATAGGAAGGAGTTCATAGAAAGACATTTTTCAACTGCCAACACAAACCACTCTTTCTGCAACATTCTATTTGGCTCTTAAAGACATGTTAACAGGATCTTTAGTCTCTATAATAGGGTTGTATAAAACAGGGGTCACACAAGTAATCACAGACATGACTAATAAACCAGATGTCTGTGACATTAAATGAACCATTAAACATAGACTTTATCGACAGAGTACCAAAACATTTGCAAAAAAATTGCAGCTACAGTCAGGCATGGAGATATTTAGTCTCTACTGTGCCAAATGTGTGGCTGTTTTAAAACCTCTGAATAATTTGGAATTTTTACCTTTCACCTGGGTGTTTGATGGTGCAGAAGGTGAAGGCAATGATGTTGATTATGGCATTTTGAGGGCCAAGAGCTCTGATGTACAGAGGTCGGGAGCTACAGGATGTGGAAAGGTAGATCATCTCCTCTCCTACAACTAATAGTCCCATAGAGAGCTTTCCGGTAGTATTAAAGGGTTAAGTGTTAAAGTCATACAGATAGCAAACATCAGAGATAGAATTTTAGCCCAGGACTTCCTGACTCTTTCATGATACATTAAAGAGAATGATGAACTTCGACTTGGCAAGTGCTGGGTTCACATTGCACCTCCATTTAAAATCTGTGTGGCCGTGGGCAAAGAAAACACTTAATCTCTCTGAGCCTCTATTGACTGCTAAAGACTGATCAGTTAGAGACAAATTGAGATTTTCATTAGTTCACACACTGATAATTATCATAATTTAGTGCTGGAAGGACCCTCAGGGGCCACTGATGCCAACCCCATAATTCCTCAGATGAGGAAACAGGGGCCAAGGAGCCTCAGGGACTTGCCCAAGGTCATCCAGATTCTTGATATATAAATCTTTCATCACTTAATTAAAAATATAAAAATGATGGATTGGTTAATTAGTCCATTTAGTTTAAAATTAAACCAACCCCGATCATTGATTATTTAGCGTGTTGTGAATCAACTAATTCACTGATGACCCAAATCTTCTACTGTCTCAGTGAAACAGTCTGATGCCAAAAAGTCGTTGAACTTGTGTTGCCATTTTCTGAATGGAAACTCCTAGAATTTCCTTACCTGCAGAAGGACCGGTAAGTGGGATCACCTGTGATATATGGCTCCACTTGGTCACTGATATTCAAATGTCCTGTAACAAAAAGTCTTTCATTTTGCCACTTGAGATGAGACTAGCAATGCAGGTACCCTTGGGAGAGGTTGACTTAAAGTCAAACTAAGATATAAATTAATGCAGTTCAATCTTTTATAAATGAACAATAAAGTTTTCAAAAATCATAAAAAGAAATTCCATTTAGAGTAACAATAAAAACCACTCACTACATGGGAATTAATTTATCTAGAAAAACACATTAGCTTTAAAAAAAAAATACAAAACCATTGTGACAGATATAGAAACATTTTAGCAACCCAAAGGACAGTCAATGTTCATGGATTGGTTGGATCAACTTAATAAAAATGATGATACTCACTAATTTAATTATATATCCACAAACATGTTAATGGATTTCTTTTTAAAATTTGAATTTAAAAGATTAAATTTGCATGAGAAAGCAACTAGATAAGAATAGCAAATGGGAACTGGGAAGAGGTGAGGAAGATTAGGAAGGTGAATTTATATCTCCAGACTTCAAATCATCTAACAAAACAGCTAATGTCAAAATTATCTCAAACTACTGGGGGGGTGGGGAGGAGAATAGATCAAATACAAGCCCCATATACTGAAACAAATTGATATAAAAGATAATGTTTGATGAGCCTACAGAAAACAAAAACTGAGAAATGATTTATTATTCATTATAAGTACAGCTAAGGAAAGTAGCAATAAGGTAAAAAAAAAATAAACTCAAATATACACCACATACCACACTAAATCCTAGCTAGATTATAAGCTAAAACAACTGTTAAAAGATGGAAGACAATAGAATAATATATTTTCACTTGCTGAGAGAAGATTAATTTTATCTAATAAAAAAAACCAAGAAATTATTAAAGACAAGATATCCATATTTGATTACAAAATTGAAAATTTGTGTAAAGTTAAAATGACAGAGTTAAAAGGAACAGAACAGAAAGGGGGAAACAAATGAGGGGAACATCATTACCAAGGTAACAGGTAAAGTCAACGTTTGAAACCTGTCAGGAACTGGATGAAGTGTTCCAAGGTGAAACTCAAAAGGAAGAGATGATCAAAGATAGGAATGACAAATAAATACAAATCTTAGCAACATGAAAACCCGTAATGATCCATGGTAATCCACACACATAACTGCTTTAATGCAAAGCACCTTACATACATATCTCATTGTAGCTTCATAATAACTCTAGAGCAGCGGTTCTCAGCCTTCATCATGCCCGACCCTTTCATACAGCTCCTCAGGTTGTAGTGACCCCCAACCATACAATCATTTTCGTTGCTACTTCATCACTGTAATTTTGCTGCTGTTGTGAACCTATCTGATATGCAGGATGCATTTTCATTGTTACAAACTGAACATAACCCACAGGTTGAGAACCGCTCCTCTAGATCCTGTGGATCCTATTAGTCCTATGTTACAGTTGTAGAAAATAAGGTTCAGAAGAAACAAGTGACTTTACTATTATCACACAGTTGATCACCACAGACGTCGGAAGGGGGACTCGACCCTCAGATGCTCCCGACTCTGAGAGCGGGACTCTACTTACTGTATTATCTGCCCATTTCTATATCAACTCCCTCTGTACTTGGGCTACTTTCATGCTCACTTTTTAAAAAATATTTCCCCTAAAAATTGAAGAATTACAAATTAAAATAACTTTGAAGTATCACTTCAAACTCATAAAAATGTTCCTTCTCTCACCCAAAAGAAAATACAGGGTTGGCAGAGCTATGGAGACACATGCACTCAAACATTGTTGGTGGAATTTGCAAATTAGTGGAATCTTTTTGGAGAGCAGTCTGGCCATGTGCTGCATAAGTTACAAAACTACTCATGCCCCTTGACCCAACAATCTCATTACTTAGAATATAATTTTTTCAAATATATTTACAAATTTCAAATAATGTTTTCTTTTCTTTTTAGGGTTTAGAATTGGGTCCATCTTGGTCAAACTTTTTATTTTAAAGATGAGGACACTGAGGCTCAGGGGGCTGAAGCGATGAACTATAGACAAAGCCATCTCTTCAACCCCATCTCTTTTCCTCCATCAGAGGTCTAACAGATATGAAGTCGGACCTAGCCAGGACTGCATGCCGACTGCAAACTGCCTGTCTCAATCTCGACTCCAACCTACGTCTGTCTGAGAGCAATGCGCTTTCTTCCATGGAGAAGCAGACCCGGTACAGTGCCCAGCTGGAGCAACAGCTTCGGGCAAAGGTGCGAGAGATGATCCAGCTGCAGAGCCTCTGGGATGCTGAGAAAGTGGCGCTCAACTCCAGGTGAGGGCGATGGGTGCAGAGGAGCCCTGGAGAACTGGTCAGTCATCAACAGCCATATACTAAGCACTTCCCACATACCAGGCACCATGCTGGACATACAAGGACAAAGAGGAAACCATTCCTCCTCTCAGTGAGCTTACATCCTAATGGGCCTCAAGGACATACAAAAATATAGGCCACATAGATACAAAGAGAATAAATAAATACCAATGGGGGCAAGGGCTCTGGGCAGTGGGCACTATCTGGCATGCCCATGGTGTGAATGTACCCATGGAATGTACTTCTTCCTCATATGAATCTGCCTGGCATTTGGCAGCCAGAAGAGATCCCTGCACCTTGGGATGCTCTAAGGGAGGTGTTGCTTCCAGGGTCCCAGGTCAGACCATATCCGGAGTACTGTGTACAATTTGGGGCACACCATTTAAGAGGGTTATTGAGAAATTGGAGCAGTGTAGAGGAGGATTACCAGGGGTTAAAAGACCTCAAGTCCATATCATAGATTTGGTTGAAGGAAATTGTCACATTTGGCCAGAGAAAAGAAGCCCCAGAGGGGACATGATCGATGTCTTCAAGTTATCATTAGCCTTACTCTTCTTGGCTCTACAGAACCAGTACCTTTGGGTAGAAGACACAAAGAGGCGAATTTAGGTTCAAAGTCAGGAAAAACTATTAAACAATTAGAGCTGTCCCAGAAACAGCATGGTTGCCTAGGGAATTAGTGGGTTCTCCCTTCTGGGAGGTTATCAAAAACAGGCTGGACTAATACTTGTTGGGGGTATCATGGGATTCTTTTTCAGTTTGGGGTCATATTGGATCACCCCTGAGGTTCCTTCCCAACTCTGGAATTCTGGGAGCTCACCTCAGAATCCTCTTCCTCCAAGGCTCAACTCCAATGCCATCTTTTCCATGCAGCCCTCCTTGATCCCCAGGGGCTTGTGTTCAGTCTTCTGTACTCATTCATGTGCCTTTTGTCTCTCTTCTCTCCCAGTAGAATGTAAGCTCCTTGAGGTCAGGGACTGCTTCTTTTTTATCTTTGTATACTCAGGGCCCAGTAGGTTCACTGAATCTAAATGAATTTCAGGTTTATCCCATTTGAATTTGGGTCCAGCTGCCATATCTTTCAGCCTTTGCACTATTCTCCCTTTGGATAACACTGCCCAGCTCTGCCTCTGGCTTTCCCCCTCTAGACTCTCTGAGCTGACTCATGTAGGAGAAAGGCTCCAGGAACAAAATGCCAAGAAAGAGAAGACCATATCTTGCCTGAAACTGGACATTCAGAAGCTGGTGCGTGTATTTACCCAGACTTTTCTCTTGGGTGTTTGCCTTCACTCATGTCTCCAATGCTTATTTGCATCATTAAGACGTTCCCTTCTCTGAATCCAGGAATCCACCCAAACTGGAGATCTCCTGGAGGTGGAGGACCTGAGGGATGAAGTGCAATCTTTACAGCATGTTTTAAACCACATCACAAAGGTGCCATGTTACTCATGGGGAATCACAGCAAGTCCAATTTTCTCATTTTAAAGATAAGAGAAACTGAATCACTGAGGGGCAAAGGATCTTTCTCAAAGGTCACATCACTAGTGAATATCAGAGGCATGAGTTAAATAGCAGAGAGGGCAGTTTGACCAGAGCACAGACTATGTAAAGGGGGAAAGAGAATAGGAAGGAAAAAGAGAAACCATTCAACCAAGGAGGTTTTTTTTTTTCTTTCTGTAGACCTACTATGTGACCAGTACTATGAAAGGCCCTATCAGGTACACAGGATATATGAACCAGTACTTGTATGAGGGGAGCTGCTTGTTTAGTTGGTGAGATGAAACTGATATACCTGATGCTGTTAGCCAGAAATACAGGATAGCTCATGAAAACAGGCCCTATTGTATGGTGGAGACTAAAGATTGGGTGGTCTTTTCCCATCTCCATGACCTTAGGCAGGTAACAGCATTTAGGATCACAGGTTCAACAATAGAAGACACTCAAGCCTAACTCTCTGGCTTTACAGAAGGAGAAAATGGAAGTCCAGAGAGTTTAGGGGCCTTGGGCCCAAGGTCACACCAACAGGGAGGGTAATAGCTGGGATAAATCACTTAATTTCATTTACCTCAGGGAGAAGTTCTCTGCAGAGCCCACCTTCTCAGGCCTCTGTGAGGATTGAGTGTGATAATAAACTCAAGAGGATTTGTAGATAGAGAAGTGTTTGGTGTGTCTGTGACGAGGATGATGATGGTCATTCATCCGTCTTCTCCATTATCTGTTCCCCCCGAAGTTAGTTGCAGCTGAAGCTGAGTGCGTAGGCCTTCCCTTGGCAGAGAATCGAAGGGATGGAGGGCAGGAAGATCCTGGAAGATGGCCATCCCCTGTGCACTCTGGCTCTCCTCCTCCACAGCAAGCATCCCTGACCCAGCCCTACTCCCCGCTACACCTGGACACAGCTCTGCAGACCATCCAGGGAGCCCTCCAGAAGAGGCGCCAACAGGAACAGGTTGGAGGACCCCCCAACGTGCAGGACTGCTTATGTACAAAGAACAGACCAGTCAATGGAATCTCGGGCTTCCCCCAAAACAGAGACTGGTTTTCACTGGAGAGCACAATAATAAAAATCCATCTCCTTAATTGTGTCTCCCAAAATGCTACAGTCAGCTTGATCCAGTCAAGGTGATGGGCAGGAAGGGAGAGTCTTGAGTATATTGGGGTAGAATTGTGGCTTCGCTGAGAATCAGTAATGCTTGGAACAGACAACCAGAGGTAGCAACAGCTACAGAAATCAATAGCACTTTCTTATCATAGACTTCTGTAAAGGGTCTAGAAGACTACCTAATCCCCCTCCCTCATTTTACTAACTAGGACACTGAGGCCCTAGAAGTGACTTTTCCAGGGTCATATGACTTGTAACAGAGCCTGGGCTTGAGCCCACATGCCCAGCTCCCAAATCCTAACTGATTACACTGGACTGCACTGTTTCATGTGGATATTTCTCACAAGGACTAACTCAGGGCAAAATTATAAACTGGAGACTTATTTTCAGGGACTCCAGAACCAAGTTTCCCCCTGGTCCCCAGGACCCCTCATTACCCTCATAGGAGCCCATACTCTAAATCTTTCTTTTCTTCCTCTGACCCTTCAGAACTTACCGTCCTGTCCTGTCAACCACTAACCATAATCCTCAGTGCTTAGAGGAAAGATACCTCCTAGATAGCATGTTTACAGTTTCATAGGGATCCTCTTGAAATGGTGCCTGAAGCCAACATAGTGTGGTGGGAGTGAACAGAAGATGGGACGTAAAATTTATAGGATCATAGATCTAGGGCTGGAGGAGACTCAGAAGTTATTCAATCCCACTCTATGATTTTATACAAGAGGAAAATGGGGCCTAGAGAGTAGAAGTGAGCCAGGAATGCAAGAGCTGGAAGGGGCCTCAAAGGGACCATCTCTGCCCCTAGGTTTGCTCCTTATGTAGGCGTAGCATGCATCATGAGTGAGAATGTGGTGTATGTGGAACTATCTAATTGGATTCATGGCTCAGCCCCCAACCCTAGCAAACACTACCTTCTTCCCTTGCTGCATTTCATTGGAAATCAATCATACAAGAATGGCACAATGGAGTCCATCAGCCAAGTGTGACAATGTAACTAAATACAATTCTTTACTTGTAACCACAGAAGAAAAGGACTAAAGGCAAAGACAGGGAAGGGTGAGGCACTCTCAGCCTCTCTCAGACCAAGCAGCCCACCTGCTTTTCAGTCTACAGGCAAACCAAAGCATAGAAAGGAGCACAAGGAACCAAGCTGAGATGCTCAGATGTAAACCCCTTCCCCAATGCAGTGACTCACAGAATCCATGTGGCTGTGCCTGAGTTCTCAGCTGGGCATCTGCTCCTGGTCTCCCTTGACCTCTGTTCTGCCATTGGCAGGAATTTCCAATCCTGCTCTCCAACTGCTTCCAGGCACAGCTTGTTCACCACCTGTGTCCTGACCACCCCTCCATAAATGCTCCTCACTAGCAGAAGTGTAGGAGCCAAGCTTCAAGGTAGATCCGGGCACAGAGCCCTAAGACATGAGCCCTTTCACCGGGCATTACTGCATCTGACCCTCAAAAAACCAACTTGCCAACCACAGATTCTGAAAATTCTCCTGTCAGTTGAGAGGAAGGTGGGGGGAGACAGTCATAGCCACTCCCAGCATTGATAGGAGGTTTCTTTATGTCAGTGAAATCACAGGAATTGTTCCCTCCCCCCCAAAAAAATGAGATGAGGAGGGAAACACCAGGCTCCAGACTGGAGAGAGATGCTAGTGGCATTGATAGAATTCAATCATGCCCGACTCAGTTCCATTCATCTTATAAATGAGGGAACGGAGACCCACAGGTTATGTGGCTTGCCCCATATTTCTTCCCAGTAGAAGCTACTCAAAGGCAGGGACTGTTCCATTGTGTGTCCCCAGAACCAAGGCCAACAGTGGCCCGCATTTTCATAATTGCTGCCTTGATTAAGTAGAGTCAGAATTTGAACCCACTTGAAACCCTGAGTTCCATCCACTAAACACTGCCTTCTGCACTGGTCTCCCCACAGGAATGAATCACAGCTCCCTGAAATATTGAGATACAAAGCCCAGCTTTTGACTTCATGACAAAGGTGCCATAGTGGCCCTCACATGTTTTATAATCAAGCTGGAAAGACAAGACTTACTCACTAGTGCCCAGTCTCCAGCTAGAACGTGAGAAGTTCAGAGTCAGGATGTCACCTGAGCTGGCCCTTGAATGAAAGGATCTCAAGAGTCGAGGAGGAAGCTGAGGGGGGCAAAGGAGGCCACACCAGCTCCCTGCTGGTAATGGTCTGGGCCCCTTCCCAGCCTGCATCCCTCGAGCCCCTGGAATGCCTGGGGGCTGCAGGCCAGGCCCTCCCAAGTTTTCACACAAACTCATTGTTCTCAAGGCTGTTGCATCATGGGGGAGTGAGGAGGGCAGTCTTGGCTTCAGCAGAATCTCTTGCATAATGCTCAGTGTGTTTTTCTAGGGAAAGAGGGTTAGGAAACCCTTGCTCTCTGTCCCTCCTGTGTGATTCCCTCCTTCCCCCATCTTGGAAGCCAATTTTCCCCAAGAGTCACAGGGGCAGGTTCCACAAAGTTAGTCCTCAGGGTGTGTGGGAAGGCCCTAGCATGGCTCCCATTCCTGGAAATGGTTCAGTGACTAGAAATGATCACCATCCCTAGAGAGGGCAAAGGGCCTGGGCCAACCAGAGGTGGGGAGTGGGGGTGGGGAGGGTGCAGGACGACCATGCTGGAGCCAAAAGGCCCACATCTAGGTCCTTGTTCTGCCCCATAATGTCTCCATGTTGCCATTCAGAGACTCACAGAACTTCAGAGTGTGATTCAGAGACCCCAGTCAGCCCAGCCCGTACACACAAGGAATCTCCAACATAATAATATCCCTAACAAGTGATTCTCCAGCCCGTGCTTGTACAACTCCAAAGAAAGGAAACTCACTACCTCACCAGATGGTTCCTTCCACTCTTATTTCTCATTGTTTGCAAGTCTCTCCTAATCTTTATGTAGCCAAGCTCAAGGCTTGACACTGATTCCTGTTGAGTTCCATCTCATTAGATTCAGCTCACAGCTCTGGGCCATAGAGGTCCTTTTGGGATCCTGCCTGTCATCCACTGAGTTAGCTCTCTCTCCCAGCTCCCAGACACTGTCTTGGTATCATCAGAAGATGTGAGCCCGCCATCTTTGCCTTTGTTAGAATCAATGATAAACATACTAAACTGAACAGGGCCAAGCACAGGACAGTAGGATTACTCCACCAATGCCATCCTTCCACAGTGGCAATGAACCACTGATGACCTCTCTTTGAATCCAGCCACCCAACTAGCTCTCCACCCATCCAGGTATCTTATCCAGTCCACATGTCTGAGCCTCCATTTCAAGGACAGGATGAGACATTTTATGTAAAGCTTTGCTAAAAATCCAGGGGTAATAGCACACTAGCATTTTTCCCTCATGTATCTTTTTTGTAATCCTTAAGTCAGGAAGGACTGGGCTCACCCACATGCATGCACATGCACACACACACACACACACACACACACACTTATTGTCTGAGTTTCTCCTCTGTAAAATTGGGGTGATAAAACCTCTTGTCCCTCCCCCTGAGAGTACTTTGAGGCTTTAATAAGATAATACATGCAAAGAAGGATTTTGTAAATGTTAAAAAGATAGGTGAAGAAAGATGGGGAAAGAGACATGAGGGAATGAGAACCAGGATGCAGAAGGCAGGGGATAAGTATGTCAAAGACAGGTTTTGCTGACCTTAAAATTATGCTTTGGATCAATTCCTGGTAGAAACTCCCTTTTAGAGTCCAGGAGTCTTAGAGTTACCCAGAGTACTGAAAGGTTTAGTGACTTGTCCAGTGTATGTTCATTAGTCTGGGCCAAAAACCAAAACACACAGAAATAACAACACTGAAATGAATCTATGGGCAAGTCCCAGCACAGAACAGTAACAATAGCCACAATAATAAAATTCCCATTTATGACGTACTTCCCCTTATGGTTCACAAAGGATGCCCAGGCTTCATTCCTATAGGTCCTTCCTTGGCTCACTGTCCCATTTCCTCTTTGTCTGGGCAGCAACTGCAGCTGCAGCTGGAGTCCTCTCAGGCCAGGGTGACAATGCTCCAGAAACAGCTGGCTGACCGTCAGAAGGAGGTTCAGGCCACAGAGAGGCGACTACAGGAGCAGCGACAAGAGCAAGAAAAACTGCTGGTCAGGCTGGAGGACCAGAGGCGAGAACTGGCATCCTGCAAAGCCTCTGAAGAAATGATGGGAAGGTGAAGGAGGGTGGGCTGGTCCTGGGTTGAATTAGCAAAGAGCAGACCAAAATGGTCTCAACACAGACTGGGACAGTTTAAGGACCCCAGAGCCCTTCCAAACCCAAAGGTTTGGGCTGAGCGAAGGTTACATAAACCTATAGATGTTTGTCCAGGGGCTGCCCCTAGCAAGGCTCTGGACTCCAACTTGTCTAACTCCCAAAGGGTATAACTAGGGTGGAACAATTGAGATGTAGGCAGGTCACTAACAGCAGTTACACTCCTTCATGAGGTAGAAATAATTGATCTCATCACTGAATTAGCAATAGTTGTTGTTCATGATCCCATGGAGCCCTTCCATTCTCTACTATCTCCCAAAGGCTACCCAAGCTCATGTCCATTGCTTCCATGATACTTCCATTTCACCCTCTGCTGTCTCCTTCTCCTTCTGCCTTCAATCTTTCCCAATAACAGAGGCTCTTCCGATGAGTCCCATCTTCTCATTTCGTGGCCAAAGTATTTAAGCTTCAGCTTCAGCATCTGACCTTCCAGTGCATTACTTCTTTAAGTATTGACTGATTTGATCTTCTTGCTGTCCAGGGGACTCACAAAAAGTCTTCTCCTGGACCACAATCCAAAAGCACTGATTCTGAGGCTCAGTTTTGCTTATAGCCTGCCTCTCACAATCATGCATCGCGACAGGAAAAACCATAGCTTTGACTCTACAGACTGTCATCAGCAAGATGTCTGCTTTTAGTCTGCTGCCTAGGTTTGCCATAGCTTTCTTTCCAAGGAGCAAGGAGCTTTTTTTCTTTCTTTTAATTTCATGGCCTACAGTTGCCATCTGCAGTGATCTTTGAGCCCAAGAGCATAAAATCTGATACTGTTTCCATTTCTTCTCCCTCTATTCCAGCAGTTCTCAACCTGTGGTTTATGTTCAATTTGGAACAATGAAAATACATCCTGCATATCAGATATTTACATTACAATTCATAACAGTAGCAAAATTACAGTTATGAAGTAGCAACAAAAATAGTTTTATGGTTGGGGGTCATCACAACATGAGGAACTGTATTAAAGGGTCGCGGCTTTAGGAAGGTTGAGAACCACTGCTCTATTCTCTGGGAAGTAATGGGACCAGTTTCCAAGACCTTCATTTTTTTGATGTTAAGCTTCAATCCAGCTTTTATACCCTCCTCATTAAAAGGCTTCTTGGGGTGGCTAGGTGGTGCAGTGAATAGAGCACCAGTCCTGGAGCCAGGAAGACCTGAGTTCAAATTCGGTCTCAGATACTTAACAATTACTAGCCATGTGACCTTGGGCAAGTCACTTAGCCCCAATTGCCCTGCCTCCCCCCTCCAAAAAAAGCAAAAAAAAAAAAAAAAGTTTTCCATTGGGAGATCTATCAGGAAATGACTATGGCATGATAACAAAAGACATTAATAAAATTTTTTTTAAAAAAAGACTCTTCTTAATCCCCCTTCACTTTCTGGCATCAGAGTGG
The DNA here is from genome assembly GCA_028646515.1 of Pseudochirops corinnae. Taxonomy (NCBI): domain Eukaryota; kingdom Metazoa; phylum Chordata; class Mammalia; order Diprotodontia; family Pseudocheiridae; genus Pseudochirops; species Pseudochirops corinnae. Next base: position 194,019,629 of record CM053591.1, read on the forward strand.
CATTGTCAGCATATCTGAGATCATCAATATTCCTCCCAGCAACCTTAATTACAGCTTTTGATTCATCAAACGTGGCATTTCACATGATGTACTCTGCATATAAGGTAAATATAATAAATAATACAATGTATTATAGTATATATGAATAACATAAAATAAGCAAAGTAGCAAATATAATTTTTTAAAAGCTATATACAATATACAGTCCTGTACTCCTCTTCTAATTAACCAGTTGGTTGTTCAGTTCGGTTCTAACTGTTGTTACTTGACCTGCACACACATTCCTCTGGAGACAAGATGATCTGGTACTACCATCTCCTTGAGAACTTACCACATTTTGTTGTGATCCACATAATGAAAGGCAGTGGTGTAGTTAATGAAACAGAAGTAAAAGTTTTTCTGGAACTCCCTTGCTTTTTCTGTAAACCAGCAAGTGTTGGCAATTTGGTCCCTAGCTCTTCTGCCTCTCCAGAAACCAGTCTGCTTTTCTGGGAGTACTCAGTTCACATATCGCTGAAGCCCAGCTTGCATAATCTTAAACATAACCTTGTTGGTGTGTGAAACGAGCTCAATTGTTTGGTAATTTGAACGTTCCTTGGCATTGCCCTTCTTTAGGACCGGAATGTAAACTCATCTTTTCCAAGCCAGTGGCCACTGATGAGTGTCCCAAATTTGCTGACATACTGAGTGCAGCACTTTGACAGCATCATCCTTTAGAATTTTAGATAGATCAGCTGGAACTCCATCATCTCCACTAGCCTTCTTGTTAGCAAAGCTTCCTGAGGCCCACTGCATTCTCCAGGATGTCTGGCTCTAGATCGGTGACCATACTATCATGGTCATCAGTGAGGTCAAGGTCTTTCTTGTATTTCTACATTTTCTCCACCTCTTGTTATTCTCTTATACTTCTGTTAAGTCCTTACTATTGTTGTCTTTCATCATGCCCATCTTTTGCATGAAATTTTCCCTTGATGTCTCTCATTATCTTGAAAAGATCTCTCGTCTTTCCCATTCTGCTGTTCTCTTCTATTTCTTTGCATTGCTCATTTAAGAAAATCTTCTCACTCCTTGTTCTTCTCTGGAATTCTGAATTCAGTTGAGTATATCATTCCCTTTGTCCTTTATTTTTCACTTTCCTTCTTTCCTCAACTATTTGTAAAGCCTCATCAGAAGCTGTTTTGTTCTCTTGCTCTTTTTTTTTTTTAATTTTTTTTGTTGCTTCCTCCTGCGCAATATTGCAAATCTCTGCCCATAGCCCTTCAGGCACTCTATCTACCAGATCTAATTCTTTAAATCTATTCATCAGCTCCACTTCATATTCATAAGAGATGATATTTAGGTAACATCTATATGGTCTGATGGTTTTCCTTACTTTCTTTAGTTTAAATCTGAATTTTGCAAAAAGAAGCTCATGATATGAACCAGTCAGCTTCAGGTCTCATTTTAACTGAATGTATAAAGCTTCTCTACCTTTGGCTGCAAAGTATAGACTCAATCTGACTTTGATATTGACCATATGATGATGTCCATATGTAGAGTCACCTTCTGGGCTGTTTGCTATGACCAGTGAGTTATCTCAACAAACTCTATCAGTCTCTGCCTTACTTCACTTTGTACTCCAAGGCCAAACTTATCTTTTATTCCAATTGCCTTTTGATTTCATACTTTAGCATTCCAACCCCCTACAATGAATGTGACATCTCTTTTTTTGGTGCTATATATAGATGGCATGAATCATATATGAAATGTCTTCGTAGAGACCTTTTGGCATCAGTGGTTGGAGCATAGACTTGTCATACTATGATGTTGAATGATTTGGCTTGGATTTGAATAGATACCATTTTGTCATTTTTGAAACTATACCCTAGTACTGATTTTTTTCACTCTTTTATTGACTATGAGGGGTTACCTCATTTCTTCTAGTGGATTCTTGCCCACAGTAGTATATGTAATGATCACCTGAATTAAATTCACCTATTCCCCTCCACTGAAGTTCACTGACAGTCAAAACATCAGTGTTTAATCTCTCTATCTCCTGTTGGGCCACATTCAGTTTACGTTGGTTCATAGATTTCACATTCCAGGTTTCTATACAATATTGGTCTGTATAGAATCAGACTTTCCTTTCATCACCAGATGAATTCACAGCTGAGCTTCCTTTCAGCTTTGGTTCAGTTGCTTCATTATTACTGGAGCTACTTATAGTTGTCCTTAGCTCTTCCCCAGTAGCGTGATGAATCCCCTCCTGGATCACTGCCTCCTTATGGTAGATGGGCTTGTGTAGCTCAATGAAGCTGTGAGCTATGCCATGCAGGGTTACCCAAGAGGGACAGTTCATAGTGGAAAGTTCTGACAAAAGATGATTCACTAGAGAAGAAAAAGGCAAATCACTTTAGTATCTTTGCCAAGAAAATCCCACAGACAGTATTAGCAATAGTACTTAGTTTAAAGAGATGGCAGGGTTCCTCCCTTTCAACTATACCCAAGGTAAAATTCTCCCCAACTCATCCCTAACCTGTTCCCTCCTATGGTAGCAACCTTCCCAGTAGTAGCCTTATGATGTCCTGAAACTTCTTCCAAAAGGATCTAATGCCCAGACCTCAAGGACTGAGGTCTCTCTCAAAGGTCAATCCCAAAGCTTCATCATCTCTAATGATGTAGTTTTAGGATCCATAGGTACTGAGATGAAGAGGATAGTCTCCCAAAGTATGCCCGCCAGTCAGTCAGCCAATCAGCAAGCATTTATTCACGCTTACTATGTATCAGACACTTGCTGTCCTCTCTTCCTGTAAGTACCTTCCTGCTGTTATGGTCCTCTTTAAGAATGAAGGACAAGGGGTGGCTAGGTGGTACAGTGAATAGAGCACTGGCCCTGGAGTCAGGAGGACCTGAGTTCAAATCCAGCCTCTGACACTTGACACATTTACTAGCCATGTGACCTTGGGCAAGCCACTTAACCCCAATTGCCCTGCCTTTCCACCTCCAAAAAAGCAAAAAAAAAAAAAAAAATGAAGGACAAACAACCACGACAAGGTTGGCAATGTGTACCACAGGATGGACAAAGTCTTAAGCAACCTTTAGTTTTAAGAAGAGAAACGCTGACTAGTTCTTCCATTTTTAACTCAAGCTACAAGGACATTAGTCAAAAATACAGCCTTAAATTAGTAACTAAGGCCAGACAACTGGGGCTTTGCTCTGGGATGACGAATTGAGAGGACACTCGCAGCCCTTGCAGAATTTCCATAGTGAAAAGATGATAGAGTTGAGCACCTCACTAGTAAAAAAGAGCTTCCAGAAGGTGGGTGGGGGTGGAGGTGACTTCTCCCCTAGCCCAGCCCAGCTCAAGCATCGCTCCCTAAAGTGGCCTGCTTGTGACATCTCAAGGTTTCTGATTCCCTCAAAGTGTGATATTGCTGCCACTCTCACTCCTTATTCAACTGAGAGTTCACTCTTTGGGATGGATCCCAAATGATTATGATGGTACATGCATTGGGCATAAAAATTCCTATTGTGGTGTGACCAAGTCTGACCAGTGTAACAGAGGCAGATGAATGAATAGGTAGTGGAAGGGGGAATGGATGGATGGATAAATAGACAGATAGATAGATAGATAGATAGATAGATAGATAGATAGAAAGATAGATAGATAGAATGGAAAAGCTTATATCATGCCCTGATAGTATATCAAGAACTGAACCAAGTACTAAAGATATGAATAGGAAAGGTAGCTCCTGCCCTTAGAAAGCTAAAATTTTCTTGGAGTAGGAGGGAGGGATGCAACAGAGACACCAAAAAGTGGTGGCCAGACAAGAGTACTTTGATTTGGGAAGTGATAAAGGGGGTGAGCAAAGCCTTAGGGGGAAACAAGAGTGGCACACCCTTTCTGCCAGCTGAGGGTTAAGATATCCAGACATGATCTTGATTTTGGCAACTGATTGAAAGATAGAAGATGAATAATTGAAGCCTGGATAGAGCACTTAGCATTGTGCCTGGAATATAACTGGTACTTAAGAAATACTTGCTGACTTCACTTGTTGACTTAGAGTAGCTGCCCTGATATAATGTTTCAATGAATAAATGAATTCATTTGGAAGTAAGTCAAAAGCAGATCTGGGTGCTTTTGTGAGGTGTCCTTGGAGGGCTCCTCACCTCCATTTCCTCTGAGCACCATGGCCAGAGGAAGATAAGGCTTACCACAGAAAAGCCACTGATCACAAATTCCCAGCCACCAATTCAAGCTTGTTGGACTTTGGGATCATAAGGTTCATAAAGGGCTGAGTGTCCTCCAGGTCAGTCACACTTCCAGTCTCTGGAAGTTACTTACTTTGTCCTATTGTCTACCAGTATGAAATGAAAGAGAACTTCTCAAGGTCAAGATTGAGAAACAAATACCCCAAACATGTTAGGTCTCCCCAGTTGTGGATATAAAGCTGTGGGTCTAATACCATCAAATATTGTTTGACCCATTCAGGGATGAGTGGGCAAGGAGCAATCACCCATTTTAGGGAAATTCACACCATCCATGATATTCCTTGTATTGATTGAATAACAAGTGAACCAAGAACCCCTCTATCACTTGGGTCATGTGACTATGCCTCTAGTGACTTGCAAGAGGAAGATGATTTGTCTGAGAGAAAGTTCATTGGTTCCCTGTGCCAGAGACTGAGGTCAGAGCAATGGTGTTTACAAAGCAACATGTACACAACCAAGATTGGGTTGAGTTCTATCCAACATTGACATTAGCTCAGTTCATTTGACTCAGAGCTGTGTGTTAATTAATTGGGACAATCAATAATTTTGAAATGGTTTCATTTTGTAACAACAATAGTCACATGTGTGTGCTTCTACTGACACTATGCTGATTCAAAATGTCTATTTTGACAAGATGAAGCCAGACTCAGCTGGCTTCCTTACCTTTAGTTAGTTTTCTGTCCAAAAAGTGCTATATTTTGTTCCATATGCATATGTTTTACTATTTTTTGTTATTTTTTAATTCTGTGGTTTCTAAGAATGGGCACTTCTTCAAGGAAATGTGTAAAAGTTACAGCTCTTAAAGAGCACACTTCAGCGATTGTTAGAGATATTGTAGGGCCCCTTGGTATGAGGAAGACAAATGTTTCAAGGATCATTCAAACTCACAATGAAATGGAATTAGTTGCAACAAAGCACAAAGAAAAATATGATGGGAGAAAAGCCCTCATTCTAGTTTTCCTTTCCCCAGTGGTACCTTACACATAGATATTTTATCAAAGCTTATTGAATCCATAAGCAGTGATTAAGCACCTATTGTGTGATAATCACTGTGTCAAGCTGAGGCCCAGGGATACAAAGAAAGGCCAAAGATAATTCCCTGCCCTCAAAGAGCTCAAAGACTAAAGAGGGAGGGAAAGTGCAGACAGCTGTGTACAAACAAGCTACAGGATGACTTGGCCTGGAGTGAGAGACCTACTCTTTATCTCCCTTTCTGCCCCACAGGGAAAAGGAGACCTTGGAGACCAGGATGCAGGACTTGACCCAAAAGGTGGATCTTTCCTCCCTGGAAATAGAAAGGCTCAAAGTCACCAACACAGAGCTGCAAAGGCATCAGAGTCTCTTGGAGCAGCAACAAGAGGAAATGTCAAGAAAAGAGGAGCAGAGTCAGAAGGAGTTGGAAACAGGGTGAGTGAGGCCAGATTCTGGAGGTTTTCACTTTGCCTCTGCTGTGCTGAGATGAAGGTCGCAGTGGTGAGCCCCAGGAGAGCTTCCTCAGAGAACTCTGGAGTGTGAAATCTATCAGAGCTCCCTGGTGCCAGTTAGAGATGCTCAGGGCTAAAAGAAGGAACCTTCTTGCTATTGTTGTTAAGGTGGTTCAGTCGTGTCCAACTCTTTGGGACCCCATTTGGGGTTTTCTTGGTAAAGATGCTGCAATAGTTTGCCATTTCCTTCTCCAGCTCATTTTACAGATGGGAAACTGAGGCAAACAGACTTGCTCAGGATTGAATAACTAGTGTCTGAGGCCAGATTTGAACTCAGGAAGATGAGTCTTTCTAAGTCCAAGCCCAGCACTCTACCCACTATGGCCCCACCTAGCTGCCCCAGAATGGGGCCTGAGGGATCATCCATCAGATCCAATACTTTCCATCACATGAAGGAAACTGAGTCCTGTAGAGGAAAAGAGATTGATCTAAAGTAGCTCTGGAAGTCAAGTAGCTGGATCTTAGGACCATAGATTTTGAGTTAGAACGGAATCTTAGACACAGAAATTAAGTGACCTATCCAGACTGACAGCTGCTAAGGGTCTGAGTCCAGGGTCCCGTCCACCATCTTCTAATGGGTAATTCCTTTATGCAATTGACCAATCAACAATGGCACCATGCTGGGCATAGTACAAGAACAAAGATGAAACAGTTCTTGCCCTCAAGGACATTCCATTCTAAAGGAGATGCTGCCTCCGTGTTCTCTGACTAGTGGGAGTGGCTCTGATGCCAGCCAGAGTCTGGGGTGACAGGTCACTTTGTCCCTAACAACAATGAGCGACTTCATGGTTACGAAGCAGCTCCACATATATGATCTCATGTGAACCTAAAAAAAAACAGCATGAGGCAGGTATGGTAGGCACTGTGCCCATTCTTCAGACAGGGAAACTGAGGCTTAGAGGGGGCGGAGGGATGGGACTCCATTCTAAGCTTCAGACTCCAAGCCTTGGGATCATTTCACTCTAATTAAAAGAGTAAGAGGTAAATGTGTGCTCAGTGTGACGGGAAAGTTCCTAACAATTAAAGCAGTCTCAGTGTGGGATGGGCTTTCTCAGGAGGTGCTAAGCTCCTCCATGCCACTGCAGGTCTGTAGGCAGAGGCTGCAGATGTGCTGTGGAGGGGAGGGATTCTTGAGGATCAGTGGGACCAGGTTTGCTTAGGGGCCCTTCCCCCTTTGGGGTGGCATGACTGTGTGAAAAATGGCTCACACCGATGAGCAGGTCCTGAAGCAAGAACCTCCCCCATCTTATACATAGGGAAATAGAAGCTCTTAGAGCAAACGTGACTCTGCCAAGGTCACTCAGCTAGGGAAGATTTGAACCCAGTTCCCCCTAATTCCAGTCCAGCATGATTTATACTCCATCACATGCGGCCTCACTAGCCACCTTGTTTCATTCAACAGCATTTATTAGGCACCTCCAGTGTGTACGGAGACCAGAAGTGCTGGAAGGGATGCGTAAATGAAATCATCGCCCTTTCCGAGCTGAGGTTGCCTTGTTTGTGACATGGCTTGATAGTTAGGGCTGGAGGGAGATCCCATCAAACTGTAACAGGCATGAGAGCCACTGACCTGGTGGGCAGGGCTAGCTCTGGGGCACGATAAGAAATAAGTCAGGGCTAAACTCTTGCTTTCTTCCTGCCTTTCCTGTCTCCCTCTTCCTCTCCCCATCCCCCTCTCTTGTCTCCCTTCTCCCTCCCCTTCCCCCTGTTCCCCTTCATCTCCCTCCCTCTCCCCTCCAGCCAGAGGACCCTGAAGCACTTAGAGGAGAAGATATCAGGCCTGAAGAAGGAGCTGGTGATGGTGAAGGAGTCCCTGAACCAGGCAGTCCTGGAGAAAGCCGTCCTGGAGAGTGAGAAGGAAGGTCTACGCTGCTCCCTCACCCAAGTATGGCCGACCAAGGCAGGGCCTCCAGGGGCCATTAGCATCAGCTTCTGGAGGGCTCATATTTCCACCCCTTGTTTTCTTTTTCTCTCCTCACCCTGGTGGCTCCCCATTCCCAGCCTTCTCTCTGCTCTCCTCTCTCTTCCTTCCTCTCTCTTTCTTCCTCCCCAGGCTGTCAGCTTTAGGCTCATGTTCATTTATTTTTCAATCCCTCGAAAAAACAAACTCTCCAAATTGCATTAAAACAAGAAACAAAGGGCTACATTGACATGTGCCCTGGCCCTGGCCCCCCAGCCAGCCCAAGGTTGTGAAACGCCAGGGTGAGCATGGATCCCACCAGAAAGCCAATCTCAAGGATGCAGAGAGAAATTCCATCCAAATTGGCTTCCTCTGGGGAACCTGGATGGACCGAACAATTGAATGAACTTTGTTCTCTTTGGCCATCAGAGCAGGGCTCTGTGAGGATTGCCATGCAGACTGGGTGTGAAAGGGTCAGGTGGAGGCCATTAGCCAATGGCTTCATCGAATGGTTAGTAGTTCCAAAAAACTCAGTCCAGTTCTCTCCTTGCTGCTTTGCAGGGTACAACAGAGACCCCACACACACCCAGTGGGCAGAGCCATAACCAGAAGTTCCAACATTTGAGGCAAGTTCAGTTGAGGGAGGGTGGGCAAGCACCACGAGCCCAAGCCCTTGGAGAGAGGAAGGCAGAGCCCCCAGGCTTCCGCTCTGGGAACTGTAGACAGTCACATTGACAGTACCCTCATGAAAGGTACAGTTCGGTCCCCAAGACCATCTGCATGCCCCCACCCTGAGATACTAGCTGATACTCCAAGGACTGACATCTTGACCCTCAGGAAAAGTGGAAGAAAGGAGAAGGTTCAATGCTACTTCTACGTCAGACGGGTCCAAGAAGAAAGACAGCACAACTATGGGACCCCATGGTTGGCAGCCCAAGGCTAGCCCAGGGATTGGAGTCAGTGGAATGCCCAGAGGTGCAAGGCCAGGGGCAAGGAAGAACAGAGAAACAAGGATGCACCCCACCCATATCGGCACCCCAGAACAAGGCCCCGATTGTCCAACCCTAGTTGGAAGGAGGAGAGAAACCAAACCTTTCCCAGTGTAAGCCCAACTTGACCTCTAAACCACAAGTGACAAGGTGGCATAGTAGAAAGCACTTTGGATTTAGAGGTGGAAGGTCCAGGTTCAAGCCCCACTCCTCCACTTGCTAGCAAGTGGCTTCACCTGCCTAAGCCTCAGTTTCCTTTTCTGTAAAGTGAGGGGTTTGCATTAGATGGTCCCTCAGGTCCCTTTCAGCCTTAAGTCAGAGCTGGGCATGACAACCAAAGCAACCGTGGGCAGAAAGGATGCTCTTCTCCTTTCAGACCGGACCATCTGCTGCCTCCTTTGGAAACCAGAATGTGTTTGCAGAACCATGCAAAGGGATGAGCCCTTGACCTGGAGTCACAGGACCTTAGGTCCAGGGCTAGAAGGAAGCTCAGAGGACATTTTACAAATGAGGAAACTGAGGCCCAGAGATGTGAAGCCATAGCACCAGGACCCACAGCTGGGGAGCAGCCGGACTGAGATGGGGTCCCATGGCTCTAGGCTTTGTACCTGGATAAGCCTGGGAAAAAGTCAGTCTGGGTAGAGCAACCCCGCTGCTTCCCCAAGACTGATCCCTAATCATTCTGGATGTTGGCAACCCTTGCATATCTAGGGCCGGAGAAACCCTGTCCCCTTTCTGTGCTTGAGTTTCCTCCTTTACAGAATGAAAGGGTTGGACAAGGAGATTTCTAAAGTCCATCCCAGCTCTAAACCCATGATACTATGGTTTTTCTCTCTACACTCTCAAATTCAGTGTTCACAGTGCTAATAGATCCCTGTGCCTTAATGCAAGGCAGGCAGAAAGTGGGTACCAGGCTCAGGACCTTGTGACCCACCTCCTCAGTAAGACGAGCCTTGTGGGGGCCATGCTATGGGAAACAGTGAAAGCCTTTCGGTGTTTCAGTAACAAAATCTCCTTGGATGGAGTCCAAGTGGGGGGCACTGCCTTCTTTATAAATAAATAAAACCCAAATATTTGGGTTATGGAAACATAGCCTGCCTTGCACTGAACTCTGTTCTGTAGGGAACAATGATTATCCTGAGAGTCCAAATTTGCAGAATGTCTCCTCGGGGCTGAGAGCTAAGAGCCTCCTCTTCTAAATGCTAAATCCCCTTGGGATGAGGATGGAGTTTCCCAGCTCACTGATGTAAGGGTGCCTAAGAGGCCCACCTGTGGTGGTTCTCTCTCCGCTCCAGGCAGAGGCCAGCAGCACCCAATTAGAATCACAGATAACCAAGATGAGAGCTGAAAACACAGAACGAAGGGACTCCTTGGTCAAGATGGCAGCCCTGACGGAAAGCCTGGCACATGACAAAGTCAACCTGAACCGAATGATCCTACAGGTAAGGTATCCTAGCATCACCCAACCTCATGACTGCCCCTTCGTTTACACTTGAAACTCAAACTATTGTCTATTTCTGAATTTAAATGGGAAAAGAGTCAATGTGGGGAGGACATCAGAAGGCCTTTCCCCACCCATGCATCATGGTCACACCTGTGCCAAAACACCAATACATCCTTTAAGGCAAGGATTCAAACCCATGTCCTCTGACTACATACCCAGCATACTTTTCCCTATACCAACTTGTCCCCCCTACCTACAAATATTTCTCCCTTCCCCTGTTGTTGCCTTAAATTCCCTTAAAAGGGAACAAGGCCATTCATTCCATAATGAAAGATCAGGATGAAAATTTAAGGACTCTGGAGAGGAGCCTAGAATCACTTCAATTCATACTAAGGTGTAAACAACTATATCCTCCCCTGAGGGTAGGCTTTGGAAAGGGGAAGCAGAAGAGGCAAGGGTCATGGGGAGGGAAACAAGAGTCCAGGGGAGGGTGGGCAGCAGGAAGACAACTTCCCTACTTCACCTTTGCACCTAGAGCCTCCACTGTAGTGATGGAGCATAGATAGGTCAGTATCCCCTTCCTCTGAATTAAGCAATGTTCCCTCCAACCATTGTATACTTTATTTGGGTCCTATAGACTTCAGTTCCTTGTTTACCCGACACATTCTCCTTATTTTCTTTTGGCCTAAACAGCTGGAACAGGAAAAGAACCAGTGGCTAGCCCAACAGTGGCAGCTGAAACAAGAGGTTAGCCACCTTCGAGATCAGCTTGCTCTTCTGGGCCAGGAACTGGACGATGTCCAAAGGGAGAAGCAGGACCTGAATCAAACCTTGCAGATGGCAGAGGAGGAAAGAGGTAACCTGGAAGAAGACGTGATGCTGCTTCAGAGGGAGAAAGCTCAGCTGCATGAGCATCTCATGCAGGTGAGAAGAGATGGAGGCTGAGAGCCCCTGAGCAGAAGGACCAACCTCTCAGAGCCTTGCACGTGTGGTTGCTGAAGTGCTTGGAGATTTCTCATTGTTCCTAATCTCTTGATTCTTGGCTTTGTCTGCAGTTCAAAGCTAGATGTCTAGAATTCTCAAGAGCTTCTAACACACACGCACACACACGCACGCACGCACACACACTCTTTTAAAGCTTTTTTTGCATGCAAGAAGGGATCTTTAGGCATCTTTTAAGGGCAGTTTAGTTTTCCTGTCTGTTTCCATCATGACAATATTTTTTCCTGTTGCCTTCTTTTAAATCACAACCATAACTCCTAGTTGGGAGATTTATCTGAAGTACGATGGTTTGTATTCCAACTCTTCATTTCATTTTTTCTTTTTTATTATAAATTTAATCATCAGCCAGGACAAACATGTCACAACACACAAAGGACCAAAAAGAGGATTATGTTTGAGCCCACAGGCTTCCATCAGGTGCAGTTTGTCTTTTTAAGAACGCACTGGATTTAACAAGGCGATAACAAAACGGTTTTGTCCATGTCCTCTTTGGAACGTTTTTCCTTCTGTGTATTTTTAATGTTTTATTGATGCTATTTTCTTCATTTTTTTGCCTCCCTATTAACATCCAGTGACTCATTCTCCCAATAGAATTTCTCTCTTGTAACAAATAAGTATCAATATGTTGATTGACCTTGTCAGAAAATGTATTTTTTTATGTTAAACCTCTAGTTCATCACCTCCCTACTGAGAAGCAGGAGGCACCCAATCTCTCATTTTAGCCCTGTTATATAGCTTTATATTTTAAGTTTATGTCTAATGTGCAGCAAATCTTGGGATTTTGTTTTCCAATCCATTCTCCATTTTATTTCATTTTATGAGTGAGTTTAATCCATTAACATCCAAGGTGATCATTGTTGTGTTGCCCCATCAAATTATTATATATTACTTTTGTTTGCCAAAACCACTAGTCTTTGCAGTTCATTTTGCTTAAAATGATTATACCTCTCCCATCCCATTTTAAACTCCTTATTCCCCTCTCTCTCCCCCATTTTCTACATGTCTCTCTCAATTTCCTGTTCTCTACTTTTCTCTCACTTTCATATTCTTTACTTTCATGTTTCCTTCCTATGTCCTTTACTTCTCTCTGGCTCTTCTTTTCTCTTTTTTTCTCTCCCATTTTCCAATTTTATCTCTTTCTCTCCCTTGCTTTCCATTTTGAAATCCCAAAGGTAAGCTGTCAGAAGCACACTTTGGAAGGGCAACTAGACCACAGCCAGAAAGAGATAAAAATGCAAGCTGACTCTCTCCAGCAAGCAATGCTAGAAAAAGAAGAAATCACCAAGGAGAAAATGAGACTTGTGTTGGAACACACTTCCTTGGAAAGACAGAATCAAATCCTGGTGGAGGAGAGAGCTGCTCGCAGGTACCTTGGCCTACTCTTCTCAATGCCCAGATGAGAGCTCTTATTTCCCATTCAACAAGACTCCCAGAATCCTAGACTCCTGAACTCTATTCCTAGATCAATACCATCCCCTAATGATGGAGTTGAGAGAAATCTTAGACATTATTTAACTCAACACACTGGGGAAACTGAGTCTAGTGGATCATGCGGCTTCTCATCCAAAAGCAAGTCCAAAGTACTTGGCTCATTAGTCCTTCCCACTGATTTTCTAGCTGCCATCACCTTTTCCTTCCACATTGCTCACTTCCACTACTCAGCTTGGCTTTTCCTTCCCTTATTCCTCAGAAACAAGCTAAAATCCTTCTTTCCTGGAATTTGAAAATGCCTTTTATTGCTCTGACCTACAGAAGAAAGAGTAAACATTCAGCAAATGAAAAAGTTACAAAACATGTTACAGTCTTTTCCAGCAAACCTAGTCTTCTCTGAACTTAAATCAGACTTTGTTATTTCTTCGATTAGATAAAACCTTTAGTAAGTGTAGTAAATGCCAAATACTGTGCTAAGTACTAGATGCTCTCTGTCCTCCAGGAGCTTATATTCTAATGGGGGAAAGGGGAACATCTATAGAAGGGGAGCTGAAAAAGGAGAGGAAAGGGGAGAAAAGTAATTTGGAGAGTAGAGACTGAGCTGGGTTAGAAGTGAGCGTGACTGATGAGGCTACTTCCTCGAATGGAGGACCTCAGATGAACTCATGAATTGGAGAAGAAGGTCCTAGATTGTGGTATGTTCGTGAACGTTTAACAACCAGCTATTGAAGGGAGTATAGAGGACTCACTTTCAAGTCTAATCTGTGTTATAAACATTTTATCCACAACTTTCTTAAGTCTAGACAATGAACAAAGAAACCATTTAAGCCCTGATTGATAGCATTTATCATGCCCAAGGTGCAAATACAGTGAACATTTAGCAATCAGCTGGAGCTGGTTTTAGCACACCTCAGGAGGAGGTGGATATATTGTCACTGTGAGAAAGCCATTAGAGCAGAGATAAAAAAGTATCCATGGGCTTGGGGCCTGAGCAGCAGTAGAAGGGTGGTCTTTCCTTCAGAGGCTATGGAAGACCTTAAATACCATCTAGTCCAGTCTTATGAATAGTGAATAACAATGTCATTTGTGACCAAGGTCCTCTGACTCATATGTGATGTCTTTTCCACTACACCATCCTACCTATCATTTCTCCCGTTTTCTGACTGACCCCCCAATCCCAATCCAGTCTCCAAATTGCTATTCCTAAAGCACGGATCTGACCATGTTACTCCTATGCACAAAAATTCCAATGACTCCCCATGGCCATTAGGATACAATACAAACTCACCGAGCATTTAATCTAGTTTTTCACAATCTAATCCCAATCTCTGTTCCCAGACATTTCGCCTTCCTCCCCCTCCCCATTCCACGTTCTGGTCAGCCTGGCCTGCTCGCTGTCCCCTGTACCTGACATATGACATTAATCCTCCACCTTCACACCTCAGCCCACGCCATTCCTCGTGTCTAGTGCTCTCCCTCCTTGCTTCTGCCTTTGGAGATCACTAGCTCTCTTCCAGGCTCAGCTCAAGGACCATCCCCTTCATGAGATCTTTCTTCATTCCCCTAATTGTTAGCAACCCCCTCCCCAAATTTCTTAGGATGTTTTTCTACTTACTGGTCTGTCTAGACAAAGCACCCCCAGGAGAATGGAGGCTCCTTGAGGGCAGGGACTACTTTGGCTTTGGCTTTGCCTTTGTATACCCAGCGCCTAGCACAGTGCCACGAACACAGGAGCCGCTTAATAAATGTTTGCTGAGTTGAATCTCATTTCTCAGTCAGTCGGTTCCTGCCCAGGAGAGATGTTCACGCAGCTTCCTATCTTTAACCCATGAGGTCCATTTGGTAAAGCTATTGGGGGTTCAGCCCAAGTCCATACCTAGAGCCTTGACATTCTCCTTGTCTATGGTCCTTTCAGGTGAGCCTCCCTCACTGCCTGGCTAAGGCCCGAGGCAGGGTGTCCTGCCTGTACCTCCTGCTCCCCTGGCTAATAAGGACCCTTCCTCTCCAGCCACTCCAGAGCCGCCAGAGCCTTAGCCGACTTCTCTGAATTCAGAACTTCAGAACCCCATTTTCTCACCTCTGCCCTGGCTCTGACTAAGATGGATGGCAACACCATCTTTATTCATCACATTAGCTTCTCTGTTCCATGACTCTAGTCTGGTGTCTAGGCTCCCCTCACCCAAATGTACTGACCTTTCCTCTTTCCTGGCCAAGAGGGCTGATTTGAACCAAGCCTGATGCCCTGCACTTATCTTGATTTCTCCCTCGATTCTGGTTGTTGTGTTTGTCTTTCTTTCTTTCTTGAAGAGGCCCATGGTATCAGGGAAATGATGACATGACTTGCAGCTGACTGATTTGAGTAAGGGAAGGCTGTGTAAGGTCACCAGCCTCACTTTCTCCTCCTAAGCCATCTGGGTCCAGTAGCCAATTATTCATCAGGATGACTGGAGATGGCTCAGGATGCAATGGGAGACCCTGGTCCTTTTTTCTGGTTCAATTAATCAACCAACAAAAATGAATTAATCAGAGTATGGGGCCTGAAGTCAGGAAAATTCATCTGCCTGAGTTCAAGTCTGGCCTCAGACATCCACTAGTTGTATGACCCTGGGCAAGTCACTTAACCCTGTTTTCCTCAGTTTCTTTATGTGTAAAATGGGGATAATTATAGCACCTACCTTTTAGGATTGTTGTGAGGATGAAATGATATAAATAATCATAAAGCTCTTAGCATAGTACCTAGCCATGATTATTCTAATGGAGGTGACAGTGCATCCCCGTATAGAGATGGTCACAATATGGACAAATCCAATACCAGGTCATGTTGGAGGAGAAGGCAGGCCCTTGTAGCTGAGGGATCTGGAAAGGCCTCCCACACTGGGCTCCTCTTAGAAATCTGTCCCTCTTATAGGTAGGATGGGAGATAACAGATGCCCCTGGGCTTGGTGAACATTAACCACTTTCTTCCCCCTCCCTCTTCCTCCACCCTCCTCTGAGCCTCAGACTTGTGACTCAGGGCTCAAGCCCTTCCCCTTGGGGCTCACTGTCTAGACTCCAGGCTTCACAGTAAACAAAAAAGATACCAGGCACATTCCAGACATTGTATGAGACATATCTCTCAGCCCTCACAAGCCCCAGTAACCAGGGCGAGATGATGTACTACACCTGCATTCTACAGGAGAGGAAACTGAGGCAATGAATGATGAGTAACATGCCCCAGATCCCACAGCTGGCTGGTGGTAGACAAGGAGTCTCAACTCCAGTCTCCTGGCTCTTATCCAAAGATCTTTTCCCTTTTCTTTTCTGAAAAGACCTGAAAGGTGTTTCTTGGTCCTTTGTTTAAGAAGAGGCTGTTGCGCATGTGGTTTGGGGGTAAGAACCCTCCATTTTGACTCAGAGGATCTGGACTCAAACCCCAGCTAGGATCCCTACCACTTATGTGAGCCCAGGTCATTGTCTGTGTTGGCGAAGAGTCCCACAGTGATGAAATCTAAAATCCTTGATAAATGGCCCTATGCACCTGGCTCAATCTGTCTGTCATCTGTATATCTGTCTATGATGTACATGGAGTGGATGTGATATATGCAGAGATACACCCAGAGAAAACGCATTAGCTGGCGTATGCCACCTACATCTTCTTGGGTGAACACTAAAGCCATGGGGAACGGGGGGAAGAGAAGGTAGCAAGTAACTGGGCTCCCTGTAATTAGAAAGGCAAGAAAGCTCAGAGAAAAGAACATGGGATTAAGAGGCAGGATGTAGGTTCAGATCCTGGCCCCCATACTTCCTAAGTTTGTGACCCTCTTCCTTCATCCAAGCCCAGTTTCCCAACTGTGGAATCATCCCCGACTCCATGAATCATTCCCACTCCCAATCCCATCACACACCAAATCCAATTACTTCTGCCTCCACAACATCCCTTGCAGATGCAAGGTCTCTCTTCTCAGCCTGTTCCCAGGCTGCATCATCTCTCACCTAGATGTTGGCACAAGCCTCTTCATCACCTTCCCTGCTTCCAGTCTATCCCTTCTCCCGTCTCTCCTCCAGAAGATGCCCAACTAATATTTGCAAAGGGCAGCTCTAACCCTGCCCCTTGCCTATCCAAGAAGCTTCATGTCTCCCTTTGACTCCCATGTCCAAAACAACCCTCGGCCATAGGTCTTCACAGTCTGGCTGCAGTCAGCCTTTCCAGGCTGAACATGCCTTCCCTCTACCATCCCACCAAATGGCCCAGATGCCTGTTTCCTCTCCACAATGTTCCATTTCCTGACTCCATACCAGCAATGCTCTCCCTCCTCACCTTTGCCTCATTAAATCCCTAGATCTCCCCCAGCCCCACTCAGGTGATGCCTCCTGGATGGGGCTCTTCCTAATCCGCCCAGCAGTCAGGCTCTCTCCCCTACCCCAGGACTAGCACTTAGCTTTAAATATTTGACATTTATCTGTCTGCATGTGTGCAGAATTCTCTAGGGGAACAGAAACTCCTTGAGGGGAGGGATTGCTTCATTCCTATTTCTGTATGACAGCATCTCCCTGCAAAGGGAATGGCTGTGTTACTGGAATCTCAAGCGGGCCAGCTTTGCTGAAATAAGGGGGAATGATGGGAAATCTGACAGGAAGCCTGAGCTCTTACCCTAGAAACAGAAACAAGCAGGTGGGGGAACATGGGACTTGGAATCAGAAAGACCCGAGTTCAAATCTTACCAATTGGGTGATTCTGGACAAGTCACAACCTCTGTTTGCCTCAGTTTCCTCATCTGTAAAATGGGGTACTAGTAGCACTGCCCTCCCAGGGTTGTAATGAGGCTCAAATGAGACATTTGTAAAGTGCTGTGCTGCCAGCAAAGCTCTGTTGAGCTGTCCATTGTTGTCCCCCACCCACGGGGAGAAGTCGAGGCTCTGTGATCAGCTTTTCAGTTCTGTCCAGACTCAATGCCCACCAGAAGTCAGAAGAAAACTGCCCAGATTATCAGCTCTGCTTGTCTGATCCCAACCTGCAGGGCTGAGAAGGAGTCCCTGGACAGCAGCCTCTTCTCCACCCAGCAGCGGGTGGTTCAGCTGGAAGCCCAGAAGGAGCAGCTGGAGGAAGAGCAGCAAAGTCTCCGCCTGGCAAAGCAGGCACTCCAAGGTATTCTGAGCCTATCTTCCAGGGGCTGAGGCCCAAGCAGGAAGCCCCTCCTAACTCACATCCTTGAGGCTTTGCTTGGAGACCCCCAGGGAGCAGGAACTCACTGCCTCCCCGTTCTCTCAGAGTCAGCTTCGTCACCAGGAAGCCTTCCCTGACATCAAGCCCTAAGTTGCCTTTTGCACCTTCTAGCTGGTCTTTCCAGTTCTGCCCTTTTCCCTGCAATGCCTGAGGATGGTTATCATGTTTCCTCCAAGCCTTCTCTTCTCCAGGCTCCATAAGCCTGGTTGCTTCAAGGAACCCTTGGAGATGACGTGTTCCTTAGCGGTCTTGCCATCTCAGCCTCCTCAGCTGTGGTCTGATCAGGGCAGGCTGCACTCCCCTCCCTAGCTCCCAAACATCAAGCCTCTGCTAATGGAGCCCAAGAGCACCTGTGATGCTTTGATGGACTATAACATCATTGGCTCTTCTGATGTTGCTTTCCACTGAGACCTTCACTTCTTTATTGTCTCATGACCTACTTTCCAGACCCACTTACTCCCATCCCGTACATGTGCTATTGATTTCTTATGCCCCAGTGTAGGGCTTGACATTAATCCTATGAAATGTCGTCTTATTAGATTCAGTCTTTCCCTTAAGTCAATGACTTGGATTTGTTCTCTTATGAAGTGGAAAAGAATCACCAATTTGCTTTGCCTCCAAGGTCTATGGAACCAATGCCTCCTCCTACCTGCATATATCCTATGTGAGGGAGCAGCTCCCAGTATCCATATTCACATCACAAATTGTCATTCTGATGAGGGAGAAGAGCTGCCAAAGATGGAGTTGGGCGTCATTGGCCGGTCCATATTGACAATCCTTTTTTCCCCACAGTGGAAATGAAGAGAACCCAAAATGAACTGGAGCTTCAAGAGACCAAAATGAAGAGGGAAGCAGAACTGCTCAAGGAGCAGATGGCTCGGCTGGAAGAAGACACTCAGCTTTCCCTCAGGAACCAGGCATTGGCCCATGGGGACGATATGGGACGCCTGAGAAAAGACAAGGTAACCCCTCCCAGATGCTCATTTCAGCAAAGAGGTTCCCAAGCAGGGCGTGGGGTCCATCGGGAGCTCACTAACTGCTTGTTCATTAGACCTGATCTTCCCCTCTCCCCCTTCCCACACTGACCTCCACTTAAGCTGCTCTCACACAGGTCAGCAATGGCCTCCTCAAGGATGAATCCAGCTACCTTCTGTTGGCTCTTACTTGTCTTGGCCATCTCTCTGCAGCAGCCTACACTATGGACTACACCCTCCTATCAGGAGATGTCTTCTCTCTTGGTTTCAAGACCCCACACTTTCCTGGCTCTATTCCTACATTCCAGCCTCTATTTCTCGTTCCTTTTTCTCTCTCCAGGTTCTGACTTTGGACTTCTTTTGTCCTCTTTTCTATACTAAGAATTCTTAACCTGGGGTCCACAGAACCTGAAGGAACCCACAGATAGATTTCAGGGGGTCTGTGAACTTGGATAGGAAAGAAAGACATCTTTGTTTTCACTAACTTCTAACTGAAACTTAGAGTTTCCTTCAATTATGAATTTTTTAAAACATGGATCTGAGAAGAGGTCCCCAGGTTTCCCCAGCCTGAGAAAGGAGTCCATGCCATAAAAACAGGTGCGGAAGCCCTAGCCCACACTCTCCCACTGTCTGATCACAATGTCTGATCACATGCTGCATGAAGAGCCCTCCCCGACTCTTCTGAGAACCAAACACTTGTCTCTGTCGTACCTGAACTGAGCATGTCCAAACCTAGCTTCTCATCTGTCCTTTGAAACCAGCTCCTCCTCCTGCCCTCACTATTTCTTTACCAACTCCACCAGCATCCCAGTCGCCCACTTCCCAAAATTTGTCTTTATTTTCCCCTTCTCTCACCTCCTATAGCCAATCAGTTTTCAATTAACAAACATTTATTAAGCATTCTTTCAATCAATAAACATTTATTAAGCACCTACTGCCTACCAGGCACCATGCATAATTAACTCCTCACCTAGTGTAACTTGTGCCATCTTCAGATATAGGTAAAGGAAGGACCAGGGATTCACACCAAGATCCACATCCATCATAGAATGGGGGCTGGAAGGTCCTTTGGCCTTAGATGCCAAATAATACAATCTTCCCATTTTACCAATTAGGAAAGTAAGACCCAAAGATGTGCCTGACTTACCCAAGGTCACAGAGGTAGCAATCAGAGGAATCAAGATTCAAACCCAGCTCCACAGACTTCAGTTCCAGTCCTCTTCCCTCTCTACCACCTTGACAAAAGTCACATTTCAGTGGCACACATGTCATGGTCCCATCCTGCTCTCCCTTCACCTCCATTCCCACCTTCCCCCTTAGTCTAACCGCAACACCTGCCCTTGTTCTTTCTGGCCCAAGAACTAATGGTCTGTCCCACCATTTTGCCTCAACTCCTCAGGAGAGTCTGCGTCTGGCACTGACTAAAGAGAAAGAGATGGCGATAAACCAACTTAAGCAAGAGAAAGAAGAACTGCTTTCAAAATATGAAACTGAGAGAGAAAATCTAAATGAAGAAATACTCAGCCTGAAACGGGAGCGAGATGAAAGTCTCCTCCAAATGGAACATGAGAAGCAGAAGGTGAAGAGGAGTGGGGGCCACTCCTCTTGAGTGCAATTCCACAAACACTTATTAAACACCAGCTGTGTACAAAGTCATAAAGTAGAGCAGATACAGGTCCAGTCTTAAAGTCAAGCCCTGGGCTCAGTTCCTGAGATACCTTGTCACCTCAAGGCCTCCTCAAGCTCTTTGAACCACACGGAACTCTCAAAGACTTAAAGTTCCAGAAGAATTGCTATTCCATACACACACACACACACACACACACACACACACACACACAAATGATCAAGGCAGGTACTACTTGGGACAAAAGACAAAACCAACTCATCATTCCTGCCCTCAAGGAGCTAATATTCTTTAGTTTGCATGTCTATGTATTTACTGCTCCTGCCTAATTTTTTAAGATTTCAGCAAGAAGCACCAGGGTTGAGTCTGATGTGAAGAGCTTCCATTGCTCAGAACAGAGCCCTTCCCACCAACTCCCAATATCAAAATCTGAGTAGGAGGGAGCTTAAGAACCACCCTAGTGGCAACTGAAATAGTCCAGGCATGAGATGACGAGAGTCTGCATCAGGGTGGTAACATATCAGAGAGAAGGGGGTGTTTACAAGAGATGTTAAGAAAGCAGTTGACAGGTCTTGGGAAATGACTGGATATGGGGGAGAGGGAGGTGAGAAAGAATAAGGAGTCAAGAATGACATCTGGGGTGCCCCCTTGGGTTATTGGGAAGATGGGGGTACCCTCAAAAGTGAGAGGAAGGTTAGGAAGAGCTGAAGGTTGGGGAGGGTGGGGGAGAATACAATAAATTTGGTTATGCACATGTTAAGTCTGAGATGTCAATGGTAAATTCATTTTGAGATGACCAATAAACAGTTGGAGAAGCAAGACTACAGGTTAGAACTAGCTAAATAGGTCTGACAAGCATCTGTATATAGGCATTAACTGAATCTATCAGAGCTGGTGTGATCACCAAGGCAAATAGTATAGAGGGAGAATATAAGAAGGAACAGGACAGAACCCTTTGGGATACCCATGTTTAGAGTACACACTGGGTCAAGTAGGCAGCAAAGGAGTCTGGAAAGGAGTATTCAGAGAAGTAGGAGGAGAATCAGGAGAAGGCAGTGCCATGGAAACCTAAAGAGAAAAGAATATCAGGAAGAAAGTGAGATACAGCATCAGAAGTACAGAGAGGTCGAGAAGGATGAGCATGGAGAAGAGGTCACTGGATCTGGTCATTCCAAACATCACTGGTGACTTTGAGGAGAGATGTCTAAGTGGAATGAGGTTGGGAAAGGGAATATGCAAGTGAGAGGAGGAAAGAAGGTGGAAGGACCATTTGGAGACATGATGAAAGGGAGTAGAGATATGGGATGATACCAAGTGAGGGGGTTTCCAGGATGGGGGAGGTTTGGGCATGCTTTTAAGTAATGAGGAAGCAGCCAGTAGCTGAGAAAAGATTGAAGTTTAGTGAGAGAGTGGGGTGACAGAGAGGGCAATCTGCTGGAGAATATGGGAGGGAATGGGGTCATCACGAAAGATAAATCAACAGGAAAAAATCCATAAGAAGAAAAATTTTAGCCTTTCAATGAGGCTCCTTCTATTGCTCAACATAGCCTTTAAAAGAGTTCCTTTTTAAATGTCACTTCCATTCTTTCCCGTTATTTTTATCTGTGTTCAAAAATTAAAGATTGTACCAGCTAAGAAGTCAAACAAGAATCCTAGTTCTGTTGATTATCTATATGACCTTGGGCAAATCCCTTCCCTTCTATAGGCTTCCATTTCCTCATCTGTAAAATGAGGGACTGCTACTAAGATCCTTTCCAGCCCTCAATCTTGTGATGCTATAATTGGGTGGGGGTCTTCCTCAGACCAATTATGTTCCATAATTCCCGGCCAGCACGTGTTTGCTTGGCTGACCAAACTAAGTTACCCAGACTCAGCTTCCTTCTCTTCTAGCTTTGGGGTCTGGACCCTTACTCTTTTACTCTAAATGATTATTGAACATCGAAGCACATTCTCAGGGGTACAATCCTTTCCTTCAAGAGGCTAGATTCTTTGTCTCTTCTGAATCACTTCAATGGTTTTTCACAGATCAAGAACATAATTTCCTCACCTCCCCTTTCATCACTTCTAGGCCTTATCTCTAAAGGAAACTGAGAAAAATATGTTGTATGAGGAGCTCATTGAAGCCCACAGAGAACTAGAGGAGGCCAAGCTGGAGACTGACCATGTAAAACAGCAAGCCCTAAGCCAACAGGAGAAAGATAAGGTAAGCTGGGATCAAGCTACGCTACGCTCTGCTGGATGAAGGCAATATTGCCCTCTGCAAAATCCAAATCTGGCTCACAGAGGAGGATGGGCTAATGGAGGGGAGGACGCCAGGGGATGGTCACTGGCCAGATTTCAACTCCCCAGCACTATCCATAGTTTGGTTTTCCCCGCTCTGTCACTCCTTTTTTTCCCACATTAGTGCATAGAGTGACAGTGTGGCACAAGGGATAGGTGGCTGCTCTCAGAGTCAGGATGCCTCAGGGACACCATGCAACTCCTTTTCTCCCAACCCCCACCACCAATTTTTAAAATTATGTCTTGGATTGTCCCCTGTTGTTTCATATGTATTAGTCTTCTCTCTACTAGAACATAAGCTTGCTGAGGGCACTTAGCACAATGCCTGGTACAGGGTAAGCATATAGAAACACTCAAAAAATGCCTGTGAATTGCTCAAGTGATTGACTGATTTCATTTATCAGCCCCTTAAGGATCTGGATCTTAGTTATATTTACTTGCACTGTCCATGATGTCCTACAGTGCACAGCATTATGGGTTTAAGGGGTGGAATTCCAGACTCCACACACTTTTATCAGGTGAGAATGACTCTTTGATTAAGTTACAAATCAATCAATAAATCCAATGAACATGATGTCTAAATACATTCTCTATAGTCTGAGGTGTGAATCTCTTTGATTGGATCAAGAAGAGGAATTCTGTCCAATAGGGTGTGCCCAGTGATGGAAGATTTCAGTCTGAGAGTTGAGGGTTGTAGTTCAAGCCAAGACCCTGACAGAGAACCAATTACTAGGGGTTGGGGGGAGACTCCTACTTCTGACCTTGCTTCTCTCAAAGAGGTCTGGAGAGACCAGGGTTACAAGGGCACTGTGCCCTGGAGACTAGAGATAGAAAACCGATGAGCAGGGCAAGGAGAAAGTCCCAAAAGATTTCCTACTCACCTTCGAAGAGGATGATCACTTTTCCTTAATGTCCCCCAATGGATCTTTGACCAGCTCTATTCCTTCCCCCCCCCTCCTTCAGGTGGGTGGGAAGTGAGTAAGATAACCACTGAGCAAGGATGAGTGTGTGGTGTTCTGGGAGCGAGGAACAAGAGGTTTTCTACCACTTGGAAGAGCCTTTCTTAGCATAGAATCTGGCCTTTTGGTGTGACTTGGGCCATGGATTTTTATCCTGACAGATAAAGCTCATTCATCAGTAAAGACAGCTCAGAATTCTTCTTGCAGCCAAGGGCAGAGTTGATGTTTGGGAAACTTCCCCAAGATCTCTGTTCCTGAAGAGGTCTCCAAACACTGTTCCTAATTAGACTGCCTCCCTGTTTCCACTCTCCCATACCCCCAAAAACCACTCTGTAAACTTTTGGGATCAAAAGAAGTTCAAAAACATTTCCCCTGCCAAGCCACAATATCCTAAATGTTGCCTATCACCAGGCAGCTTGGAGGCAGGAAAGACAACTCATGCTTCCCCAGGCCACTCATCTGTTAGGGAGGACACTGTAATACAGTGCTGTAGGGAATGGGGGGAGGGGCACTCACCGAGACATTGTCCTACTGCTGACTCAGCAGCCTCTCCTCCACCCTCTCTGTTGCTGTGTCTCCTGAAATCAGGACCATCAGAGGGTTCCTCACTCAGGCTATTTTCATGGGAACAGGAGCCTCAGGCTTGGAAGTGGGTGGAGCAGTGTTCCAGGACCAAAGAGATGCTCTGTGAGAACTGAAGAATGGGAGCCTCCTGAGGCCAAGGACATTTGTTTTGATTTTTGTCTTTGCCTCTAGTCCAACACGGTGCCAGGCACATTGTGAGCTCTTACAGACACCGGTTGAACTGAGTCTTAGTTCAGTTGAACTATGTGTTGGAAAGCTACAGAGGAGATATCCTCAGGCACCTCTCTCTGCCCAAGAACCAAAGATTGGATGTCACCTTAGGACTGTATCTGTCCATGACTGGTTTTACAAAGTAGCACTCACTAGAGACCTAGAAGCAGCGCTTGTTGTACAGAGAAGTCCCGTTCAGGCAATTGCTGGACAAGATGCCCTATGATGTCCCTTCCTTCTCTGGGGAGGCAGACATTTAAAGTGCGAAGAACATTGGTTCTGGTGTCTGGGGCTGTGGGTTCAAATCTTGCCTCAGATGCATGCTATCTGTTTGACCTTGGGCAAATTCCTTAACCTCCCTCGGACCCAGTTTACTCGTCCGTGAGGTGGGGGAGGGGGGCTGGCCTATATGACTGCTGAGGTCCCTTCTAGCTCTGGGTCAGTGGTCCTTGGATTCTATGCTTGTCTCTGGGCCTTGGTTTCTCTATCTGTAAAATGAGGCCACTGGACCAGGGAGCTTCTGAGACCCCTCCTAGCTCTAACCCTACAACACCACGACCCAGGATGTCCTGCTTCCAAACCTGACACCAAAACCAGAGAGGATGAGTGGAAAGCTGTAACAGAAAAATTCCGGCTTGATGTTTAGGAAGAAATTGGTAAGAATCAGAGTTGTCCAAAAGGAGCATGGGAAGTTGGTCAGCATTCATTAAGCTCCTGCTGAATCCAAGGGATACAGAGAGAGGGGAAAACATGATCCTAACTGTCCAGGAGCTCACATCTGAGTCAGGGAGATGACTTGCAGATAAATGAACACGTACAAGAAGTAAAGAGAGTAGAGGGGAGGTGATCTGAGAGGGGAAGGCCACTGACAGCCTTCTCAACCACCCAAAGGGCCAGGGGGCAAACATACTCACAAGGAAGCCAAGGCCAGCAGAGGGGAGCTGCTTTGTGTAAGATCTGAGAGCCAGGGAGTGCCCAGCTGGGGTCCAAGCTCAGGATTCTTTCCACTATCCCTCATTGGGCAGAGCTCTGGTTTTCAAGAATCTGGAAACAGCAACAACTTAGCTAGAAATGTCCCTAAGTGTATAAGCTACATACAGAGCCAGCTACCTCCAACGCCAGACCTTTCCTGGAGCATAGCAGGCACTTAATAAATATCTGCTGACCGCCTGACTGACCCTGTAGTTGTGAATGCACTCTCCTCCTAGAAATTAAATTGTATTTCTTTTCTTGTGTGCACATAATATCCCCCTGTCCCCTTTCTCACCACTGGTGGGCTCCTTGTGAGAAGGGACAGTGCTGGGTTTTGACTTTGTGGTTCCAGAGCCTGACATGATCCCTGGCCCATAGTATAGGCTTAGTAAATGGTTATTGGATTGAATCAAATCAGAGAAAAAAAGAGAACTAAATGTATACATGAGATCACTTGGATTTAACTCACTTGAGAGATCAGTTCAAAGGAAGACATTAAACTGGGAGAGGAGTGGGGGGGGGGAGAGTATAATATTCTATAACAAACAGGCATTTACAAAAAGGACTAAAAAAATCCGACCCAAACAAATTTGAAAGGCATTTGAATTGGAAAGACTACTTAGAAACCATAAGAGGACCCAAATAAACAACCTCAACTCCCCACACTGCAATAAACAAAAGGCCCCGACTGGGCCAGGGGAAAGGAATGGCTGCTGTCCAGTAGCGAGGGCTCTTGTCACCTGAACAGCCTTGGGCTTCCTTCTCCAGCTTGAACCCTTTGGTGTGTCCTGGCCCGGCACCCTCCGGACCCAGACCTGCTTATCTTGAAGGTCCAGAGCCTTCTCGCATACACAGTCTCTTTCGGTCTTCTCAACCCTTTGGGAGGTGGGATGGCACGTATGACTCCCCCGTTTTACAGGAGGGGAAACTGAGGCTGGAGAGATAGTGTAGTTCAGTGAATAGCACTTGACTCGGAGTCAAGAAGACCCCAATTCAAACGCTGATGCTTGGTTGGGGCAGGATCCCAGGCAAGTCACAGTGTACTATGGTGGAGAAAGCGTGCATGGTAGCTGTCTTGTATCTGAAAGGCTGACATGTGGAAGAAGGATCAACCATTTCTGCTTATAGCAATGAGTGAGAGCTGCAGAGAGGCAAATTTAGGTTAAAAGGTCAGGAAAACCTTCCCAAGGACTGGAGCCTTGGTACCCAGCTGCTCGAACACTGGTGGTTGTTCTCTTGTCCAGGACCGTGTGGAGGGAATTCTTGCTGAGGGACTGTTGGGGTCAGATGGCCCCTTCCAGCAGCCTCTGTGCTTCTGAGATGTCCCAGCAGAGGAACAAGAGCCTGGAGTTTGGTATCTAAGAACTGAAATCCTGGTGCCAACTTTTGGCAAGGCAGTTGGGCACCATCATCATCATCATCTTCTGTAGAGTTCAAGGACTGGACCAGCCAATCTGGAAAAGCTCTTCCATCTCTACCTTGTCTGAGCCTGTGAGTCTGACTCTAGGGGGTTTGGCCATGAGGCCAGACTGCTCCCCATGTAGCAGAAGCTCCATTGAGTTTCTCGTGCACGTAAGCACCCAAGAGGAACCCCAGTGGGGAAGTTCCACCCAACCTCAACCTTCTCCTTTTCAAATGCTCCCTCTTTCTGGATTCCAGCCAAAATGGCCCACCTGCTATCTCCCACCTCCATGCCTTTGCATAGGCCATCCTTCATGCCTGGACTGCTCTCCTTCATATCAATTGACCAATGTTTTTTAAGCACCTACTATGTGCCAGCACTGTGCTAAGAACCAGAGGGACCTCTTGGAATCGCTGGCTTCCTGTAAGCCTCGGCTACTGGACCACCTCCCAAATGAGGCTCTTCCCGATAACCCAGGCATCTCTTTTAGTGCCTTCTTGCCTACCCCTTCCCACAAATCGCTACTTACTTTGCCTTAATTTAGGAAGGTAGAGTCATAGATTAAGATTTGGAATGGAGCTCAGAGGTCATTAGTGCAACTCTTTCATTTTACAGATAAAGAAACTGAGGCCTAGGGAGGCTAAGAGACTTGCCCATTTACTACACAGGCCAGGATTCAAATCCAGGTTCTTGCTCTCAGTAACATCATCAGACTTCAGAAATAGCCTCTCCCCTTGTACCCCACCCCGTCTTCCTTGGCCATCAGCTCCGTGTGCTCTTTCTGTCCTGGTGTGGATAGAGGGAGGCATGCACCAAGACTGAATGCCCTGACTTATCTGGAGGGGAAGGAATGTTGCAATTAGGTGCTGGACACTGCTACTCAGTTTCCTCATCCAGCTCCATGCTGGGCCTGGGATCTTGAGTCCTTGGGGGAATCTGGTGCAGCCTGCAGCCCAGCAAATGAGTTTCTGGCACCAGAAGAAAGAGAGAGCCCAAACAGTCTTGCCTAAGAGCCTCTGGCTTCCTGGAGCCTCCCTGGCCC
Source organism: Pseudochirops corinnae (assembly GCA_028646515.1). NCBI lineage: Eukaryota > Metazoa > Chordata > Mammalia > Diprotodontia > Pseudocheiridae > Pseudochirops > Pseudochirops corinnae. Next base: position 194,047,384 of record CM053591.1, read on the forward strand.
CTGCTCTGAGGTGGAATCCCTCTGTCCCCAGCCCAGATGGCGACCTTTCAGGCTGAGGCACAATCTCTGGGCCCCAGCACTCTGGAGGAGAGGTCTCCCCAGCCCCTGACACTGCCCAGCTGCCCACAAGACAGCTTGCCACTTTTTTCTGCTTTCATCCCATTGTCCAGTTAGAGAAAGTTCCTTGGCCAGCCCAGCTCGATGTAACTATCATTCGAGGAGAAGGCTGATCAGCCCTTTGGGATCGCACCCCAGTCCCCAAGTGCAACTTGGTTTTAGGTTTTCCTGGTGGCCAGAGTTCCCATTTTCACTGACTTTGACATTTCTTGCTGGGCTATCAAACCACAAGCTGCTCACTGGGGGCCTCAGAAAGAGGAGTGGAGTTCTTACAGCACTCCAACTTTGAAAACTGAAATGTGAGCCCACCGAGATAGGAGGAAGGCAATAAGAAGAAACCAAACCCAGAGGAGGGAGGAGGCAGCTTGCAGGGGTCACAAGCAAGGCAGAGGCCCCAGAGGCCTCATAGGTTGGTCCAAATGGGAGATGGAGGCCTAGTCACTGAAGAGGTAAGGATTCATCAGCTACCACAGAGACAGGAGGGGTCTTTCCAGCAAAGACGGCAGGACAAGCATGGGTCTGGCTCATTCAGCTGTTCGCTGGGTTTAGTCCCATCTCAAACGCTCCGTGTGGTAGTGGGCAGATCACCTCCCCTGGCCAGGCCCCAGGTTCCTCACGACAGCACTGCATTAGATCACTGCCAAGGCTGCTCCCAGTGACATCTGTAACTCTCTATCCTAAAAGCAGAGGCAGATGCCTAGGGCATTGAGTCTCAAAGCTAAGGCTCACCCTCAGCCCAAATGACCAAAGCAGAGGTCATCATTCCCACCAGACCTCCAGCTCTGCCCTGGTTGTCCCCCTCTCCACCAGCACCCGGGGTTCCTGGGCTCCTCAAGTGCCCACTGGGGCACTGACCCCCATATGGGCCTTCCCTTGTGCTATGGCCCGTCTCTTACGATTATTCCTCCCCTCTCCCTAACAAGTTCAAACAACTCCTAGCTCAGCTTGAGACCAGCCTTCCTGGACTACTTGTCCGTCTTTGCCTCAGTGGTTCTCTCGTGCTCGCAGCCCCTCCCTGGAACCCCTGTTAAAGGAGCAGCCGAACCTGCCACGCTCCCTTTTGACCTGACTCAGCCCCAGTCTGTCCAGACTGCTTTACTCACACTCGTTCTTAGTTTACGGAATCAAACGCACATCTCTCTCACGGCACAATAAAATGTGATGGCGCAGGCCTGCTTTTCAGCGTGGCCCCGGGCGGATGCCACCACTCCCTCCCCGTTTTCCAACCTTCCTTTCTGTGTTGTTACTTCCCAGTAGAGGATAAGCCCCTTGAGGGCAGGGACCGCCCTTTCCCTTTGGTTCTCTTTGGACTCCTAGCTGTTCAAATGGAGGCATTTTTCTTCAGTGAGGCTGGCTACATGCCCCACGTACACAGGGAGCTGTGCTGGGTGTTTAGAAAAGCCTGCTCATGGATCGTCTGGTCTAACAGAGGACATACGCACGAGAGACTCCAACATTAAGGAAAGGATGCGGGAGAGGAGTAAAGCGCTGTGAGAGCCTGAAGAGAGAGTCATCATTTGTTATTGTGGCTGTTTGGTCATTTTTCAGTCATGTCTTTGTGACCCCATTTGGGGTTTTCTTGGCAAAGATGCTGGAATGGTTTGCCATTTCCTTCTCCAACTTATTTTACAGATGAGGAAACTGGGGCAAACAGGGTTAAGTGACTTGCCCAGGGTCACACAGACCTGTCTGGGGCAAGATTTGAACATGGGAAGTTGAGTCTTCCTGATTCCAGAACCAGCCCTCTATCCATGGCTCCATCTAGCTGCCCCAGAGAGGAGCATTCAGAGAAGGCTTCTTCAATATGGTGGCTATGAGTTGGGTTTTCAAGGATACGTGCAAACTGAACAGGCAAGATTGGGCAGAGGCATGGGCATTGTAGGTGCAAGCAAACTCCAGTGTGAGCAAACTATGGATATGGGAAAATGAAGAGAATGTAGAGACAGAACAATGAGTGACCAAGTTGGTTGGACAATCATTGACCTTTCTATAGCAGTCCCTGCCCTAAAGAAGTCTCCATTCTCTCTGGGAGAAATGACAGTCCTGTAGTGGCCAATGCAGGGATGGGGGTGTTCTAGGGCCAGGCTGGCTAGAGAAAGACTAGGCATGTGGAAGGTTGTCACCCTCCCCCAGGTTATCTGTGTCTCACTCCAAAGCAGGGCTGATTTTCTGCTCCCAATTATAGCAAATATGTTTCATGCCTGCATGAAGAAAGACCATTAAGGTTTGGGTCCTAAACCTTTCACATACTATTCACTTATCAACTGTTAGAAATTTTTTCCTTAGATTGAGCCAAAAATCTGCCTCTTGGCAGTTTCCACCTGGTTCTGTCCCCTGGGGACTATCAGAGCAACATGTTCCTTCTTTCATATTCTAACATGTCTCAGCCACATATGCTGGTGTGCCTTCTGTGCCTCAGTTTCCTCCTCTGCAACAAAAGAATTGGCTTCTGAGGTTCCTCTCAGTTCTGCATCTAGCATCCTGGGATCCCAGCCCTTCAGACATCTGAGGACAAACATCATTTACATGCCAAGAATGTCTTCCCTTGTCCAGGCTGAACAGCTCTCCATTTTTCTCATTGATCCTGGTTTAGCTAGGTTTTAAGCAGTCCTACTCTCCTGATCACCTGTCACTGGATGCTCTGCTCCTGAAAATATCCTCACTAAAATCTGGCCCCAGAACTTTGCCTGATCCTCTGGATGGAATCTGGCTGTCCAGACCCTCAGAGCACATCAGCTTCGCTTGGCTGCTGTTGTGACATAATCTTGACTTGTACTGAGCTTGGCCCAGTCTATTAAGACCCCAGGTTCTTTTCACATGACCCAGGACTCCCTCATCTTGTTCCTGAATAGCTGATATTTGTGAGCCAAGTTGTAGGACTTTCTATTATTCATCTCTATTAAATTTAATCTTATTAGATTCTTTCCATCACTCTCACCTTTCAAGATCTATTTTCATCCCAATTCTGTCATCCAAAACATTAATTGTCTCCCCCAGTGCTGTGTCATCAATCAGTTTCCTAAATATGCTATCTCTGCCTTGATCCAGGTCAGTATAAAAAATATTAAACAGAACAGGCCAAGGTCAGAGCCACTGGAAAATCTCTACCAGAGGCTTCTCTCCAAGCTGACATCTCCCTTGATCTCCACTCTTTGGGTCCGATCACTCAGCCAGGTTCTAATCCTTGTAATCGAACAGTCATCCAAGCCACAGCTCTCCATCCTGTCCCTAAGAAGATTATCAGAGCTTTGTCAGATGGCTTACTAGAATGCAGGCTTACTGTATCAATGGCATTCCTCTGATCTTTCTATCTAGGAACCCTGTCAAAGAAGGAAAAGAGAAGAGTCTTCCCTGACTTATCTTTGGGATCCAATGCTGGCTCTCAGTGATCACCACTGGCCTTTCCAAATAGCCCCAAACTACCTTTTTTTAACAATACAGTCTGGAATTTTACCAAAAACCAAAATCAAAATTACCAACCTATTGTTTGGAAAATCCACCTTCTTCCCCTTTTTGAGAATCAGTTATTTTTTTCCAACCCAAATCCTTTAAAAACTCTCCTGTTCAACACAATTTGTGGTTCAGTGTTTCTGTTTGTAAGTGATTTCAGTCCCCTGGGAAGTTGGTTTTCCGGGCCTCAAGTCTTAAATCTTTTAAGACAATCTCTCCATCTCATGTGTCATCACAGAATCACAGAGCTTCCAAGTAAGGAGATACCATGATCACCCAAGCCAACCCATACCAGAGAAGGAATTCCTTCTATAACAGCCTAGCAGGTGATGAGAGGGAGCTCAGTACTTCTAGAGGCAGCCCCTGCTATTCTGAGACAGCTCTGATTCTATACTCATAACTTGGAGGAGGAGGAGGAGGAGGAGGAGGGGGAGGAGGAGGAGGAGGAGGAGGGGGAGGAGGAGGAGAAGGAAGAGGAAGAGAAGGAAGAGGAAGAGAAGGAGGAGGAGGAGGAGGAGGAGGAGGAGGAGGAGGAGGAGCAGGAGAAGGAGGAGGAGAAGGAGGAGAAGAAGAAGAAGAAGAAGAACTTACTATACGCCAGGCACAGCGCTTAGCACTTTAAAATTATTCTCTCATTCAATCCTCCCAACAGTCCTGGGAGGTAGGTGCTACTATTACTCCCTTGTACAATTGAGGAAACAGAGACAAACAGGGTTAAGTGACTTGCTCAGGGTCACACAGCTAGGAAGTGTCTGAGGCCAGGTTTGAACTCAGTTATTTCTGACTCCACGCCACTGCTCTATCCATGAGGCACCTAGCTGCCCCTAAGCTCTCATGAGCCTCCCCAGTCTATGTGGCTTCCATCCAAGTCCTCCTATGAGTGGACCACATGGGATTCTCCCTACATGCTGAAGGCCTTCCTCCTTTTCTCCTGAAAAGGAGAATTTAACTCCATGGGCCTGCTGACAGCTTCTCCTCACTCTGCCTTGTAGGGCCAAATGGAGCAAGTTTAATCTAGCATCCACGAAATAGCCTTGAAGACAGCTCTCATGAGACACTCCCTTCCCCCACCAAGTCTTCTCTACTTCAGGTCCTTCCTTCATGTGGCACAAGCTCAAAGCCCTTTCCTATTCTGGTTGTCCTCTGCAGGACCCCCCTCCAGCTTACGAATTTCCTTTCTAAACTGTGGATGCTCAGAAACGACTGCAGCTCCCCAGGAGCAATGTGACCCAGCCAAGGACAGTGGGGCTGTCATCTCCTCAATCCTGGGCACTTTTAATCCGGCTCAAAAATGGATGGTCCTTCTGAGTCAGCACATCCCACCAGGCTCTTGAGTTTCAAGTCATTCTTAGGTTCCGCCTTCTCCAATCAACAAGTCGATGAGCATTAATTAAGTGTTTACTAGTGCTTGTGTCAAACACTGGAAATACAATTACAAGCAGAAAGAAAGGTGTTTACACTAGGATGGAAGAAGACAACAGCTTGTGTAGTCCAAGTCTGATGATGGATGGTCGAGGAAACAGAAGTAAAAAGATCATTGATTTGTTCTGCCTTTTGTCTGCTGCTTTGGGGATTTTTTTCTGATCACCACTCCATCTCTCTGGAGTAGCAGTCCTAGCCCTTCTTGATCTTCCTTTTATTTCCAAAATAGCCACAAATTCCTAAACATTTCTTGACATGTTCAGCTCATCCAGAGATTTAGTATGACTGGCATCAGTCCTCCCAATTCTGCTCCCATATTATGTTCATTCCCTATAGCCTGTGCTGGTTTCCATCTTCCATATGTATGTTTTTAGAGTCTTGGTTGGTTCGTGAGCTCCAGGACGCATCAGTTTCTTTCCCCTCTTCTCTCTCAATGGACTCATTCCTGGTTTTGTTGTCAGAATTTTTTCCTAAGAACTTCCCTGTCTATCTGAGCTAGCTTCCTCCCAGGGCACAGAATCCCATGCATCCTATCTCTGAACCTCATAAGAATGAATCTCTCAATGCCCAGAGCATTACTCTAGCAAGCATATGCCCCAAGGAATGGTGGCCTATCATCCTGGAACCTGTCCAATTTATGCCAGCTCTCCCCAACAGCCAACATAGACTTGCCACCTCCTTTTGCCCCTGTGAGGCTCCCGGAAATTCCTGTTTCTGGCCCAAAAGACATAGGCGCTTGAGTATCACAAAAAATACAATTAGGGAGCCCCAAGATCCAGTGAGATGTCTGAGGGAAAAATAAGGGCATGAAATTTCGTGAAGATAAAAATTTAGCATCAGGGAATATTTCTCCACAATAAGGTCAATTAGTCTGGAATAACCTTCCAAGGACAGAGCTGGAATCTCTATCATTGGAGTTATTCATCCTTGGTCTAGACAATCCACGGGGGATTGTCCTGTAGGGAGTGATGCTTCATTGGCAAGGGGGGTAGGAAGGAAGGGAAGGGGGCCTGAGTGACGTCATAGGTCATGTTACATCTCTACCTTTTATGATTTTTTGAATTCCAGTCAGTTCCATTAGAAAAGTAGGAAGGAAAATCTGGGATCAACCAAAGACAATGAAACCAATCACTTTGTCCTGCTTTTCAACCCAGGAAGCTTTGACTCACATGGCCCGTCGCCTAAGCTCTGGGCTCACTTGGACCCAGATTCAATCTTCAATTATTATCAGCAATTAAACACTCTCAATATACCTCAAGCTCCCACTCAGACAGTATCACCCACCATAATTCAGTTCAATAAAACAAATATTTATGACCCACCAGCTTTGGGCAATAAATCAATCCACAACGAGCATTTATGAAGGGCCTCTAGGTGCCCCCAGCTGGCAATATAAGTGCAATGAGTGAAACAGTCCCTTCTCACCAAGACCTTACATTTTAATAGGGCAGACAATAAGTCGAGAACAAATTTAAAGAAAAGCAATAGGAGGTAGCTGGGGGGGGAGGTATGTTAAGGTGGAGAGAGGTCAGGAAAGGCTTCATGTAGAGAGGAGAACTTGAGCTGAGCTGGGAAGGAAGAGGGGCAGGAGTGAGCAAGGGAGGGCACTGCAGGCATGGGGCGCAGGCAGGACAAAGGAATGAGGAGAGGGTACAGCATCACGTGTGAGGAACAGACAGAAGGCCAGTTTGGCTGGATGGCCGAGCGTAAGTAGAAGGGCAGCATCCAGTGAAGGACTGGGACTGGGCACACTCCCACACTCAGATGGGTCTGGGGTCTCCCTTCTGCAGAGTCCCTCCAGCTCTTCTTGAGTGACCTTTGTCCCTGTCTTCCAGTGAGTTGGTACAAGAGATTCACCCAATGTGTTTGACATCTCACACACAAAATCAGTAGATGCGCTGCCCACTGGCTACCCTTTCTCCTCATGACCTGGCCTCCTTTTTCTCTACTTCTTCATAATATTTTATGTGTAATGTGTGGCTATCTACTTATGCCCATCTTACTCCCTTCCTCCGCCCTCAGACTCGGAGTCAAGAAGCCCTGAAATCAAATTCTGATGAAGATATTTCCTGGCTGTGTGATCCTGAGCAAGTCACTTAACCTCCATTTGCCTTAGTTTCCTGAGGATAGTAACAGTACCTAAATCCCAGATTTGTGGAATTTCATTGGTTAGTCAACAAGGTACTCAGCCCTTACTTTGTGCCAGGTATAGTGCTAAGTGCTGGGAAGGGAAGAGAAGGGACTCCTTATTTTGTTTGTTTTGGAGATGCTTGGACAAGGGGCCCTTCTTCTCCCCAATCCAGCCTGGCTTTCTGAGGAGGACCTTCCCATTCCCTCAAGCAGAAGCAGCTCGATGTCAAACTTCAGAGATGTCCCATCTTCTCTCATTCTTGCTCATTCCTTCACAGGAGGCAGTAGCCAGCATCAGCAGAGAGCTGAAGGCATTCCAGGCCCAGTTTGAAGCCTCCATGGCTACCCATCAGGAAGAGGCCAAGGCCTTGAACGAGCACATAAAGGAACTAATCAGAGAAAAGAGCACCGTGGGCAAAGAGGTGAGTGGTGCCAAGTTCTCCAATCTCAGGACAAACGAAGACGTGACAGAGCTGGTCAGCAAAGGCAAGGGTGAAGCTAGGGAAGGGCAACAGGACCCTTGTCTCAGGACCTTGAAATTTAAGGGACCTAAAAATCCAAAACATTCTCCTTCAGCAGTGTAAAAATAGTAGAACTTATACCTAATGAGCCAAAATAATTAGCTAGAATAAAATCATCTGGTGCACATCAGATGACTGGTATGCACCAAAGAGTGACTAGAGTAATTAGTTCCTTCACAACTCAACTGATCTTAATCGATTCTTTCCTAAAAATTTATTTTTATTGTGAACTTAAAAATAATAAGTGACATACAAGCACTTTAGAACGTGCAAGGTACTTTACATGTGTTATCTCCTTTCCTCATCACCACAGCCCAATGGGAGAGTAGGTGTTATTGCCTCCACTTTACAGATGAGGAAATTGAGGCTCAGAAAGGTTAAGTGATCTGTCCAGGGTCACACAGCTAGTAAACATCAGAGGCAGGATTCAAACTCGGTCTTCCTGGTCCCCAGCACAGCATTCTACCCAGAGGCCTCTGAGTAATCATCAGCAAACACATTTCAACATTCAAGGAAAAACAAGAAATGGGATCATAGAGGCAACCGTGAATCTTTGTTGCACAGAGTAAAGACATATTATTTTCACATCATGAATTACAAAGTTGTTTTCTTTAATCATGTGAAAAATGATAGGGTTCAACTAGATGACCCCCATGGGTCCCTTCCAGCTACAAGCCCGGGATCCTATGATTTAAGGGTTCGCTGTCTTCATGTTGTTTGTCCCAAGCATGATACAAGGATTACCAGTTATAACTCCGGCTCGGGACGAGCAAACCGTGTTCTGGAGAGGGGCTACTGTGTATTCCAATCAAATGACACTCTCTCTCCTCCTCCTCCTCCTCCGTCTTTCTTCCCTCCTCTCTCTCTTCTTCTCCTTCTTCGTCTTCCTCTTCTTCTTCTTTTCTCTCTCCCCTCCCCCTCCTCCCTCTCCCTCCCTCCCTCCCTCTTTCTCTCTTCTTCCTCTCTCTCCCTATTCCTCCCCTTCCTCTCTGTCTCTCTGTCTCTTTCTGTCTCTCTCTGTCTCTCTGTCTGTCTGTCTCTCTCTGTCTCTCTCCTTCCTCCATCCTCCCCCCCACTCTAAAGTACAGGTCCAACTATGTTACCCCTTTACTCAGTGAACTCTGGAGGCTCCCTGTCTCCTCCAGGTGCAAATACAAAATGCTCTGTTTGGCATCCAAAGCCCCCTGCTACCTTTCCAGCCTTCTTCTACCTTACTCTTCCATCCATCCAGTGACTCTGGCCTCCTGGCTGTTCCATGAACAAGATCCTGCGTCTCTCCCCATCAAGCATTCTCCCTGACTGTCCTCCCTGCATTCTCCTTCCCTGGCACATGCCTAATGACTGCCCTGGTTAAGTCCCAACCCAAATCCTGCCTTCCCCAGGAAGCCTTTCCCCACCCCTCTAAATCCCAGGGCCCCCCCCTCAATTAATTGTTTCCTATTTATCCCATATGTAGCTTGTTTGTTCATATTCACTTGCTGTCTCCCCACTAGACTGGGAGCTCCTTGAGGGCAGGGACTGTCTTTTGCCCCTTTTTGTATCCCTGGCACTTAATACGGTGACTGGTACACAGTAGGTGCTTAATCAGTGCTTGCTGACTAACTGCCAGTGCCCCCAGTGATGCCTAAAAGGTTTGGTCCAATCCAATCAACGGATCCTCAGGGACCTCAGAGGCTGCCTCTGATCCCCACTGTCCCCTTAGAAATGATTGCCCTGTAGGCTCTCTGAGAAGCGATCATCCAGCTCCCTGGACAAGTAAGCACTTACTGAGCACCACGTGTGTCCAAGGTCCTTGGCTGTGCACTGGGGGTAAGGACAGGAACAGCAATTGGAAATGTGACCCTCCCTTGACCATCAACAGATGTCCCTGAATCATAGCACCTCAGAGTTGGAAGGAGCCTCAGCAAGTACCTGGTATATCCCCACTGTAACCCACTGAACACACAGTACTCCAGCCTCTGCCTGCTAACTCCCATGGAGATCTATGGGGCACACTATCCCAGGAGCAGCCCATCACACCTCAAGAGAGCCCTCAAATCTTTCCAGACATCAGACTGTCCTCATTAGGACTTCTACCCATTGTTCCTTATCCTGGCCTCTGGGGTCAGTCTGAATGAATCTGGTCCCTCCTACATGAGCTAACCCCTCAAATAGCTGTTATCCAACCCCAGAATGTCCTTCAACTGGTCCTTGTATACCAGGGACTCCCCTATTCTGCAACTGCTAGTCTCGGGGACTCCCAGAGTGGCCCAAAATACCTGCAGGCCAAGTGACTTGCCCAGGGTCACGCAACCAGAATGCATCAGAGGTCACCAGCTTTCAGGTTGCCTTTCTAGGCCCTGGGGAGTCAAAAGTCCAACTATGAAACAGTCTCTGCCCTCAAGCAACTTGTGTTCTCCTGCGTTAGACACCTGGGCACCAGGCTCCCTTTGATGGCTCCCATTCTCAGATGCTAAGTGATTTCTGGGCACAAAATTCCAACGAGAGGGGGATGGGGGGAAAAGAGAAAACTGAAGGACATGAAAGCAGAAGAAAGAAAAATTTAACATGACAGCCTGTTTATTTTGGCAGAGAGTGAGAGAGAGAGAGAGAGAGAGAGAGAGAGAGAAAGGGGGGGAGAGAGGGAGAGAGAGAGAGAGATCTTTTTTCAACTGATTTCAAAGTCAGAGCCTTCGAGAGACCACACAAGAAAGTCAAGAGGGGATTTGAAAGTGGGGACAAGGGGCGGAGCAGGAGAAAGGCCAGGAGGGGAAGGGGGGAAGGCCTTCATTTTGTTAGAATGAAGAAAGGAAGGCTCCTCAGAAAGTTTCATCATGGGAGTTTGGGGAAATTGGAAGTAAACAGGAACAAACACAAAAAAGGGAAAACCATTGAGAAGAAGAAACGGGCACCACAAGGGAGGGAAGGAGGAGGGAGTTAATTCAGGGGCAGAGAAGAGGGAGTCCAGGATGCATGGAAGCAGCCCAGGGCGCAGAACCCCAGCACAGGCTGCCAGGCTCAGCTCTGCTCGGCTCTGCCCAGCCCCAGGGGGATGCAGGGCTTTCACAGAGCCTTTGAACTTGAGCTGCTCGCAGGCAGTTCCGCAGCCCGCCCTCCAGTCCACACATGCACACAGAGCCTGCAGTCACACACGGCTCCCTCCCACCCCCTCTCTCTTCCCGTCCAAGGCTCAGCTGGAGATCTGGCTGCCTGCATGGGATTGTAGCAGAGGCTGTTTATAAAATTTCTAGTAAAGAAATAATTAGTATAATCACATTAAGGGATTTGGCTGTAAAATTCCTGTAAGAAGGACCGCTTGGCTTTGCAGAGGGAGAGCCGGGGTTGGGGCTTTTGTTGGTGTCCATGTGGGGTGGGTTTTCTCCTTTCATTTGTTTCGGGTTTTCCCTCTCCCCCCTTCCTGGGAAATGCAAACAGTTTCCTTTATGATGGATGCCCCTTTCTCTGGTCACTGACCTTCTGGGTGAATTTCTGCTGAGCTTGGTGGAAAACCTCGGGCCCAGTTGTGGATCCCATATGTGAGGGCTGGGGGTCCTCACGCTCATCCTTCTCCCAAACAGAACAACAATAACACAGAGCGGGACAGAATGAATCCGGCCTGTGGGGAGGCTCTGGACAATGTTACCATGAAAAGAATAAAGAAGTGGCCTTTTCTTCTTTTAGAAAAACAAGATTTTATATCCCTGTGAGTTTCTAGCATTTCCTGTGCGCCCGCGCGGGTGCGCGCGCGCGCACACACACACACACACACACACACACACACACACACACACACACACACAGTAACTATCAAGGCTTCTCCATCTCTTGATCTCTTGGGAAACGAAGACAGAGCCATAACTAGCAAATTCTCTGTCTTGGACGAGGACAGAAAAACCTGCCTGTGGAAAAGCAACATTCAAAGACAAATCTGCATGAGGCCTCAAGACAGCATCCAGGGAGGGAGAGAGACAGACCCCAGGACACCAAGAGGTCCATGTCCAAAGCCACTGCTAAAGGAAGGAGCAGAATGAACCCAGGAGTCATGGGAGCTTGGGAGTAGGGACAAGGAAGGAGAGAAACCAGTCCCTGGCAGCCTCTATTTGAACTAAAGCTGACTGTTTTAGAGAATCGGCCTTGGAATGAGAAAGACAGGGCTCCAGTCCCACTATGGCCATATACCTGACCGAAGTGGGACTGGAACCCTGGGCAGGCCACCCAGGCAGCAGTCTAAGATTAGAAATGCAAAGAAGGTCCTATTTGTCCTTGGTTGAGGAAGCCCCTCACATGCTCCTGGTGCTGCTGAAATCACTGGTCTCCTACCTCCTCCTCCTCTCCACTTCCCCCTCCAAATCTTTGCTAACTATGTAGTGGCCCCAATTGTTTTTGTGGGATATCAGTGTACCTCCACATGTTGGGATCATAGGACATAGTCCTGATTGCCCAGCCCTAGTTCACCCTTTTGGGAGATGCCACCAGCACAGACTGAACCAGATGAATCTGTCCTTCCTACAGCTGCCATGATGCTGCTACTCACCCCCATAAAGAAGTTGCCACCAAAGGGTTTCTGGGTAGCCTTTCCCTCCTCTTGCAGAGGGAGTCCAGAGCCCTGTGGGGTTTGGAGCTGGACAGGACCTTTGAGATCCCCTAGTCCAGTGTCTTCACTTCACAGATGAGGCTCAAGACAGCGCATTGCACCAAGTCACAGGGCTAGAAACTGCAGTCAGGCTCTGAGCCCAGTTCCTCTGGCTTCAGATCCTTCCCACTGGGATGCAACTGCCTCTGAACTGTACTGAAGAATCTAGTTGAGCTGAATTGAAAAGAACAATGGTCAGAAAGCCTGACCCACCCAGTCTCTACTCCAGAAAGCCCCCAGCCATTGATGATATTGTAGAGAGGGAGGGCAGATCTAGGAGTGGGAGGAAGGTGCCTGTGTGTGTGTGATCCCCACATCATGGAGATTTCTCTTCCTTGGATTGGATAGCGCCTATTGCAGGGTTTTCAACCTGTGGATCTGACTCCTTTGGGGGTCGAACGACCCTTTCACAGGGGTTACAGGGGGTCGCCCAAGACCATGGGAAAACACATATTTCTGATGGTCTTAGGAACGGAGACACTGCTCCTCTATCCGTCTCCAGGCTGTCCACCCACATGCAGATACGCCTACCTACGAGTATTAAAGGGTTGCGGCATTAGGAAGGTTGAGAAGCACTAAGCCTTCTTTTTCAGCTCTGATCTCAAACTGCTACCACAGCCCCATTCTCTGGCCTTATATCTCCTAGGACTCTCCTCCACCTACGCAAAACTCCAAGCAGCTGTCTGCCCCTGGCCCCTCACTCTGGGCCTCTTGAGCAAGCTTCAGCTGGTGGGCTTCCCTGGGCCTGAAACGTCCTCTCCTTCCTTTACCTATTCAATCCTTGCCGCCTTTCAAAGCCTACCTCATGTGCTGCCTCCTCCATGAAGCCATCCCTGATAGCGTGCCCTTTCTCCCATCTCTCTTCCTCACCCCAAGAACAATGGATAGGCTGCTATTATTACTGCCGTGTTGTGGATAAGGAAGTTGAGCTGAGGGAAGGCATCTTCTTTGGGGTCATCCAGCCAGTAAGTATCTGAGGCAACGCTTCTGAATGCCGGGTCTTCCTCCTTCCAAGGCCAGCACCCTATCCACTACAGCCCCTAGCCGCCCCCGCCCATCCCTGTCCACCCCCACCTGCGCTGGGAAATAAAGCCACGCTGGGGTCAGCGCCGTGCGGGGCTTCTCAGAGACTTCTTGCTTCTCCTACACAGGCTGAAGAGTTAAGAACTCAGCTCCTCCGGGCGGAGGAAGGTCAGGAAAGGACCCGCAGGGAGCTCGAGGAGCTACAGCGTGAGCTTCAGGAGGCCCAAGTGGCCCGAGAGCTCGAGCGCAAAGAAACGATGGCCCTCCGCCGATCCCTGGGCGATGAGAGCCGAGAAAAGGACACGCTGCTGCAATCCAATGCAGGGCTTCGCGAGGCCCTCAAGAGGGTCGAGAATGAAAAGAGCAGGTAAGCAGCAGACCGTGGGGCGGCCAGGAACCCCACGTGAAAGATTTGGGGTCCTGGGTTCAAATCCCAACTTTGCCACTTCCCACCTATGGGATCTAGGGCAAGTCCCTTACCCAATTTTGATCTGTTTCATTTGTAAAATGAAAGAGTTGGGCCAGTTGGCCTCTGAGGACCTTTCAGCTCCAGGTCCATGGTCCTTCGTGACCTTGGGCAAGGCTCAGCTCTAAGCTGCCTCATGGGTAAAATGAGAAGGCTCGACCAGAAGGCCTCAGATTATGATCCTATGATCCCAGTTTTCAAGCAGAGGAGGGACGAGGTCCTTGCCCTCAATCCAATCCCACCCAGTAATCCCCCAAACAATCCTTATATGTAGGGGGTTTTCAGCCTTCTTGAGAAGGTTCACAAACAGGAAATCAACACCCCACAGTATAATTTAGAATCTAAATGTTTGGAATCTCCAGAGGTAAGGGCAGTTGAGAGTTCCTGCCAAGGCTGCCAAGACAGATGGGTGTACTCTAGATTGCTGCTCTTTGTCCCTTCATTAGCTCATGCCACCCCTCTGGGTCTCGGTTTCATCATTCCTAGGATCAAGCGGATGGATGGTAGATTTTGAGCTGGAAGGCAGCTTACAGTTTATCTAGTCTAATCTCCCCATTTTAAAGATGCAGAAATGGAGGCACGAGGAATCTGTGACTTCCCAAGGTCACACAGGTTCTCAGTCTTTGAACTGGGATCTGAGCCCAGGATTTTGGACTCCAAATTCACAAAAATGAAAAGACTGAACTGGTGACTAGTGGCTAGGAGGCCACTTCTAGCTCCAAGATACTGATCCTAAATTTTTAGATCCCAAATATTCAGAAAACAAAAATTCAAGGCCATTTGACAAATACATTCCCCATCACTGAGAAAATGTGAAATATTAGACCTCCACAGTTTGTCCCAATGGCCTCAAGAAGCAGAAAAGTCAGTATGGCAGATTGGGGAATGAGGGAGGATGTTGCTTGTCAAGTTGCAGCAGGGTCAAGGGAAGGATCACATCTGTCTGTCTTTCTCTCTCTCTCTTAGTTTTAAGAGGGCCAAAGAGGAAAAGGAACAGAAGCTCACCCTCTTGGAGGAGGCCAAAGCCTCAGTTCAGAAAGAGGCTGGAGAGCTCAGAGCGACCCTCCGAGAGGTAGAGAGGTCAAGGATGGAGGCCCGGCGAGAGCTCCAGGAACTTAGGAGACAGGTACCCAATGAGGGCTGGGTTTGGGTGTTCCCTGCAGTCAAGCCCTCTGCCACATGTTGCCATGTCCCCTGTCAGAGCCCCAGACTGAGGCTCCAAATAGATGGGGTAAGGTGACCCTCAGATACACAGAAGAAGGTGCTTGGTGCATTAGTGATGACCCCACTACCTACCAGTGAGGAAAGTGCTTTGTCTACCTTAAAGCTCTCTAAAATCATGAAACACCCACTAAGCTAGACTTTTTTTCTTTTTTTTTTACTGCTGTAAGGAAGAGGGATTGGGTTTGTTCTTTCTGGCTCCAGAGGGAAGAACCAGAAACAATGAGTAAGAGATTTCAAGAAGCAGATTTAGATTTGATAGCAGTAAAAACTTTCTCAAACTTGGTGCTCTCCAAAGTGGAAGGAGCTGGCCCAGGAACTAGTGGGCTCCTCTGTCCTGGGGGTCTTCAGGCAGAGCTCAGGTATAGCTTCAGGCATAACTCTGAAGCCAGAAGGAACCTCTAACCCAACCCACTCTTAACAGATGAGGAAACTGAAGCCTGGCTAGAGGAAGTGACTTTTTTCGGGTCACAGGGGGAGTCAGCATGGGGGGAGGGGAGGTCTTGGATGCTGGTCTTCTGACTTCAGAACCAGCACCCCCTCCCAGCCACCTCCTTGTCAAGCAGGGGGCAGTGGGCATTCCCTTCCAAGGTATGGATTGGACTAGATGCCTGCTGGAGTCCCTCCAACTCTGACATATCAGGATGTTGTCCTTAGTGGATCCAAGAGAGTTTCCCCACAAAATTTGGAGCAGTCAGCAATGGGACCCTACCCAACTGAGCTGGTGTCCTGGAAAGGCCTCTCTCTGAGAGGGGAGAAGAAGAGTGAGGAAGGAAGAAGAAGGTGGATACACAAAGAGCAGCCACTCAGCCATCCCAACAAGGCAGGCTTGTGCTCCATAGATTAACGAGAATGGTCACAATTGTTAAATAGAACAGCTACATTCTGAGGGTTAGCACATAACTACCATGGAAAAAGAGTGTTAATTTGGCCAGCGCTGGTAATCAGAACCAGATTGGTCAAGCAGGGGCAGCTGGCCTCCCTCTCAAGAGAGGAAAACAATGTTGGTGTTTAGCCTGGAGGAAAGACTTGAGGGGAGCAAAGAGCAGTCTTCAAGCCGTGGAAAGCCTGTCAGGAGAAGCCAGTTTGGCCTCATTCTGCCTGGCCCCAGGGGGCTGAACCAGGAGCCATGGGTGAAGGTTATAGGGAGGACTTCGGTTGAGCCCTGGGAAGGAACATTCCCGTAACTAGGGCTGCCCCCAAACAGAGGGTCTGCTTCTAGGAGGAAGGGAACGCCTCCCCTGACCCCATCTCTGTCGGATTTCTGATCGAGGTTGGAAGGGTGATGGCTTTGTGAAGTGAAGCATCCCTGTGGGGAGGGATCTCAGTGGAGTGTGAGCTCTGGGCTGCTTCTGTCTTTGCATCTCCCCATAACAAACAGCAGCAGCAGCAGCAGCAGCAACAACAACAGACAGTTATTTATCACTTAGAAAAATTCATGGGAGGTCAGTGCTATGGTCTTTATTTGACCAAGGCAGAGAATGAGATTCAAAGGGATTAAGTACTTAACCAGTCACACAACCATTGTTTAACTAGTCATATAACCACTACTTAACCAGTCACACAACTGCTCCTTAGCTAGTCATATAATCATTACTTAACTAGTCATATAACCACTACTTAACTAGTCACACAACTGCTACTTAACCAATCACATAATCATTACTTAACTAATCATATAACCACTACTTAACCAGTCATACAACTGCTCCTTAACTAGTCATATAACCATTACTTAACTAGTCACATAACCACTACTCAGTCATATAACCACTACTTAACTAGTCACACAACTGCTACTTAACTAGTCATATAATTATTACTTAACTAGTCATATAACCATTACTTAACCAGTCACACAACTGCTCCTTAACTAGTCATATAACCACTACTTAACTAGTCATATAACCACTACTTAACCAGTCACACAACTGCTCCTTAATTAGTCATATAATCATTACTTAACTAGTCATATAACCACTACTTAGTCATATAACCACTACTTAACTAGTCACACAACCAGAATGGATAAAGGGCTGAAGCCGGGACAGAATCCTTCCTTAGACAGCGACGAGCTGTGACCCCCTGAGTAAGTCACTTGTCTCTTCTCGGCTCAGTTTCCTCATCTGTAAAAGAGAGGATAATAAAAGCGCCCACTTCCAAGTTCTGTTGTTCGGCCCTAATGAAATCAAATCCCATTGCTAAAGTACTTTGCAAACCTCGACGTGCCGCACAAATATTAACTGTTGCTGCTGCTTCCAAGCCCAGCTTGCTCCTCATGGGCTCCTGCACCTGGGGCCTAGTGGAGTGTAAGAGCTGGCTGTGGTATGGATTCTACAGCGTGCTGATTAATGACTAGATCCCATGTCCATGGCACCCTGGCAAATGTTTAACAACCGGATCCCAGGACACACTTTTATCTTGAAGAGCATCATTCTCATTTCCCCATCACTTTCAAGATGATTAAGGCCTATTTTGTAGTTTACTGGTCCCTGCAAATGGACCCACCTTGCTCTCTGTGCCCTGCCCTGCTGTCCAGGGTGCTGGAGCATGACCCTCTGCGGCTCCCACAGGTAAAGAGCCTGGAGAGTGAAAATGAAGAGAAGAGCAAGGAAGCCGGTGAGCTGCGGGCCAGGGTGGTGCAGGAGGAGCAGCGGGCGCAGCAGCGCTGGTGGGAATCTTCCGAGCTGCAGAAGAAGGTCATAGAGACAGAGGACCGCTGGGAACGTGCACAAAAGGAGGTGAGGAGGCGGCCGGGCCTCGGGCCCTCCCGGAGGACTCCCAGAAGCCCGTCCTCAGTGGGGTCTGGGAAGGCGTGAGGACCAGAGGAAGGCAGGTCAGCCCTGGGGAGGAGAGGGGGCTCAGGAGGGGGGAAGGAAGTAGAGAGGCAACTGCAGGGATCAGGAAAGACAGGGAGGGAGAGGAAAAGGAGGAGGAGGAGGGGGAGAGAGACAGAGGCAGAGACAGAGAGAAGCCATGCTATTGGGACTAATTCAGCCCCTCAGTTCTGGAGTCTGAGGAGCCTCTGGCCATTCATTCATTCATCTATCCATCCATCCATCCAACCAAGCAGCATCGTTCATGAATCTCTTCCCACGTGCCAGGCTCTGCTCCAGGTGCTGGGCATGTGGGGATAAAAGTCAGCTGCTCCTGACTTCAGGAAGCTTGCAGTCTATCAAGTGAAAAGGCATAGGCCCTGCTCAGTCAACCTAAAGTCACAGGAAAGCCAGGTCTATACTGCACCGGCTGTCTCTGGGCATCAGGTCCTCACCAGGTTTCACGGCGGGGGAAAGTACTTCATGAAAGCAGAGTCTGGAGTCAGAGCATCTGGGTTTGAATCCCAACACCACCACGTTTGAGCTGTTGAGTGACTTTATCATAGGGAACACGGATCTATAGCTGAGGGGAACTCGGTGGAGCTGAGTTCAAATCCTGCTCAGCCACTTACCATCTGTGTGGCCATGGACAAGGCAAAGAAGTGCTAGGTCACTTTCTCCATAAATCTATCAGTAACGGAGAATATCTCTACACAACAGTATGCTGGCAGCATAAGGGGTGGTTTTCTACAAGATGTGTGTTGTGGGAGCATCTTTGAAAGTAGAGAGAGACCAGTGATGGGAGCAGAGGACCTGAGTTAAAATCCCAGCTAAGTCACTTACATCCTGCATGACCTTGGAGAAGTCACTCCCCTGCTTGGCCCTGGGTTTCTTCATCTGTAAAATGAGGGGATTGGACCAGCCATCCTCAGAGGGCCCTTCTAGCTCTCGGCCTGTGAGATCCATGTGCTTCCTAGATGGAGAGCTCTTTCTGGGGGATGAAGACAAGAATTGGTCCAGAACAAGCTGCCCTTTTGTCTTAAGGGGAAAGGTGAGAAGACGATGCCTTTTGCCCTGGTACATAGAGAGGGAAGCCTCAGTGTGGGAATTCTACCCCATCACTCTGATGTCTGTCTAACAGCAGCCCTCATTGGAGGAGTGGGGAGAGGTCACCCTGACGCAGTGGTCCACCCGTCCAGTCTTCTGCCAAGACCGGGCCCAGTCAGGACTGACCAACCCCAGGTGGTGGGAATCTAAGAATATTAGTGCTGGAAGACATTTAATCAGCCAGTGAATCCACAAGCACTTAGTAAGCATCCACTGTGTAGAGGGCACTGGAGATAATAAAGCAGAAATGAAACCACGTCTGCCCTCCAGGCTAGCTGGGGGAGACAATGTGTGTGTGTGCATGTGTGTGTGCGTGCATGCGTGCGTGTGTGCGTGTGCGTGTATGTGTAGACACACGCATATATTTATAGGCATAGATATGCGTGTATGCATAGTTATATATAGTTAAATATGCAAAGATATATAGTCCTGTATCTGGTTTTATATACATAGATATGTCATAGTTGTGGTTCTAGTCTAGGCTAACCCCCTCATTTCACTGAGTTGCCATAGCAGGCCCAGGTCTCCCAGGGGAGAGCCTAGACCAGGTTCTTGGCCTCCATCAGAGGGCTGGTAAGCCCCCTGGGCTGCAGGGTCTCCAGGCTGGCTCCTGCTAGAGGCCCCAGCTGATCCCATGCTTTCTCTAGAGCCTAGCTACTTCACCTCCTGTGCTTCCTCCCCAGGCTGACTGACCTCCCACCCTGTTCTGTTACTCTCCTGGCAATGGGATGGGAACTCCCTGGGTGGCCTTGGCCCCAAGTGCCTGCCTTTCTAGTCTACCTCCCAGGGCGCAGAACAAACCCTCCTTCAGGACAGGACCCCTAGAGCACCATCTCCGGCCCCAGGCCAAGCGGGGCTTGGCTGGACAGGGGAGTTCCCTCTCAGGATCTGAGACCCAAGCTGGCCGGGTTGCTGACTGCTCCCCAGCCACTCACTGAGCTCTGGTCTCTGGTCCAGGTTCTCTTCCTCTGGTGCTCATTCCCATGATTTACAAGCTTTGAGAGACCACAATTTGGGAGTAGAAAGAGGGCTGGGTGTAAAGGTGAAGGAGTTAAATTCAATCCTGTCTTTCTGTGTAGCCTCAGGGGAGTCTCTTCTTTCACAGCCTCAGTTTCCCCATCTATGAAACAAATGGGTTGGATTAGCCTGGAGGACACTAGACCACAGGCCGGGTCAAAGTCAACCAGTTTTTACAAACCATTCTTAGCTCACCAGCTGCACAAATACAGCCGGAGATTTAGTCCTGTACAGTTGTTTGCTGACGCCTGAACCAGAAGAGCTGTAGGATCCCTTCTAGCCCCAAGACCTGCTGTGCTATCTAGAGTCATGTGGCAGCTCAGATGGAAATTCAGACTGACCACTCAGACAAGTGAGATTCTTCTTTCACTAGACATCTATAATCAAGTCAAGTCAACAAGCCTTTAGGCACCTACTATATGCCAAGGCATTGGAGATACAGAGGGGTGACAAACAGAAACAAAAGCCCCAACCATTCCTGTGTTCCAAGGGCTCTCAGTCTCATGGGGGAGCCCCACGAGCACAGCTGTGCACACACAAGATAACCTGGGGTGCTTTCAGGGGGAGGTACAAGCGGTAGGGTGATGGAGAGAGAGGTCTTGGAGAAAGTGAGCCTGGAGGAAAGCCGGGGCCCCACCTGGGCCTCAGCCTGAGCCTTGCAGTGACCCTTCACCTCATCATGTCCCCAAACAGGTCTCTGGGGCACATCTGTGACCATGCCAGAGTGCAAGCACTTGCCCCCAAACACCGGCCTGCTCCCCTTCATGTGCTGTCTCCCCCATTAGAGTATAAAGAAGGTCTCCTAACAAGAAGCCTCATACTGAATGAATGAAAAGGTTCTTCCAACTGTCCCCTCCAAGAAACAACTGGACTTTTCCAATATTCTCCCCATCTGGTTGCTGGTTACTTAGCTCCAAAGTGGGGGGCTGGTCTGTGCAATTTGAGGAGAACCCGATCTAACTTCTTCCTTCCACTGTTATCACCTTGAGTAACCAGGGTCACCTACAAATCAACCCATCCAAGGTAAGGCAACCACTTTAGAATTTAAACATTGGAAGGGTTCTCAGAGACCATCTGGGCTAACCCATCTGTGACCAAGAATCCCAATGTCCAATGAGCGGTCATCCACCATTTGTTTGAAGAGGTTATCAGGAGAAACCTGCTGCTGGCTGCTCAAGCAGCCCACCCCACTTGTTATGAGGGACGTCGTATTTGCCTCTGGCCCATCTGCTTCCTGCATCTTCTAGCCACAGCTTCTACATCTTCCTTCTCAGGAAAAGCGGGACAAGTTTAATCCATATTCCCCATGAGAATCTCAAATACGCAAAAATAGCTATCATGTCAGTAATTCAGTCTGAATTACTGGTGTTGTTTGGAGCCTAGGCTGCCTCCACTTGTAGGGGCTATGTTTCAAGCTAATGATCCTATAGGAACATGGTGTTATCAAGCACTGGAGATAAGTATAAATCCCAAGACTGTCTCGTTATGGACACTCACAGAGGATTGGGACTTTGAGGCATCTTTGTAATTGTTGCTCCATCATTTCTGACTCTTGATAACCCCCTTTGGGCTTTTCTTGGCAAAGATACTGAAGTAGTTAGTCATTTCCCTCTCCAGCTCATTTTACAGATGAGGAAACTGAGGCAAACAGGGTCACACAGCTAGTAACTGTCTGAAGCCAGATTTGAACTCAGGAAGATGAGTCTTTCTGACTCCACACCAGACATTCTATCCACTTTGCTACCTAGTTGAGCTGAGCAGAGTCTATAGATTGTGAAAACAATAGTACTGTGGTGTGATTTGTAGGTACTGCAAATTTTTTACTGGTAGGGAGAGTGTGGATAGTAATAAGGCCCTTCTATGAGGTTTCCTTGACAAGATTAGATTCCTGGTAACAAAATTAACTTGAATGAGGTCTTTGATCTGGCAGTGGTAAAGTCACCTTGCCATAGGTACTCACGTGCACTTTAACTCTACATTTGAGTATGATTTATGAGTCACAACTATGAGCTATTACCTTGGACTGGGCCTTTAAAAGGGAGTCTGGTGAGAAAGAGGACATCACTGAGAAACTGAGATAATGAATCAGAGCCAAGAAAGATGCTGAGAGAAGAAGGTCTACATTCCAAAAGCGGACTGAGCCCTCAGGAAAGAAGCCTGAGCACCTGCGTGAGGACTCTCCAAGGAGCTCATGTGGCCCCAAGAGAGGAGAAACACCCTTAGGACTGAAGATTCATTCTCTTGGGTGAAGAAGTCACAAGAAAAACTGGCACTTTGCCAATACCATGCCTTCTTCTCACTAACACCTGGTGCCAACACCTCAGGGTTTTAGATAATTTATATGAGTGCCTGACATCTTCTTGGGATCTGCTCAGCCCATGAACCCTGGCTTCACCCACATGGCTTTATGCTTATGCTCCCAAATCTCCCCAAACAGATTCTCCTCCTCAGGCCCTGTGAGCTGTGTGTGTGCTGGTGTTACATTCTGGAAGGGTAGGAATCTGATGCCCTGTGCTAATGGCTGGGTATGGAGGGCAGAGCTAGAAGGAGGTCAAAACCACACATCCTTATACAAGCCTAGTCCTGCTTGGTTGCTTGAGTGAATGAATGATCCAAAGGCCAAAGAGAGCTTCCACCTCCTTCTGAGGCAGGGGCAGGAAAGCTGGGGTGGCCTCCCCGAGCTGGGCCACACCTTCCCTTTGTCATTTAACATCTCAGTTTGTAGCAAATGCAGGCACTGTTGTTTTCTAGTGCTCGTGGTTGCTTCCTCTAGATCCTCAGCCTGCAAAGAAAACTGGCAGATACAGAATCTGGACTCCAGGTCCGGGAGAAAGATCTGATGGAGAGCCTGCAGGAATGCCATGGGAATGAGAAAAAACTCAACCATGAGCTCCGCAAGCTGGAGGAGAAGCTGAAGCAGGTCTGCGGAGAGGCCAAGAGCTCCCAGATGCACCTGAGCACGGCCAACAGTCGTATCCACAGCCTGGAACAGGAGCTGGATTGGGCTGAACGGACCAGGAGAGAAACTGAGGCCACGCTGAGCAGGCTGCAATTGGTGCTGCACCGGGGACTGGGCCTTGGCCCAGCGCAAGGAAGAGCACCCTCCCCAGCCAAAGGTCAGCAGCAGCGGGCTCTGGAGAGGTGGCAGACTGATTTCAATCTAGTCCCTTCAAGGGCCTCAGACCAGTGTCCCCCAGGTTTCCCTTCCTCCCACTGATGATTTCACAGATGGTCTTTGGGAACTGATGTGGCCAAAAGTTCATGCCCCATGACCAACCTGATCCTCTCAGAACTTAGACAACAAACATTTGGTCAGTCACCAGAACCATGCCTAAAGACTTCCTAGCTTGGAAGAAAGACATGCTATCTGTGTGGCCTTGGGCAAACGTGACCTCTCTGGGTTCCCTTGGTAACCTCATCTGAAGGAGGAGGTAACCACTCAAGCACCTTCTGACTCTAATCTGTCATCTATGACCCCTTTGCAGGCTTTGAGAGCTCCTCAGTAGCTGATGGACAACGGACTCCAGCCTCTCCGCCTGGATCCCCAGAGAGGAGCCAGGGCCACTCTCCACTCAGGCGGCCCTCCCCCTCACGAGGGAGCTTCAGCCCCACAGAGATGGATGTCAGAGTTGTTCAGGAGGCCTTGAGAGACCTTCTGCAGAACCTTCGAGATGCACAAAGAGAGAGGGTAAGGCAGGAAGCTCTCAGGTGTAATTCTAGGCAGTATTTCCTTCTATCAATTCAATCTGCTGTGTATAGATTAAGCGCCTGCTGTTTGTAGTCCAAGTGCTGGGGGATGGGACAAAAACACAAGCAAAACATTCCCTGCCTCCAAGAAGATGATGTTCACCGGGAGGGAAGGGGCATGAAGTGTGAGCACAACAAAAGAGCGTCCCACGGGGAGAGGGAGTGAAGAAGAGGAGAGCCAGAGGGGCCCAATGAAAAAACTGGTGGATTCAGAAACAAGAGAACCTGGTTTCCATCCCTGGCCCAGCACAGGTGTGACCTTGGACAAGTCACATAATTTCCCGGGGCTAAGTTCCCTTGGGTGGTCTCTGAGCTCAGAGTGGGAAAAACATTGGCCCCAGAAGGAGTCAGAGAATGCATGGGATGCTTGGCGCTCAGGGGATCCAGGGAAGGGAGGAGTGGAGGTGAAGGGGACCTAGAAGGGCAAGAGAGGTAGAGAGGAGGAGACAGTGTTGGTCTGCTGAGCCCAGAGAAGGGTCCGGTTTCTCTGCGCGACAGAGAACATGGAAGGGGTAATGTGGGAGAAAGTGGAAGAGATGAGTTGAGGAGAAGAGTGTGAAACCGGTGCCTCCTGGGCACACAGACGGCCCCATTCACAATCAGTCTTTGTTTGTGTGTACAGCTGGAGAGAAGGGGCCTGACCTGGAGTCAGAGGGTCTAGGCTCAAAAGCCAACTCCCCAGGTAGAATGGGAGCTCCCTGAGAGCAAGGACCAGCAAGCCCAGGGTGAGCCCTTCATACATGCCAACTGGTCTGGTCGACATGCTTCCCCCCTTTGGGTCTCAGTCTCTCCAACTCTAAAATGAGGGGTTCTCAGGTCACCATAGACAGTCCCCTCACACACATTTCCTTACACTTCTGTACACATTCACACTCACACTCACATTCACACATGCTCCCACCACACAGACAAACACACATATACATTCCTATGACTAATCAATCAGATGACTTGTTCACATTTCATTTCCCCAGTGATAAAAGCTCCTTCTTGGTCACTCAGGCAATGGCCCCCCAGGGAGGCCCCCACTCCTGGAGTCCAGGATGGCCAAGGAGGTGAGGCCAGAGAGCCCACCTCTGGGTTGTGCTGGGGGGGTCCTTCCCAACAACTCCCCTGCCAGTCAAGCACCCACGCTTGCAATCATATCCACACTTATACACACATACACACACACACATACACACACACACACACACACACACACACCCCAAAGCACCTACACTCTCTTACACACATGCTCACATTCACATACATATATTTACATACTCACATATACTGGCACACACAGGCATGCATGCTCACACTTACAGGCACACTCACACACTCTTACACAGATGCACATATTCTCTCACACGCACATGCTCATGCATAGCTCTATGATAGTACTTGTACAGTCACACATGGGTGTACAGGCTTACATATAATCACACAGCTGTACACAATCACCCTCACACACACTTGCTTGCTCACACATACACACACACGCACACACACACACACACACACACACACACTCCTGGGACCATGGGATGTGGTGGCTCACCTCAACCCCATCTTCTGTCTCGCTTCTCTGAGGGGCTGGGTGGACACCAGTTGCCTGCCTTTATTCAGGCTGGGGGTTTGGGGAGGGAGAGAGACTTAGATTCTGTTTCAGGTGAAGTCATGGTGTTTTTATGTTCCTGAAGGTGCTGGGTGGGCACTAGTTCCCCATATTCATTCAGGCTCAAGGCAGAGGAGGGGGCAGGTCTAGATTCTCTTTCAAGTGAAGCATTGATGTTTTTATGTTCCCAAAGGGGCTACATTCATTCAGGCTGAGGGGGGGTAGTAGGAGAAGGTCTAGATTCTCTTTCAAGGGAAGAAATGATGTTTTCATGTACCTGAAAAAACTGGCCACCTAAACACTCGAGGAGGGGGCCTGGGCCCTTCCCCCTTGTCATTCTGCCAGGATTGATCAGCCTCTGGACACGGCCCAGCAGAGCTGGGACCAGGCCTGGGCAAGGTGAGTTCTTACCTGGTGCCCACACAGCCTGGGGGGCGGGTGGAGGTGCACAGCAAGGGACATTTTAAAAATAGGATTCCTCAGTGCCCCTATTTTTAATGCCAGAAAATTCCTCTCTCCATGTCACAGAGGTATTTATTTTGTGATTAATCACATCACATGTGTAACAAGGGTGATTCCACGCCTCCCATGGACAGTAAGCAACTTATTCGCTGTTTGAGGCAGGAAAATCGTGTGCATGCTCCTGTCAGGGGAGGACCTCCTGCAGATGCCTTGTCCCAGCCCTGAATTCCAGGCTCAAGAAAACCCAAGTCGAGCCCTCACACAGTGGCCCTGGGTCAGGTTACCAGGCAGGGGGGAAAAACGAGAGCAGAGGTGGGAAACCAAACTGGGGTGCAGAGGCAGGAGAGCTGAGCCCAAGGTTAGAAAAGAGGAAGGACAGGACAAGAAAGGGCCAGAGAGAGAGGGATGAGCCTCATCTGCCAGGCAGAGCCTGGCGGCCCCTTCTCCACCCCCAGAACCAGCTCACACACTCCTTCTGGCTCCAGATGGGTAACCCAACTCTCCTTTACAATGGCCCAAATACGGAGGGGTCAGCAGCAGGGTGATCAGGGGCTGGTCCCAGGGGGCCAAAATGTAGAGAATCTGACAGCCTTTGAAATCCTTCCCTGCCCAAGTCTCCGCTTCCTTCCACTGCCGCTCTACCTCCTCGAGGCTTCCCCAGGAAGATTTCTGGGCTGGGACAGTGTCTCCATCACCAGCCCCTCTCCACTGACCCCTCCGTAGACTTTGACCTGGGAACAAAAATGGTGACCCATAGCTCTCGCCAGCGGTCTTGTCTGAGGATGAACTCTGAGTCACAGCTGCAGGCTCCCAGATGATCACAGAATTTGGAGCTAGGGGAGACCCAACCCCTTCACTTGACCAAGGCCCATCAGGAGAAAGGTGGTTACTCAGCAAGTATCTGTGCCAGGCACCAGGCCAAGAAAGACAGAAGCACAAAAGCATGGCCTCCATCCTGAAGAAACTCACCCCCTAAAACCATGCAGGTGGCAAGAAGCAAAGGTCAGATCTGAACCCATGCCCTGTTCTTTCCCAGCTGTTTCCTGGGCTTGCTAGCTAGGCTGTAGTGGGACGCTCTACTTTTTGTCTGTCTGTCTGAGTCCCTATGGTTCAGAAGGGGACTTGGGAACCCTTCCCAAGCTCAATAGCGCTTCTGACCAAGCCAAGAGGGCTCACGTAGCTCTCCCAGCCCTTCCTCCAGCTGGAGGGGACAGGCCCTGGGGCCAGCCCATCCCGACCCACCAGCACAGACCACCGGGCTGGGTACAGATTGGCCAATGGAGCCTGACCCTCTGCTGGCCTCCAGGCTGTGTCAGGAAGAATGTTCTCTGCTGGCTGGCCCCACCAGGTTCCTTTGCCCCTATGCCATTAAGCCCCGTTGTGCAGAATGTGCTCCTTAAGAAAATGGACAAATATTTATATAACAACAGTTTTAAAAAAAAACTGGGCCTGACTTCATCATCACAGTGCTAAGGCATCTCAGGAGCAGTCCACCGTGGATGTTTTGTAAAAATGGAGAAATCTGTCCACGCTGTTCCTTGGTCCCCCCGGGGCACCCCGAGACCTTGACTGCTTCTGGAACTGGGATGACTCTGACGGGGGAGGTCGGTGCCCCTGCTAACACTCCCTCTTTAAGAGCTTATGGAGCACTTTTCCATCTCTAAAGGGTTAGTGATCAGTCCACAAACATTGATTAAGCACTTAGCGTGTGCTTGGCTCTGAGATACAAAGACAAAGACCAACAGCTCCTCAAGGAGTCCCAGCAGAACATAAGCCCTTGGGGATCCCCACATCCTGTGGTACTGAGACAGACATGTGCATGTACATAAGCACATACAAGAGGTGTAGGATGCAGAAACAATATTGGTAAGGCAGGGGCGTGCATCATTCCGATTTTACAGTCACAGAAGTGGGAGCTCAGGAAGATGAAGCGATCGATGGCCTCTTACTCTTGAAGCTGCTCCCTTACTTTGGATCCTGGACCTAGGGGAGGGCCAAGAAGCAGGATTCCAGGGAAGATGTCCAGCAGGGGTCCAGCAGGGGTCCACCAGAGCGCACAGAGCTAGGTCAGAGTCCACCCTCCTTGTTTTACAGATGAGGCATGGGGTGGCTTATCCACTTGGGACCCTAGCATCATACCCTGAGAGCCAGGAAGGATTTCAGAGGCCAGCTAGTCTAACTTCTTCATCTTTTAGGTGAGAAAGCTGAGGCTTAAGAGGGGAAGTGATTTGGCCAAGGTCATAGAAGCAATAAATGGACGAGCTGGGATTGAAGCTCAGGCCCCTCACCTCCAGGGTCAGGGATCTTTCCATCATGGTTTGTCACGAGCAGAGAAATTCACTCTAGAAAAGAATCTCCTATTGTCAAAGCCTGTGGGCTTGTGGCCCAGCAGAGACCTTGGGGGACCAAGCACACAGTCCTTGGGTCCCTCGGCCCTCAGAGAGGAGGGGTCTCCAGAGTCAGGCCAAGGCAGAGGCCCGAGAGGAGAGCGAAGACAACAGAGCATGGGGAGGAGGACTGGTGGCCCCTGTACCCCCTCATCCTGTGGCACCATGTCCTAGACACACAGCTAGGATAGCCAATGAGGCCAATGCCCTCTTCTCACAGACAAGCAAATGAAGACACAGATACGCTGAAGCATTGCCTGGGAACATGAGCCAGGACTTGAACCCAGGCCTTCTCATCCCTGTGGGGCCACAAGCCCAAGAATTGCCTCATGAACGTCCTTTACTGGCTTTTAACCAGCTGGTCAATCAACAAGCATCCATTAAATACCTGCTTTGTGCCAGGCGCTGTGCCAGGCACTGGGAACCCAAAGACCTCGACAGCCAGGCTCCTAACCTTGCTCTGCCCAGGCTAAGTGTCTTCCCAGCTCCAGGGTCTCTGCCCCAGGGGGCCAAGGCTTGGCTGGCCATCCCCCAGGGGCCTTGGCAGGACAGCTCCTGACTGCCTGCCTTCTCTCACCCAGCTCTCTGGGCTGCCGTGAAGCCTCTGCCCAGCTCCCCCCTCACAGCAAGTGTGGCTTATTCAATTGTTCTCCCTTTGCTCCTGGCTCCCTTACTGGGGTGGGGGGGGGGGGAATGCTGTCTGGCTGCCCCTTTATCATGTCACCTGAAGCAGCTCAGGCCCCCACCCACCCCTCCCCGGTGCTGCCAGCTCACCTGGATTGTTGTGCCAAGTGCCCTGGTCTCCCCCCACACCCTCATGCTGAAGCATGCTGGACCCTTTACCTTGGCCTTCCTCTTTGCCCCACCCTTTCCTCCCCAAGGTGTTGGATGCAGCCCCAGACTCGGGCCTCTCCCCTGGGGGTGGTGCCCACAGAGAGCATGTTTTCGTTGCAAGTACAAACCAAAAAAATGCACAGGACACAAAGGAATCAGATCAGCACATCAAAGAACCTCAGATGTGGAGAAAACCTCAAGGCCACCAAAAGAGCCCCACAGGAATCCACATTGTGCCATGCAAGTCCTACCTGAAGCCCTCCAGGGAGGGCCTCTCGCTCCCTCAGAAGTAGCAGCCCATTCTCCTTGGGGGAGTTTCCTAACATCAAGCCTGTCTCTGCCACTTTGCAGCTCGCACTTCCCTATCCACTTTGCTCTTGGGCCAAGCAGAATAAGGCTGACCTGCCCTGGGACAAGTGGAACAAGGCTACCCTATCCTGGGCCAAGAGGGACAGCACCCATTTGTAGAGAGTTCCCTCTGTGCCTGTCACTGGGCTGTGCTTCATAATTATTATCTCACTTGATCCTCACATTAACCTGGGGAGATAGGAACCATCATTAGCCCTATTTCGCAGATGAGGAGACCGAGGCAAGTGACTTTCTCAGATCACACCTGGAGCCACAGGTGTATACGGAATGTGGTCCCAGCGGGCTGGTACAAAAGAACAATCATTTCCTTCAGTCGAGCTGCTTTGCCTGGTTTGACGTTGGCTTTCCATGACTGCCATGCTACATTGCTAGTGCTCCACTAAGATCCCCAGATCCTTTTCCCATTCACTGTCCAGCCATGCTCCTTATATCATGGGCTCATGAACCTGTAGTATGGTGAAGACAGAAGGCTGAATTCAAAGCTAGGAAGACCTGGGCTCAAGCTCTGCCTCTGATACTGACTGGCTGTATGACCCTGGACAAATTTCTTCATCTCTCAGTCCTCTAGGAAACTCAGCAAGTTGCAGAAAAGGTGTCAACCTGCATTAGTGAAGGGATTTTCCCCACCTGGGTGTTCCCTGCACTTATGAAGTCACAGGTCCAGTTCCTGATTCTGTAGGACTTTACATTTATGGCTCCTAAATTCCATCTTATCAGATTCAGTCCCTTGTTCTAGTCTGTTAAGATCTTGGGAGGATCCTGACCTTTCCTCCCTGCCCCTTTCCTCCTTGGCTGCCCCAAGATTTCTGCTCTAAGACCTTGGGACTGGAAGAAACTGAGGGTAAAGAAACTTTGCCCCTCACCTTTTGACTTTTAAAAGTGTGTCTCACATCAGCCCATCCATTCTGTCCTGGTTGGTGGTGTAAGATGATTCAATTAGCTACTTACAAAGTCTGGTCCCTCCTCCTAGCTTCTGCCTGTGAATGTGCCTCTGAAAATGGGTCCTCAATAAGTGGTCTCTGTTGTCAGATGGTATTTGGTTTTCTTAGGCTCCCCCTCCTTTCCCACCTTCCTGAGATGGTGTCTGTGTGTGTCTTCACCTCCCCATCTATCCTCCCAAGCTGACCTCTCATTGAATTGGAGCCTAGCCAGTGTTTCTCTTAACCCTTTGAAATCTGCTCTCCACAAACCTAGGCTGCATGTTCCAAGACACCAGGCTTTTCTCTCCTTCCCTCTCACAATCTGGATGAAATGTTTGCTTCTTCTCAGGACTCCCGCCATCTCCACCCCAGCAACTAAGTCTTTCTAGGTGACACCAACCTGCTGCTCCAGGCTTTATTACAAAGAGTCCTCCTCACATACACTACAGTCCAGCCAAACTGGCCTTGATATTTCTCACAAACACCATTCCTTCTATCTTTCTACCTTTGCACTGCTCAGTCCCCAAGCCTGACACGCACTCCCTCCTCACCTCCACTTATTAGAGCCAGTACCTTCCTCCTCAAATGATCTGGTCTCTATGGGTAGACAGTTGTCTCCCTTGCCTAGACTGTAAAGTCCTAGGGCAGGGACTCTTTTGCCTTTGTCTTTGTATCCCAAGCCCTTGGCACGGTACTCAGAACACAGTAGGTGTTATAATAA
Source organism: Pseudochirops corinnae (assembly GCA_028646515.1). Classification (NCBI taxonomy): domain Eukaryota; kingdom Metazoa; phylum Chordata; class Mammalia; order Diprotodontia; family Pseudocheiridae; genus Pseudochirops; species Pseudochirops corinnae. Next base: position 194,078,326 of record CM053591.1, read on the forward strand.
ATATGTGTTGATTGATGAATTAATTGCCAGATCCAGAACATTTTTTTACAAATATAACATGAAATACATGGGGAAATAAAAAGGAAAACAATGAAATTAAAATACAATATCACATTTCATACATACATATACACACGTATTTAAACCAAGTTCATGGACTCATGCTTCACACCTCACTGCACTGTGGGGAGAAGCAGCGACTTTCTCCTTTCCAGCTTCCTGTAAACAATGGGTGGCTCATCTTTGTGGTGTGGAGAGTTGTTTTGTTGTGTTTAGTCAAACCTGTCCTGTAGAAAAACAGGTCTGGGATTGGAAGAAGATGAAGAGACAAATTACCCAGTTACTTGAGTGTTGCTGGTCAGGCTTGGTTCTCTTCCTCTGCCTAAAAATAAGTTCATGTCTCCTTTGTCTTTAAAAAAGGCACCTAACCCCAGTCCCATCCCCCCTTTCCTTCTCTTTCATGCTAAACTTACAGAAAGACATTTTTTCTTATCACCTCTTGTGATCCAAGATCTGTTTCCACCACTTTACTGAACCGACACTCTCCATGACCATGGGATTATAGATGGAAGCTGGAAGGATGCTCAGAGGTCAGATCACCTCCAGCATCCTAGTTACCAAATCTAATGGCCTTTTCAGCCCTTATCACCCTGACTTCTTAGCAATGTCTCTTCTCTCTTGTTCTCCTTCTCTCCCCTCTTGCCTTCTTGACTCTTTTCCTGCCTACCTTTACTCTCATTTGCTTTTCATCTTCCTCTTCATGACCCTTCCATGTGGACAGCATTGGACTGTCCTTGGATGGTCTTTCATTCTTACCACATGACTGGTCACCATGCTAAGTGTGGATTCCACTCAAGCTCTGTCCTAGCTAGCCCCCTTCTACAGTCTGCTACCATCACTTGTAGCCATAGAAGGGTTTAGGAGTCTAGTGCCTTGTGTGGAGCCTACATGAGGTGATCGTCCTTCCCTCTTCCTGCTACTGGTTCATCTAATTCACTAATTCACATTCCAGATTCCAAGGCCATCAAGGGGTACGTATTTGAATCCCTCCCAGATCTGATGACTACTCCAACCTCTGCTGAGCTCCAGTCTTAACATTTCCATCTGCCTGCTGAACATCTCCACCTGAACATATGCTTATACCTTAGCCTTGACATGTCCAAATCCATCCTTTCACACCCACCACTACCACCAAAAACAAACAAACAAAAAAATTCCTACTCTTCCTCCCCATCTCCATATTTCTCTTCATGGTGCCATCACCCTCCCAGGCTTGGAGTGATATTCAATTCTTCAGTCTCCTGAACCCTCCACCCCCACATTCATTCCTTATTCCCCAAATGGGGCTGACTTGTGCTGCACCATCACAGAATCTCTTGGATCTGCTCTTTCTCATCCCTCACCCTGATTCAGACCCTTGTCACTGTTTCCTTGGACTATTGCTATCTCTCCACCTCACATTTTCTCCCCTCCCCAACCCTTCTTCCCCATAGCTTCCAAAATAATCTTGTGCCAAAATAGGACACAGGTCTTAGCATGTCATTCTCCTGCTTAAAACAACATCAACAAACAAACCTTTAGCAACTCCCTAGTATCTCTACAAGAAAATACAAATTACTTAGCTGAACATGGAAGACCCTTCCTCACCTGGCTCCAAGCTACTTTTATAACTTAACCTTCCATACCTGTAGCAGACCTCCACCCATTTGCTAACCCTTTCACAGGCTCTGTATTCTAGCCAGACTGGACTCCTAAGCATTCCCCAGCCTGATTCTGTGTTCTTCTGCCACCATGAATTGGCCTGGAATGTAATCCATCCACATCTCAACCTGTTGAAATTCTTCTCTATTAAGCTCCTCCTTTGTTCTCATGAAGCCTCTCCTGACCACACAGGCCCCAAGGAGATCCCCTCCTCTGAATCTCCTCTACCATGTGTTATCTGTACCACTCCTTTGGCACCTTCCCTATGGCGCTTTGTCCTCCACTGGAGCCGTTTTCCAAGGCCTCATCATGACCCTGGATTTTTAACATCTATGCCAACTCAGAGAGCAAGCTCTGGCAGGTTCTACTGGGCTAGAAAGGCTTTGAGTATAGACCTGGTGATGGACTGGATCTGAGAGGCAGCCAAGGTTCAGAGAATCACCACCAGGTGGGATGGATTTTTCCACCCACAGCAACTCTCAAAGACTATTGACTAAGAGACAGAGGTGTGGCAGTCTGCATCTCTGAAGGGAATGCCCACCATGACACCATGGATGCTGAAGTCCTGAAGTATATGGCCCTGTGTTATTTGTTCAACTGTTTTTGGTCTAGATATATGATTATTTTGGTACCAGTCACCCCACCAACAACACATACTGGCACCTCTTCTGGTCTTAGAGAGAGAATTGCCACTTGGCCAATATATGGCCAAAGCAAAATTTCAACTCAGGGCTTCTTGGTTCCACAGTTGGATCCACCATCCACCACTATGTGTTCTCTCTCTCATAGTATTCCTGTATCCTCATTTTGAGTTATCTTTAAAGATAGAATTTGATGTATAGTTGGATTTGTGATCTTATTATTACAGGCATTCAACCTCCCACATGGTAAATGGGAACCCCTATATGCCTTCTCTCTCTCTCTCTCTCTCTCTCTCTCTCTCTCCCTCTCTCTCTCATATATATATATATATATATATATATATATATATATATATGACTCTTCCAAAGAAAACCCACCCACTATACAAGATACCTTCCTCAGTTCTGTTAGGATTTGAAGGATACCAGTATGGCATTCAGGCTGGCTCTCCATATCTCTCATTCTGCCTACAACTAACCTATTTCCTTACTAATCATACGTGTTCTTTAGAGTGTCCTTTCTATCATGTTTTCTCAAGTAACTTATCTGTGATAAGATGTTACACTTTGCTTGCTCCTAACATGTATCTTTCCTTTGTCCTTTCAGTTACTTATAATTTTTGGTTCATCAAAAACAATGATATTCCATAATTCTCAGCTATATAGCATCACTGGGAGACTATATGACTAAATCAATGTTGTCCCCAGCTATTATTTCTCTTTCTTTGGTAAGGAACTCAAGTGTTTACTGGGGCGGTTTCCAGCTTCATTTGGTTGTGTAAGGAATAGTGAGAACCAGAGTCGATGTCTTCTCTTTTATCCATTTCCTGATTTAAAGAAGCAACAGTTTATTTAAATAAATTAGGTCAGTTAAAGTAACCTCAGACTGTGTCTTCTCATCTTTATCCCTCTAATGGAGCATTTACTTTGACCTTTGATCTAACCAGTCAATGATGAGACTGCAATCAGTCTGAAAAGTTAGGAATGTCTATTCCCAGGTAGCATGGTATACTGGCAAAGGTGCTGACACAGGAGTCAAAAACCAGGGTTCAAATCCCACTTCTAATAGATTTCAAGGGGAAACAGCCCTCATGGGTCATCTAGTTCAACTTCCTCATTTTACGTGTAAGGATAGAAACGATGGAGTTGGCAGACTCTAAGCCGATGAGCTTGGTTTTGATTCCTTGGACAATTCTAGGATAAATCATTAAAAAGATGGTTGGTAAACTTACAAAGAGCCAGTCAGATCATGCCAAATTAACCTCATTTCCTTTTTTTTGACAGGATTACTAAACTAGTAGATGCTTTGGATGAAGTTTACCTAAATTTTATCAGAGCTTTTAGCAAAGTGTCTAATGTTGTTCTTATGAGGAAGATGGAGGCATGTGGATTAAGACAGTAATTCGGTCAGATGGCTTCAGAACCACCAGCATGGTTGGCCTCAAAGAGGAGATGTTAATAGGTCAGACTCATCATGATGAGTCTCCAGGATAGTCCCTCGAGGGTCTATGGTTCACCCTATGCTGTACAGCATTTTTAATGAAGTTTTGGGTAAAAGCATAGTTGGCATGTTCATCAGACTTTTAGATGAGTAAAAGATGGGAGAAGCAGCAAACATAGTTGGTGAAAATTTCAGAATCCATCAGGATTTGACAAGCAAGAGCGCTGGCTTGAACCTAATAAGATGAAATTCAGTAGGGATGAATGTAAAGTCTTATAGTTGGGCAGAAAACAATCCATTTCCCAACATGGGGAAGGCCTAAGTAGATAACTGCTGCTCTGAAAAAGATCTGGGAGTTTTAGTGGAGCACCAACACAACATGTGTCTGCCATAGGATGTGGGCTAAACCAAGAGAGTCTTCACTTCCAGTAATAGGGAGGTTAGTGTACCACTGCACTCCGCCCTCGTCAGACCTCTTCTGGGGGACTGTGATTAATTCTGGGTAGCACAGCTAGGAAATGCCCAGAGAAGGGCAACCAGGATGACGAAAGATCTTAAAATTAATGTCATGTGATTCAGCTGGAAAAATGAAGGATAAGGGGGGAGATGAGTAGCACTTGATAATTGTCTTCAAGTATTTAAAGGTCTGTCAAGCAGAGAAAGACCTGATTAGTTCTCTTTGGCTCCAGAGGGCAGAGCCAGAAGAAGCTGCAAAGGTTCCAATTTCAGAAGGATGGGCTTTCTCTCTCCTGGGATGTTTTCATATAGAGGTCACGTAATTTTCAAAGCCATTATCAGAGAGTTTCCCTCTGTGCACAATTTGCACTAAATGACTGGTGAATTCAACCTTCCCCTTTCTGTGATTCTATGACACTGAGCCCATATTTGTTCAGTGGCTTGCCCAGTACCGAGAAGCCAGGAAGTTACAGGGGCAGGACTTGAACCTAGGTCTCTGGCCCTCATTCCAGTCTCCTCTCTCACCACCTAAGATTCTGTCTGTCACTGTGCTTCCATTGATCCTGGAAGCTGGAATTCTGGCAGTTTCTTCTTCTCCCCTTATCCTTATCCTCTTCCTTTCTCTCCTCCCAGGACGAGTCCCGGATCCAGGTAGTGAACCTGAACTGTCAGCTGACAGAGCTGAAGGCTGACCTTGACCAGAGCAAGACTCGCATCCTGCAGCTGCAGAAGTCTCTGGCAGATGCTGAGGAAGGCCAGTCATTCATTCATCTCTCTTCTCCAGAGACCCAATTCATAGTCTCATGTGCTGCAAAAACGCAAGATTTATTGCAAAGCACATTGTGGATAGGGCAGCAGGAGAGCTAAGGAGCAAACAGATGGGAAGAAGGCACTCCTTGAACTGGAAATCAGGGAGCTCAGTGGGGCCCTCTCTGCTTGCCTGCTGTAGTTTGGGAGCAGAGGGGGTCAGGGGGCGGGGCTTACTCTAATGATCCTCTTGGGCAGGAAGCCCCAAGTTTATGTTTCTTTCAAACCAAGAACAGGGATACAGAAACTCTTCAAGAAAAGAGAGGCTTTTCACCCCCAAAAGATGAGGTGCTGACATTAGCCTGCCCCCAAAGAAGTGATTATAAAACATGTTTCCGTGACCTTAAGGGACATAAGGCAGTCCTGGAATTGCCAATCCTTCACCTGATATATTCAATGTAATTCAAAGATTGCAGTAAATGCTGGCTACATATAAGGCATTATATTGGGCACTGGACATAGGAAGGCATAATCCAAGCAGTCCTTTCCCTCAGGGAGCTTGCACTCTATAGGAGTAAGCAATAAGTACAGAGACAAGGGAATCCAAGGTCATCTCAAGGGGAAGATAGAAGAGCTACCTGGCAGGATCCAGGAAAGATTTTGCACAGATCAGATGGCCCCTGAGCTGAGCTATGAAGAAAGCTCAGAATTCTAGGGGGCAGTGGCGAGGGCGGGGGGGGAGGGAGGAGCATTACAGAAATGGAGACAGTCTCCGCAAGGGCCAGGAGTCTGGAGAGACCACAGTAAGCTTGGATAGCAACAAGTTAGCCAGCTTTTTTTTAAAAAGCAAAAGAAGAAACTTCAATCTTCCCATTATTTTCTTGAGTCCTTCACTTCCCAGAAGTGATGGAGAAAATAGAGAGAGGAATTTGGGAACTGTGAAAGATTCCTGAGCAAGGAAGTGACATGATCAGAGCCGTATCTTAGGACTTTGGCAGCTGTGTGAAGTCTCCTTTGGAAAGGGGACCGATAAGGCAAGGAGATTGATGAGGAGACTCTTGCAATAGTCCAGGCAAGGGTCTGAACTAAGGGAGTGATCTGAGTGCAGAAAACAGGTCTTCTAAAGAGAGAATCAACAGGCCTTGGCAGCTCTTCGGGGTGAAGGAGAAGGAAGGCTCAAGGATGCCCCCAAAATGACAAATGTGAGTGGCAGAAATGAGGACAGCGACCCCTCAACAAGCAGGGTGATCTGGAGAAGGTTTGGGACAAGGTGCAGGGAGATGCCATAATGAATTATTTGGGGTGTGTTCGGGATAGACAAAAGCTCCCTGACATCAGAGATTGATTCATTTCTGCCTTTATTTCCCTTATGGTACCTAGAACATAGTAGGTGCTTAATCAGTGCTTGGCTGAGTGATACATAGAATCATTCAGGACTCTCACTCATGGTTCCAATCTGGTAAAGAAAGTCTCTGGAACAGTGGGAGACTGTGGCCAGGTCTCTGCTGTCTCTGCTTTCTAGGGAGCCAGGAATCTTACAAACACAAAAGAGTAGGGGTGGGGGGAGTTGGGATGAGAGGTCAGTGTCCTTCCTTCTCTGTAACAAAATAGGTAAGCGAGGGGTCGACGGGTGCCTCAACAGCGCCCAAGCTGCCTTGATGCTGCAAGAGGAGACCATCCGCCAGGTGGAAAGGGAGCATCAAGAGTTTTCAGAGCAAGTGTCAATGCTGGAACACAGTATCCACACAAGCGAGGAAGAGAAAAGAAGTCTGCAGGTAGGTGGAGCCCATGTGGGGCTGGGTGAGGAGAAGCTGAGCCCAGACATTCCTAGGCTCCTGGAACCAAGGCTTCTTCCTTTCCATGAATGTGGTAGCATCTGCCATACAAGAGGTTGCTAGAGGAAAGCCTGCTGCAGCCCCTTGGTACCTTCTGAGGAACCAAGGCTAATCTCTACTAGAAAGACAGGCCCTGAACACTAAAAAAAAAAAGTTTTTCCAGGTCCCTTGAGGAAGAGAGGTAGATTGCCAGGGATCTCAATGCACCCTGCTGCAAATCTGACAAAATCTCAAGAGTTGCCCATAGGAGGAAGAGTGATGTAGTGGAAAGAACAACAAGCTTGTAATCGGTCTCCCAACCCCACTGCTTCTTCCCTGTGTGAACCTGAGCAAATTCCTTCCCCCTCTGAGCTTCTGTTTCCTCATCCGTGAAACAAGGGGGCTAGGCAAGATTCAACCCAACTCTATAACCAGTGACTGAGGTCTCCAAGGTACCAGGACCAGTCCACATGTCCACATCCTGTGGTCATCTTAGTCCAAACTCTACTTGAGCAGGAATCTTCCTAGAAGAAACCTGACAAGTGAGTCAGTTTCTCCTTGAAGAGAATCCCAACCACTGATCTCAGGCTGGAAGCTTTTTCCAGTCTCTTCTTTTACAAATGAGGAAGGCCCAAGGAGGTTTGTCCAGTGTTACACAGATAGTGAGTGGGTGGAACAGGAGCTTGACCTTAAGCCCACAGGCACACTGCTTCCCACAGGAGCATCAGATCCTTAGGGGCTATTCCATTCAAGTATCGTCCACCAAACCCATTACGGATTTTGAGTTAAAAGGTACCTCAGTGGTCTTCCATTCCACCCCATAGCCAGAAGGAACCTCTTGTGTCACACCCAACACAGGATCCCCCAGCCTATGCTGAAAGTTCATTCATTTTGCATCCACGGAAACACACACCCAGATGAACCCAAGGCTAGGCCATGGTCAGCAAGGGAAACTGAGGTCTTTCTTTCACACGGACCCCAGACGTACTTGAGCAAATTAAGATCTTTCTCTGCTAGGACACAGCACAAAGATGGGATGTTTCCCTTTCTGTGCTCTATGGCCTGAATCCCAATGGAAGACTGCCTTGACTTGGTAAACACCCATCCTATGTGGCCCCTCTTCCTCGTGGTCCCCTCTCAGAACTTCCTGCCTAGACCAGAACTCTGACTCCAACCCCAGACATCACACCAGTTTTTCCCTTCCACCCCCAGCCAGCAGCAGAGGCCAGGCTGGGCCTTGACCCACAGCAGCACTCCTTTTGAGGAAAGGCAAACTGGGAGGAATGTAGAGACCGGGAGGCCACGTGATCTATCCTGGAGCAGATGCCAGGAGGCCTGGATCCTAGTTCCAGCCCTGCCTCTAACCCCCTAAGTGACCCAGGACAAGTAGCTTTGCTGCTCTGGGACTCAGTTTCCTCACTTGAAAACTGATAGGATTCAGACTCATTGGTCTTTGTGGTCCCACATTTCTCTGTGATTTTATAAAAAATCAGGTCATGTATATCTTTGTTATCCCAGATCCATGATTCCAGGACACTTCTTTGCCCTTTCTTTGCTTTGCTGTGCCCATTTCTCCAGGAATGAAAATCGAGGCTGCCAAGAATGGGGGTCTCATGCCGCTCTTGGGGCTCTCCAGAACTTTTTAAAAGAAATTTACACAACTTCCTTCAGTTTTGCAAACTGATTTCTCCTCCTCCTCCCCCCCCCCCCATATAAGCCAGGGTATTTGTCAAGGGAAAGTTAATTAAAACCATATTTCTCTAATTAAATGAGAGGCTGTGCTATGCAAACAGTCAAATTCTTGTTTGAAAGTAAATCTCTCCCGTTTCCAGGGCTACCCTGGGAATTAAATCAGCTAACAATACAGCAACAAGCCCAGGGATGTCAAATTGGGCACAGCACTTCCCAAACACCAGAGCATAGATGGGGCTGCCCCTGTGCCATAAGACACATGTCAGAGCACGCTGGATATCCTTGCCGCACACAGGGGCCAGCAGTGAAGGCACTCACCCAGGACCAGCACCGGCCAGGTCAACCACACCATGTGTAGGCAGAGAGAAAGAGGAAGCCTGTTCCCTCTTGCCCTCCTCCCCCCCAGAGCAGCACTGGGGTCACACAGTCACAAGAGAAATGACAAAGATAGTGCAGTCAAAGATATTGATGGTTCTTCCCAGGGTAGGCAGCATGGTGTAGTGAGTGGTAAGAGCCTCAGTTTCCTTTTTGTCAAATATCAACAGTAATGCCCGTAATATCTGTCTACCTCAAAATCTTGGAGTTGGCAGGAACCTCAACAACCCTGTAGTCTAACCCACACCTGAACAGGAATCCCCTCTCCAGTAGACCTGGCAAGCTATCAGTCATTCAGGCTTTGTTTGGAGAATTCCAGTGAAATGGGAAGGGGAGGGGTGCCAGTAGAGGGGGTGCCTGGGAGGGAAAGGGGTGCCGGCAGAGGGGGTGCCTGGGAGGGGGAGGGGTGCCAGCAGAGGGGGGTGCCTGGGAGGGGGAGGGGTGCTGGCAGAGGGGGTGCCTGCCGACCTCTTGAGGAGGTCCATTCCACTTTGGACCGCTCTCCTCATTAGTCAGTTTTTCCTGACCCCAAGCCTAAATTTGCCTTTCTGCAACTTCCAGCCATTATTCTCAGTTCTGCCCCTTGAGGTTAAGCAGAGCAAATCTGATTACTCTTGATGACTGGGCATGTTCTAGAGCTTTAATGCCCCCACCCCCACCCCCAGGCTGGTCTTCTCCAGGCTAAACATCCCCAGTTCTTTGAGTCCCTACTTGTGGCGCAGATCTTAAGACCCTTCACCATCGCCCACCCTCCTTGGGACATTTTGCTGCTTCATGGATCCATGGAGCATAGACTTGGAGCCAGCAGAGACCCTAGCGGCCATCATGACTAACCTCTCCTTTGAGAGATCAGAACACTGGGGCCCAGTGACATTGCATCACTTGCTCAGTCACACATCTAGTAAATGCCTGAAATGGGATCTGAACCCAGGCCATCCGGACTCCAAGCCCTAAGGACTACATCTTCTTGCTACTTCTCAATGCCCACCACAATCTGTGATGCCGGGAAGTGAATCCAATGCTCCAGAAATGATGGTCGTCACAGTTCTTACTCTCCTGCCTTGCTCTTTCTCTCGGCATTCGTTCACACGAGATTTTAGATGTTTCCCTAAATCTCTTGTACGGTTCTTTCACATTCCGATACATTACTATTCCACAGCCAATCCCCAATCAATAGGCACCCACTTTTGGTTTCACTTTTTTGCCCCCACGACTAACACTTGTTATGCATGTGACCCCCCCCTTTCTGTCTTTAAATTCCTTAAAGTATTTACCCAGGCCATGATCAGAAGTTTGAACAGCTTAATTTTGTCACCATAATTCAAAGTGTTTCACAGAATGGTCAGATCTAATAGCAAATACCACCAAGAGGAGAGCAGGGGTGCTCTTTCTGTAGCCCTTCCAACACTCCCACCATCTTTTATCATTTTTATCAATTGGATGGATAGGAAGTGAAACTTCAGAGTTCTTTTAATTAGCATTTCTCTCAGGATTCATTATCTGAAGCGTTCTTTCCTATGGGTGTTTATGACTTGGCGATTCTTCTGAAAACAGTCTATGTCCTTTGATCATTTTATAAATTGAGGAAACAGCATGGCTCCATATTTTTGTTCCCTCATGTATCTTGGCTAACAATCTGTTAACTGAGAAGTTCAATGTGAAAATTTTTCCCACTTAAGTTTTTCTTACTCTTCTGGTTGCATTAATTTTTATCTTGAAAAAGTTATTTCGATTTTACATTATTGACAGTGCTTGCTTTGTCCTTTTTTATAAACTCCATCCTTCATTTGGTTATGAAATCTTCCCCAACTATAATTCTGAAAAGTACCACCTCCTGATCTCTTAAATTTTTTTGTGGAAGACCTTTCAAATTAAATTATTTATTCGTTTGTAGTTAATTGTGGTGGGTGGTGTAAGAGCTAGTCTAAAGCTATTTCCAGCCAGAATGCTTTTGAGTTTTCCCAGGAGTCCTTCCCCCAGCAGTGTTTTGTTTTTTTTTAAACATAAGTGGTCAGTGAATTCTCTGGGAATCCATATTGATCTCTTTAGATGATTGTCCTTCGAATGGGGAAATACTCTTCACAGGATCAGGATCAAGTGATATAATATTGATAAAGTATTCTGCAGAGCTTCAAAGTGCTAACACAAATTCAACTCTGATCATGCCTTCAGTGGTGATTTTAAAAGATGAATATTTTCTTAGAATAAGAAGTAGCATTTGCACTTATCCCACTTCCTGGCTTCCTTGGAATGTAATGTTGCCCAGCAGAGCTGGACCATTATGGAAGAGCTGAAGGGTTTCTCAACAGGAACTTGTAGTTCTGTTTCTGTGTGTGTAACTTAAGGGGACTGAAATAGATCTTTCAGGTCCCTTCAAGGTCTTAGCATCTATGACATGCTATGAAGTGACTCCCCTTTTCTACCCTTCCTGGTTATATTGGCAGTAGGGGGCACCTAGGGGAGGGGAGATGCAGGTATGGCTGTTTCTCACCTCAGAGTAAGTCAGAGGAGGGGAGGTATTGCATTTGTGTGATTGGAGAGGGAAAGGGCAGGGAGGTGGAGCGATTCACCAAGCCTGTACTGTCAGATGCAAGGCAGAGGCTCCTAGTACCGGACCAGCTCCCTGGCTTTGGGGATGTGGGCGAGATACTTCATCTGAGTTTGTTTGGTCCTATGTGAAACGGGGATAATAATCACCAGAGAATCTACTTCCCAGAGTTATCCCAATTCTGGAGCAAGCGAAACAATGTACCTAAAGTGCTTCCTGAACCTTGTAACTATGTAGCCTTTGTAAACTATGTAACCATCAGCTATGCTTGCCCAGGAAATCCCAACCCCCTGAGGATGAGGGAACAGAACCCTGACTGGTGGGTCTGATCTAAGCTTTACCTCCTGTCACCCGCAGGTACAAGCTGTGCTGCTCAGTGAGACCCTGGGCAAGTCATGCTCCTCTTGAGGCTTCCACTTCCTCCTTTGTACAAAGAAAGGGACAGACTAGACAGATGACCTTTGAGACCCCTTCCAGAGCCAGAGCTCTGACAGGATGGGTGACTTTGGGCAAGTCATTTCATTCCCCATCTTTAACATGGAGAGTTGAATAACATGCCTTCCCGGGTTCTTTCTAGCCCTAGATCTACTCTCCTATGACCTGGAACATGCCTGGAGCCTTTTCAAATGCACATGAATGTAGGCTTATGACACCACAGACTCAGAACTACAAGGGGCCTTGGAGACGTCTGGTCCAACCTCCTCATTTTACAAGTAAGGAAAGTAAGGCCCAGGAGGAAAACATTGCCCCAGGACATCCAGGCAGTAAGGGGAGGTAGGACTTGAACTCTGGTCCTAGGACTCCAAACCAAGTCTATTGTTTGTTTTACCAATCTGCCTACTTCTCTTCATTCATTCACTTTATAGGTTTGACTGACTGGTTAACTGACGCAGGTCATGGGCCTCAAGAAGCCCACTCTGGTGCTATTGTTATTCAGAATCTTTATTTTCCTGCTCAGATTCCTGTGGTCTTAGCATACTCTAATGGATAAGTTATTGCCTGAATTAGGACAATAAGATTTAAACCTACAAGAGACCTTCGTGATAGGAGAGAAATGAGTAATCGGGGAAGCTGGGATTCCATGGGGGGGGCGGGGGAGAGGGGAACTCCCCTAAGCTACCCAAAAGGGCCAGGGCATTTCTGTCAGTGCTGGAAGTTAGTGGAATGAATCTGAATTTCTACCAAAATACTGCAGAGCAGCCCCCGAGCCTGGTGCTCCATGTTTGTGAAACAGATGAAGGAATACAGGAGGCTCACCTAGCTCAGGTGCATCTCCCCTCTAGGTTCCTCTTGGTCCTTCTTGCCTCTTTCAGGACTGGGCTCTAAGAGGCCTTTCTCCAGCTCTCTGGCTGCTGGTATGTCCTCCTTTAGATCACCCCTCCATCTACTCTGGGTCTGTCTTATAGTCACTTCCTTACAGAGGTGCACTCAACTAAAATGTATTCCCTCTTCCAGCACAGTGGCTGACACATCGTAAATGCTCACAGATGCTTTTTGGCTGACTGACTTTGGGGCCTATCCATTCCTCCCATTGCATTGTGGACTTATTCTATTTGATCTTGGAGGGCAGACCCAGTGGGGGGGGAGGGAGGTTTGAAGTTCCTTGGACCACAGGTCACAGATCTAGGACTGGAAGGGACCTCAGAGGCTGTCAGGGAATTTTGGAGACAAGGAGACCAAAGCCTTGGGCAAGTGCTTGCTCTTGGTGATAAAGCTGGAGGCATCAGGCATCAGGCATTCAAACCCAGACCCTGTCTGTACTCCTTCTACTGTCCCACACTACCTCCCACAGAGTGGAGAGGCAGACTGATGCTTCAGGAAGCAGCGTGAACTCTCTCTCCCCAAATGTCTTTAGGCACAGGCTGGATGACAGCTTGCCAAATAAACTGTAAGGATTCTTGGCCAGGTGTGTATTGGCCTAAAGGCTCCCAAGGTCCCTTCCAGTCCTTCGACTCTATGAACATGGGTTCATCCCTCCTCGGCCTCAGGAGGAGCCAGGCTTGAGGGGCTTGTCATGCCCTATCACATCTCCTCTGTCTCTAGAACATCATTGCTTCTGGGTGCCGTGTATTCCCTTCAGTGGCCTCTGCTCCCCCTGGTCCTCCAGGTATAGGAGATGGCAGCCAGAATCTGCCAGCAGAGCCTGGGTCAGGAAGGAAAGATGTCCAAGAGTAAGGGGAAGAGCTGGGCAGCCCCTGCTGGGAGTCCAAAGCCTCATGCAGTGACTCTCTTTACCTCACAGGAGAAGGTCAGCAGACTGAAGGCCAAAGAGGCCAAACTGGACTCAGAAAAATGGAAACTCAAGGAGGCCCTGGAGGCCTCAGAGTGCCGGGTCGCCAAGCTGGAGTTGAACCACCAGGCCACCCAAGAGCATCTGCAGCGGACCCAGAGGAGTCTGAGCACCCGGGAAGTAGAGGTCCAGGCCTATCGGGAGCAGGTGCAGGGGCTTGGGGCCCAGCTGGAGGAGAGCACAGCCAGACTGGCCTCCCGGCAGCAGGAGCTCGACCATCTGAGCCATAAGCTGGCAAGGACTGAGGAAGCAGAGGGGCACCTCAAGGAGCGTGTGCAGAGCCTCACCCAGGCCTTGACGGATGCTACCAGCGGCTCCTGCAGCCTACAGGAGGATGTGGCCCAGCTCCACCGGGCACTGGCAGCTGCAGAATGTGACAGGCGGCTGCTGCAGGTGAGGGCCTATCTCATGATTGGAGTTAGGGCACAGCACAGGGTGCCCAGGCTGAGGCTGCCTGCTGTGTCAGCCAATCATGAGCATTCACTAAGTGCCCACAATGTGCCAAGCATTGTACTGTGTTCTGAGGACACAGATGAAAACAAAAACCACACATCCTGCCTTTAAGATGCTTCTACTTCTTCTACAAATAGGTAGATAGAAGGTGACCTTGCTGAGGGGGAGGGGAGGCACCAGAAGATGGGGAAGAGGGACGGGACAGCCAGGAAAGCCTTCCTGCCAGAAGTAGGGCTTGGACTGAATTTTCAAGGCAGCTGGGGTCAAGGCACAAATCTCATGTCACACATGATGACTGGGATCCCAGGCCTGCAGGGGAGAAGAGGTAGGGGGCAGGGACAGGAGGGTAGTACCATGGCTCCTTTGTGAGTCAGGAGAGACCTGTGCTGCTGCTAACATAGAAAGATAGAATGGGGAGCATAGTTTATGTTGGGGCACCCTCAGGTTCTTAAAGACCAAATTCTGCCTGCATTATGATTTGGGGGCTCGTTGAGATGCACTGGGTTCAGATTACAACACTGTATTTCCAGTGCTACCCTCATTTCATGGAGTTTTTCATGATCCAGAAGGTCTGGGTACACTGTGAGGGTCACCTCACCCTCTTGTCTCAGGGTTCTCTACCACTCAGGAACCCTGGGATGCTGAATGTTTGGCACCTACAAAGGATACAGAGACTGACTCCCTACTTCCCAGCATGCAGTTCACAGTATTCTAGAATTTTAGTAAAAATAACTAGGTATCAGGCCCAAAGATATATGCAAATCCCTGCTCACTGACAGTCCCAACCAAGGACAATGGCTCCCTGATCCAGAATGACTCTCGGCTCTCTGCTTCTTGAAGAGGGAGGGTAAGCACAGGTTGGGAATCTCTCCATGGATCCCTCTTGTTCCCCAGGCCATTCTATATAGCTGTGTTAGGACTCCTTCTATCACATTACCCACAGGTATCTTAATGCCATCTTCTTAGAGCAGTGGTTCTCAACCTTCTTAATGCTGTGCCCCTTTAATACTTGTATGTGGGCTTATCTGCATGTGGGCAGACCCGCCTGGAGACAGATAGAGGAGCGGTGTCTCAGTTCCTAAGACCACCGGAAATGTGTTTTCCTGTGAAAGGGTTGTTCGACCCCCAAAGGGGTCACGACCCACAGGTTGAGAATCACTGTACTTAGAGCAAGATGGCTGCAGAGAAAGACCTCCCCAAAGATCTCTCTTCTGTTGTTACCACTGCTCACTTTCTGCAGGCTCATTGGCTAGTTACCTTTCTTTTCCCTTTGTGCCAGTCTGGTTCCAGATACTAACCCACTCATTGCTCTTTAGTTCCCACCTCTTAGGGTGACACTTTATTTTCCATAGTTACTCATGTGGGAAAAAGAAAAGGAAGGAGAGCTGTCCCCATACCTCCTGCTCTAACCTCACTGTTCCTCTCAACACTCAGCTCAAATTCAACCTTCTACAGGCCTTTCCCAGCCCTCCTTTCCCACCCCTGCCCCACTGCTAACCCACTCCCTCTAAAACAGCATCCATTTACACTGCCTGTGTCTTATATGTACAGTTGTACACATTGTCTTCCCCTTATAACATAAGAACCTTGAAGGCAGGGGGTTTTCCCTGTCTTTGTATCCCCAGAACCTACTGCATACCAACCTGGTATGCAGAAAGTGCTTAATGAATGCTTACTGACTGACCGAGAACATGCCTTGGCTCTATTCCCTAAATCAGCTAAATATGTTGCCAATATGCACACAAGACCTTCAATTCAGCTTAACATAAGCATCAAGTAAGAGCCTACTGTGTGCCTGGCATTGTACTGGACCCTGGGGCTCTAAAGACAAAAATGAAACAGCTCCTGTCCTCAAGGACTGCTGAGAGTAGGGTACACACGTATCTGAAGAAGTAAAGCAAAAGAATGAAGGAAATATATTCAGAGTAACTTGGGGAAGGAGATGAAGATAATATTGGGGATGTGAAAGTCCTTGTCTATACAGACAGGGCCCCTGAGCTCTGCTCTGAAGGAGTCGAGGGTTTCTCCAAGATGGTGGCAAGTGGAGAGCACAGTCCAGATCCAGAGGACCACACAGAGACTGAAGATGGAAGGTCAGGTACAGACAACCACAATAAAGCCGCTGCCTGAAGCAAAGTAAGCGAAACAGTGTGGAAGGGGGTCTCCGAGCAGCTCCAGTCTTTGTTTTCCTGAGCCAGACAGGCACAAAGGCTTGCAAAGGAGATGAAGGGAGTCATCCGGGGAGTGTGCTCCTTGTAGCCTTGTCCTTTAACTCCTCTGGGAACCAGAACTTTAAAAGCACAATCCCAGAGTCTCAGAATAAATCCCCAAGAGGAGACAGTCTTCATACTCACCTGGAAAGCCCTATACAAACTGATGCTGAGTGAGGGGAGCAGAACCAGGAAAAACTTGTACAATCACAGACACATCGTATGTGTGATGACCAACCTTGATGAACTGGACTCTTCTCAGCAACACACAGTTATAAGACAACTCTACAAGTCTCGGGATGGAAGGAGATGTCTACATTCAGAGAAAGATCTAGAAAGAACAGAGT